>CM038232.1:25912484-27112484 GCA_021442155.1 Cymbidium sinense | reverse complement strand
GAGCTCTAAAGATCCTCCAAGCACAATCGTGCCGCCACTCGACGGTTGTCAGCCACCGCCGTCGGCCGCCCGTCACCCTGGTCCTCACGTCGTCGACTGTTCGGTCATCATCATCCACTATCGTTGACATCATCCTCAACATCGTCGTCAACATCGTTTGTCGACATTTATTTGTTGTTGTTGTCCCTTCTCTATAATCCCGTGTCGGAAGATCTTGTACTCAAACAAATACATAGTGGAAGCTTTTTTTTATTGGGCTAGGCCATGGTTTTCCTCTTTTGAGGTTTTGTAAATTCTAGTTTTTGTTCGCTCTTTAAATACACTGTGTGTCTTTGGACTTTCAAAGCGCATAAACTTTTACTCTACCGCAACTGATTTTCTAGCACGCAACAACCCCTATAACATGCAAAAACTCCTAACACCTCAAAATACGACTTCATTTATTTTCTAATCCTTTCATAACTCTTCGTGAGTTTGCCTCTATTGGCAAACAAATAGCAATGCTTTCTCCTTTGTTAGCGAGCAACCTACCATCTCGCAAAAGCACTCAGTAGGTTGATCTTTGATCATTTTAGAAGGTGAAAAAGCAAGCCTTTGAGGTTAGAAAATCTTAGAAATCCTTCTCAGCATATTAATAATTGCAACAGCAACTCTGTAATGATTTGAATAGCATTGACTAGCTGCAACTTTTCAAAGAATAGTATTTTAGAGGTGTAACTATGGCTTCATATAATTACTAGTTCTTCATTGAAGTGTATTTTAATGTACATATAATTGCAGGTGCAAGTTCTTGATTTAAATTACTTCAAGGTTATATTTGGGGCAATGATGCGGTGTGAAAATACATTGCAGTGTCATTTTAAAATTGAGTTCTCACTAAGTTTTGAAGAATTGAAGTAAGAAAGTTGTGTTTTTCAATCTGATCTAGCTGAGTGTGGTGGTTGTCAAGAAGCTACGGTCTGATTTTTTTAAAATAAAAAATTTATAATATCCGTCGTAGTTTTTTAAATAAAATTTCTTTTGCAGTAGCACCACCATAATTCTTTTAAACACCTATAGGTTCCCCGAACAGATCCTAAATGTGAAATCACTTTGAGGTATTATTAGGAAAAATATTGATTCAAATTTTAAGTTCTTGATTAACCGTAATTGAAGCTTCTTATTGGTAAATATCGACAATATATTGACTCAAACTTTATTAACATTATTTAGGACATCATCTTAATGGTAAATATAGATAAATATTTAGTAGAGCTCTACAAACATTTAGTCATTATCATTATTTATTTGTTAATATAGATATAGAATTAGATCAAATTCTATAAACATTTAGTCAATATAACTCCTATTTATTAGTATAGAAAAAAAAAGATATATTCAAGCACTATAAACATGGAGTCATTATAGCTTTTGACTAGTAACTACATACAAGCATCAACTTAAGCTCTATAATCATCTAGCGAATACAACTAATAGGTAAGTATAAACAAAAGATTGACCCAACCTTTATAACTTTTCTTGTTAATATAGACAACATTTTACAAAATACATCCAACTTACATTTTAGGATTAAGAAGAAAAATCTTGAAACATTGTAGCTTCATCTTGTGAAGTTCTCATGCCTTGAAAAAAGAATCATAAATTGGCTAAGATTAATGATAAGCTCAATTGATATCCATAAATCAAAATTCAAGATACATCTATTACGTTAAACATAATTATCAACTGCATTAGTGAAAGAAGTATTTCTATAATTTGTTATAGTCTATGATGTTGATGATTGAGGGGTGGAGGCATTTGTAGTTGTCGAAAGATCATATTCGTTGCATCCATTTTCACGAACCAGTGATAACGAAGAAGTATATCCTCATCCTACATCTATTATATTCTCATTTGTATTTTCATTTACTAGGAACTCCATAAGCAATAGATGTATATCTATTTGGCTTTCACACTACCTTTTAAGCTAGGAACTAGTAGCCATATAATTTTGTCAATAACCCAAACTAATTGAGCTCCCTCTAGTCTCATAACAACAACAAATTAACCCAAGATGGGACATTTAATCATATTGAGATTAAATGAAGTTGTCAAACTTATAGCATCGATAAAAGAATGAAAAAAGCAAACTTAAAATTATGTTTTAACTAAAATATAACTAGCATCATCCTCCAAGGGCAATAAGTGCTAGTTCAAATAATAAAATATATGACAAGAGTAGAAACCCAAAAATTCAAACTAACCCATACATTAAGAAGTCAAGATTAACGCTCATATTCACATGAAAAATATAAAACCTAATTAAGTAAACAAAAAGGCATCTCTAGCCACAAAATTCGACAGAAAGCTAAGAGAAAAAATTAGAGAAGAATATAATAAGATTTTTTTATCCATAAAATTTTGTTTCTTTGCCTTCCAAATTTTAAAATGAGAATAGATATAAAATTACCAGAGATCAACCTATAGGGAGTTCCTATGAGAGGTAGATTGCTCATTGATGAAGAAGGATGCATTGCTATTCATTCATTGATTACGACTGGTTCACAAAAATAAGGGAATTGATATTTTTGAAGTGTTTGAAAATTCTTAGGTGTTATGTAAGTAAAAAATAAATTTTGAATGTGAGATATGTAACAAAAGAATGTTGTGTTAGGTATGTAAATCACTCTTCTTCTTCTTATTATTACTATTTGGAAATAAAAAGAGTTTTTTTATTTGAAATTCTCTACCTTAACCTTTAGCTCACAACGGTACTGTCAATCAAAATTGAAATGCATCACAACTATGACACGGACTTTATTTTATCTTTTTTTAGCTGGACCTCGAGGGATGTTTTGCTCTGCTAGGGTTTTTCCTTGGCCCTTTCTCCTCCCCGTGCTTCTTTTCGTTTCCTCTTGCATTTGCTCTCCTGACCTTCTCCCTCTCTGTTTGACTGGCCTAGGGACTTTTCCCCTAAGCCCCCTATGGATTCTTCCCCTCCCCACCCCTTCTCTCCTCTACTTCCGCAGCTTCTCTTCTTAGCCCGACTACCGCTATGAATTGGAAGGGGCTCCTCTCCTCTCATGCTCCTCCTACCAACTTCAACCTCTCCTTCATACCTTATGCTGATGATAAAGTTTTCTTCTCCGATGAAGAAGTTGAGGATGGCTCTAAACAATGGAATCTCGCACTGGTTGGCTATGCTTTGGGTAAACACCCTTTTTATGGCAACCTTCTGTAGGTTATAAACAAAATCTGGAAGATACGAGGTGCGGTCAAACTTACCTCTCTTGCAAATGGTTTTTTTTCAAATTCAATTGTGTCGAGGATCTTGATATGGTTTTGGTTGGTGGTCCTTGGTTCATTTTTTGGTAAACCTTTTATTTTTAAGAGGTGGTCTCCTGATTTTAAGCAAATTAAGGAAGATTTCAAAGGCACCTATATGGGTCAAATTTCCCAATCTCCCTCTTTGCCTTTGGTCCGAAAATGGAATTTCAAAAATTACTAGCAAAATCGATATTCCTCTTACTGTGGATCCCCTTATTGCCAAAGGCACCCACCTCACTTTTGCTAGAGTCTCCATTTAGATCAATGTTGACTCCATCCTCCTTGATTTTATCACCATCACGGTTAAGGGACAAGAAATTCTACAGTCAGTTATCTATGAATGGCGACCTTTCCCTATCGAACTGTAACACTTTTTTCGACCCCAGTTACTATTTTTTAACCAGGTGGCGAAGCTCCAAGAGGCCGTACTTGACCTACTAACCATAGCATTAGTCGGCCAGGCCAAGCCCTACCCTCCTCACAGCAACTACCTCCTCCCTCAGCCCCTGACCTCAATATGATCCCCTGACCAATTTGGATGATGGCACTTCAACTGAACACAATGATTTATCGACCTCCCTTAAAGATCCTATCCAAGAGAATGAGGACATCTCCAACTTTCCCTCCAACCTCTCATCCTCTAACTGAATCCTCAACAACAAAATTGCATCATCCTCCTCCTCCTCCTTACTCGTCACCCCAAAGCCTAAAAAAGGTGGACCCAAAGGAGGTTCCTCCAAATCCCAACAGTGACCTATGTTTTTTCCCAACATCATTACCTGGAATGTTCGTAGATTAAATAGTGATGTACGCATCACTGACTGTAGACACCTTATTAAAGATAACAAGATTAATCTCATTTGCCTACTAGAAACTAAACTCCACCACTCTCTCTTCTCTGACCCCTCTACCTGTAGGCATTTCAATTTATTTCCTGGTGAAGAGAATGGACAACATCTTGCTTGACGATATATGGCTCAAATGGAACCCCTCCACCATCTCATTTACAGCCTTCCAAATTCATGCACAGTTCATTCATGGTCGTATCTCATTCTTTACTAATATCAACTTTCTTGTTACTTTTATATATGCTGACAATGATGCTTCCAAGAGAAAAGAGTTGTGGTATTCTATTATCAATCTTGCCACCCACATCAATGAGCAATGGCTTGTATTGGATGATTTTAATTGCATCAGGAAAGCTGAAGAAAAACTTGGTGGTGCCCCTCCCATTCCAAGCAAGCTCACTGACTTCAACTCCTATATTTTTAACTCTGGTCTTTTGGATCTTCCCAACACTGGATTGTCTTATAGCTGGTTCAATAAAAAATCAGACAACCCTATCAGATGCCTTCTTAATAGGGCCTTTTGTAATGATATATGGATGAACTCTTTTCCTCTTTCTCATTTTAAGGTAATGCAACCCCTTACCTCAGATCATTGTCCCATCATTCTTTATTTTGGCAATGCTTCCAAGCTCAAGTGTAGATTTATGTACAAAAATTATTGGAGTTTATGCCCAGATTTTCTCAACCTTGTTTCTAATGCTTGGAGCTGCCCTGTGCTTGGTGACCCATTTTTTCTCTTTGCAACAAACTCAAAAACGTTAAGGAAGCTCTGCTAAATTAGAAATATAATTCTTTTGGCAATATATCTAACTCCATTTCTGATCTCAAAAACCAGCAAATTGAGGTCATGCATCATCTTGAGAATCAACCTCTTTGTAAAGATCTTCTTAATAAGGCTGCATTCATCCAAAGATTGCTTCATGATGCTCTTGCTTATGAGCATCAGTGGATTAAACAAAGAGCAAAAATGTGCTTGGCTTGCTAAAAAAGAAGATGATATTAAATTCCTCTATCAAAAAATAAGAATAAGGAATGATAGGAATTATTTGAGAGAGCTTTATAGAAGCAATACCCTTCTCTACACCCAAGATGACATAGCCAATGAAGCCATATCCTACTTCCATTCATTGCTAAACACCACCTCTAATACACCCACCTTAATCCCATGTCTATCTCGACTAATCGCTCACTCAATTCATCTGAATGTGAAGAACTTTTTAGTACTTTTAGTGACACTGAGATCAAAGGTGCCTTCCTTAGCATTGGATCTGATAAAGCTCCAGGTCCTGATGGCTTTACTTCTAAATTTTTCAGAGATACTTGGTTTATCACTGGTCCCTCATGTATTCAGGCCATTAAATACTTCATCAGTACCTCTACTCTTCTTGACAGAGTTAAACATATGGTAATTACTCTCATCCCTAAAAGCCCTCATGCTCAATCCCTTAATGATTATCGGCCCATCTCTCTCTGCAATACCATGTACAAAGTGATTGCCAAATTGCTTCCTGATAGGCTTAAAGTTATTTTGCTTAGTATTATACATCCAGCCCAAGTTGCTTTCATTGCAGGATGTAATATTACAGACAACATCATCTTAGCCAATGAGCTTTTACATGGTTTTACCTCCTCATCTTCCAAAAAGTTTTGTGCTGAAATTGACTTAATGAAGGCATTTGACAAAATAAATCGCCATTTCCTATATGATTGGATAGCTTTTCCCCATTTTCATTAAATGGATTAAAGTCTGCATAGCTCAAGTTCCTTTTTCTGTTATTATCAACAGTGAAATCAGAGGTTATTCTAAATCCTCTTCTGGCCTAAGGCAAGGCTGACCTCTCTCACCATACCTTTTTGCAATCATTATGTGTGCTCTCTCTAGGCTTTTAGACCTCCACCAAATTGACTCTAGCAGCACAGGTGTTTTGAGTAATGAATGCAGGATATCTCATCTCATTTACACTAACAATCTTCTTATTTTTGGAAAAGCTGACCTTGCCACTATCAACAACCTCTCTTATACTCTCCATTCCTTCAATATGGTCTCTAATCTCTGTGTTAATAATTCTAAATCTGATATTTGCTTCTCTAAAGTAGTTGGCACTCAAATATAATATCAAATCTGTATAATCAGTAGATTTCACTCCAAACCCCTACCTTGGAGTTACTATTAGTTCCTCAAAGCTCAAAGCCAGTGATTCCTAAAATCATGGATAAACTTCAACAGTGGCTATCTCCATGGAAGCAAAAGCTCCTTTCCTTTGCTGGAAGACTCGAACTAATCAAATCAACTATATGGAGCTACCTTTATTACTGGTTCCGATCCTCCATCATACCTAAAGGTTTGAGAAAAAAGCTCTCATCTATCATCAATAACTTTCTCCATAACAATGGATCTGAAAAAAATTGCATATTATAACATGGGATACCAAAACTAAACCAAAAGAATATGGTGGGCTGGGTCTCCCCAACTTTGATGTTATTATCCCATGCGCAAATCAAATATTATTTGGAGGAATTATAATTCTAAGTCTTATCTGACTAATTGGTGTTGTAAGCTCTATGGTTCCCTTTGGTTTGAGATGAGACCAAACATCTCTCCTTTTTGGAGATGTTTGATGAAAGTGGCTATTAGAATTAGAAGATGCATCTCACTTAAAGTTACCTATGATAGTAACCTCCTCTTATATTTTGATCCTTGGTTTTATGGCTATTCCCTATTTGAGAAATTTGGTAATCAAATTTTTAGTTGGTTCTCCTACCCAACACAAACTATGCTCTCTGAACTCATTGTGAATCAAAGATTGGCTTTCACTCATACATATAATGCTCTAGATTTCTGCACTCAACTTATCCACATCATACCCATCGAGGTCAATAAAGATGCTTGTTTATGGAGGGGTTTGGACCTCTACTCCCATAAATCTACTTACTCTTTTGTTTATGAAACTCATGAAAAAAAAGGATTGGAGTAAATATCTATGGTTCAAAGGCCACTCTCTCAAATTCTCCACTATAGCTTGGAAAATTCTTTTAAAGGGGATTAAAACAAAAAATATTTTGATCAAGAGAGGCCTTGATATCAACCAACACTATGTTTTCTGCCTTGACATGATGGAATCTCACGGTCATCTATTTTTTGAATTCCCTCACTCTCATGCTTCACTTAAAAGATGTATTCCTAATGGTAATTTCTTTCTATTTCTGCACAATTTTTATCAAATACTTGCTCATTCTGATACCATATCAAGCAAAGCTACAAAGATGTTTTTTACTATTGATGTTCACATTGTTGCTCATCACATTTGGAAGGAAAGGAATATCATAATTTTCAGAGATTCTTCTACTAGTTTCAACATGCAGATTCAAAATATACTCTTCTCCATTAAACAAAAAATAAGGCAATGGAAATTCAAGAATGGGATATCGGATCACATTCAAAACCCTTACAATGTTTAATGTATTTTTTTGGACTCTTTTCAACACGGTTTTTTGGGTATTATCACAGATACTTGGAGGTATAATTCACTATCGAGCCTTTTATTTTTGATGTGCTATGATGAAATTCAACTTTTATTTGAGTTCAACCGACTATTCTTTGTTTCTTGAGCTTGCTGTCCACTGAGCCGCTAAATGCCCTTCACTCATTTATCACCACTAACCAGCAGTGGATCTACTGGCCTGTTTAGATCATCCCAGATTTTATGAAATGTCATTCTCTGCTGAAATTTCTGGATGCTAACAATCAGATGATAGTCCTGGATGGAGCTCTGATTTTCTAAAATATGTTTGGATTCCTGAGCCAACTCTTGCTTCTCTGTTTTGATTTTTCTATTTTCAGCATTGTCCTCTTCTTCCTTTTTTTTTTTTTTGGAAAATGTGTGGGGGAGAACCCCGATTTCATTCCAAAAGAGTTTTACATATACATTAGACTAACAATAATCCAAATAGGACTAAAAAAACATGAGAAAAAGCTAAGCTAAACTAATTAACTGGGAAAAGATGGAGACAAGCAAAAACAAGATTAGATAAAATGGTTAAACTAAAGGACTCAGATCACAAAAAATATCCACTATGAAGATGAAGGCCTACCAAAAAATAATTATCACTGGTTGCCGAAGTTGTCATCCATGAAACCAATAAGGAATAGGAATATTTTCATCTTGAGCAGTTGAAGATCAGACGAAACAAAAGGTCCAGGTTGCAACTTAGCCATCCATTGTGAATCAATCGAAAGCATCCAATTACCACAAAAAGAGAAAGTCCCACAAATCATTATCGTCCTTCCAATAAAATCAACAAGAGAGGAAATAAGAACACATCCAACTGAAAAACCAAACTTAAGTATTTTCATTACGCTTCCCGTAAAGAATCAGATAAATGGCCAATGGTCCTTAAAATCCACCTTCTTAGCTTATGTGCAACAATATTTCTAATCTGACTCTCCATCCATAAGGATGACTTAGCCACCTGCTTAAAAAAATGAGAGTTCCTTTCCTTCGGATAACATAAATAAAACATGAGATTAAAACATAATCTAGCAAAACCTTATTTCCACATTACTTGTTTCACTTAATAAGCGTGGAAGAGTGGCATGCATAAGTAAGTGGTTGCAGGTGAGGTAAGAGCTTTCTCAATGTCATGGATTCATAACATTCAAAGAAAAGGTGTGAGTGAGATTCCAAATTCACTTTACAAAAATAGCAAGGATGAGTAGAGCCTAATCCTCTAGCTTGGAACAAATCAGATGTCTTGAGCCCTTTCAGCAATGCCATCCAACAAAAAATCACATAATTAAGAGCATAACCTTTAAACCACACTTCTTTATGCTAATTCACCTTAGGGGTATCCTGAAACAAGGCTTTGAGCATAAGCTTAGAGGTAAGTTTCGGTGCTTTATCCCAAAGAACAACACAGTTAGCTGCATAGTGGTGATTTCAAAAATAATCTTCAGCACAGTTGGGAATCGGGTTGGCAACTCAGCCGGGATAGAGACTATGCCATTAAAGAAGATCAAATTTAATCTAGAGTTAACCGATTTATCAAAAATAGAAAAAGATTCATTCCCCATTATTTCATACAAGGATAAACCGTTACACCAAGGGTTGAAGTAGAGTGAAAGTGACGATTTATCATCAATGTTAAAAGAGATCATCCGACGAAATCTAGAAGCACATAATTTTAAATCTCTCCATAAAGGAGAATACGATCTCCCTTTTTATGCCATAAGGAAATATATTTGCCCCGACACCATTCAGCAAACTGAGAAGCATTATTTAAATATCTCCACATACATTTAATTTTACACAAAGAATTAAGTGTAGAAGCAGAATATAGCCCAATACCTCCCCAGCCCCGAGGGAGAGCTGTCTTTGCCCAAGAAATCAGATGTAGTTTACGCTCTTCACCGTTATGATAAAAAAAGTTGGCCATAATAGAAGATACCTTTTTTAAAATGCACTTTGGAATAGATATTGATCTAAACCAATAAGACAAACAACCATTTACCGTAGCCCGTAGAAGTTGGAATCTACCACCATAGGACAACATCTTACTCTTCCACCCCGCCAACCAAATATAAAGCTTGTCCAAAAGAGCTGAAAATGATACGACTTTAAACTTCTAGCATTAATAGGAATACCCAGATACTTAAGTGGAAAGCTTCTAGCATTAATATTCATAATTCTGCAAAGGGGATCAATATGATTGAAATTTTTGGAAAAATAAATAGTAGACTTATCCCTATTAATCTCCAAACCAAGGTATTCAGCCAAAAGAGTAAGAGAGCATTTGAGAGAGTTAATAGTTTGACTGCTAGCTAAACCTGAGTCCATAAGATCATCAGTAAATAGGAAATGAGAGATTGCACAACTTCCACCCATTGCAGGAGAGAAGTTACCCAAAGAAACTTATTCTTCAAGTAAACAAGAGAAGGTATCCATAGCAATGGAAAATAAGAAAGGTGAGAGAGGACAACTTTGTCTAAGACCATTGGAAGAGCCAAAGTAACTTTTGATCCCACCATTTAAGACCACAGAAAAAGGAATATCACAAATACAAGCTTCTATCCATTTTATAAAGCGTTGAGGAAAACCTTTTTGGGCCATCCTATGAAGAAGAGCATGGCGATTTATAAGGTCAAATGCTTTTCGAATATCAAATTTTGCTATAAAATTGTTGCCGTATCATCTAGATAAGAGATCAAAATTTATCTCATGAGCTAAAGCAATATTGTCTGATATATCTCTCCCTTTAATTAAAGTAGACTGAGCCATATAGTAATATGTGGAAGAACATTTTTAAGTCTATTTGCAATCACCTTTGCCAAACTTTATAGAAGGTATTGCACAATGATGGGCCTGTAATCAGACAGAGCATTAGAATGCTTAATTTTTGGGATCAAAGTAATGAGAGTATATTTAAAAGGAGGAGGTAGTTTCTCGGTTTTAAAGAAATGATGTGCAGCCAAAAGAAACTGCTTGCCGGTGATATTCCAACTAGCCTTGAAAAATTTTGCATTAAACCCATCAGGACCAGGAGATTTATTATCATCAAAACTATACAAAGCCTCAGTAATTTTCTTATCGAAAATATCAGAAATCAACTCATCTGCTTGCATAAGAGTCACTCTTTCACCAATAGGAAGGTTGGAAAAAGTAGTAACACTTGACCCCCTACAGTTGAAGAGATTAGAAAAGTAATTGCAAATCTCATTAGCAATAGAGGTAGGCTCAATTATAATTCCACTGTCGGTCTGGAGGCTTCGTATTCTATTAGAGTTTTATTGGTCTTTAATAGAGCAGTATAAGAATTTAATGTCATCATTAGAAGAGGTTAACCAATGTGCCTTAGCACATTGGGCAACCCAAGTATATTCATCCTTAATCAGATTAGAATATTTTCTTCTGATTTCCACTGATTCCTTTAATAAAGCATCATTAAAGGGGTCCATTTCAAGGCGTAGGAGAATGTCTTCTTGTTCCTTTTTTGTGGAGAAAATCTGAGTTTGGAGGGATGAAGAAGTCCATTCTTGTTTTTAGAGCAGTGATTTAGTTATCTGAATCTTCTTTAGAAGCACAAAAAGAGGATCACCATAGGTAAATATTTTCCAAGCAGAACTGACGCCTCAAGGAAATCCATGTGGGAACTCCAATAATTCCTAAAATAAAACCTTGACAGGGCTACGGAAGGTTGTTTATAAATATGGTTAAAGGAGAGTGGTCGGAAGATAGAGGTGGAGAGGATTTATAATAAGAGGATGGGAAAGAATTAATCCACATGAAGTTACAAAGAACTCTGTCAATCTTAGTAAAGATAGGGTTATCAGTTTGGAGGTTAAGTAAGTAGAACAAATCGGGAAGGTCCAACAACCCGCAGTCCTAAATATAATCTCTGAAATCAATCATTTTACTAGTCGAAGTAGGATTGCCCCCTAATTTCTCTTTACATAAGATGATACAATTAAAGCCCCTTGAATTATCCAAGGAGAATTCATTGAAGTAGCTATAGCACGCAAAGCATTCTAAAGGGCCCTTCTATCTGCAAGATTGTTATGACCATAGACAAAGATAATAAAAAATTCAGATATGCCATTGCTCTCAATAAAACCATGAATAAATTATGCATCCTTTGAAATAGTCTTGAATGATAATTGTCTGGATTCCACTTAATCCAAATTCTACCACCTGTACAACTGTCAAAATTATTAGAGCATTCCTCAGGAGAGAACAATTTACATTTTTTTTAAAAAGAGACCATTATTCAATCATAAAGGAGATAGCTTTGTTTCGAGAAGACAAAGAAGGTTAAGGTTGAATTCTTTAACAATTCTTTTGCAGTCGTAGTGTCTGCCTTCAGCAAGGAGTCCACGAACATTCCAACACCCAATCTTAGGATTCATGGACATCAATGAAATAATCATTACTTACCCTTCCTTTTGGATGTAGCTTTGTGGCTATGCCCATTGTGATTCAAGGTGGATTTGGATTGATCATTGTTCTGCACACTTTTGCTCGGAGTTTTAGATTTATGTTCTGAAGATTTTTGAGATTGAGTACAAGCTGGAGAAGTTACAGAGGATCGGGTAATTACCCCACTGGATGTAGCAATAGGGATTTCGAGTTGTAGAAGAATATCAGGTTGAGGTGGGATATCCTTAATGGCAGAAAGGCTGGAAGGGATGATATCAGGATTTTCTTCTTGCGAAGGAGAGTGAACCGGCAACTGATTAAGGTCGTTAAAGGGGATAATTTCCGAGGGGTTCTGGATTGAGGGAATGGTGGTGGTTTGAGTTGAGGGAGTTGGAGAAACTTGAGTTGCAGAGAAGGCCTGAAGAACTCAGAACATTTACAGATGTGTGCTTAAGGGGTGCACGAGGGATACGACTACGGCTGCGACCCTTAGATTCAAGTCTTTTCTCAGGGTTGAGTGGACAAGCATCATTATCATGCGAAAAGGAAGAACATCTAGAACAAGCCTTCGATTTCCAGTCGTAAAATATCTCTTGATGAAATTTGCAACCGTTTAAGTTCAGAGAGATAGAATCAGACAGAGGAGATAAAGGGTTTACCTGAACACATACTCTAGCGAATGTAATCCTCGATTTAGACGCGGTTAAATTATCAGCAGCGAGGGGAATACCAACTGAGCTGGCAACTTTAGAGAATCCCACATCATTCCAACAGCAAAGAGGGAAGTTTGGTAATTTGATCCAAATAGGAATTTTGAAAATGTGCTCTTTTGATGGTCGGAAATCTCACGACCATTTTTGGAAAATAAATGACTTTCTATTTAAGAAACACGGTCCATGATCCCATACCATCTCGTAATCTTCAGAACAAGTAAATTTAAAGAGAAAAAAGTCCCCTTTGAGTGATAAGAGATCCAACCCCCCTTTGAATGCCCATTTCCTTTTGATTACCTCAAAGAGAGATCCATAGAAGGGGCGTTTCCCAATCACGTGACCGACTAGAGAAAGGGACCAATCCCTCTGGCCTTCTTTTAGTTCAGATTTGGAGAAGCAGATTTCATTTGATGAAGGAGGAACATATGATAAGGAAATAGACTTACTTTTCTCGTTTTGGGACAAGCAATTCTTTCCAATTGCAAGAAATAGGGGTTGTTGGTCTCTGTGTTTCCATAGACATGGAAGTCGAGGATTGAGGAGGAGCACCTAATACAGAATGAGAAATAGGTGAAGTAAGAAGAGGGAAGTTGGCAGAGAAGCCCCCTTCGGGATCCATAGTGGAGGAGAAAAGAAGAGGCGACCTCCAGCCCCCAGCCGGAGGTCAAAAGGAAAGAAGAGAGGATCCAACACAAAATAGTCGAGATCTACGATCAAGGAAAGAAATCAAACCTGGAGGCGCCGTCAAACTTCTTTGGGCGAGCATAACCCTAAAGCTATTTAGGCTTCATGGTGACAATCTTAGCTTTTTGTCCTCTTCTTTCTCTTCTTATTTTATTTTGGTTTTATAGTTTTTTTGCGGATTTTTATCTAACCTGCATGTTTCATCTTTGTATTTAACTTTTTGGGGGATTTACATACATACCACGCAATTCTTATGAATTTACGTATTTCACACCCAAACTTTAATTTTTACTTAAATAACACCTAAATTTTTATTATTACATCAAAAATACCACCATTGTTACTTTTTTTAAGTGAAATGCACTTTTTTGAGTATAGTCTTGGTTTGTAAATATTGAGTAATGAAATATATAGAAAATTGAAGAGTATGTATGTAAATTTCCTTTAACTTTTTTTATTACATGAATTGCTGGGCGTGGCCTCTTTTTTTTCAGAAAAAAAAAAAAAACACAACTGCGACACCTGATATAATGTTGACACGTGTACAAAGGGCCTACGCCCGACGTCCGATATGTAATTCTATATTAAGCCCTTCATCGTCCTCCGCTTCTAACTCCCTCAAACAAACAGCGACGAATCAGGCATGAAGTTCTCAACGTCGGTAAAGATCCTCGACCAATCCCTTATATCTCCACCACCGTCCCCCGCCGGTGAGGATCGGCCACCTCTCCCCCTCACCTTTTTCGACATTCTCTGGCTCAACTACAGCCCCGTTGAACGACTCTTCTTCTACCAGTTCCCCTATTCCACTTCTCACTTTCTCGACTTCCACCTCCCCATCTTAAAATCCGCCCTCTCTGCCGCGCTCTCCACCTACTACCCTCTGGCGGCTACCATCCGCCGATCAGATGGCCGTTTCAAAATAGCAACCTCCGACTCCGACTCCGACTCTGTCTCCCTCACCATCTCCGAGTACGTAGGCGATGCTGCTGACTTCCTCGATATCTCCGGCGACCATTCCCGGCCGGTTGATAAGCTTGTCCCACTTGTTTCTCGACTTCCGATGTCCCGCGACACACAGCCTATATTAGCTGTACAGGTCACTCTGTTTCCAAACCATGGTCTTTGCCTTGCCCTCACCGTGCACCACGCGGGTTGCGATGGATTCAGCTCGATGCAGTTCGTCAAGCTATGGTCTGCTACCGCAGCCAGCGGCTTCAGACAAGACGGGTTTTTTGCCCCGCTGCCGGCTCCGGTCATGGATCGGACCGTGATTCCCGATCCACGGAACCTGTACTCGCAGATGGAGAAGGCCGTGCTGGATGACAGGGCCAAGGAAAAGATGGTAATTTCGGGCGTCTCCGTCGAACTTTTTGCCGCCACGTTCACCCTTTCTGCGCTGCAGATCGGCCGGCTCAAGAAGCAGGTGCAGAAGAAGGCAGCGGAACAGGGGATTCCCTTTTCTCACTGTTCTTCTTTTGTGGTCTCCTATTCTTATTCATGGATCTGTTTGCTGAAAACACGCTGCATAACCGACGGCGACGGCAAGGCGCACATCGTCTTCGCGGTAGACTGGCGGCGGAGGATTCCGCCTGCTTTTCCGGCGAACTATTTTGGGAATTGCCTCGGTGGGTGTTTCGCGAAGTGTGATGCTGAAGAACTCTTGTCGAAAGATGGGATTTTTGTTGCCTGCGCGGCGTTAGGGAAGGGGATTGAGGAGTTGGGAGATGACGCTAATGAGAGTTTGGATGGAGTGGTGGATAAACTCGGGGAGGTGGCGCCATGGCAGCCATTGTCGCTGGCGGGGTCGCCGAAGATGGGTGTTTACGAGACGGATTTCGGATGGGGGAAGCCGAGGAAGGTGGAGGTGATATCGACGAGGGAGACGGGTGCAATAGCGATGGCGGAGAGCAGGGATGGAGTGGGTGGGATAGAGGTTGGAGTTATTCTGCCGGAGGAGGACCTGAAAGCTTTTGGGCACTATTTCGCCGCCGGCTTGGATTTGTGATCTGAACTGCGCTCAGCATGTTTTCGTCATCTGCTCTGTTTTTGTTCCGCGTAATTTATTTTATTTTATTTAAAAATGGTGTGCTGATGCAGAAAGGAAAAAAAAATTGTGTTTTGATCTGATCTGTGTCTTATCTGATCTATAAACAGTGATTAAGATTCAACGTTATTGCAGCTTCCTCTCTCTCTTCAAGTCTAGCACTATATGCTTCAAAAACCCCAATGTCATAATATTATGTACTTTTTCAATAATTGAATGTGAAGCATATCTATTATGATACATTTCTATGCATTTCTATCTAATATTTAAAATTTAAAATTTATATATATAACCTCTTTCTAGATGTATTTTACTTTAAAATAATTATTGATAGTTATATTTTTGATGTGATATTAAAGATATAAATGTTATATATGTAAATATTAAAATTTAGATATTTGAAATACAAATATATATATATATATATATATATATATATATATATATATATATATATATATATATATATATATATATATAAAGGTAATTTCATGTAATTAATATTAAGTCACTTTTAACAGTTATTTTTTATCTCATAACGTGTCATAAGGAATAAAATAAAAGATGTTCCTTTAGTAGTTTGAATATTTAATTAAAAATAATTTAATGAATGTACAGCACGTTTATATTGAAGGTTCATTAGTCTACTCAATGAGTTCATCTATGACGATTATGAATATTAGCTTTTAGAGAAATTCATCTTCATTATTTAATTACTTTAATAATATTTTATTTTTCTACATGACCGTAAACTTAGAATTTTCAAAGGAAGAAAAAGCCAAATTATTTTATATAAATAATTTGCAATTTTTTAACTTTGAAACGAGAAACTTTATTAGTGCTTCCTCTTCTTCTTCTTCTTCTTCTTAAAAAAAAAATAAAAAAGTTTGCGTCCGGATAAGTACTGATGTTTCTCCGGAGCTGTTAAGCTCCTCTTTTGTATCCACTCTTATATACTTTTTAATTTTAATCAAATTTAATGATGAATTATTTATAATAAATCATAAATTTTAAACTCTAAATTCATTTATATGGCTATCATATGATTCTTATTTATTAATATATTTAATATTTAACTTTTAATATTTTTATATATAGTAATTAATTTGTTAATATCACATTAGAGTACTATTATTAATAATTTTTTAAAATGGAATACATTTTAAATATATAAATAAGTATTTTACATGTAAATATAAAATTTTAGATATTAAATATATAAATATGTAAGAATTATAATATATATAGAAATTTATTAATTTTTAATTTTTAATATTTATTCTTAAATTCACTTCACATAAAAAAATCAAAATGAGTTTAAGTTAATAGAGTTTAAATTTTTGAATAATGAGAGAAAATTCCAGAATTAATGAAAAAACAAATTAATTGCATATGAAAGTGCAATTAATTATTTAATTCTCACATGCTAGGTTGGCTAAGGGGACAATGAATTTGATTTGACGCAAATAAAGGAGTTTGGCTCACTTCTTCATTAAGAATAAAACTGAAGCAACTCAGCTACTTCAATGTTGATGCTCACCAATTCTATTCCTAAGTAATTAAGTTAACTAAAACTCTAATGTGATTTAAAAGCAAAAATAATAATAATATTTTAAGATTGACGTTACTCTAAACTTAGACTTAGGGACTTGTTTGATACATGTTTGAGAACCATTGTGAAGCTGCAAGAAAAGAAATTGTTAAAAGCGTGATTTTAAAACTCAGTTCAGAATCTACTATGTTGTAGCTATTTGTGCAGAAATGATTAACATATTCTTATGAGCATATGAGCTGAATAATATGAAATAGAATGAAGAAAAATAGGATAACTAATACTCATATCAAGTAATAAGACATTATGTCATCACTATACTCTACTATTTTCAACATAAAAAACCCTCTAGTAATACGACATTATGTCATCACTATACTGTAACAATACTTATATCAAGTTATAATATGTTCAAGAACATGTTCCACAACCTATTAGATCCAATAAGCTCTTCAGGAAGCAATATATTTTCGGTCCACTTCAATAGCGAAGAAATAAAAGGTGAAAGTGAGGGGTGAAATTTTCAAATTAAGCATGATTAGTGATTTAATTGGGTAAAGATAAAAAAATTTAAAATAGTCTGAGTCGGACCGGGATGCTGGATGCCTACCGACCTGCCACTAACTCATCTAATTTAGGGAAAACCGAGTCGCCGCAAGCTCGGGTTTTCAGATCTCCGATCCTCGCCGTCGCCGCCTCGAGCCCGTTGCGTTGCCGGTCGAGAGCCGCTGCCGGGCAGTCAGCCGGTGAAAGTCACAATGAAGAAGGAGCTTGGAAGGATTATTTTCGCCAATTTAGGTATTTCTAACCCTAAACAAAAAAAAATGTATAATGTTGAATTGTATGAGTTTATTTGGTTTGTTTAAGCTAATTATTATGATATTCATAGGAAATTTGTGATGGATCTCATTTTGTGCGCAATTTTTTTAGGAAAACTTCAATTTTTGCGCAATTTTTTTTGATTGATTAAGTGTGTACGTGTAGTTTAATTTGGTGTTATGAAGATCTTTAATTATATTAAGCGCATATGTGGTGATTCATATTCGTTAAAAAAGTTAAATCTGTGTTTGATCTATTTTGCTGAATATTTTCGTGTGTGATGTTTTTTTTTTGGCAAAGGAAGTACGTGGTTGTTATAAAATACTGCTACAACATGGTTGAGATATCGATCTGATAAATGCAAAAGAGAATGATTGGCTTTTATAAGTGTGACGTTGCATAAATTGGTTGTTGTCACATTACAGTATTTGGATTTTATTTGTCACATTGCAGTAGTTGGATTTTATTTGTTATGCTGAAATATTAGGATTGAGTGATTGCTTGAATGCGTAAGTATTTCAGTCATCTTTGTCATATATTAATGCAAGATTTTTTGCGCGTAATAGGTAGCGGTTCAATACCGGTGTTCCGGTATTAAAGGTGATGAGTTTAGATCTTGTATGTATTGTTCTTTATTATGATGGTGAACTTCAGTAAGTGATGAGTTCATTCCAACATATATTGGGAGAAATCGACCCAAATTTCAATGGATTAAATTTGAGAATTATGAAAAGAGTTATGAGGTCGTTGAAGCTAGATCCATCAAAATTCTCTTACGGGTTGCTTTCCTATTGGAACTGGATTTATTGCAACACACATTAACGATGATGAAGTTTGTGAGGCTATTATTAATGCAGCATGTTCGCAGCCTATTGTGGTGTATGTTGAATTTGAGGAACTCCCATGTGGAGATAGGGAGGTTAGCAACATAGTCGACCGTCAAAGAGGTGGAATCACCACTGATTACATCACACCACCTCCTCAGATAAGTACTCAAGGGGAAATGTATGAGGCTGCAGCAAGAGAAAATGATTATTTTACTGGCACAAGCTCTGCTCATATGGGTGACCCAGGTGACCCACCATCTGATATAAATGTTGAATATGAAACTATGCCTAGTGGAGATAGTAGTGATGAGGATGACGATGATTATATTGACTCGGAGCGGGCTGATTTAAGGGCAGCAGAACCATCCCATATGGTCAGAGATTTGATTGTTGATTACTCAATGAGAATGAGTCATACTGAGGAGCATTTGATACATAATAATGATTACATGCGTAGTGCTCAAACCACCAGAGAATGGGATGAAGACCTTGCATTTGATGGCCCATCAGATGATTCAACCTTCGAAGAGGAGAATTGCATCCCAGATGAATTAGTGGAAGGTATGTGCTTTCATGATAAGAAGTAGTTGCAATTTACTATTCAGGGGTGGTCGATTATAAACAATGTTGAATATGTCATATATGCCTCAAGCCAATCAAAATTTCTCTTGCGCCATTCTCAATTAGACCATGTTTGTGGCGTTTACATGCCCGCCGTTAAGAGGTTGGGTGGTACTTGGAGAATTGGTTCGAAGCTCTCCTCATACCGGTCACTCAATTCTTAATCTTTGGACACGGTAATGCACATCATAATTTATAAGTTATTTCATCCACCGCAGTTAGCGTCGTTGGATCTCAAGCGGGAGATCATAGTATAGAGTCAAGTTCAATATAAGAGTGTCTTATATGAAGGCTTGGGATGCACGACGAAAAGAAATTAAGGCTATTTTGGCGTTGGGAGGAATCTTATAGATCATTGGGAAAATTTATGTTTATACATCTATGCGGGTTGATATAGCATCCACCAATCGAATAGATTCCAACGATGCTCGTCGTTGAGCCGCCAATACGAGGTTGGCGATATTGTTGTCGTTCTCGTGTCTTGAGACTTTTCTCGGGTGTCTGAGGCACTCTACTTAATGTTGGGATCGACGTAAATAATGGATTGTTCCCACTGGCCTTCACAGTTGTTGAATCAGAGTGCATAGAGTCCTGGATTTGGTTTCTTCGCACTCTTCAGGACTTGATCCCATTAGTGTCTACGAGGGGTGATTTATGCTTCATCTCAGATAGACATGCAGGTCTTGTTTGTGGCTGTTGAGAAATCTTCCCATGGGCTGCACATCGCTTCTGCCTGTGCCATTTGAGGGAGAACTTTAAAAGAGCAGTACGACAACTCGGCATAGCTGATGTAGACTTCATGTGTAAAAATGTATGTTGCAGGAAACATAGATGACATCTGAATTTTCAAAAGGCACATGTCAGACATTAAGAATATTAAGTAGGAGGCATACGACTGGCTAGTTTCAAGGGATGTTCAACAGTGGACTCAAACTCATGATAACGGGTACATGTATGGTACTATGATAACAAATACAGCTGAGTGCTTCAACGGAGTGCTTAAACGTGCACGTGGCTTACCAATTCAAGCTCTGATTACGACAGTGTACTATAATATAGTTTTTCTTTTCATGAAACATCTTGAAACGGCTACCACTCTAGAAAGGCAATAAGAAAACTTATTTTCCCCTCGCATTAAAGCTACACTGATTGCTAATGAACGCGAGGCACGAAGATTACCTGAACCTGTTAGGATTAGCATGTCTGAGTATCAAGTGTTTGATGTCAGCAATCGAACCTACAAAGTAGAAGTGAACTATGATCAAGTGTACATACAAACAACCACAGTCTTATCACCTACCTTGTCCACACGTGATTGTAGCTTTGAGCCATCGCCACCTAAACCACATGCGATGTCTGTACTGCCTGAATTATATTATCACCTACCAGGGAGAGTTCCATGTAATACCTGATCGGGAGGAGTGGGCAGATCACATCACGGAAGGCAATTATGAAAATTATAACCCACCTAATATTAAGCGAAAGTCTGGAAGGCCAAGGACAAGGATTTAAAATACCATGGATGAGAACATTCTAAAAGTTCGCATGTTGTTGATATATAGTCAGTCAACGTGTCCTCGCCACGCCGCACGAGTGTGATGTTTTCTAAGTTAGTTATTTGATGTCATGTTTGTACTTGTGCTATTGTTGTAGTATTTATCTGTGTGTCTCATCTGTTCTAACTAGTATTTTATGTCATATTGTCTACTTGTAGTAGTCCCATGTTTTATGTCATATTGTCACTTTCAACGGTATATTTTGATTAGTTTTTCTCTGTTGTAATTGTTCGAAAGTGTATATTTCTTTGCTTAGCGTTTATAGTACACATTGTGGAAAATAAAATTATAAATCAAATTATTTATTAGTTAGTTTAGTTAATTTTTAGTTATTATTTAGTTTAGTTATTAGTTTATTAGTTCTAGTTTTTATTAGTTATATACCATATGTGAGAAAATTTAAATCTAAAATCTCTCAATTAATAGTTATTTTTATAATTATTTTATGCCTTGCTATTTTTATGTATGTCTTTCCAACGGGTATTTCTTTTAGTCCTCGAGCTTAGTATTTGAATTACAATGCAATGTAATATTTTTAAAATCGACTATGTTGTTTGCTTCAATGGTACCGAAGATGTCCACGATGAAGCCCCGCCCGTAGGAGGAGGCGACCACCGAGGACACCGCTTGAGGACTACACCATCACCGCACATAGCTATGTTACGTGGTAGACATAGAGCGCATCGATTCGTACATTATTTTTTGAAGTCATTCGCCAATGTATGTATTTGTTATACTAACATAGTATGCATGCTCCATTCGATGCGCGGTTTGAGGCTACCGCACACTGCCGATGTGGAATGGCTGATTGTCTAGATTCATGGGTGCACGAGATGTTGGCTTTGAGGTGTCTCGCGATGCGCATTAAGTTGGATCATCACTACTTATCATTAGTGGAGCGGTGCCCGCAGACGCAACACATTCCACTTTGCCACTGGTGAGATGACGATCACACTACAGGATGTTGCGATGATCCTGGGTGTTCAGATAGATGACCCTCCTCTTATTGGCAGTGTTATCGTTGGTGGAGAGAGACGGTGGGCTGGCTGGGACGTTGATCAGGACGGAGCATCAGCCGTGACACCGTATCGCGATCCATCCACATATCACAAGTTTGGATGGGTGTGCTCATGCACGCATGCTTACCGCATGGCGAGGTGGACTTTTATGAGATTCATACTTAGATCTACGAGCTCCGTTTATTATGCATAAGCATACATACATTTCTTTTCTTCTTCCACTTCGTGCTCGAGGTCCACTACGATCTACCATTGAGGATATTCATTCCTTTAGGGGTTTGTCGAGGGCTTATGTATCATACGAGAGTTGCATGAGGAAACCAAGTGCACCAACATAGCATGATGTATTCATTTACTACAGGTATGGGCCTAAGAGCACATTCATGTTGGCAGACCTACCTTACGTGTTCCCTATCCTACAGACATCGATGGTCTTAGCGTTGGATGTCGCTAGAATGAAAGATTTGTTCGAGAAATGAGATCCAACGCTGGATGAGGATGGACTGCAGAGTCGTATGCTAAATTTTTTTACTTGTTTACTCACATGGGATTAAAATTTATAATAACTTATGTTCTACGCGAGTCATGGCCATATGACATCGAAGCGCATGCACGCGCAGATATATGTTTGTAGGGAGAGGAGATATGGCTGAGTACCGCTGATTTGTTGGAAGAGGGTAGAGTGGTACCGCCTCGATCGTGATCGCAGCGATACCTCCCATGATTGATGTTGACCGATAGATCCATCGTTCATGTTGATGGACGAGGCGATGTTGATTTGGTCGAGTACCACTCATACATTACGCTGGGAGCGGCGAGTTGGTTGACCGTGGATTCGGGATGATCGGGAGCCGATCAACCGTTACATGAGTGGTACGATCTTCTTCACTTTATATCGGCGCAACAGTTCCTCCTGACACATACTACCCTCGTGCGCCTGGAGATCGTCTGATGGTAAGTCTATGTGGAATTATAATTTGCTTTCCCTTATTACAATGAAACCGATATAAAATTTCTTTTGCGGCGTGAGCATCGAATACGAGGATATATTTTAGCGCTATTTCGAGAGATGATGACACAGAATTTCAAAAATCCATCGACGATTATGAGCGCGTGTGAGGAACATGCATATCTCGGCGGCAGATACAAGGATATGACATTCCGTGCACGCATCGCGAGATGCACATCGATGGATGTGGGTCCATCATATGCCGATGGGACGCCTACCTATACATTTACACAACCACCCCAGTATTCATATCAGGATGTAATGTGGTCTCAGATGAACCCATGGCATGCATCGATCCTGCCTACATATGGTCATCATTCATTCCATACGACACATATGCAAGATTACGGTACTCATTGCCATCTCAAGCTTCCGATATACCACATGTTACGACTTGGACTTCGAGTAGGTGGATGAAGAGGAGGACCGTCAGCAGCATCATCTGCGTGATCGGCCACGTCGATCACCATCCCATTACACCCCTTGTAGCGATGCGATTCCACCGCATAGACATCGACGATGATAGTTGTGTTTTTTTTAACAGTTTATGGCATGTAGTCGTAGCTGTTTTTTTATTTGTTATGTTCACTTATTCAGTTTCAGCTGATTGTATAATTATAGTGTTGTCTGTTATCAATTTAGTTTCATTTGGTTGACTCACAACTATTTAGACTCATCCTAATAAATTTAATACACTTAGAATGTTTAATATTATCAAAAAAAACATATGTATTCAACAAGCATTGTCTTAAGACCACACAAACGAGTGTTATAATATTTTTAATTTTTGCAACGTCAAATTTTTTATCTTTGAAAAAATTGCGACTAACAGGATGAGATTCGTCAAAAGTTATCAACATAAAAATTGTAGAATTTGTTATTATCTTTCCAATAATGTCAACCGTAAAATTTGACACTTTTTTGATATATGGCCAAAAACAAGAGCATCAATATTATTAGTTTTTGCAACTTCAGAAGTCACACATTTGCAAAAACTGCGGCTCACCGGGCTAGATTCATCGAAAGTTGTCAACATAAAAGTTGTATAATTTTTCATTATCTTTCCAACAATACCAAGTATGCCAAATTTTGACACCTAATGAGCGTGATATGGTCAGAAAATGGGGACTATCAATTTAATTTTTTTTAAAAAAAAATCGAGATCCACGGGCGTGACGCCGATCGATGCCCAAAAAAATCAAAACTAGTCAGCCACCTATTTTAAATTTTTTTTATGCTGCCTAATTACCTAATTAAATTACTAATCATGCTTAATTTGAAAATTTACCCAAAGTGAGGGTAATGATGATTAGGAAAGAAGAGATGAATCAATGCAAAAAAAAGGAATAAACTTTATGCCCGCTAACACATCTAGGGTTACCATAGCCTTCCACCTAGCTCTTTCCAACGAGGTGTTTCTTCCTCTTAGATATGCATGAGATGAAACAATATGATGTTGAGAATGTGAGTTGTAGAAGACGAGCGAGGTAGGAAGGATTACTAATGTGACGGATCGACTGAGATAAGATCAGCGACAAGATCACGAAATGCACAAATTCCACAAAAAACCCTCGTTTCACTTTGGCAGATGTTTAAGGCAGGGAGAACATATACGGGAGGGGTTTGATAGAATGCGGAGAAGTAATAAGAAAGAATTTTAAATACGCCGAAGAATCGAGTCTTGATAATATGGCTCAAAATTTAATTTGCCTCAAAGATGAAACCAAATGGGTGACATAAACGCTGCGTTTGTAATACTTGCCCCAATCCTAAACAATATTAAAACGATATGTCATCATCAAATAATTATAATAATAAATAAACTTATATGATAAGGTTCTTTAAATAAAAGATCATTATATTTGTGATATGAGCTTGAAGGAATAATTTTTGAGATTTCGATTCCCAATTTTCTGTTTGTGATTGAAGTTAAACCCTTTCATTGAGTTAAAGTAAAGGAAGAAAATGTTCGAGCTTCATCCGTTGGATCTAGCCTTTTCTAGTTGGATCTCACTTGGATTGGTCTTCTTGCTTGAAACCGTTGGATTGCCTTGTATTATCTTACGCACGTTTTTTTTGATCATGGTTCTTGGTGCTTTAATGTGAGTGGAACACGCTTCGCGGTATCTTGGATTAAATCGACCGGATTGAAAATCGTGGCATCTTGATCGTTGGATCAGTTTTGAATTACTAATTACATTTCTTTTTTTTTTGTTTTATGTCGGTTTAGTTTTTGAGAGGCGATAGGGAGATGGAGAGATCCTTATGAGATCAAGGAAGATTGAGATGGGAACCAGCTTGAGGAGAGTTTGAGAGCATTTACTGTGCTTAGTTTTTGTGGTTTAGATTTGAGCCGCATGGAGAGAAAGCCTTGAAAGGAGAAGGAGCTGAGAGGGAGAAAGGATCTTGATAAATTCTTCAACCCTTTCTGTGATTTCCTATTCTATTTATCTTTGTTACGCTCTTCTAGAAGGTTTTTTTTTGTGGTTGTAATCATTTACATAGAGTCTTGCCTTGTGTAGTTAGTTAGACTTCTTGATCTTCATGCTATTAATCTTGTTAGATGCTTGAGTTAGATTTCTTGATCTCATGCTTATTAATCTTCTGCTGTTGGGCTAGCTTGTTATATGTTATACTTCTTGATTCTTCTTAATACTGTCTGTTTGTGATATTTTCTTTTATGTACTAAATAGAAAAAAGCTAATTATTTTATTTATTTACCTATTGATTTATTCTCTGTTTATTCGGATCTTCTTCCGCTAGTTGTTAATGAAGTCTTTTAAATAATTTTCTTTTTCTGATTCTTTGGTCTCGATTTTGATATGTGTTTCATATTACTCCTTCTTCAGGACCTTGTCTTCAAATTCGTGGTAATTTCTTTATTTCTCTCAAATCAAGAGGTATCTGCTTGATAGTCTTAGATAATAATTTTGATTTGTTGATCTCCTCTGAGTATAATTCTATGATCCAACATCTTGATTGCTAATAATCATTTGTCCTTCTCTCAATTGATTTGATAAGTGTGGATATAGTTGTATCTTCTTTGTGGGTTTAGTGGATATATGAAACATTATGTATCTTTGGTGGAGGTAGTTCCATTAAGCTCATATTTTCGTAGCACTTTAAAGGTCCATAATACCTTCTTGTAATTTGGTGTATTCTTCTAAAATTTGTTCAAAGGTTGTATTTGACCAATACCAAATCATTGACTGTAATATGTCCGTATGCTTATCATTTGTTTCATTTTTTGGGCTTGTTGTAAATTTGAATCTATGATTTGGTCTCTTTTGTTATAGTCTACTTTCCGGACTAGTACTTTAGTGCTATAGAATTAATGTAGGAATTCACCATAAGCTGGAAAGGAGTCATTTTGGTTGAAGTATTGATGGATGTTAGGAAAATCACCATAAATAAATTAACCAAGTCTTAGGGTATATAACAAAACAGATCTTCTTAATATTCTTTAGATTGTCCATCTCATGGGATGATGTGAGTTTATGTAAATAGTTTGAATATTTTGCCGAAATTACTCATGAATATAGGGTCTTATCGAATTATTCCTTTGGGTATCCCATGCAATTTAAATGTCCAAACAAACATATTTATGAAATTGGTAAGGTGAGAAATGTACACTTTGACAATGTACTACCTAAGATACATATTTGTTATGAGACTTTGGTAGATTTTAATAAAATCCATGATACTTCTTCCCAAATGTTTTATAGAGGAGGTTGTAGTAATGAGGCCTTTGAGTATCATATTATCATTTGTTAATGACATATATTTAAAAATGTTATATCTTTTTCATTTTTTCCAATAGAATTGTTGAGTATTGTTTATGAACACACATGCCCTATTGGTGTAGAATGTAACTCTATAATTAGATTTAGATCAATTACGGCATATGACAATTTTTTATAGTATATATTTTCTATATTTATGTTTTAAACAATGTATGTATTTTTGCTTTTTGTATTAAGATTGTTTTTCTTCTTTAATAAAGAAATAAACGTTGCCTTAAACACATTAAAAAAACGATATGTATCATCATCAAATAATTATAATAATAAATAAACTTATATTTGTAAAGAAATATGATTATCTTATCTTAAAGCTGATGAGCTAATTTTAAAATTTGACTCAATTTATTTTCTAAGGATCGCTGATGTGTCATAGGGTTTAATAGTTTAAAATACAAAACTAGCTGCTTCTCTTAATAATCACATGTCTGAGGGACTCACATAATATATATATATATATATATATATATATATATATATATATATATATATATATATATATATATATATATATATATAAAGAGAGAGAGAGAGAGAAACTTTTCTAAAAATAGCTTAAAAACTTTAGATAAACCATTTACTTAAGAAACTTTAGCATCAACAATTTCATTGCACAAAATATGATAAGCCATTTAAGAAAAATGATCCATTATAACAAAGATAGATTTATATTTTCTTTAGGTTTGTGATTGTCCTAATAAGAAATTGTTGTGAACATCTTTCCAAGATATAGGTTTGTGTATAACTTTGTATTATATTTTGCTCTCATAATCTTTTGATTAGGTCTTCATTATAATACAATTTAGATTACATATTTTTTTAAAACTTGGCAACTAATATTTATTCTTAGTCATAAGTATATTATTTTAAAATAACTATAAATTATATAGACATATAATATATATATATATATATATATATAATATATATATATATATATATATATATATATATATATATTTCTCTTCTCACACACGCTCTCTTCAATTTCAGATCGCCTCTCCTCTCTATATAGAGTAATTTAGCTTTAAGCCATCTAATCTCCGATGTGTATTTTTTTCCCATTTAGCTTAACTCAGAATCGGATCTGACGGCGGACCACGCATTTTTATCGGCTCGGCCCGCCTCTCATTCAAAAGCGGAGAAGAAAAATGAGAGCGGCTTATTCTCTCTGTATGGGTTTAGGGTTTTCTCATTTAGCTCCCGCTCGAGAAGGAACGTCGGGTTACTACTTTAGCAAATCTTGAATAACTTCCATTGAGGTAGCTACATGATATTTACACTGTTTCAACTTTAATGAATTTAGGTTTTCTATTCTTCTCATCAATATGTGAACATTTTAGAACATTTGAGTTCTTTAAATGAACGGGATGTATTTTAGTAGTTTTGGATATTTTTGTATGTACTTTCATTGAAGATGGTACATGCTATTTTCAAATTTTTGAACTAATTAGCTTTGTGAAATGTTTAGTATCACATGGTAGGATGTTTGGTCATGTTTCAAGATGAATTCGTGGCGATTAGGGATGATAGTATGTTACGATGGAATTAAAATTAGATTTTGATTCTGGACTCTCTCAGATTCTCATGAGAGTACAAAGCATTTTGGTCATTTCTTTCCTATTTCTTTGGGATGTTTGGAGGAAATATGTTCATTGCAATCCATCAGGAACAATTTGGAGGCTGTTTGGTTAGTTTTTTAGTGTTATTTTGTATCTGTACTCTCTGTACTCTCTTGAGAGTACAGACGATTTTGTGGACATTTTTTTCCAATTTCTTTGGCCTGGTTGTTTAGATTATGTTCATTACATTACATTGGAAGCAATTTGGAGAGATGTCTAGATGGTTTCTAGGAGATTTTTGCATCTGTACTCTCTTGAGAGTACAAATAATTTTGTGGATATTTTTCCGCTTTGGCTCGTTGTTGATTATGTTCATTACATTCAGGGAAGCAATTTGGTGGTGTTTGGATGATTTTAGGATTTTGTTCTTCTACTCTCATGAGAGTAAGCATTTTGGTCATTTTTTTTCTTTTCTTTGGCCTGTTTGGAGGAAATATGTTCATTGCAATCCATCTGGAACAATTTGGAATGTTTGGTTAGTTTTTAGTGTTATTTTGCATCGTACTCTGTACTCTTGAGAGTACAGATGATTATGGATATTTTTCCGCTTTCTTTGCCTAGTTGTTTAGATTATGTTCATTACAGCAAAGTAATTGGTGGGATATTTGGATGGTTTTTGGAGATTTTTCAGATTCATCTCCTCGAGAGTACAAATAATTTTGTGGATACTTTTTTTTTTTTTGGTTGTTGATTATGTTCATTACATTCGTGGAAGCAATTTGGTGGATGTTTGGATGATTTTGGGGTATTTATCTATACTCACTCTCATGAGAGTACAGCATTTTGGTCATTTTTTCATTTCTTGGCTGTTTGGAGAAATATGTTCATTGCAATCCATCAGGAATAATTTGGAGGTGTTTTGGTTGGTTTTTTAGTGTTATTTTATCACTCTCTGTACTCTCTTGAGAGTACAGATGATTTTGTGGACATTTTTCCGCTTTTGGCTGGTTGTTCAGATTATGTTCATTACATTATATTGGAAGCAATTTGGTGGGATATTTGGATGGTTTCTAGGAGATTTTTACATCTGTACTCTGTGTACTCTCTTCAGAGTACATATAATTTTGTGAACATTTTTTTTCAATTTCTTTGGCCTGTTTGGAGGAAATATGTTCATTCCAATCTATCAGAAATAATTTGGAGGCTGTTTGGTTGGTTTTTTTAGTTTTATTTTTCATCTGTACTCTCTGTACTCTCTTGAGAGTATAGATGATTTGTGACATTTTTTTCTATTGGGTTGGGACTTTCATTAAGACTTTTCATTTTGAAGTTTACAATGTCTGGGAAAAGGATAACTTCGAGATGCAGGCCTACCACCGTTAGAATGGTATTCGATAATATTGCAGCATGATTTACTGATGAAGTCATTGACATTTTAAAGAGGCTTCATCTGCATCAATTCATTAGACTCCAGAATTGAAGACTCAATACCATTACCTCAATCTGTCTTGGGAGAGAAGCAAGCTTTCTTTTGGGTGGCGTGCATTCCTTTCACCCCGATGAAGTTACGAATTGTAGGGATGCCAAATGAGGGAAGAAGGTCTTATGGCGAAATCCCGCCGATTGATTCGGACTATAAGACTATGCTTGAGCATGATAGCTGTTCTGTGTACGACTTGTACATATATTTTCTATCAAATCTTTTTTTTTGTATATCACAATATAGGGTGGCATCGAATTGATTGCCTATGACATAGATAAATTCTTGAATACAACGGAGGCCATCGGCTTTCTAGTTTCACAATTTGATGGTATTACATCAAAGATTCATACCCAGAGGACATACATGAGTGGATTTGTCACTCTTCTTATGGTATATTTTATCTTGATTATGTATTATTTGATGCATTGAAGTTAACTTACATAAATATTAATTGTAGATCTAGGCCGCTGAGCACATAAGCATCATGAGGCCGCCATCTCCATTTGCAAAGCCACGTATGTTGCCCAAAATAAAATTTCTCGATAAAGCCTTCACTGGTTTAGGAGGACACCAAGTGACATATAATAATATCACTTAGTTCTTATAATTATGTATTTATTTATGTTGTAGTCATCACATTTTCTAATCGGTTTAACATAGGTCTGCCTTTCATTCGAGGACATATCAGAAGAGGAGACCTGGCTCCTTGAATCATTTTTCCCTGCCCAACATGCAATACATGTTGAGCAGCAGTCCCATTCTAAGTCCACTGAGTTCAGCCCCCATTGAATCTCCATATGTCTCCTCGATATTCTCCCATCCAGGTATCTAGCCGCCCTCACTACCCCGTAAGGGCTTGCGGTGGAGAGATACTTGTGTTTTAGGGACTTGAAAGATATATTATCTTCTTTTCAAGCAACAATGAGAGAATGGATGGATTGATTTCGGCTATCGAGGAGGTTCTTCAGGGCCGGGGTCCACCATCCCTACTGGGGAAGCTCTGGAGGTCACCACGGGGAACTCTTGAGGAGGCACCTGGGGGAAGACCCATGGAGGCTGGGAGAGCTTCCCTGGAGGCTAGGGGAGTCTCTGGAGGCAACTACGTGCCCCTGTGGATACTTCCACTTGGGAAGCCCCGAGGTAGCCTCCACAGGAAGCCTGAGTCCACCATAAGCTTGTGGGAGGCCTCCAATGCACATGAAGATGCTCAAGCCTTTAACATCATTGAGTGGTGTGAAAGCTCAAAGATAAGGAAGAGGAAGCTGTTAGTTCCCCTTCACACACACACTTAGAAGTCAAGCAAGAATAAGTGATGGTGGCCTCCACTCAAGATGAGAAGTCAGAGAGGTATTAAGTTACTTTCTTTTAAATTTGAGATAATAGAAATAGATTTCACTAAATTTTTTTATAGGTTCAAAAGATGAGCTAATAAAGGTCGATGACCCACGACTACCATTGTTGTGGTGGAGGAGCATCAGAGGTATGAATCATCTCGATCGATCCTTAATTCATAGTGAATCTAGCTCTCTTCATCACTAACTTTCATTATCGAATTTCGTTGCTGCCAGCAGAGGCAAATCATTTTGTTGAGTTCTCATCCATAGTTTTCTAAGCGATGCTCCATCTTATTGACACATCATGCTCCGATTCGAGGACAAGTCAATCTTCAATCTCCTTCATACATAAAATAACCTATTCATTTAATTAAGCTCACTTTAAAATATTTTATCACTTCGGGTGATAAAGTATTCATGGGGAATATCATGAGGCGGTCGATGAGTTACCGACAAATATCTCGATGCACACGTTGATGCCTTTTATTGGTAGGAGTACTCGCTCACGTGTATGTCTCCTATTTGTACATCTCATGCTTAGGTTACCCCACAAATATGCGGGTATTATAATTCAATCATTATTTGTATAGATGAAACTATAATTTATAAACGTTCTCTTCTTTTCTTATAGAGCTGCAAAATATGGCCTACATAAGAAAGCAAAATGTTCATCAGATGTCACCGCAGACGTGTGTCAAGAGTCGTACTCTTACTTTCAATTATAGATAATCGACTGACACTCTGGTTGGGCATATAATTAGCTGGTATTTTATGACTCATTACCAAAACCAACCCATAAGGCCATTCTTCCGAGATTGTAAGAGTTATTTTCAATTTGGTTTCATAACCGGTTTTACCCCTTATTGATTATATACTTGCTATTCAAATCAAATTACTTTTGAAGATGTCTTTTTTTGTGAGCGATCCCACAAAATGGCCAATCAAAATGGTGAGTGCGCCAAGATAACGTGTTGATGATGTTTGTCTGCAAGTACATGGAGTAATTAGAAATCCCCACTTAACCGGATGACCACCAAGATTGGCCTAAGAAGATGAATTACTTTAGGGCGAGTTATTTATCTTTTATTTGGGAATGAAGCTAAGAATGTACATTTAAAGTTTGATAAGTAGAAATAATTGCATGTATATTTCATTTTTTTTTTCAAATATTATTGAGGCGGTTTGGATCTTTTTTATTATTAGTAGAGAACACTTAATTTGGTTGACGAATGCTTTCTTGGGATGTGTTTCATTTGTGCTCACGTTTCTCAAGTACAAGATTTCATAAATATTTCTTCAATTTTTCTTGGCAATTTTGGATAAATTATGATTAGCGAGAACATCCTGTATTTGTTTGAAGATGGTCCTTTGAGATGTCTTTCATCACACTCTCTGTCTTTGTTTTATCTGCGTCTCTATACTCTCAGTACTCTCTATTTTTTAGTGATCTATTTTTCCATTTGCTTTTGCAGGATGAAGAGGAATTGTTCACTATAACCTTAAAGCAAGTTGGATGTTCCTGGGTTGCCTTTTTATGAGTTTTCTAAGAAATTTTGCATGTGTATACTCTTTATACTCTCTATACTTTGTACTCCTGCACTTTCTCCTATACTCCTTAGACTCTATACTCTCTATCTCTATTTTATATCATATTTTAAATTGGATCAAACAAAAAGGTGAAGCTAAAATTTACATTATCTAAAATTTACGTTATACTATTATTAGAATACCTCAATCAGTATGCAGGAAAAGTAATATGAACTACTTAGCATGTGAGCATGCAGTGGTGGTGCGTTACTTTCTACCGAAATCATGCTTCTTAAAACCTACTTTCTCTTGAAACATGTGCATAAAATAGACAAAATATCTTGTCGATGATGTGACTTACCAACATCTTATTCCTGAAATATAAATTTTGAAGGTGTGGAGCAATTATATATTTGAAGATGATGAATTTTTTTCAAATAATGTAATAGAAAGTATCATCTAATTAAATTAATATCATTGATAAATTTATAAATAATTCTTAAACTAATATCATCGTAATATAATCATCATCTGATTTTTTTTCTTTTCATAAAATGTGAGTACTTTATAGAGTATACGTAAAACTATGTAATGCCTCAAATGATCATTCATTCGTAAGTAAGGTAGGTAGACTCATCAATCAAATATATAATTTGGTAAAATATGAGAGATTTAGTTGTCCGCAGTCTAAGGATTACAAAGTTATGTACCCTCTATACTCTGTACTCTGTACTCTCCTTGCAGTGAGCTTTACAGGCATTTTTATAATAATAGTACGTTTCAAAATAAAGTTGCTCAAAAGAAGAAAGTCATCCTAACAAAAAAATGATTGCGGAGCGGAGAATGAGAAGGTCATCCCAATGCAACTCGAGGCGCGTCTTCTTAACCAAATCCAGGTGAGGCTGGTGTGTGTTAAAGTAAAGAAAGTCATCTTGAGACTCTAAAGCTTTGAAATGATTGCACGGTTGAAGAATACATAACTAAATGATATCATGCATTGAAATATTTTCTTGTAATAATATCCATCATCAAATACCCTTCAAATTGTTGATTGTTGAGCTTCGAGTTGAATTCACGAGGTAGAACATCATGGTTAATGAATTTTAACGGCATCGATGTGTGCTTCTGTACACTCAGAAAAATACTACGGCATAATAGAAGAAAGGTGTTGCAAGGTGGAAACACATTACGCGACTATCGTTTGAACTTTGGTTTCTGTAACAACAAAAATATGATGGTTTGAAGATTAACAACAATATTTTAAATACTACAAATTAAGAGACAAATAGATAATTACTCTTGGCTTTCTTGGATCTCTCTATCCTTAAGCCTTGCATTGGAAACACCTTTGCTTTGGATCCTTCAAGATGTCGACTTCTTATTCTTATCTTTCTGTCATTTGGAGAAATTCCCACTTATATATAGAATTGACATCATCGTATAGTTTTTTAAGGATTGAAGCATATAGTCTATGTATTACCACTTATTTTTGCATTTTATGCATATCAACTAACATGGTTCAGAAAAATAATGTCAATAGCATTTCCATCACATTGCCTTATCTCTTAATTTTCTATACCTATCGATGTAAATATCCCTCTTTTCTCACGGTAGACCATTACATGAGATATTTATTTGAATCGCACTACATCTTCCACTAAGAACTTACAATGGGCATAAAGTAATCCCATCATTTCAAATTTCTTACAAGTACAAGTTACATCTAGGGTAGTCCCATGAAATGGATAGTCCATGTTTTGGATGAATTTTTATTCTCTAAGTTTCTCACCAAATACCATGACATCGATGGGTGACATTCTTGATTCTTCCAACAAAATTCTTCCTCAGTATACAACTTTCTTGTATAAAACATAGCGACTTATTTAGAATTGTTTGGTCTTAGAGAACAATCGATGTTGACTTGAAGTCTTTGTCATGTTCATTCCATGCCATGTCTCCATAACCTTCTCCCAAGAAAATAATGTGACTTGTTGGTTTAGAGATTCCATGACATCGTTGTTCATTGACTCACGTTAACAAGATGCCCAGCGAGAATGAGTCTTTCTTTGAATCTGATTGACCACTTGGATCTAAGCTTGCTCAGACCAAGGATGATCATGCAAATTGTCTTCTTCTAGCATGGCGGAAAAGCTTCTTTAAACTCTTCCTCACAGTCACATTTGCTCATGCATGCAAAAAGCCTTGTACCCTCTTATTACTTAAAGGCGTGAACCTTGGAAGGAGCTTTCTTTGAAATATGCCATTGGCACAACCTGATGATGGTATGCGGTAATACAATTTGATAGCTCGATCTTGATCTTGATTGAATATTATTGTAGGATGTCATCATCAAGCGAAGAAATGTAATAGCCATGAGAATGACTTAATCATCTCTTACGATAAAAGGCTACTCCAAATAACATATTTTTCGGTGATGATTCACTCCAACAAGAGCAAATAAGATTATATTTATTGAGTTAATAAGCTTAGAAAAATTATCACATCACCAAAATAGTCATATTCTATCTAGACATGCCATTGCTCCAAAAAAAACTTACTAAAGCAATCGACTCATCAACTTGTACATCCCATACAAACATCCATTGTCTTGCTTTCCTTGACAACTATATTAATGCATTACTATCACCATTCTGATCTTTTCTCTTTACGAATAAAATTAAAAGCATCTTTTTTAATGAATCAATATTCTCTACACTCCTCACTTGATAGAGATCATCGGTTGCTCTAATTTATTTCATTGTCTTCAACAAACCTTTTCATCGCATCTATGTGATCTAAGAAGATGTAGGTCGAAGGCTTTGATGAATGATTATGATTTTCTATATATTTTAACCACTTCAGTCCAGTCAGAGAATCTAATCATGGCGGGATAAGTCATCTGTATCGATTTACGGAATTTTGCTAAGCCATTTTAGGCGATTTCTTTACTTTTGCACAGAAAAATCTTTTGATTTCAATTTCTTGGAGTTTGGCCAATAACTAGTATGGTCGCCACTTGAAGCGGTTTGATGTCGTAGTCAGTGATTATACTCTGTTTCATTAAGCAGTGGTGAGTTTCCCAAATTTAGTTTATTAGACATCACGACTTCATCATCGCGCTCATTGACATTCACACCGCGAGGCGACTCCACATAAATGTGACATGTAAAATAGCTCCATAAATAAACATATTCCCTCAAAGCCAAGAAAGAAAAATAGCTAAATATAGAGAGTACATATGCAAAAATCATCCAAACATCCCTCCAAATTACTTCCAATGTAATGTAATGAATATAATCTAAACAACCAGGCCAAAGAAATTGGAAAAAATATCGACAAAATCATCTGTACTCTCAAGAACAAATGATACAAAATCACTAAAACTAACCAAAACTCAAACAAGTAAATAAATCAGCATAGAAACATAAACAATATTATATCAAGTTACCCATGAGTGGAGAAGAGTACAGAGTACAGAGTAAGTCTGAGTATAGAGTCTGAGAATGCGAGTGTGAGTCTGAGAGTCTGAGAGAGGAGGCTTCTTGCAGGTGGCTACTTTTGCTTTGTATTTTTTACCTTCAAGATGCTCTTTAAGGGCTTCCTCACTGGAAGTGCTAACCTAATAGATAACACATTCCCTCTATGCCATAAGACCTCCCATCTGTTTGGCATCCCTATTATCCTTTGCAAGGGTGATGCTCTTTAAGGCTTTTTTGCTTTACGTAAGGCTTCTTTTGCTTTGTGTTTTTTACCTTCAAGATGCTCTTTAAGGGCTTCCTGGGAAGTCTTGACCTATAGATAGCCATTACCTTTTCATTCTCCCCTCTATTTGGCATCCCTACAATTACTGCAACTTCATCGAGGGTGAAAGGAATGCACTGCCCACCTAGAAAGAAAGCTTATTTCTATATGTCCCAACAAGATAGGATTGATGGCTATTGAGTCTTCTTTGAATTTCATGGAGTCTAATGAATTGATCTTGATGAACTCTAGCTAAAAGACTTACTAAAAAGTCTTTTTGCAGATGTATAGAGAGTACAAATGCAAAAATCCCCTAGCAATCATCCAAATAGCTGCCAAATTACTTCCAACGAAATGTACTCTCAACAAACAGGCCAAAGAAATTAGACAACATGACCAAAAATCATATGTACTCTCATGAGAGAATCAGAGAGTCTGATCAAAATACCAACAAATCAACCAAATAGCCTCCAAATTATGCCTAATGAACATATTTCCTCCAAACAGGCCAAAGAAACAGACAAAAAATGACCAAAATGCTCTATACCCTCGGAGGATGTCTGAGAGAATCAGAGAGTCTGAGAGAGTATAGAGGACAAAGAAAGAACATAGTATGGATGTAATAAAATAATCTCAACAAGTCTGAAGAAAGCTGGAGAAAATGATCAAAAATCTATACTCTGATGCAAAATAACACTAAAAAATAACCGACCTAAATTATTCCTCATAGATTATAATGAACATATTCCCTCCAAAACCGAGAAAGTGAAAAAATAACCCAAAATGATCTATTCTTAGGAGTATGAGAATGCAGTAGATACAAAATCCTCCAAACTATCCAAACAAACATCCCTCAAAATTGCTTCCTATGTAATAAATATAATCAACAGAAACTGGAAAAAATGACAAAAATCGTATATACTCTCAAGAGAGTACAGAGTCTGAATCAAAATAATCTAAAAAAAATCACCAAACGACCTCCAAATTATTCATGATGGATTGTAATAAACATATTTCCTCCAATACACACAAAGTGGAAAAAATTGTCCAAAATGCTCTATACTCTCAGGAGAGTACATAGAGTATAGAGAGTACAGATGGAAATCTCCCATAAAGATTAACCAAACAACCATAAAATTGCTTCTAATGGAATGTAATGACCATATTCTCTCCATCCAGGTAAAATAAATTGTAAAAATATTCAGAAAATCATCTGTACTCTCATGAGAGTACAAAAATCTGATAAAAGTTTCTCAATAAGTAAAGTCCTCTTGCAAAGAACTCCAAGTGTGGAAATATACACTAAATAAAAGAATTTCAAGGAATAACACTAACAAACCAAAAAATTGTACGTATATAACGGTTGAGAAACATTACCGATAAATTTTTATTTAATACATCCTCAGCTATTTCCTCAAGGCCTTCGTTCTTCATCTTCATGGTTCTTTCATAAAAAGGAAATGAGAAAATCTCTTTCTCTCTCCGAGTTCAGTTTATAAGAGAAAAATGCACCCTTAAACCTTAAATCTAGATATATATTTCTTTTAAATTCCTCCCGCTCATTCCAATGATGCTTCTTCTCCAGCTGTTTGAACGAGGCAGGCCGGGTCGGGTCGGGCCAAGATAAATGGCGTGGTCGCCGTCCGTCCAGTTACAACATCGTTAAGTGCTAAAATGGGGAAAAAATCACTGGACATGCATCGGGCCAGGATTTGAGTCCACACATAAAGCTACCTACGGACTCCGGATGTAATAATTTCTCCCCTCTCTGGCTCATTTTTTTTCCATAACCACAAAAAAAAACTTCTCTTCTCTTCCAAAAAAAAAAGCCCATCTCCTTCCTCTTCCACTGAACCGTCCCCCCTTCTCTGCTTCCCCTCCCAAATGCTAGCCCTCTCATACAGGATGAGAAGGTAGTCCTTCTGAAACCCAAAATCATATCCAAGGTCGCTCAATCGGTCAACAATCTTTACGAGATGGCATGCGTAGGCACGGTTGATGTGATACACCTGAGTTCAACACCGGAGATGACTATGTTTACCAAGAATTCCAAGAGGCTCTCAGCAAATGTCGATGTGGGCACCCAGCAACAGGATCCCTCAAATGATTTTCTCCAGTCCTCCGATCCGAGCAGGTCTATTTCTTCTTCATCCTCTGTGAGATTGTCATCGTTCAACAAAGCGAAGGCAGCGCCGGGTTTGACGGCTATGGATTCACTGGCGGCAGGGATGAACAGTCTCAAATTTGAGGAGACTAGTGAGGATGAGAGCTACGAGTTTGAGAAAGGGGATTTCATCGAGCACGCATACAGGTACTGTGGGGTATAAAATCCAACTTGCAGTGTTAGGTGCAATATTCTATCATGCTAGAAATGGTTCTACAATTCCCTTTGCCAAAATCTGAATTTTGTTTTACCAAAACCTAAAATTCCCCTTTGCCAAACTTTACAATCCCCTTTGCCGAATCCACCCTTAGCCGATTGCTTTTCTTTTCACAAGAGAGAGTAGCCGAGAGGCAACACTATCATTAGGTGGGTCCCTCTCGATATACCTCTTCGCTTCCTCCTCTAATCAAGCGCATAGTCACTGAATTACCTTTCCAATTCCTTTTGCCGCAGCCGGAGAAGAACATCATCATCAAGAGGGGTTTTCTCTAAGCTTCTGGCATTTTTGTCTTGTTCTGACATTCCCTTTTGCCACAGTTGGAGAGGAATATCATCATTAGGTGGGTTCTTCTCTTGGTCTCCGACATCTCCATCTCCGTCTCCTTGTTGATTATTGCAACGCGCAAAAAAATAAATCTGAACATGTGTGATATGGATGTGTATATGCTTGTGTTTCTTTACATGTTTGAAGGTCTCGTTGTGCTCATTAGGGTGCAACAAGATAAAAAATGGGCTACAGTGTCATAAGATACCACTCGCTATGCTCATTAGGGTGGATCAAGAGCCAACATCTGTTAGATATCGCTCCACCTAGCTGAAATGCTACTAAAATTTCGTCAGACTTTGTTTTATCCTAATCCCTAGGACACCAATGCAGGCTTCAAGACTTCACTAATGCACATTAGGGCATAGTGGGTATGAAGATGGTTATGGTGTCGCAAGACACCACTAGCTAAGCTCATTAGGGCATGTCGAGAAAGCCAAAAGTTCGATGGACCCATGGGATGACATTAGAATCTTTAAAATTACATAAATTTAGACTAAATTCAAGACTTAAAAAAATTCAAATGGAAATCACCTAAATTTAAGTTAAACAAAAATATATATTATAAATTTAATGATAAATGTTAAATAAAAAAGAAATAGGGGGAGAGCACTTAAAGAAAATTTTGGAAAGAATAGAACACTTATTTAAAAGGCAAGTAAAATTTGGAGAGGCTAATATTAAACTTACAAGCTCTAATTGCAAATCTCAATGGCTTAAATTGAAGTGGTAAAGGGAGTTCTCCTTTCTTCGAATCCCTCAAAATTAGACAAGCTTTAATTAAAATTTGGGGAGGTAAATGTCAAACTCATAGAAGACTTACAATAAATTTAAAGTCTAGTTTCCAAATAAATATGAAATTTGATGCAGAGTTAAGGAGGAATCCATATTAGGTTTAATAGCTCTTATATGAATATGAATGTGACTATGAAGCTAGCTAATAAGCATGAATATGACTAAGGTAATAAGCATTAAAGTTATTATAACTTATTCCAAGTGAATTAAAAATGATTTAAATTGAACACAATCGAGCTTGGAGAATAACGATGAAGCTTGATAATTCATTTACATTCTATAGCAAACTAAAAGGGTTAATGATTAATTAGTTAAGAAGAACTAATTGAATCTTATGGCTTATGTTCTATCATTTGTGAAAATGATGGAAATAGAATAAGCTAAATGCAAATATAACTTTGAATTCATGTTATACTTATGAGGAGGTTACTTGAAGCTAGAAGGTTAATTTGTAAATGAGATAGAGCTCAATTCAAACCCAAAAGTGAGACTCATAAAGAACCAGTCTTTTTTTGTAATCCATATATTGGAATGTCTAATTGAAAATAAATTTCTAAAGAAGGCTTCCATCGAACATAAAATTGGCACATATGAAATTTGTTGAGTGCTATCTTCAAGTTGAGGTGAAAATCAAATGAATTTCAAAAAAGATTTTCACTAAAGATGAGTAACTTGTTGGAAAGATTATAAGCCAAATGATATTTGAGAATTAAAAAATCCAATAAGTAAGCTAATTACGAGCAATGTTTTAAATTACAATCTAAATCAAAATGCCACTAGATTCACAACACATCGTACAAGCGAATAGAAGATGTTAATTAAGGCATACTGTGCCACACTATGTTGAATGCTTAAATTCAAGTGTGAGGATCTTCTGTGATGTCGGTTTAATCTTAGGGTTGGGTGGGTTAACAAAACTTAAAAATCTATTAGAAGAATTTCAACTTAGTAAAAAATATAGAAGCTAATTACGATGTGATAGTAGATCTGATCCTCTGTTATGAGCTAAACAGAGTTGATAGGATCTAAAGCTCTTAAATATATTTAAATCAATCAATTAATTACCCTGATGATGGCTGTGTTGAATGGTGATTTCAACCGGAGGAGACACTTCGATCAAAATGTGATTCTAATTTTAAATCAAAATAACTCAAATTAAGTAGTAATCTAAAACTGCTTAAATGAAATTCAATTATTAAAAGCTTAAAGCAAAACTCAATCTATCCACCTTCCGTAATTATTTATCGGATGTGACAAATTAAGAAAACTCTAGTTTACAAAAGAGCCAATGTCAAATCAAGTGTTATGTTATGTTCACTCTCAATCAATCTCATGCTAGTAAAGACGTGGCTCGTGTCCTCCGCAGTGGCTTGGTGGTGCTCCACAGTGGTTTGGCCTCAGCTTCTTTATATTACGATCATGACCATAGCCCATATGCTCCCCAATAGCTTTTCCCTTTGAGTTGTGAATCATAGGGTATACTTGATAGGATAAAAATCTCTCTGTCAGCTAAGGTAGACTTAAGCCTGTCTCCTTAAACAAACATCACCCCGTCTACAAGGATTTCTTGGACGACGTAACCCATGTGTTGCTGATAAGGATCCTTTGATCAAGTTGGGTCGACTACCTCCTCTGACTAAGTAGACTAGGGACTACGATAGCTCAGGATGATGAAACCATGGGATCTAGATCGGGCACGTCATCATTCCCCCAACCATCTGATTTAAGCTGAAATGATGAATCTCATAATCTAAATTTTGAAAATCCATATGCGGCTACTATACATAAGCGACATAACAATCGAAAGTTCTCTCTCATGAGAGGGGTAATTAACTATAGGGGCTTGCGCCTATAAGAAACCTAGAATGAGATCTAAAGTCCTCACCAAATGAGGACGAAATCTTTGGGTAGTGTCTTATTTACTATTCCATCTGCCTTCTGAAAATTATACTGGCATTTTAAAATCAAACTCTCTTTAATTCAAATTATCGAGAGGTCAGTGGTGAATTTTCGGAGCCCACAGATTTCTAGCGACTCTGCTGGGGACAAGATTCTCTTTCCATCTTTGGCTAATCATATATATAGTAGTAATAAAGTTTCTAAAAATTCAAAACAAAAATGGTGATTTAAATGTGTAATAAATTTAAATTACTAATGTATGAGACTCTATGTCAAATGAATTATTCTGTAGAGTATATCTTTATTACACTATTATTTTGTTCTATAATACCTCTGCATTTTGAAAGTATGGGGTGAAATAATAATTATTAATTAATAATTCCCATCTTTCACTTGCACAAAATGGATCTGAAACACTTCTTTCAGTCCGTAGAGCAGTCAGAACCTCTACATCAACATAGGAGATGTTGGAGATACCATTCAAATTGGTAGCTTAAATTTTTTGGCTATCGTAGGTGCAACTCCTAAAGTACCCACCTGTGGTACACTCGTCCGAGGCCATGCTGGAAGGCCTCAAGTTACTAAAGCTCCTACTAGCCATGTTCGCCAATCAGTTCAACAGCCAATTATTGTTAAGTAATGAACAAGCAATACTGTGCCATAAGCGAGTATTCCTACCCATAACCACTTTGATAATATGAAGTGGGTAAAAAGGAACAGCTCTATTGGTGAAGTAAAGTAGTCATTCTGGACCCAACAACGTCAAGCTCCACCACCATAGAGGAGACAGCCTGAAATACTATTTGCTAGAATACACAACATTCTTAAAGTAATGAAAGATAGAGGCTCAATGAAAAGAAGATTTTAGAAGCCTGTGACGATTGAAAATACTGAAGCTCCACTAAAGAGGTTAACATCTCTTATGGCAGCCAGTCATCGAGTCAAGTATGCTTTGCACGGTGAGCATCAGAGCATGACACTCGGACCACGTGTCCAAGAATCCGCTGCTGAAAGGTTTCAGTGAAAGGATAAGCTGGTATGAAGGCCAAGGCCTCGTAATAAAATCCTGAAGAATAAAAGAGGTGTGACATCTGATACATATACTTAGAAATCTGCTTCAAAAATAACTCATCAGAAGTGGATACCCAAAAGAAGGGATATCATTGATGAAAGACATGATATTCGACACCCTGGAGAATCCTCTGGGGGATCCCATCATCAATCAGATTCACCCTCATAAGAGAAGATTGACTTTGATCGTAATCCTTTAATGGAAGAACTGTTTGTTCCACACATTGAACCAGAGATCCATGAAAAACATTGATAAAAAATTCATGTGCAAAAAGAAGGTGATGAAGATGACACTATGGAAGTAGAAGTCGCCTATATGGTCAGAGATATAGATGAACTTTTTGCTTAGCACCATCAACAGCAACATGGAATCATGGAGCTTGAATAAGAATTCGACGTTTATGAAGAAGAGTCTTCACAAAAGCAAATAGAAGATGGGTCTTCAATCTCTACTGAAGAAGAAGAAAAATGTGTCGAAGCTATTTATATGGTTGAACCAAAATGATCAGCTTGGTACATGCTTTTATACTCAACATCGTCATTCAGCCTCAGCAATAGCTGTCCATACAAACACACAAGGAGAATGACAGTCAAACTCTTCCCCTGAAGATGAGCAGAGAGCATAATAACAACAAGAAATAGAGAAAGAAGAAGAGTCTGTACTTATTGATGCCGTGACGCTAGGTAGAGAGCAAAAACAAATGCAGTATCAAATGGAGGTCAAAGATAAAGAAATTGCACAACTTGGTACCAAGATGAATGATATGATGGTACAAATGAATATCATGATGAAGATGTTGTAAAAGAATATCACATCAAATTTAGCACCTATCTTGTTTGCTAATCAATAGGTAGCTAATAATACAACTTCTATACCACCAGTTGTTCTAGTACCTCAAGCTCTTATAGTACATGCTACACATGAAGCGAGGAATGAAGTTGACTAACTACCTCTTTAGCTGATAATTCAAAATATGGCTAACACACCAGAAATGGTAACAACTGCTTAGTTAGTAACAATAATCAATGAAAAGATAAAGGCAGTTATAGCTTCAGAGCAAGCTAAAAAGTTGGTGAGCAAGGGTCGTTCTTACCTAACTAAATATGATCAAGTGACATAGCCAAAATGTTACTTAGTGCTAAAATTTAATACTTTCAAAGGGCTTGGTAACCCAAAGCAACATCTAGCATAATTTAAGGCTACTTATGATAACAAAGGAGGGAATGATACATTGCTTTTCCATTAGTTTGTCAACAGCCCGACTTCAACTACTTTTGAGTGGTATGCAAAATTGCTGAATGATTAAAATCTTTGATGAGTTAGAGATGATATTTGTGAAAAGGTTCATAATGCAACCAAGAAAATAATAATCGTTGACCTTGCCTTGCTGAAAAGGAGAAAAGACGAGTCAGTGACAAAATTTATAAGTCATTGGCGTAACCTAAGCATGAAATGTGAGCAACAAATGGAAGAGGAGCATGTGATCCAATTGCTAAGGGGAAATACGGATGATAAAATGAAACAATTTTTATGTATGACGTCAATTACAATGTTCCAGGACTTGCTCGATAGGGTGGCTAAATTTAAAAAGCTGAATCGCCCAAAGTCTGAAATGTATGTAGATAAAACAAAGAGAAACAAGCCTTTAGACATAAGAACAAACAAAACTCATGCCACTTCCTATAGCTCAAATGGTGAAAAGCGGGTGATATATAATGTGGATAAAAGAAAATAGCCAATGTACAATGATGATAAGGGAAAGAAGCATGTATATTCTAATCCACAGCCAAAATTGGTATTAGGAGGCAAGGATAAACCTCAAATTTTTCCAAGTGGTAGGGAGCGTCCAAAATAAGCAATAAGAGATGATGAGCGAATGTGGCCATCTTGTAAAGAAAAGATGAACAAAGATTATTCCTTTAGAAGGGACAATATGACTAAATTGTTTCTGAAATCAAAGGCTACAATTACCAAATTAAGAGAAGAAGAAGCTAATCAAGTCAGTAATCAAAATTACTGTCCCTATCATCAGATGATTAGTCATCTTATTGAAGATTGTTATGTATTTAAAGATTGGCTAGAAAGGAAGTATCGATGGGGTGAATTTACATGATTCAATAGTGTTCTAGTCAACCCAAAAAGAGAGTCTACAAGGATGATTACATCCTCTTCCGTATCATCCATCAAAGATAAAAAGAAAGAGAAATCAATTCAAACTGAAGAATGGGAAAAAATAGTCTCCAAGAAGACCATGAAAATGCTGAAGCAGTTAAAAGATGTCCCTAGTGTTAAGTAGAAATTACCACTTGAACCTATATTGGACTTAAAAGAGATACCTCAACCAAATATTTGGGCTTCTAAGTGGCATTTTGATAAGGCTACTTCATCACAGCGATGAGCAGTCTACTAAATGCAAGCCTCATAAATCAAAGAGGCCGGGTAAGAAAAAAGATCAAGAAGAGAACTACAACTCAAAAGATTATTAATAATTAAGAGGAGTATCACCAGCTGGCAAGATAAACTTTTGGCTTGCAGACTTTATGCCTAAACTTCGCATTGTTGGATTAGATGAAGAAGATAATGGTGAATATTGTCCAGTAGATACATGCTGAATCATTTATGTGATATCAGATGTTCTTCAACATCAGTTACTCCAAAATGACAAGGGTAGTCAGACAGACTCGACCAAGCCATCAAAATTCTTATCAGGAAAGAAAGAAGAGCCTGAAGAGTTAACGTCTGTGTTGACCTCATTTTTAATATGAGTTCTCAACCCCTCCATCTTAGACATAAGACTTCTCTTAGACTTTAAGAGATCCTTAGTCCTAAGACACATCTAGTGATCAGGTGGACATTCAACCTAGCCCTAGAGACTTAGAAAAGTCAGCCATGGGACTAGGTCATACCTTAGGGGTGTTAGGAAAATTTGCTTACCCTATAGCTTGATCCAAATTCCTTTCTTCCTTCTTCAAGTCAACTTTAAATCAATTCCAACTTAATTGATTTTCTCCAAACTCAAATCAATTCCATGACTAAAATTGATGATTGAAATCCATGATTGTGATCCATGATTAAAACAAATGATTGACGCTTATGATTGAAGTTTTAAGTTCAAAATATTCCCTAAGTCCTTTGATTCCCTCTTAAAGACTTAGCCTAAATCAAATCTAAATCAATTTAAATTCATAAAATTTTCTCACAACACATTTATATTTTTATTTATATTCACATATATAAATAAAATATAAATTCAAATCAATCAAACTAAATCTAAAATTCAAATCAAATATAAAATCTTTCCTAAGTCACTTTGATTACCTCTGAAGAACTTAACCTAAATCAAGTTCAAATCACTTCAAATTCATGAGATTTTCTCATAACCCATTTATATTTTTATTTATATTCACATATATAAATGAAATATAAATTCAAACAACCAAAACCTACTCCAAAAATCAAACTCAAATCAATCAAAATCTAACCTAAGCCTTTCAAGTCAAAATCTTGAACTAAGCCAAATCAATTTCAAATCAAGCCAAACGCTTGATTTTTCTTCATAATTCAATCATCCCTACAATCATGGATCCAAGTATAAACACAAACATTTAATCATCAAACCAAAACTAAATCCATAAATCAAACCCAAGTCAAGCTAATGTTCACCCTTTTGAACTTGAAATTGTCAAATGAATTAAAACCCATTTGACTTCAAAACACTTGCAAATGGATTTATATTTCAATCATAAGTCCATATGTGAGTTCAATCAAACTCAAATCAAGCTTTGACCAAGCCATTTGACCTATTTAAGCTCACTTGACCCAAAGTGACCTAAAGTACCATTGTGAGCCAAATTCTAATCCTAACAAATTGGATTGAACTAAGCCCACCTATGCCTCTCATCATGATCAACAATCATAATGAGATGATCAATCACAAAAGTCAAACTAGGGTTGACCAAGTCAACACTTAGCCAAAATGAAACTTAACATAGCCAAAATCCACCATAGGCCAAATTGATTGAAACCATTGATTAAAACTCATTCATTGACTAATATTTGAACTTGACCAAGTCAATATTTGAGCTAACCCAGTACTTGACCCAATTTGACCCAACTTGACTTAAAAGTCAAATATGTCAAAACTTGATCTAAGCCAAATTGATTGAAACCAATGGGTCAAGTTCATTTTAAAATGATTGTTGAACTTGACCAAAGCTCCAATTGGCTAATTAGACCTAACCTAGCCCAATTGACCTTGAACCCAACGTGACTTAAATGGTCATATTGAGCCAAAATCTAAATTAAACCAAAATTGATTGGAAACAAAGATAAAAATCCATTTCATTTGACCAATGAAACATAAGCCAACCCATGACCTAACCCAAATAGGTCAAATGGGTCAAATTGTCAACTTGACCCTTTTGACCTAAATGAACTCATTTAAACCAAAATAAAATATAAATCAAATTGAACCAAACTAAAACCATAAACAATTTTAAATGGTCATATGAACTTGACCCAAGCCTTGGTTTGACCCAATTTGACCAATTGGTAGACTTGACCCAAGTTGACCCATTTTGACCTAAATGGGTCAACATGAGCTAAATCATATTAAATCAACTCCAAATTCATTGAAACTTGTCTTAACCCATTTTTCAATCATACTAAACATATTCAAATTAAAATCCAAGCCAAATGACCATTTTACCCCTAGGCCATAGGGTAAATTTTTTCCAAATTCACTTGGAATTTGGTGAAATCCTCTTCATGGCCACTTGACACCCTCTTAGTGGACCAAGTGGACACTAGTGTGTGTGGTGCACTTAACTTAATGGGTTTGGGTCAGCCCAACCAAGATCACGACCACCTTCAAATTGAGCACATGGAATCTTTCCTCCACTCAATTAACACATGGCAACTTTCCCACTAGCCCCCTCTGGCCAAGACGACCCATGTGTAAGCCTCAAATGGCCTAACAACCCATTGCATGAGGTTTATTGATCAAAAATGGCAAGATCCTTCTCGGCCATCCGATTGCTTTAGGTGGAGATATACTCCCCCTAATTCCATTTCATTTGATGAGACTCTAATTTGATTGTATAGAGAGAAGCCAGTGAAGTCATTTCCAAGTCTCCCCAAGATTTCCCAAGTGATTTGAACTTCTCCATTTTTAGATATTCTCAAATCAAAAATAGGGGAGCTCAAGCTAATCTCACTCACTCAATACCAAGCCAATTCCTTTGCAAGCTCCATCGGAACTCAATCAAGTTCACCAAAACCTTTTCCCAAGCTCCAAAGGCAAGGGAGGTACCACTTGATCAAAATGCAAGAGTTGAAGGTGGACTTGGCCCATAGAAGGATCTACCCAATCTCAACACCTCAAAACTTCAGCAAAGCTTCATCTCCACTAGACGAAGCTTCTGCAAGAGAATCGAGCACTGGTGATAGCCTCTAATGAGGTAAGCCATCAAATCGAGCTTAGATTAGATGTGGTGTTGTCCTTTGTAATAGGAATTTCTACTTCATGCAGATCTATTGGATGTGATCTCCCTTGCATGGTGATGGTGTGGGTTGAATTTTGTTTCAATTCGAGCTCAATCGAGCTTGGATCTTCCCTTAGAAGATTGGTGGTGGCCATCTCCCACAGGGAAGATCAGAGAAGAATCAATGCATTTTGGATGGACGGCCATGATTAAAATACATAGGATCCAAAGATCATCCCTTAAGAACTGTATATCTAATCTCAACCATCCGATCTTTGATTAGACGGACAGAGAGAAAGCATGTAGCATCACCGTTGATGTGGCGCTACGATGTGACTACTTAAATAGCCACTCCCATCATGCCATGTGGAAAGCACGTCGCCTCCATGTGTGGTGCGATGGATTAGTTATAATTAGGCGATTAAATTACCTAATTAATTATGAAAACTTCAAATATTCATATCTAAGTGTAGAAAAATTAAAAAATATGAAATAAATTGCATATGAAAGATAATTGAATATAGAATATTATAAAATTGATTTTGATGGATTTTGAATAGTGTTATTTTTTGAATTTGGGTTTTATTGGAAATGTAATTAGGCTAATTACTTTATGATTATTCCATTAATTAATCTCAAACTTCTTATGTGTGTTTATCAAGATGACTTCTGCCTCCCCTAATTTTCTTGAGATTTATTAATATTTTGGTAATTGATTTTTCTAATTATTCTAATGTAATAATTATAAGTATGTAATCAATGGTTTAATCCCCTAATTGAGTTAATTAAGATTTGTTTAAATGAATAGAAGGTTTAGGAAATAATTTTGGAATATTTTCTTAAGTTGTTCCCTAGACCCCCTCTTTCTTCCTTAATCCAAATTCAATTAAGGAATTAACCACTAATTACTTAATTAATTTGATAAAATTCTAAAATAGTCTAGAACTTAACTAACTCACTTTGGGTAGATGCTTAGGTGTTCAATAACCTAAGTACATTAAGAAAATCAAAATCCAACTCACATGTGTGAGAGGTTATGAAATTACTTAATTAAATCTTAGCTTAATTAATCATTAATCATGAGCCAAATGCATTAGACCTTTTTTTCTTAGGTGCATTACTGATTTAAATTCTTTGTGTGGTTTTATGTCATATCATTGACTCATAATTATTTGGTTAAATATGTTAAGGTAGTATAGGTAAGGGGTAAGTAACACATTTAAATCTTACATTAACCTAATCAAAATATAAAAATCATCTAATCATCTAAAGATTAAACTAAAGTGCCATACACATGGGTGAAATGGGTTAGGACCAGTAAACATTCTTTCACATTTCTTAAATCAAACTTAAAATAAATTCAAAACAAAAATTACATTAAACAAACTTTGATTGACTTTAAACTTTCTTATTTCATAGGATTGTCTTTAGGAATTAACTAGGGTGAATGAATTTATATTGCTTTCATCACTTTATTTCTTTTCTAGCATAATAAATGTGTATGTCATATGATATGAAATTCATGCATTCATATCTTTTAAAATTCAAAATTAAAATAAAATATTTTTTATGTCAAATTGCATGTTTTGGCTAAAGTAGAAATATGAATGGCTATTATCACTATTAAATTCAAAATTATTTTCAAAACTTATAAATCAAATATAAAAACTAAAAGGTATGCTACTTATATTTTATTTATAAGCTTGCATGTGAATATACAAATGTGTCTTATGTTTGTTTCCTCTCTTTCCTCTTAACATGGATTTGGATAAGATTTGCAAAGTGCATAGTTCTTTTAGAAGAACATAACACTTGTTTAAAATCCACTCTTATCCTCTTCCATGTTATAACTTAAGAAGGATCTTTACATCTGCACATATGAATTGCATAAACAAATCAAAAATTAAATAAACATAAACTTTGCATCTTTCTTTCTTCATTTATTTCTTTTGTACATGTATATGTATTTAAAGAAAGTTATATATTAGTCTGGACAATCCCTGGGTTGCGAGGCTTTAAGTAGCCATAAGTAAGTCTTGTACCTTACACCCCTGGTGCTAACAATGACGCCGTACTCACCTTTCATACATACACATGTGCATATGAATAAAGGATAAACCAATACCCCCATTCTTACTTAATGAAAATCATGCATCATAAAGCATTCTAATTTTCTTAAATAACATTTCTTAGAATTCATCATAAAGTGTGCTAAACATTTCCATTTGTATGAATAGATATGCTTAGGATTCATTCATATGCATGTTATACATGTTGGGAAAGAAATAAAGTGATGTGTGTTTTGTGATACTAATTCACTTTACTTAATCTTAAAATACCTTTCTTTTTTACTAGGTTTGTTTAGAAAAAAATATATATTTAGGATTAATTAAAACACATAATAAGATATTTACTAAACAAAATCAAATATGAATCCACTTTAGAAATTATTTAAGGTAGGGAAGGAAAGAGAAGTTATCTTCTCTTTTTCCTCTCTTTATAACTTAGTAATTAATGGATTCATAAACCAAAATAAATCACAAATAAAAAATCAAAATCAACTAAACTTAAATGGAACTACCCATCTAAGTTTAACATCTTCACACTTAGAAAATCTAAGCCTTAAATCCATAGCTAATCATACCACACAAATCTTAAATGGCACACACATTAGGCTAAGTCACCATTTCTAGCTTTAGGTTAGGGCGGTGCAAGGATTGATGTTTGCTTTTTTTATTTGTGATGTATTATTTAGTAGATGTTAGGGGTGAATGTGTGTAGAATGAATGGTAGGACAATTTAGTCTAATCATTATCTTCTACAAGGGATTGTGCTTAAAGGGCATTGTAATAAAAATATAAATGCTTTTGCTTTGTAGGTGCTTATACCCCTAAGCATAATCCAATATGTCAAGTGGACATGGTTACCCATGTGTGGGCCCTAAGTTCAATATAGCTTGGGAATTGTATTGGTTTGTTTAGCTAATCTCTATTTTATAAGGATTAGTTAGATTTACTTTTCTTTTTCATGTATTTTTATAATTAAGATTTTTGGAATGATTGTTATGGGGGGGATTAGGATGAACATTGGTCATAAGAAATATCTTCTTATATACCATGTGAAGCCTTTGGAGCAACCACATTCTGACCATCCAAAAGAAGGAACTAAAAGAAGAAAGAAGAAAGAATAAAGAAGAAAGAAGAAAGAAGAAAGAAGAAAGGAAGAAATGAAGACCCCCATAACATGAATTTGCTTACTTGATTGTAAATTAATTCCTTTATAATCTGAGTTGTATAAAGGTAGAGCTCAGCTACCAATTTGTTTTCGGGTTTGTGCGGTGGTGCCTGACCATAAATGACCTTTTATTCTTTTACGTTAGCTTTATAAAAATATTTACTTTTTTGTTAGCTTGTGCATTAAGATGTCATGTTTTCCTAGTTTCTTCCTTACTTGATGTATGGCCTGGATGATGATTAGGCTCTTAGAAAAAAATAAATCTTCTACCAAATTAAATAACTAAAAATAAAAAAATAAATAACTCATAACCTCACCTAAAGCTTAATAAAATCAAGATAAAATAATTAGCAACCCCTTAGCTGGATGTGTACTTTCTTTTCTAACATCATGCATAAAAGCATATTATTTTACTCTTAAATTGGAGGGCTTCCTCCTTTGCTAGAGAACTTGGTTTGACCTGTGAGAGCCATGGTGGAAACACACCTCCTTATCTCACTGATTTTTGGCCCATAATCTTATTTCTTATGCATTAAGCATATGAATCCTATAGCCATAGTCAAATGATTGTCCAAAATAAAAATAAAATATGTGATAATTTGACATTAGATTTAAGTCATTTGAAGCATGTCCTTACATAATCTAGTCTCTTTAGGGAGTGTGTTTAAGGACTTAGTCTCTTTCTAAATAAATAACAACCTTGCTATCTTGCATAAACATAAGACTTGCCCACATTAATTTAAAATTGTAGGAGGAGTTAGTTGGCGGCCACCCTCAGGCGGTTGTAAGTCCAACAGGTGGTTTATCCTCTATTGTGGAGGTAAACCATATGCCCATTTTCACCTTAGAATTAGGTTGTGCTTTTGGCCCTCGCCAAAGCTCCATAGATTTAGGATCTGAGGTTGCTATTTTCCTTCGGGGCCGTAAGCATGAATCCTCACCTCTTAAGCATTTCCATGACCTTGTATCATGGAATTATAAGCCCAAAATTTCTAATAAAAATCTAACTCAAACAAATAAATCCTTTTCAAATTTTAAAAATGTAAAGCCCAACCATAGGATAGTTTGAGATGCTCACTAGGTTTCCTAGCATCGTGAGCATCTCCTACTTATCTTCCTTTGGCTTCGATAATAACTCTTTCCCTTTGATCAATCCCATTTGATCTTCCAAAATAAACAATTTATTGATAGTCTAACCTTCAAAATCTTTGGAGACAATGATCATTTATCTTAATCAAGAGTATTCCTGAGGAATCTCATTCCTTAGGATGTAATTAACTATGGGGGCTTGCCCTTATAGGGAACTTAATGAACCTTGTTTAAAATAAACCCTACTTTATTTTTTCATATAAAATAGGGGGAAGAATCTCTTGTATATTTGCAGACCCATTGTCCTTAGGAGTCTTTATTGAGGTGATTAGGTCCATTGTAGGGTGTTGACTTCTATCTTACGAGATAATACACCTCTCCTCAATGTCGTACCCGATCACTCTAATAAGAACATCTACAGATCTACATGGTGTCCAAATGCATAAGAGTATATTTCTATCTTCATTTTATTCCACATAGATTGAAGATAGAAGTATACATCATTAAAGAAAAGTTTAATAAATTCTTCACCACAGATTTTTCTAGCGACTCCGCTAGGGATGATTCCTCTCTCCATCTTTGGTAAATGATTGTTGTCTCCAAATATCGATAGTGGGTTTATACTTTTGTGTGAATTGAAGACTATCTTTCCTTCTATTGGCATTTAGCTTATTTCATCCTTAAGTTAAGCTATCCAACATCTTTAGATTTTAGGACCTCACCCCATGTTGGTCTTAAAACCCCCGTTGGGTTCCCGAATGGGTAAAAATAAAAAAATTGAATAAAAAGAAAATGATTAAATACTTCGTCCTTACCATTTTTATGGTAAGGAAAAGTTCATTCTAAAAAATAAAGATAAAATAAATTCTTCATAAGAGTTTTGCTTTTCAAAATACACTTAATAAAATACTTGCACTACATCTAACAATTTTCACAATTGTTACATGTAGAAACATTTTAAAAATAAAACCAACACTCAATATTTTCTAAAAGCACAAATGAACCTCTTCACTCAATTCATTTTAATGAAGACTTCATTTTCAAAAATAAAATTCCAACACATCATACTTTCAAAAGCATAAAATTAGAAGATGGGCCTTTCCATTCAACACATCCACATATGTTGGATGGACATTACATCTTCAACCAAAATCACAACTTTGAAATTCCACTCAACACATTCCACATGTGTTAGGTTGAAAGTTTTCACATTTTCAAAAAGCACATATGAACCTCTCCATTCAATATACCCACTTTTATTGAATGGAGGTTTCATTTACAATCAAAATCAAAATAAACATTCAAAAAGCACATATGAAACCTCTCAATTCAATATACCCACATTTATTGAATGGAAGTTTCATTTTCAATCAAAATCAAAAATAAAATTTTAAAAGCACATATGAATATCTTCATTCAATATGCCCAAATTTATTGAATGGAAATTTCATTCCAAATAAAATAACATTATTTTGAATGCCACTTAACATATTCCATATATGATTAGGTTGGAATTTCCTCTTTCATAAAGCAATAACTACACATGAAAATACATCTTTGAAAATAAAACATAATTGATTTCCATTATACATAACCAAATTTGTTAAGTGTAAATCTCTCTTTTCAAAATAAACAAAATAAAATTTTTCAAAACACATTTGGAACTTCATTCTTTAGCATACCATATTTGCTAAAGTGAATGTTGACCTCACTTTTGGAGTGAGCTCTCAACCCCATCCTTTCAAACTTAGGAATCTTCTAAACACCAAGCTTTTCTTAGTCATAAGACACATTTAATGATTAGGTGAACACTTAACCTAAGCCTAGAGACTTAGAAGTGTTAATCATAAGATTGGGCTATGCCTCATGGCTTAAGGAAATTACTTATCCTATAAACCCAATATAGATACACTTTCTCAAATCAAATCCAGATTCAAATCTCAAACTAAATCTCAAATTCAAATTCAAATTCCAAATCTAATTTCAAATTTGACTCCAAATGATTGAAACCCAAAATCAAATTCAAATCCAGACCCTTCCAACCATATGAACCACATTCATAAGCTTTAAAATCCCTTTAGATCAAATCAAACTCAATTGATCTCTCTTAAATCAATTATTCTTTATTTATATTCACAAATATAAATGAAATCCAAATTCAAATGACCAAAATTATATAGAAAATCAAATCCAAACTTGTCAAGCCCTTTATGCCAATTCTTTGGACTTAGCCAAATTTTATCCAAACCAAGTCAAAACTAATGGATTTTTTCTCGAATCAATCTTTCATTCAATCATTTATACAAATATAAATAAAACCTAAAATCATCAAACCAAATTCAAGTCAACCCAAGTCAAGCCTAACTTAACCCTTTTGACTTAAAACTTTTAATTGAGCCAAAACTTGGACTCCAAATTGATTCTTTGTTGAATTTATATTTCAATCAGGGCTCATATATAAGTTCAACTAAACTCAAATCAAACTAAAACCAAACCAATTGACCCACTTAGGTCCACTTGACCCAAAGTGACCTAAAGGACCCATTTGAGCCAACTTCTAATCCAACCCAAATTGGATTGAACCAAGCTCACAAAACCTTCCACCATTTGATCACCCAGGATAATCAATTTACAATCAATTTGGTCAAACCAAGTCAACTTAGTCATTTGACCAAGTCAACCCCAAAACCAGCCAAAACTCATCACATTAAATTGATTGAAACCAATGATTTAAATCAACCCAAAATCAATATTTAAATATGACTTGACCACCAATTTCCAAAGCCTATTGGCCATTTATCCAAGTTGACCTAAATGGCCTGACCAAATTAGGTCAAATCATGATCTAACCAAATTGATTGCAACCAATGGCTCAAGTTTATTCCAAATTGATTATTGAACTTCACCAAAGCCATAATTAAACTCAATTTGATCAATCGAGCCCAATTGAGCCATTAAGCCCAAATAGGCCTAAAGGGTCAATTTGGACTAAATCCAAATTGATTGAACCAAAGACTACATTCATCTTCAATTAGCCAATTGAACATGAATCAACCCATAACTCAAGCCAAATTGGCCAATTTTGCTCAAATTGGTCAACTTAACATGACCCATTTGATTCCAAATGAGCCAAAATCAATTCTAAGCCAAATTAAATCAAATTAATCATACCAAAACTCTTCAAATTATTATTTGAACCTAACCTAAGCCTTGGTTTGACCCAATTTTACCAATTGATCAACCTAACTCGATATGACCCAATATGACCCATATGACCCAAATTGAGCCAAATTCCTTTAAACTAAGCCATGACCCATTGGCTGCCGATCAAACCTAACCCACACTCATTTGGGATCAGCCCAAAATGAACCCAACCCAATTAAATCCCTCATGGGTCCTCCCCTACTTAGGATTCCACCCAACCTCATTTAATTCTCCCCATCACATGCATTTAACTCCTCCCCAACATTTACATTCAATGGAGCTGATCATATGGAAGCAAGAAAGAACTTTAGAGCAGAAATCTAAAGTCCTCAATCTACCCATCATCCATCCCAACCATCCTAAGCAAGATTACAATACTTTGGAGCCAAAAAATTCAAAAAAGAATGGATTTTTAGCCACTATTAAAGGAGGGAGAAATGATCTCTCTTCCTACCACTATTCAGCCCCCAAAGCAAAGGAACCAACTCCCCACCTCTCTTGAGCCAAAAATATCAAATTGGATTCTGAGGAAACACATGCACCAAAAAATAAATCATTCATGAAGGCAAGTCTCATTCAAAGCCTCTCCCCACTCAACAAGTGTCGTCATTCACCGCCATCAAAATCATCCCGTGAGGTAACTTTCGAAAACCATAGCCGGCCTTAGGATCCTTCATTTGTGATGATTATTTTCATGATTTTAGGAATTTATTCTAGATACTCTTGCATTTTATATTTTATATCATCCCAATTAGAAAATAGAATTTTTTTCAGTGTGAATCAATGCAAAAACAAGTCCATTTGGACAAGATTTCACTTAGAATTTCTCAATTTTTTCCCAAATATCTCATTTTACCATCATATGGTGATAGCACTCCATCACAATATGGATCGATCACTGACAGCGATGCCTTCGACACCGATGCATTCAAGACCGTCCGCATCGGATTCACGGAGATTGAATGGATCGATCGACGCCGATTGCGCAATCTCGCTTATGATGATCGACGAGACCGTCCGATCATGATCAACGCGTCAAACCACGCGGCCAACCATCTGATTTGATCGACGACCACACGCCACGGCGTTGCATCGCCATGCCAGCATGTCAATCAAGCGTGCCATGTGGCATGTTCTCGCGTCGCCGGCGTCTGTTAAGTAGAAAACGATTTTATTTAAAAATTATTTAAATCACCCAAAACTTAAAAAATTTAAAGAAAATAAAATACTTAATGAAAAATTGCAAACAAGGCTCATTGGATTTTTCTTTTTGAGAGGAATCCAATAAACTCAAAATCCCCAAATTTTACTAAATGGTTTGAGCTTGATTTAAGTTTTAGTAAAAATAAAGTTTCATTAATTAAACCAAAATATAAATGATTAGTTGAAATTTTCAGATTAAAATTAAAGTTAAAGCACCCCATAAAAAAAGCAAGTGAAAAGACTTTTGATTGGGAGAAATTAAATTTTGAAGTTCAAATTGTCCATTTTAATAAAATAAATCAAATAAAAATCAAATTTACAAAATCTTCAAAATGGCTTAAATCACTTCAATTGACATCTAGGACTCTTAAGAAAATAATGTGATTTTCGAATCCTAATGAACCCCAAACAAACACTTAAGATTAAAGTTTAATCAATTAAGGAAAATTAAAACATAATCTAAAATAATTTAAATACCAAATCAAAATCAAATGATATAATACCTAAATGATTAATCAAACCTTAAAAAAATATCATGTATCTCTAAATGAAATTAAATTAAACATAATTAACCTAATTGAGTTAATAAAAATTCAATTAAATAATTATTTTAAATCAAACTCATAATTAAATAAATTAATGAAACTTTAATGTAAAATCAAACTAATCTTGTAAACCAACACCAAGTATTGAATCTTAATTATATGAAACTACTTAACAATAAAATAAATTAAATATTAATTAATCATTAAATAAACTAAAATCAAATTGATAACCAATTCAACATAATCATTTAATATTAATCAAATTAAACCAAATAAAGTTAAAGTAAACTTAATTAACATATGATTAAATCACATCCATTTGGAATAAGATAATTAATTAGCCATTAAATATTTCAACCTAATAACTAAATCAAACATGTTAATGAAATTAATAAAACATAATAAATGAATCAAATGAAATAAAACCTAAAATAATCAAACTTAATTGAAATGAATAAAAATTAATCACTTAATAACGGGTAATAACAATAATCTTTAATCAAATCAAACTTAAGTAAAACACTTAACTAAATCAAATCACTCACATGTAAAATTAAGTCATTAATGTTTAATTAAACAAACCTTAATTAATCTAATGATTTAAAAAATTTAATTACCCTTAATCAAACTTAGTTAATTAAACATTTAATTAATGCAAATCTAATGACTTAATCTATCATCTTAATGAACCAAATTAATTTTATAAATCACATTAAAATCAATTCAAATCAGGCATTTAATTAATCTGTTAATTAATTTAGTCACACCTCTTAAATAAACTAATTAAGTCAATCAAATTAATCATATTAAAATTAAGCTTAATCAAACATAAAATGCAATTAAATGCTAATCAAATCCTAATTTAAACTTAAATCATTAAGTCATTAATTACATCATTAATAAATAAATATGAAATCAAATTAAAATTATACAAATCTTTATTTAATTTAATAATTAATCACACCTCAAGTAAAACTAATTAAGTTAATCAAATTAATCATATTAAACCTAAGCTTAATCAAACATAAATGCAATTAAATACCAATCAAATAAATTAAACATAAATCATTAAGTCATTAATTACATCATTATCTAAATAAATAAAAAATAAATTAAAAATTAAATAAATCTTTATTTAATTTAATAATTAACTTAAACACACTTCTTAATTAAACTAATTACCCTTAAGCTAATCCAATTGATTAAACACCTAATTAATGCAAACCTAATGAATGAATCCTTCATCTTAATGAACCAAATTAACATTTTAAATCAAATTCAAATCAAACACTTAATTAATCTACTAATTAATTTGATCACACATCTTAAATAAGCTAATTAAGTCAATCAAATTAATCATATACTTAAACTTAATCAAACATAAATGAAATTAAATACTAATCAAAACCTAAATGAAACCTAAATTATTAAGTCATTAATTACATCATTAACCTAAACAAATATGAAATCAAATTGAAAATTAAACAAATCTTTATAATTAACATAAATACACTTCTTAATTAAACTAATCACATAATCACATTGAACCTAAGCAAACTCATAGACCAATAAAGCAAATTAAATCAAGTTAAATTAAGAAAGACTCTCATCAATTTAATATATGATCACATCAAATCTCATTCAACTTACTTTAATAAGATAAACTAATTAACTATCCAATGTATGAAATCAAAATACAAACCAAACTTTGATAAACATGACAAATGGATGAGATTAAAAATAAAATCCTAATTACAAAGAATCAAACTCAGTTAAAATCAAAATAAATTCTCAATTAATCTAATCTGATCAAAGTACAACTAAATGAACCATAATCAAATCAAATAAACATAAATTAATTCACATAACCATAATCAAAGAAAAGAATTTGATATTATTTTAAAAGGATATTGAATTATCAAGATATAATTAAACCAAAACATCTAATCTAAAATTAATCAAAAACATGAATTTAAACAAACTTAAACTTCATTAGATCAAGGATATTGAATTATCAAGATTTAATTAAACCAAAATATCTAATCTAAAAAATTAATCAATCAAAAACACATGAATTTAAACAAACTTAAACTTCATTAGATATTAAGGATATTGAATTATCAAGATGTAATTAAACCAAAACATCTAATCAAAATCAATCAATCAAATACTTAAATAAACTCAAATTCTAAATTCTAAATCAAATCAAATGAATTACACAAATTCAAATGGGCTAATTAAGATACTTAAGGACCTTTATTTTGTAGAGTTAGATGTAGAATAGGTGAGTTCTATCTACAAATGGAATTCATTCTACTCTTCATTCTTGAAAACCTAAACATCATTTTAACCAAATAAAAGTGAAATAAAAATAAAAAATAAATCATTAAATCATTTAAATTGAAATCACCCAAAGGTAAAATTTAAACAAATTCAAACTCCAAATTGAAACTTAAACTAAAGAAGCCTAGTAAGTCTTGCTACACAAAGCAAGCACATATTAGAATACTAAGTCACCACTTCTAGTGCTTAGTATTGTATGATGATGTTGTGTTTTATTTTATGATGTTTATGATGAGGTATGTGTAGACTGATGTTGGCCGTGATTAGCCTCATATTTTTATGGGTTGTGCTTAAGGCCATTGTAATAAAAATATAAATAGTGTGTTGCTTACTAAGCATAACTCATGTTAGACATGGCTTAGTTACCCATGTGGGTGCTAAGTCCAAATTATTCATATAACCGCTTGGGTTATATGGTGTGTTTAGCTAACATTTCTTTTGTAGGTGTAAATAGATTTACTTTTCTATTTTAATGTAATTTTGCATTAGAATTAGATTAGTGTTATGGGGGATTAGATGAGTAGGTCAAAAGGCTTAGTCCCTGGGTGCCTTGTGATGCCTTTGGAGCAAATCAAATCAAAAGAAGAGAAGGAAGAAATGAAGAAAAGAAGACCCCATAGCATGTATTATTTTGTAATGGGTTGTATAAGGGTAGAGCTCACCCATCTTTTTTTTCTTCTGGTATGTGGAACCCGACGACTGGCCTTTATTCTTTATGATAGTATAAAATTATTGATGTTATGTTTAGATTGCATAGAATTGCATGCTTTTCATAGTTTCTTCATGTTTGATGTTTGAATGTGTGGCTGGATGTGGTAGGCTCTTAGATGAAATTAATTTTCTACTTAACAACTCATAACTAAATTTTAAAATAACTCATAACCTCACATAAAATCTAGAATTAAATCAAGATAATAAAATTTTTAGCAACCCTTAGTGGATGAATGAATGTATAATATCATGCATGTCATATTCTTCCACTCTTGTTAAGAGGGGCTTCCATCTATGAGAATAAAAGGCTTAACTTGTGAGAGCCTTTGATGGAAGAACACCCCTTTCTCTCTTGATTTTGGCTATAATCAAGTTATCATGCATTTAGGCATACAAAATCTCATATCCTATGTTAAAACAAAGAGTCCAATAGAATCAAATAAATTTGATAAAATTTATATTAGATTAAGTTATGAATTCATACCACTCATGCTCTAGTCTCTTAGGGAGTGAGTTTAAGGACTTAGTCTCCTTTCTAAATAAACAACAACCTAGCCATCTTGTAATACATAAGACTTGGCCACATAGATTTAAAGTGTAGGAGGAGTTAGCTGACTACCACTTTAGGCAGTAATAAGTGTAGTAGTCGAGTGGTTTATTCTCTTATATGAAGGTAAATCATATACCCATTTTTACCTTAGATTTAGGTCATGCTTTGGCCCTCACCAAAGCTCCCTAGCTTAGGATCTGAGGTAGCTATTTTCTTCAGGCTACAAGCATAAATCCTTACCTCTTAGGCATTTTCACAATCTTATGTTATGGGATTATAAGTCCTAGCATTCTGATAAAATGTTAACTCAAATAATTAACTCTCTTTAATTTCAAAAATATAAAGCCCAACCATATGATAAATTGGATTGCTCACTAAGCTTTATAATATCATGAGCATTCCCTACTTATCTCCTTTAGCGTCGTTAATAAGTCTCTGCATTTGATTCATCCCATTTAATTTTTTAATATAGCCAATCCTTTGATAGTCTTACCTTGAAATCTTTGGAGACTTTAATTTTTACTTTAATCAAGAGTATTCCTAAGGAATTCCCATTCCTTAGGATATAATTAACTATGGAGGCTTGCCTCCATAGGGAACTTAATAACCTAGCTAAAATAAACCTACTTTACTTTTTCATAGAAAGTAGGGAAAAGATCTCTGGTATATTCGAAGACCCATCATGCCTTAGGAGTTCTTATCAGGTGCTTAGGTCCATTATATGGTGGTAATTTTTATCTTTCGAGATAGTACATCATTCTTTAATGTCGTATCTGATCACTTCAATAAGTACCCTCTAAGATTTACGTGGTATCCCACACCTTAAAAATAAACACCACAGATTTTTCTAGCGACTACGGAGGGGATGGTTCCTATCTCCATCTTTAGTAGATAATTATTATCTCCAAGCATCGATAGTGGACTTATATTTTATATAGGCCCAAGACTATCATTCTTTCTATTAGCACTTAGCTTATTTCAATCTTAAGCAAAGCTCGCCAACATCCTTTAGGTTTTAGGACCTCACTCCGTGTAGGTCTTAAAATCTCTATTATTCCCCAATAGGTGAAAATTAAAATTAATCAAACAAAGAGATGACCAAAATTAAGAACCTCTTCACCATCCTGATGGAGGCAAGGTTCATCCCATGAACAATGAAAAAATAAAACCCTTCTCAAAATAACATGCCTTTCCAAAAGCACTTTTTCAAAATCCACGTAATAAGAGATCTTTACACAAAAAAATTGTAAGAAATTGAAATAAAAGAAAAAAAGAAAAAAAAAAGGCACAAAACACATATAACCATACCTTATTTAACAAATCCTATGATTGTTACTTGGAGGTTCTTTTAAAATCAAAATCAACCATTTTAATGTCTTTTTCAAAAGCACATTTTCTTTGGAAATAGCTATCCCCATCCCCCACACTCAAATTTGTTGGATGGAGATTCTATTTTTGAATAAAATCATGATATAAAATTGAAAATCTACTTAACATACTTCACATGTGCTAGAGTTGAAGTTTTCCTCCTTTTTGAAAAGCAATAAATCATACACACATAAAAGTTAAGTCAAGACATATTTGAACCCCCGCACTTGACATACCCAAATTTATTAAATGGGAGTTCCCCTTCCCTTGGAGAAGGTAAAGTAAATTGAATTCTATTTGGCACCATTTGTATTTGTTTGATAGAACTCCTTCTTGCCAAAGTCTTGGACTTCAAGTCACATTTGACATGTCCAAGTATGTCAAATGAGAACCACCTTTTTGAAAATCATAAGAACAAATTAAACTACATTTAACATACCTAAATTTGTTAAATAAGTTTTTTTCTTTCAAAAATCATAAACACATTTAATTTTCACTTAACATACCAAATTTGTTAAGTGAGAGTTTCATTTCAAAAATCATAAACACATTTGAATTTCACTTAACATACCAAATTTATTAAGTGAGAGTTTCATTTTCAAAAATCATAAACACATTTGACTTTCACTTAACATACCAAATTTGTTAAGTGAGAGTTTCATTTTCAAAATCATAAATACATTTGACTTTCACTTAACATACCAAATTTGTTAAGTGAGGGTTTCATTTTCAAAATCATAAACACAATTGACTTTTACTTAATATACCTAATTTGTTAAGTGAGGGTTTCATTTTCAAAATCATAAACACATTTGACTTTCACTTAACATACCAAATTTGTTAAGTGAGAGTTTCATTTTCAAAATCATAAACACATTTGACTTTCACTTAACATACCAAATTTGTTAAGTGAGAGTTTCATTTTCAAAATCATAACACATTTGACTTTCACTTAACATACCAAATTTGTTAAGTGAGAGTTTCATTTTCAAAATCATAAATACATTTGACTTTCACTTAACATACCAAATTTGTTAAGTGGAGTTTCATTTTCAAAATCATAAACACATTTGACTTTCACTTAACATACCAAATTTGTTAAGTGGGTCTCTTTTCAACACATTTGATCCCTATTTTAACATACCAAATTTGTTAAATATGGATCCAATTTTTCATGTCAAACCACACTTGAGCTTTCACTTAACATACTAAATTTGTTAAACGAGAGTCTCATTCTCAAAAAAAAAAAAATTAAAAAAAAAAATCTCAAACACACTTGAGGCTTTCACTTAACATACCAAATTTGTAACTGGGACTTCCATCTTCAAAGAAAAGCAAATATATCTCACAATCACATTTGACTTTCACTTAACATACCAAATTTTTTAATTGAAAGTCTCATCATCAAGCACAAATCAAACACATGTGACCTCTACTTAACATACCAAATTTGTTAAGTAAGAAGCCCAATTTTCAAATCAAAATATCACACAATCAAATCTTCACAAGCAAAAATATTTCAAATACACAATCACAACCTCTTCTTAGAATTCCCAAATTGGCTAAATAGAGGTCTTTTAAACTATCAATATTTTCAAACAAGATACACAAAACACAAATATCTCCAAAAAAATCTCTCCTCAAATTTTAGAACCCCACCCAACCTACCTTAATCAGTTGAGTATGGGTTCTAAATCGAAATCAAATGGCAAAGACTCTCCTCAATATCCAAATCTCTCCAATGAACCCCACTTAACATATTTGAATTGTTGAGTGTGGGTTCAAAACTCCAAACTTCTGTTACTTGCTTGGAACAAATATTAAGGTAGAAATATGATACAAGTTATATTTCAACAAATGCAGACATACAAATCAGATTACTCAGTGCAGTCACCTCTTAGAAGTTTGTTTTCACCTTTTCATTTGGGATGGATTTGGCCCTGGACAAGGCCAACCTTCCTCAGACTGACTCCACCCATTTACATTTTGGCCAAGGAGAGGAGCTGATCACTTGGGGGTGACCCTACATTAGCAACAGGTGTGCAAGCCATCCGAGACTACCTTCTAACATTGAGTATCCTTCCCTAAAGAGGAAGGTAGTTGAGGTTTCACTCAATCCAGTCCAGTCAGTTGTTCCCCTCTCTGTGCGCACCTCGATGGCTCCCTGGGGAATGCTATCTTGGTTTCAGATAGCCTCCCCACCTTCGAGGTAGATCTAGCTCTCACACTACCTTGCCATAGCACAAATGACACAATAGAGTCAAGATCAAGATGATGATCGTAGAGAGATGGATCTGATCCCACATTCAGAGGAAGGTTTCAGAGATTTCCCCTTAACTAGAGTTTCACCCCTCTCAGCATCAGATGGAGAGGAGAACTATAAGAGGATAGCTACATTGCCTCCACCTACATAAATGGAGGCTCTACTAGTGATAGAGAAAGTCCATGCTCCTACATATGATTAGTGTATGGGTACAGGACGTTTAGAGTTTGGTACATTATTCAACTTGAGATCTATCATCCCCACGAGTGTTACTAGGCACATTCATAGTGATAGAGCATCAAAGGCCCAGGTAGCAATTCAATCAAGGAGCAGAGGCGGAGGTTTGCTGGCAGGCCTCCTCTCATTTGATTTTGAGTCATCGCCACTACCAACAGAGCGATGTAGTGCATGAACCACCACCACATGGGGAAAAGCCATGGCAAGGGTAGAGCCAGTGTTTTCTCTACCACATCGATCCACTCCCCACCCACCATCACTTGTTTAGGTCCCATCATCCACCATGCCTACAAAGGCATAAAAGATAACATTTGGGGAGAAGAGAGCCCCATTGGTGATCTGGCTATGGCCAAAGGATCCCACTTCATCTACTCCACCAGGGTGAGGTAAGTTCCCTGTCAACCTCCTACTTGCCTTGGTGAAAGGAGTATGACCCAACAACATCATGGTGCACCACCACAACCAACCATCAAAAGGACAACAACAAAGAGGAAGGGGCAAGAATCCCCATGGTAGTGGATCTCCCTAAGGACACTACTCCACCCATGATCAGTCACAAGCATGCCTTGAAATCAAAATGAACCCTCTGAAGTGTGCATTCAGAGTAGCTTCAAGAATTTTTTTGGTTTGTTGTCCGACACCCGGGAATTAAAATCGACCTAAAGAAGATCAAGGCTATCTTAGAAATGCCACCCCCTAAAAGTCTAACTCAACTTAGATCATTCCAAGGGTGGTTGGTATCTAAGACATTTCATATCCAACTTATCAAGAAGATGCCAATCATTCTCAGCACTTATCAAAAAGGATGCCAAGTTCAAGTGGGATGATAAATGCTAGCATGCTTTTGAAGATATCAAGCACTACTTGATGACACTGCCAGTTCTAGCAGCCCATATCTCGGGCAAGCCACTCATATTATATACTGTTGCATTAGACGACTCCCTTCAAACTTTGTTGGCTAAAACCAACAATAAAGGGAAGGAAAATGCTCTTATTGCCAAATCAGAGTCTAATCCCTAAGTAAAACTATCCACCTATGACCCACCTTTTTTGCATCCCAAAAGCTACGACACTAGATGCTTTCTCATAAGGTAAATTTGATCTCCAGGATCAATCCATTACAATGTCTCATGACACAGTCGATGTTAACCAGATAGTTAGCACTATGGTCCATGATTTTGACATAGTTTGATATCACATTCTTACCTCCTCGGTGGTGAAAGGACGCACTATTGATAGCAAAGACACCCACTTCCTACCATTCTCTAATGGATGACTGATGAACAAATCATGAACTGGGACACTATCATTCACCACTGGGAGATGTATTTTAATTGGTGCCCTTCAAAGAGGAGAAGAATCATAATTTACTATCCTAGGGAAGGCAGGGATAGGAATAGTTCTGCTAACTCCAGACTATGATGTGATGAGATTCTCATATTATCTATCCAATCTATGCATCAATAATGAAGCCGAATATGAGGCTCTGATTGCCAGTCTAGAGTTATTCATTACACTATGCATCTAGAGTATCAACATCTTTGGGGATTCTGAGTTAGTCATCAACCAAATCGCTGAGTCCTATAAAGTTCTAAAGCCAAACCTTCATCATTACCACAAGTATACCATAGAGTTGTTGGCCCAAATCCTAAAGGTTACCATCTATAAGATTCCTCGAGAAGATAATCAGAAGATACAGCCAAGCTTGCTAAGAAGTTTATGTCCAAAAGATGACGGGTCCAAAATAGACAAGTCTCATCCCTTATTGATGCTAAACTCATAGAGAGATTCTCTCTTGAATGGGAGGTTATCGTTGCTAAAAAGGATGGGGAGTCAGATTGGAGCCAACCATTCATAGATTATCTACATACTGGCAAACTACCTCAAGAGAAATCACTAGCACTTCAGATGAAGCAGAGAGCCCTTTCCTACGCTCTCATGGATGACACCTTATACCGACGGTTCTTCAATCATATGTGGTTACGTTGTCTGGATAAACATGAAGCCCATAGGGTCATGACTGAGGTACACTCAGATTTATGCAGAGCAAATCAATCCGATCCGAAGATGAAAGCTAAGATTAAGAGACTAGGATACTACTGGCCTTTAATGATCACAAACTACATGGATGTAGTTAAGAAATGCCACCAATGTCAGGTTCACGATGTGGTCCTACATCAACCACCCAATATTCTACATCCTACATTAGTCTTATGGCCATTTGAGTGTTGGGGTACTGATATAGTGGGTCTGATCGATCTTCCTTCTTCCAAGGGTCACGAATTCATTCAACTACCATCGACTTATTTTCCAAGTGGGCCAAGGTAATCCCATTTAGATATGTCACAACTCAGCATGTACTCTAATTTTTTGAGCCATATCATATATAGGTTCAGGGTGCCTCAATGAATTATATTTGATAATGGTATTGCATTTAAGAGCACTAAAATCAACAGCTTTGCTCAGAGACACAACATAGATTGGAGATACTCTACCATATACTATCCAAGGGTGTGGTGAAAATTCTCATCAATTTCCATTTTAGAGAATAAGATATATACTTCCATCTTCACTCTATGCGGAATAAAATGATGATGGAAATATACATCTCCTTCTCTTTATGCATTTTTGACACCACGTAGATCTGCAGATATTTTTAATGAGGGTGATCGGGTATGACATTGAGAAGAGGTATACTATCTCAAAAGATAGAAGTCACCACCCTTCAATGAACCTAATCACCTCAACAAGAACTCCTAAGGACTCCAAGTAGATTAATTAAGTTTGAAAAGTTTTAAAATTTTTAGAAAATTAATTTAGAGAATAATTAGTGAGTTAGCTCTTAATTAAGAGAGGATTAAGAAAGAAAAGTGAGTTTAAGGAATAGCTTAGGGGAAATACCCCAAAATTACTCCCTAAACCTCCTATTCAATGAAATAGACCTTAATCAACTTCAACAAATGATTAAACCACTAATCAAACCTTTAATTAACCTTAATTACATTAAGGGGTAATTTAGAAATGAATTAGCAATTTTTCTAATTAATCTCAATAAATAAGAAAATTAGAAGTCATCCCCAAAATAGACTCAAGAAGTTTGAGATTAATGGTGGAGTAATTAGCAAATTAAATTTAAATTTTTAATAAAATCGAAAGACACTATTAAAATGAATTTTAAAATATGCTAGGTTGAATTATCTTTCAGTGACAATTTACCTCATATTTTTTTGATTTTTCTAGATGGAGATATGAATTTTAGAAGTTTAGGTAATTAATTAGGAATTATTTAAACCTTAATTAATTCCCTAATCCCTACGGCATGGCACACAAGTGTTGACGTGGCATACCTTTACACGTGTCATCCCCTGGTTGGCATTTTAAAATGTCACATCATAGCACTGTGTGGCGGTGGCGCTATGCGCTTTCATCTCAACCGTTTGATCAAGGACTGGATGGCTAAGATTAAAGCGATTAGAGGGGATAAAATGAATTATAAAATGTGAATTAAACTTGGCCATCCATCCAAAATATGTGGATGGATGACCAGAGATCCGTTCCTGCCAACGCCTATGATCCATGGAGGCAGTCCATGTTCTAGGCCTTGATCCGAGCTTGAATTGGGATGAAATTTTGCACACACTATCTAACCCTAGTGGCAAGCACATCTAACAGTTGAAACCTCATGCCATACAAATTTCTTTCACAAAGCTCCACACCACATTGAGCTTAGTGATTGAAAAATGTCTAACCTTGCCGGAGGTGATCACCAGTGCTTGATTCTCTTGGAGGAGCTTCGTCTGGTTGAGACGAAGCTTTGGTAAAAGTTTTAGCTCTGAGTGGATAGCTCTATGGACCAACCCCTTTTTAGGTTGAGCTCATTTTGATGGAATTGGATCTCCCCTTGCTTCAAGAACTTGGAAGAGAGATTGGGTGCACTCGACTTAGTCCCCTGAGGGAGTGTGCAAAGGGAATTGACTTGGTTTGGTGTATGGAGAAAGTTGGCAAATCCTTGGAGCTCCCCTATTTTTGCTTATGGGAAATCAAGAAATGGCAACTTTATCTTCCTCTAGAGAGCTTAGGATCACATGCAAATGTCTCCTATGACTCTCCCTTACTCAATCGATAATGACAATGTTGGAATTGAAGTGAATTAGAGGAGTATATCTCCCCCTTAGGAAATCGATCGAAGCTTCACTTATCATTTCGATCCAATTGCCAAGATTGAAAGGGTTGTTTCTTAAGTTGTCCTGGAGTTCATTTTAGGCTAGGGAGTGGAATGGTAACTCCCAATGTGCTCAAATTGAGTTGAAGCATGATTCCCATGTGGCTAATTTGAGCCATGTGCTCAATTTTGGCCTTAGGATAGGTTGGGATAATCCAAACCCATTGGGTTGGGTGCACCACCCTCCCTAGGGTTCACTTGGTCTATTAGGAGAGTATCAAGTAGGTATGAAAAGGGTTTGACCAAATTCCCCATGGATTTGATTAAAATTTGTTCTATAGCCTAGGGGTAAAATAGTCATTTGGCTAAATTTTGATATTGGATATGTTGGGTATGTTGAGAAAATAGGTTTGGCCATGTTTCATTGGATTTGGAGTTCATTTTATATGGTTTGGCTCATTTGACTCATTTAGATCAAAATTGGTCAACTTGGGTCAATTTGACTAATTGGTCAAATTGGGTAAAACTAAGGGTTGGGTCAAGTTCATATGATCATTTGAAATGTTTTGGTGGCTTTGGTTTGATTCAATTTGGTTTACTTCATATGATCAAGTAAACATTTTTAGGTCAAATGGGCCAATTGACCAATTTGAAATTTGACTTGGTCAAGTTTAAACATTGGTCATGAATGAACTTAGATCATTGGTTTCAATCAATTTGGCTTATAGTAGATTTTGGCTATGTTGGGTTTCATTTTGGCTAAGTGTTGACTTGGTCAACCCTTAGGTTTGACTTGGTTTGACCCAATTTGATTGATTGATCATCCTATGATGATTGTTGATCATGATGAGAGTAGGTGAGTTTGATTCAATCTAATTTGGTTATGATTAGAATTTGGCTCATAAGGTATCTTATGTACTTTTGAGCTTTTTTGGGTCAAATGATTTGAGATTGAAATATATACTTATGATTGAAAATTTGATTGGAGTCAAATGGATTTCAATCAATTTCAAGTTCAAAGACATGAAATGGATTTTGGCTTGAGGAATTGATTTGATTAATTTATTTTATTTATATTCATGATTATATGATTGATTGAATCATGAAGGAAAATTAAGAGTTTAGCTTGATTTGAAGTTGATTTGGCTAAGTTCAAGATTTTGATTTAAAAGGCTTAGGTTGGATTTTGAATTGATTTGAGTTTGATTTTTGGAAGTGGTTTTGATTGTTTGAATTTATATTTCATTTATATATGTGAACATAAATGAGAATGTAAATGGATTATGAGAAAATGTTATGAATTTGGAATAATTTGATCATGATCTAGTCTAAGGGAGGATTAAGGAACTTAGAAAAAATTTGGAATTTTTTGAATTTGAATATTTTTTTTTAGTTTAGTTTGATTGATTTGAATTTATATTTTATTTATACATGTGAATATAAATGAGAATATAAGTGAGTTATGAGAAAATTTCAAGGATTTGATTTGATTTGAGGATGATTTTGGCTAAGTCCTTAAGAGAAAATATAAAGGACTTAGGAAATTTTGGAGTTTTGGATTTGATTTTTGAGCTTAATTTGATTGATTTGAATTTATATTTCATTTATATATGTGAATATAAATGAGAATATAAATGAGTTGTGAGAAAATCTCAAGGATTTGATTTGATTTGAGGATGATTTTGGCTAAGTCCTTAAGAGAAAATTTAAAGGACTTAAGAAATTTTGGAGTTTTAGAATTTCAATCATGGGCTTCAATCATGGATTTTAATCAAGGATTTTAATCATGTGTTATTGATTTGAGTTTGGAGAAGTCAAATAAGATTGATTTGGAGTTTGACTTGAAGGAAGGAAAGGTGAGGAGTGGTTCAAGCTAATGGTAGGCAAATTTTTCTAACACCCCTAAGACATGACCTATTCATATGGCTAACTCTTCTAAGTCTCTAGGGCTAGGTTAAGTTTCCACCTAATCACTAGATGTGTCTTAAGACTAAGGAACTCTTAAAGTCTAAGAGAAGTCCTATGTCTAAGATGGAGGGGTTGAGAGCTCATTCTAAAAAAGAGGTCAACAATGGGCAAATGGGTTAGTAGAGCCTTCAACAAAACTCTCATCTAAATATTAAAGAAGACACTAGATGACAACAAATGATGATAGCATGAATAGTTAGTTGAAGCCATGTGGGCATACCACAGCACCTATAGAAATCCAACATAGTCCACCCCTTTCTCCAAAGTGTATGGGTCCAAGCCATTCTACCATTGAAGTCCAACTCCATCACTAAGGATATCAGTGGGTAGTAAAATCACGGAGCAAAATGCCAAGTTACAGTTGGAAGAGCTTGAAGGTTTGGAGGATAGACGCCTTCGAGCATGCCAGAACCTCAAGTTGTACAAAGCCAAACACAACAAGTTGGTCCGTCCTAAAGCTTTTCAAGTAGGAGAGCTTGTTTTAGTTCTAAGGAGACCAATTATTGCTCGTCGAAAGATGGGAGGCAAGTTTGAACCCACTTGGGAAGGCCCTTATGCCATAGAGAAGGCCTACCAAGGAGGATCTTATCAACTCATAAATTATAAAGGAGAGCGCCCGATGCTTCCAATCAATGGGCTCTACTTAAATAAATACTATCCATAAATCTTATTTGAAAATAATTATTAATAAAACTTCTTTTCATATCAAATTTCATCTCTTATGTGTTAGAAGTTTCTTTCGCGAATCCGCCATGACATGTTTAGGGTAGGTATAAGAGAACCCAAGATGCATCCTATCCCTCCACAACACAAACTGTAAATGATCCTCCAGTGCTATTAGGATAGGTGTAAGAGAACCCAAGAGGAATCCTATTTTGACTACTACAACTAAGTTAGGTGTATGAGAACCCAAGCGACATCCTTCCTTGGTGGAGTCACAATTTCCCTAGTGGCACCATTTCATCCATTCTTCGATGTGTTTAGGGTAGGTGTAAGAGAACCCAGGCGACATCCTATTCCCTCTTTCATAATAAAAATAGACATATATATTTTGTCTCGGGTTATTTTGACATGGAGCAAGCCCCCTGTGGCACTCACTCATTAGTTGCTCTAGGTCAGGCTAACATGCTACTTTACTGGTATGTCACCCAAGTGTTCACTTGTCTGGCAGATGTGAGTACCCACACTTCTGCTTGACTTGACCATTACAAATCGATAAGCACCTTGTTAGTTTGGTAGACCTCACTGTGCAGCTAGTAAGCTGCCTCATGTTGACTTTGTTTAAGATGATGTAAGTTTACATGCTTTCTTCTTGAACTAGCCATCATGCACTAACTAGGTTGAGCATAGTTGAGGTTTAGGATAAGTCCCCGGCTCCTTTCCTCCTGACTACTTCAATCCAAAGTTTGGTCTCTATGCAGGACCCCTCGCTTAGTAGTCATCCTAGGTCGGATGGCCCCCGTCGAGCTGAAGACAGACTATCCCGGTGATTAGTTCTGCTTTAGAGAGATGTAAGCCTACAAGCCTTCTTTCTAGACTGATTATCACAAACAGACGGGCACTTTAGGTTGGTTGGTTATTGCCATGCTTTTGGCAACCCACCCGGTGGATACACCACTCTTGGCAGATGTGAGTTCCTGCACTTTCTCCTTGAGTTAGCCACCGAATACCTAAAATATCTTTTTTACAAGATTTTGGATAAAGCCCCTAGTGGTACCTCCCTTGTGGGCACTCTATTTGGATCACGTCCTTAGCGACCCCATTTAGACTACCCAGTTATTTTTGGATTGGACAATCCCCCTTTCCTAGTAACCACCCTTGTGGTGAGAGAATTTGTTCAGATGATGCTTAGATTCTATCTTGGTTCAGTTAGTCTAAGATAGGACTAGGCTGATATGAGCTCCTTCTCAGTGTCATCCCTCATAAATCAACAGGGTCCATGTAAATATAAAATAAATAAAATATATCTTCACTTGTGGATTAGGAATTCAAGCCCCCAGTGGCCCCTTTCCCAAATAACATCCTATCTTTAGGGCAGTGTCAACAAAACTCCCTATAGGAATTTCCTGACTACTTTGAGTTGACATAAGTTCCCGGGTTGACAGTCTCTCAGTAGTCGCCCTTAGGTCGGGTTCAACTTGTTGTGCCACCAATGAGTTACCTCGACGATCATCTTTGCTTTAAAAGATATAAGTTTATTACGCATTCTTTCTAGCACAATCATTGCAAACCGACGGGTAGCCCTAGGTCGGGCCGATTTGTTGCGCAAGCAACCGATCACCCCAGTGGTTCCTTGTTTAGGAAGATGTGAGTCCCTGCGCTTTCTTCCTAACTTGACCATTGCAAATCGAAAGACACCCCTTAGGTTGGTTAGTTCTACCTAACAATTGGTAGACTATCCCTTTGGATTTGTAAACCTAAGATAGGTCTAACCTAATAGCTTCTTCTTAGTAGATCCATCGTACACCGATAGGGTCCATCTAAAATTAAATTTATTCTGACTATTTTTGAGTCAATATGAGTCCACATTGGCATTCACTCAAATAGTTGCCCTAGGTAGGGATTGATTTGTTGCGCCATCGATGGATCACCCCAACGGCTGATCCCTACTTTGAAAGATATAAGTTTACTATGCTTTCTTCTAGTATAGTCGTTGCACACCGAAAGGCGACCCTTAGGCGGAGAGTCCTACCTTATGGCTTGTAGACTACCCCTTTGGACTTGTAAATCGAGAGGCAGTCTACATAGCCCTCTTCTCATGGGTCCATAACATAACACACCAAATTAAATTAAATCAATTCAAATCAAATCAATATAAATCAAATTAATCATCGGACTACTCTTGAGGTAAGACCCCGTGCTCACTCAATGCCTAGGTAGGGTTTGATTTGTTGCGCCATCGATAGATCACCCCAATAACTAATCCCTACTTTGGAAGATGTAAGTCTGTTATGCCTTCTTCCTAGTACAACTATTACACATCGAAAGACAACCCCTTAGGTGGGATAGTCCTACCTTTTGGTAGACTACCCCTTTGGACTTATAAATCTAAGACAGGCCAAGGCCCCCATGGCTCCTTCTTAGTGTAGTCCATCACACACCGACAGGGTCCATAACAAAATAAATTCAAAACCAACCTCCCCAATGGAGTCAAATTAAATATATAAAACTAACTAAATTTCTCTCCAGTGAGGTGCAAATCAAATTTGCCTCTCTAGTGGAGCTTAGATCTAAATCAAACAAATTTAACTGAATGTACATCCCTGACGAATATGCCCTCAATTTTGAACCCTTCTCCCTAGTGGAGCCATAACAAATTAAACCAACCTCCCTAGTGAAGTCTAATCAAACAAATCAAAGAAATCTAATCAAATTCTTATCCCCAGCAGATAGCCTGAACCTGCTTCCCTAGTGGAAGGTTCACATACCCAATCCCTAGCAGATTAGAGCATATATCCCTAGCGGATATGCCTCCATATCAATTAAAATAAAATAAATCAAAATTAATTGATATTGATCCCCATCAGATTATAGATTCTTATCCCCAATAGATACATACCCAATCTAATCATATTCACAATCGAGCTCAAATTCTTATCCCTGATAGCTTGAACCAGATTCCTAAGTGGAAGGTTCATGTACTCAATCCCAAGATTCCTTCTAGTCCTCTTGTGCCCTTGGCATAAAGAGAACTGTATTGCACTAAGGTTGTGATTCTATTTACCTTTTGGTTCTATGTATAGATCACTTATGTTGTTTGTTGCAATCTTCTAGATGTTGTTGATCATTTTGGTCAATGCTAATACATGTAGTGTGCCTTATCAGTTACACCACACCTATTGGGGTCCTGTTGTTGACCTCACTTTTGGAGTGAGCTCTCAATCCCATCCTCTTAGACTTAGAAATCTTCTAGACACTAAGATTTCTTTAGTCATAAGACACATCTAGTGATTAGGTGAACACTTAACCTAAGCCTAGAGACTTAAAAGTATTTATCATAAGATTAGGCTATACCTCAGGGCTTAAGGAAATTACCTATCCTATAGCCTAAACTCAATCTAGATTCACTTTCTCAAATCAAACCCAGATTCAAATCTCAAACCAAATCTCAAATTCAAATTTTAATTCCAAATCTAATTTCAAATTTGACTCCAAATGATTGGAACCCAAAATCAAATTCAAATCCTAAGACCCTTCCTAAGCCATATGAACCACATTCATAAGCTTAGCCAAAACTCCTTTAGATCAAATCAAACTCAATTGATCTCTTTATAAATCAATTATTCCTTCATTTATATTCATAAATATAAATAAAATCCAAATTCAAATGACCAAAACTATATCAAAAATTAAATCCAAACTCAATCTAAGCCCTTTAAGCCAATTCTTTGGACTTAGCCAAATATTATCCAAATCAAGTCAAAACCAATGGATTTTCTCTCGAATCAATCATTCATTCAATTATTTATTAAAATATAAATAAAACCTACAATCATCAAACCAAATTCAAGTCAACCCAAGTCAAGCCTAACTTAGCCCTTTTGACTTAAAACTTTCAATTGAGCCAAAACTTATTGAACTCCAAATTGATTGTCGTTGAATTTATATTTCAATCTATGGCTCATATAAAAGTTCAACTAAACTCGAATCAAACCAAAACCAAACCAATTGATCCACTTAGGTCCACTTGACCCAAAGTGACCTTAAGGACTCATTTGAGCCAACTTTCAATCCAATCCAAATTGGATTGAATCAATCTCACCAAAACCTTCCACCATGATTGTTGATCACCCTAGGATGATCAATTTCAATCAATTGGGTCAAACCAAGTCAACATAGTCATTTGACCAAATCAACCTTAGCCCAAATGAACCAAAACTAGCCAAAATTCATCCTATATCAAATTGATTGAAACCAATAATTTGAATCAACAAAAATCAATATTTAAATGTGACTTAACCACTAATTGAGTCAAATCAAGCCCAACTGGTCATTTGATCCAAGTTAATCCAAATTGGCCTAAAGGACCAAATTTGGTCAAATCATGATCTAACCCATATTGATTGCAATCAATGGCTCAAGTTCATTCCAAATTGATTATTGAACTTTGCCAAAGCCTTAATTAAACCAATTTGATCAATCGAGCCCATTTGAGCCATTAAGCCCAAATAGGCCTAAAAGGTCAATTTGTCCTAAATCAAAGTTAAATCCAAATTTATTCAAACCAAAGAACACATTCATCTTCGATTAGCCAATTGAACATGAATCAACCCATACCCAATCCAATTTGGCCAATTTTGGTAAAATTGGTCAACTTGACCCATTTGTCCCATTTGATTCCAAATGAGCCAAAATCAATTGTAAGCCAAATTAAATCAAATTAACCATACCAAAACTCTTCAAATTATTATTTGGACCTAACATTATACTTCGTTCAGTTACATTATTGCTAAGGAAACTTTACAATTGATTATTCTTAATATTAAAATACTTTGGTTAATTACTTGAGATTTTTAAATAGATGAATTTTATTTAAAATTAAAAGCAATTTGGGACCAGCCCAAAATACCCAACCCAATTAAATCCCTCATAGATCCTCCCCCACATAGGATTCCACTCAACCTCATTTAATTCTACATGCATTTAACTTGACATTTTGCATTCAATGGGATCTATGGAAGTAAGAGGACTTTCAAGCAAAATCAAGTCTCAATCAATCCATCATCTATCCCAACCACCTCAAGCAAGATGACAACACTTTTGAACAATAACAAGCCTTTATCCCACTAAGGTGATTATATGAATCCTTGTCTCCAGTGCCTTATGTCAAATTCTCATTTAATTCAAGTATACTAAGGTCATTTTTTATACATCTTAACCAAGTCTTGTTAGGTCTACCTCTACCTTTCTGAGCATAAGACAAATCTAATGCATCTACTCTCCTGACCGGGTCATCAGACTACCGATGCTTTATGTGGCCAAACCATCTAAGGCGACTCTCTCTAATATTATCTGCCATCAGAGCTACTCCAACTTATTCCCGAACATACTCATTTTGCATTTTATCTCTAAGAGTAAAGCCACTCATCCACGAGCATCGATCTCTGTAACACTTAACTTAGTCTTATGCTTCTCTTTTATTAGCCAACATTCGCACACCATAAGTCATTGCGGTCTTACCACCATCTTATAAAATTTTCCTTAAGTTTAAGTAGAACTTTTCTATCACACAATAGGCTAGATGCATTCCTCCATTTCAACCATCCAACTTGAATTCTACTAATTACATCTCCATCTATTTCACCATCATTTTGGAGCCAGAAAATTTAAAAAAGAATGGATTTTCGCCACTATTAAAGGAGGGGGAAATGAGGCTTCGTTCCTCTTCCTCCTACCACTATTCAGCCCCCAAGAGCTCCCTAAAGCAGCGAGCCACCGCTTCACCACTTCTCTTAAGCCAAAAACATCAAAACCGAGTGGATTCCGGTGAGGAAATGGCAAGAACCAGAAAATACATCATTCCGATGTGAAGGCGAAGACCCAAGCTCATTCCAAGGGCTCTTTCCCCACTGAACAGTGTGCTCGGATCATCACCACTGCTGATAATCATCCCGGGTGAGGTAACTTTCAAAAATCATAGCCGACCTTAGGATCCTTCATTTGTGATGATTGTTGGCATGATTTTAGAAATTTATTCTATACTCTTGCATTTTATATTCTATATCATCCTAATTAGAAAATAGAATTTTTCCAGTGTGAATGACATAAAAATGAGTCCATTTGGACAAGTTTTTATTTAGAATTTCTGATTTTTCTCCCTAATATCATATTTTTACTATTCATAGCCGATGGATAGCAGCAGTTGTCCGATCTCGAGGTCCGTGTGATCGGACGACTCGGATCGTGCACTGATCGAGCGATCCAGGCGTTTAGATTGCTTGATGCATTTTGGATCATCCGATCTCACAGTTTACGTGATCGGACATCTCAGATCATGCGTTGATCACGCGATCCTGGCTTCTAGATCGCATGATATGATCAGGATCATTCAATCTGTGATCGAAGCGGGTCAAGCGTGCCGCGATCAACCGCCACGGATTTCGCCGTTGCGACGCGAACCGCATGTTAATCGTGTGGCGCTACCGGCGCATCAATCGCGACACCATGTGGCGCCCGGTTATGTCGCCAAGCGGTGCTAACTATGCTAAGTAGAAAAATTGGATTTTCTGAGTTTAAAAATTATTTAAATCACCTGAAACATAGAAAATTCATAGAAAATAAAATACATAACGCAAAATGCAAACAAGAACTCGTTGGATTTGTCTTTTTGAGTGGAATCCAATAAACTCAAAATCTCTAAGTTTTATTGAATGGTTTGAGCTCAATTTAGGTTTTAGTAAAAATATTTTTTCATTAATTACTCTAAAAATATAACTTGGATTGAGTTGAAATTTTTAGAGATTGAAATTAAAGTTAAAACACAGCTACTATTAAAATTTCAAGTGAAAAGAACTTTTGGATTGGAAGAAATTAAATTTTGAAGTTCAAATTGTCCATTTTTATAAAATAAATCAAATAGAAATCCAGAAATTTACAAAAATCTTCAAAATTGCTTTAATCACTTCAGTTGACATCTAGGACTCTTAAGAAAATAATTAAATTTTTTGAATCCTAATGAACCCCAAACAAACACATAAGATTAAAGTTTAATCAATTAAGGAGTTAATTTAAACATAATCTAAAAATAATTTAAATACCAAATCAAAATCAGAAATGATGTAATACCCAAATGATTGGTAATCAAACTTTAAGTCAAAAAAGTATCATGTATCCCTAAATGAAATTGAATTTAAACATAATGGAACCTAATTGATTAATTAAATTCAATTAAATGATTAAATTTTTAAATTAAACTCATAATTAAATAAATCAAAGAAACTTTAATGTAAAATCAAACTAATCTTGTTAAACCAACACAAAGTATTGAATCTTAATTATATGAAACTACTTAACAAATTAAAACAAAAATAAATATTAATTAATCATTAAATAAATTAAAAATCTAATTGATTAACAAACCAATTCAACATAATCATTTAATATTAATCAAATTAAACCAAATAAAGTTAAAGTAAACTTAATTAACATATGATTAACTCACATCCATTCAGAATAAGATAATTAATTAAACATTAAATATTTTAACCTAATAACTAAATCAAACATGTTAATTAAATTAAACAAATATAACAAAATGAATCAAATCAAATAAAACTCTAATCATAAATAATCGAACTTAATTGAAATGAAATAAATAGTTAATTCAGTTAATAACCATGAAGGTAATAACAGTAATCCTTTAATCAAATCAAACTTAAGTAAAACACTTAACTAAATCAAATTAAGGGTGTAACGAAATGACTTAAATAGAAAACTCTTATTTTAATTCGTTTGAAATTTGTTTTGTTGTGTTGTCATTTATATATCGAGCTTGAATTTTTGTGTTACATAATGCAACATGTCAAATAATGAGTTTTTTTTGACATGTAAGGAGGATTAACATAATCTTTGCATAACAAAAGTTTTAACTACTAAGCTATGTTTGCATTTACGATATGTAAATGTGTTCATATGTATATATAATAATAATAATAATAATAATAATAATAATAGTAATAAAGAATAGTAATAAATAAAAATAATAGTAATAAAATAATTATAATAATAATAATAGTAATAAATAATAATAGTAATAATAATAATAATATAACGAGCCGAACATGAGCTTGAAATGTATGTTCATGTTCGGCTCGTTTAGTTAACGAACGAGTCGAACACGAGCTACATAACGAGCCGAACACGAGCTTAATTACACCCCTCAAGTAAACTAATTAATTTAATCAAATTAATCATATTCAACCTAAGCTTAATCAAACATAAATGCAATTAAATACCAATCAAATCCTAAATTAGACATAAATTGTTAAGTCATTAATTACATCATTAATCTAAATAAATATAAAACAAAATTAAAAATTAAATAAATCTTTATTTAATTTAATAATTAACTTAAATGCACTTCTTAATTAAACTAATTACCTTTAAGCTAATCCAATCGAATTAACTCCTAATTAATGCAAATCTAATGAATTAATCCTTCATCTTAATGAACTAAATTAACTTTTTAAATCAATTTTAAATCAAACACTTAATTAATATACTAATTAATTTGATCACACATCTTAAATAGGCTAATTAAGTCAATCAAATTAATCATATTAAATTTAAACTTAATCAAACATAAATGCAATTAAATACTAATCAAAACCAAAATTAAACGTAAATTATTAAGTCATTAATTGCATCATTAACTTAAACAAATATGAAATCAAATTGAAAATTAAACAAATCTTTATCATTAGCATAAATACACTTCTTAATTAAACTAATTACATAATTGCATTGAACCTAAGCAAACCCATAGACTAATAAAGTTAATCAAATCAAATTAGAAAGACTCTCATCAATTTAATATGTAATTGAATCAAATCTCATTCAAGCTACTTAAGAAAAAAAAGATAAACTAATTAATTATCCAATGTATGAAATCAAAATACAAACCAAACTTTAATAAACATGACAAATGGATGAGATGAAAAATAAAATCCTAATTACAAAGAATCAAACTCAATTAAAATCAAAACAAAATCTTAATTAATCTAATCTGATCAAGCTACAAATAAATAAATAATAATCAAATCAAATAAACATAAAGTTGAGTCACATAACCATAATCAAATAAAATAATTAGATATTAATTTAAAAAGATATTAAATTATCAAGATTTAATTAAACCAAAATATCTAATCTAAAATTAATCAATTAAAAAACACATGAATTTAAAAAAACTTAAACTTCATTAGAGATCAAAGATATTGAATTATCAAGATTTAATTAAACCAAAACATCTAATCTAAAATTAATCAATCAAAAACACATGAATTTAAACAAACTTAAAATTCATTAGATATTAAGGATATTGAATTATCAAGATGTAATTAAACCAAAACATATAATCCAAAATCAATCAATCAAATACTTAAACAAACTCAAATTCTAAATTCTAAATCAAATCAAATAAATTACAAATTCAAATGGGCTAAAGATAGTTAAGGACCTTAGTTAAATTATTTAGGAGTTAGGATGTAGAATAGGGTGAGTTCTATCTACAAATGGAATTCATTCTACTTTTCTTTCTTGAAAACCTAAACATCATTTTAACCAAATAAAAGTGAAATAAAAAAATGAAAAATAAACCATTAAATCATTTAAATTGAAATCACCCAAAGGTAAAATTTAAACAAATTCAAAGTCTAAATTGAAACTTAAACTAAAGAAGCCTAGTAATGTCTTGCCACACAAACTTTAAGCACACATTAGGATACTAAGTCACCACTTCTAGTGTTGGGTGTTGTATGTATGATTTAGGTCATGCTTTGGCCCTTGCCAAAGCTCCCTAGCTTAAGATCTGAGGAAGCTATTTTCTTGAGCTACAAACATAAATCCTCACCTCGTAAGCATTTTCACAATCTTAGGTTGTGTGATTATAAGTCTTAGTATTCTAATAAAATGTCAACTCAAATAATTAACTCTTAAAATTCAAAAATATAAAGCCCAACCATATGATAGATTGGATTGCTCACTAGGCTTCCTAGTATCATGAGCATTCCTTACTAATCTTCTTTAGTGTCACTAATAACTCTCTCCTTTTGATCCATCCCATTTGATTTTTCAACATAGTTAATCCTTTGATAGTCTTGCCTTGAAATCTTTGGAGACTTTAATTTCTACTTAATCATGACTTTTGATCCATCCCATTCCTTAGGATGTAATTAATTATGGGGGCTTGCCTCCATAGGGAACTTAACGAACCCAACTTAAAATAAACCCTGCTTTACCTTTCCATATAAAGTAAGGGAAATATCTCTGATATATTTGAAGACCCATCATGCTTAGGAGTTCTTATTAGGTGATTAGATCTATTATAGAGTGGTGATTTTAATCTTTTGTGATAGTACATCATTCCTTAATATCGTACCCGATCACTTCCATAAGTACCCCCCTAAGATTTAGGAGGTGTCCCACATCACAAAAATAAACACCACAGTGAAGTTTCCATTTTCAAAAACAAAATCAAAAATATGAAAATTTGAATTACATTTTTGGAGTTTCATTTAGTATACTCAAATTTCCTAAGTGAAATATCAATTTCACAAAATTTCAAAATACACTGGAACTTTATTTTAGCATACCATATTTGCTAAAGTGAAGTCTCCATTTTTCAAAAAAAAAAAGAAACACATTAGGACTCTCTTAGCATACTTAATTTGGTAAGGATCCTACTTTTTCAAAATCAAATTAAAATCAAAAGAAACACATGGGGATTTTCTTAACATACTCAAATTTGCCAGGAGTTCTATTTTCAAAAAAATTTCAAAAACAAAGCACACTTGATTTTCTCATTTAGCATACCCAAATTTGCTAAATGAGAGTATCATTTTAAATCACAAATGAATCACAAAAAGCAAACAAAGAAAAAGAAGATATTGTTTTCAAATAGCCCACTTAGCATATCCAAATTTGTTAAGTGAGTAAATTCCAAAAATCTCAAATCAAAAATCAAATTGGTCCACTTTGTTAAATATCCTCAAAATCCAAATTAAAATTCAAATATGAACCTATGGAAGCATCTCTTCAAAAATATTTGAACCCATTTTCAACATATCCAAATTTGTTGAGAGTGGATTCTACATCCAAAAAATTCCTCTTTCCAATCAAATCTCAAAATCAATTCTAAATCATTTGAGTCCAACTTAACACTTTTAAGTTGTTAAGTGAGGGTTCAAATTCTAAATTCTAGATTCAAAATCAATAGGAATCTGATTCAAGTTTATTTTCAACATTGCAGACTTTTATTCAATGTTAATTTTAGTTACAGTTCAGTTTCAGTTCCAGTTGATAGCAATGGATGCACATATATATGTGTTTACCTTTCCCCATGGGATGAATCTGGCCCTAGATCAGGCTAGCCTTCCTAGCTCTGACTACGCCCACCTCATTCACTTTGGATGAGGTTTTGAGGGGGTTCGTATTACATGTGAGGGCACTCCCTTAAAGAGCACAAAGTGGCCGATAGAGCCATCTCATATACCATCGAAATATTCCCTCATTGAAGAAGGAGTAGCTACACAATGGCAAAGGATACAAGATTGCTATGTCGGTGACAACATTAGTACACCCCGTGGTTCCCCGTGCTACCTCAATTAGGGCTAGCATCCACATTAGTACCTTCCAAGGGAAGGCTCCTCTAATACCAAGGATTGTCTCCCCTGCTTTTGAGGTTGGGTCTAGCTCTTACTTTGCTCTCCCCACCAAGACCCAAAGGAGGAACAAGAACTACATGATAAAGTACCATACTTGATCACTGGGAGATGGAGCACACGCCTATTATGAGGAGTTTCCTCACTTTGGTTTCCCCACTAGTTACTGAACCCATTCCATCCTCTCTAGGTCCATGAGAGGGATGCAGGATCTCTACTTCACCTCCACCAATGATTTAGTTTTCCTGAGTAGTAGGTCATATGCAACTCCATTGCCTATGCCAGTGGCCTACATATTGAGTCCAGGCTCAATTTGATTTGAGATCTATTAACCCCCATAGTGGAGAAGCATCTTTAATAGGAGAGGTCTAGGGAGGTCCATACCTCAGTTCATATCACTAGCCAGGAGAGGTGGAGGTTAGTCGGCAGTCAGTGGCCTCTGCACTCATTGATTTCCTTGATCGGTGCGCTGCCTGCATCGATCATACCAATAATATTATGCTTATAGGGACTACCCATTACAGGAGGAGAGCTCTTGCTCTAAGAGTGTCAGTGGTGCCTCCGCCACATCGCTCTACCCTCTGTCCATCATCTCCTGGTAAGGCAAAAGGCCACATATCTGGGGAGAAGAGGACCCCACAGATCCTTTATGATTGAGAGATCCCATCCCATCTACACCACTTATCATGGGAGCTTTCTAACTTCTCCCTATTAGTGGTGAAGAAAGAATGGCGACCTCGAAGCATAGTGGTCATCCCTTCACCACCACCACCGCAGTAGGACATAGAGATGATTGCAGCAGTTATCGAGGGAGAGGTTGATAGCTTAGTTTTACATATGATGATAGAGCTTCCTAGGAGTGTTACCCCATGTAGATATAGTGACATTCAGAAGCACATTTCTTCCAGTGGGTATAGCCCTCACAGGATTGATTCTCTAGTAGTAGGGGAGGTCCGGTGCCTCACAGTACATGATAGTGATCCCACCACCGATCAACCAAAGTCATTTGTGCCAATTCTAATAGATCATTCTCTAGATGATATAGTGGCTCATTATTTCATAGAGAAGAAAGAGATCCTAGGATATGAATGGTCTGATGAGCATAAGATCATCTTTTATCCCAATGAAGATGATTTGTTGGGAGACTTAGCAGGGGTTTGCATGGTAGATCCAAGGGATCCCTCCTTAGAGAGCAACAGACTATGGAAGGTGTTGAGGCCAAGCAGGAAGACACAACCCACTCAAGCCAACACCTTCTAGCATAGATAAAGCATAAAGATGAAAAGATAGATATAATGGAGAAGAGGCTCAAAGATCTTGTTGGCTTAATGAGCCTCATGTTCAATCCGATCAATTTTGATGATAACAAATGAATATTTGGATGTTCTAATGAATGTTTTTTTGTGCTTCCGATATATCAAATTACTAATTTCATATCCAATGCATTTGAGGAAAAGAGTAAGAAGAAATATCAAAATGGATAATGTGAATTTCAGATATATATTATATAAATTCATCTTCAATTACATTCACTATATTTTCTACATATTATTTAATTTATATCAATAATAAATGACAATTATACTAAAGTGTAATTATTTTATTTACTTAATATATAAATATTTAAATTTAATTTGATGGTTATATGATAACTAACATATGTATGATTATATATAAATTATATCATAATATTTAGATCATAAACATATATATAACAAAATTATATGAAATTTTGTATTTTAAATAAAGTCATTTTATAATCAAGGAATTTATATCTGATTTCATCTCCAATGGATTCCTTGGATTTTTTTTTCCTTTAATTTGATAGGTCACATGGCCCATGTTTGATTAAAATTGAATTTATTATAACTTTTCAAACATTAGCTGATTTTAATAATGAATGCATGCTACATGCTTTGAATATATTAAGAGCCATATTTGATTATTTTTACTTGCCCATGTGAATGTCAATTTTGGTCGCTTAAATTTAATATTTATTTAATATAAATTATATTTTTATTTAATATATATATATATATATATATATATATATTTGAAATAATTCAAAATGACCTTCTTGCCTATAAATAGCCCTCATTCTCTTCATGAAAGTATTCCTCTTTCAAAATTCAAAATTCCTTTAGCAAATCTAAGAGAAAATTTCTTAGATTTTCCTTCCAAGTGTTCTCCAAATATTGCAAGATCAAATCCTTGGTTTGGAAGCTTCAACATCTTTAACTAAGCAAGCTTTCTCAAATTACTTGAGTTTGTTTTCTTGATCTTAATCATTTTTAGTTGTTAATGCTATTTTCACCATCTATTTATTCTTTCCAATTTATACTTTTGGTGGATTAGTCTTTGGACATTATTTTCACATCAAATTTCTCAATCATCATTTTGTGAAAACTCTTGTGATAGTTTGTAGGATCTATTTCAACTTGTTGAAATTTTTAACTTCCTACAAATTTTTTTTGGTTTCTTGAAATATTTCTTCATTAATCTAATTTTGAAATATCACTTATTCTTAGATCTATTTTAGAAGTATATTGTAAGCATTTTAAATTAAATTATTATGCTGAAATTATTTTCATTTTTGCTAGATCTCTCTTTTTAATTAAAAGCTTACTAGCATACTTAGATCTATCATATACTCATTTTATTTAAGTAGTTTGTGATCATTAGCTTTAATTGAAAGAATCTTTTGGTTAAAATAGAACAAATTATTCCTTGCTGAAATTTATTTTATCAAAAGAATATTGTGAATTTATTTTGAAATAATTTTTATATTAGTCTACAAATTGTAATAACATAACATCTTAGTAAAATCACTTTAAGATATTTATTTATTATTTCTTATCAATATTAAGTGAGCATTTTATCTTGCCAAAATTTTTAAATGATCATTTGTAAGTTGTGAGATCATTTTTTGAATTGATATTGGTATATTTGTGAGAGATTTATTTTATCAAAATTTATTATTTTATATTTTTCTTTTTGTGCTGTAAAATTTATATTGCGGTTGTACTCATGCCTTTGTAGGAGAGTACATATTATTGTAGGGTTGTACTCCCATTAGAGTACTATTTATAAGCTATTTTTGTATTTAGTGGATTCTAGTGTGGGTGGCATGGACGAGCCTTTTGGGGTTTGGCCAAACATGAAAAATTGTACTATTGTCTCTCTTTACACTTTTACTTATTTTGCATTAAGAATTGTATCTTGTCATTATAAAATCAAAAAAATTAATTTTCTACTAAAACTTAAAATTTAAAATTCAAGTTTTAAAATTTTTAATATCGCCCAATTTTTAAGTGATCATTTGTAAGTTGTCAGATCATTTTTTGAATTGGATAGCTTGGTATATTTGTTAGAGATTTATTTTATCAAAGTTTATTATTATATATTTTTCTTTTGTAAAATATATATTGTACGCCTCAGAGAGTACATATTATTGTAGGGTCAGACACCCCATTATAGAGAGAGTACTATTTGTAAACTATTTTTCATTTAGTGGATTCCTCAAATGGGGGCATGGACGTACGCTTTTGGGGTACGAACCAGTAAAAAAATTATGTGCCTATTCTCTCTTTACTTTATCAGTACTTTTATTTTACCGCATTAAGAATTGTATCTTGTCATTATAAAATAAAAAAATTAATTTTTTACTAAAACTTAAAATTTAAGATTCAAGTTTTAAAATTTTTAATATCGCCCAATTCACCACCCTCATTGATTACACTCTGAGATGGCATAATTTGAGTATGAAAAGCAAATCACAGCTGTCTAAACAACACGACATTGATATTCTTCTTAAGAATATCCATGGCCCGATCACCTTCATGCTCAAATGTTTCACCATCAAAATCTTTGAGAAATTAATCAACAAGGAGGCTAGCTTGCAAGGAGAAGCCAAACAATTACTTTCTTCAGATCTACCAGGAAAGCCAAAGCCGCATAAGGTATATGAGAAGAAGCTTGAGGCAGTGATAGTAGTGGATAAGGGAAACAAAAGAGCTTTTAGAGACCTTGCTCATACCGCCCACCTCCTCTACCTCACCACCAGGTCCCTACCGCTGCCAGTAGCCTCCATGGCACACACCACCTCCTCCTTATCACCACCAAAGAAGTGGTACACATACCCACCGCCAGGTAGCTATGGTCCATCTACTCTTTTGCATAAACTTAACAAACCTTATTCATTTAAGTGGGAGGTAATCAGGAAGATCTTTAAGAATCTCTTAAAAAAACTTGATTTCTAGCTACCCAAACCTAGGCGACTGGAGGAAGTGGGAAAAAGCCATGATCCTAACTTTTTCCCCTACCACCGTATGCTAGGTCATGTTTTGAAAGATTGCATCACATTTAAGGACTTGCTTGAACATAGCTTCAAGACCGATGCTATAGTCATCCCGAAGGAATACCTTGTGGAACAACTATCCAGTTCAACTAGGGTAATCCTTGGGGATACTTGCGATCCTTCCAAAACCAAAGAAAGTTGGGATATATCCTTATCTAAAACCTCTAAGAAAATTGTATCTAAGGTCAAGAAACTTTTATTTTAGGTGCTTGAGTCAGCTCAAACCTCCAACATCAAGGAAGGTTTGTAAGTTGCCAGAGCCAACTCAAGAAAAGCGAGCTCAAGAAGTAGAAGATGTGCCCCGGATAGCCCAAGAAGGTGCAACCACCGATCGAGTCAAGCCTTCACACCATTACTACCACATCGGATCACTTCGCTACACTAGTTCTTCTTCTAGTAGACATCTCATATCTGGATGGGCATCAAATCCTCACCCCTCTTACTTTATTTCTAATTTCTTTTGTACCTCCTATCAAATCCAAGAAATTGAAGAATAAAGCTAGCTTGAATTACATCTATGTCACTTGATGGGTTGTCTGAATCTATTCCTAATAACTCTTCAAGTGTAGACAACAACTATAATAATTTTGATCTTTCTCTTTCTAATTCAGAGATAGATTTTCCTACTCTGAATGCTATGGGTTCACCCCTTGAGATAGACTTGGAGTCATCCGATTCTAAGGGTCCCATAGGAGAAGCTGTAGGTGAGCTTGAAGTGCAAGTAGAACCTTCCATTACCCTTCATAAGAGATCACTAAAGTCAACCTCTGTAGTGGCAAGATTCTACCTCTTAGGGCATCACCTCAAGATAGAGGGAAATAAGTCATTGGTTCAGAGGATCGAGAAGCCCCTCCACAAGATGCTCCACCCTTATATATGCTTGTAGAGGATCAGCCCAAGGTGGACTACAATGTCCCCTCTCACCTAAGGAAGTTGCCATCTAAGATAAGCATATATGATTCCTTTGTCTTATCCAAAGAGATGAGAGAATCATTAATCAAGGCTCTCTTTGATCCTGAGATATGCTTAGCTCAGCTGACCACTATTGGTGAGGAGGCACATTATTCTAAAGAAGCCCAGGGGATCACTTTCACAGATGAAGACCTTCTTCTAAGGGACATGGAGCACAACCGTCTCCTCTACATTACAGTTGACATGACCAGATTTAGACTTGCCAGAGTTCTCATCAATCTAAGTGCATCAGTGAATATTATGAGTCTAAAGACCATTACCTATTTGAGGATCGACATCTCCATACTCTGAGGAGATTGGATGATGTTGAGAGGATTCAATGAATAAGGCAAGAGGGCTTTAGGTTTCATAGTGTTACCTTTGAAGATAGGTGACTAGAAGACTAAAGCCAAGTTTTATATCATTGATTCAAATACTTCATTTACTACTTTGCTCGGTAGGCCCTGGATACATCAGAACAATTCCATCCTCTCTCCATCTATGCATCAAGTTCAGTAAGGATGGGATTGAGTATTGTGTCAAAGGAGATGAAAAGCCATTTTTAGTTAGAGAGGTTGAGATATATGAGGATGTGACCTTCAAACACAAATGCAAAAGAAAAAAAATGAAGAAAAAAAAAGAAAGAAAGAAAAAGAAAAATGAAAATCCAAGTGAACAAGAAAGAGAAATTGAAGAAGAAATAGAGCCGCATATCACATTCCACTCACAGTTCATTCATTCATATGGATATGTGGGTAGGATGACTCAACCTTCACCAAGTAAAGGCAGAGGCAGAAAGAGAGGTAGTTCCAGAGGTAGAAGACCCCCTGATTGGCCATTAGGGGGTTATGTTCCAGTTCATAAGAGTACCCCTACTATTCACATAGACTTGGAATCCAGTTTGATGGAAGAGTCTAATGTGATTAGCATACCATCCAACCCTGCTTAGTTGGTTTCATTAGAGGTGACACTCGAGCTGGACAATGATGAAGATTGGGCCTCTAGACAAAGCAAAGTATTTGAATTAGATTTATGTAAAACTATCCGACAGTAGTTGGAAACCTTAGCTCTAATATCACTTTCACTTAAAAGTTGAAGGTTTAGTAGTTAAGGAAGCCCCTAAATCTTCCAGTGATATGAACCCAAAGAGATTCTTTTTAGGATCATCCTCCTGAAGTCCTGAAATTGATGTAGAACTTGAGTAGAATTCATATAAAGAATTAATGGAATTATCATTTGACTTTTACTTGCCTTGTGTTCATAATTTTATACAAAAAGATTTGGTCCCTCATACATGGTCCAAGCACATTGTTAGAGTATTTGAGAAGCTATGAAACAATATAGGCATGGAAGCACAATCAAGAGCAGGACTAGGATTCAACATGCATCCAGATGATGATGATTACTGCTTAGTTGTTACCAATCATTTGGAGTCTGATAGGTTCTTTTCACACAACACCAACTCTTATGATGATGTGTGTTTAGAAACCTCAGATGATCTAGATGATCTCCAAATGAAAGATGCACTGCCATAATTTAAAGAGAAGATCCATTCAAGAATTGACAAGCTTAAAGAAACTTAACTTTGGGACAGAAGAAAATCCACACCCAACATACATCAGTTAATTGCTGAATGAAGAAGAAACCAATGACTGAGTTAGGCTATTGACTGAGTTTAAGGACTTCTTTGCTTGGAGTTATGAAGAGATGCTTGGATTATCTCCTAATGTAGCAATCCACAAACTAGCAAAAGATCCTAGTGCTAACCCTATCAAGGAAGTTCCTAAACATGTGCGATTAAAAATTGAACAATATGTCATTTATGAAGTCAAGAAACTGATCGATGTTGGTTTCATCAGGGAAGAAAAATATCCTACCGGTTAGCGTTATCCGCTTAGAAGAAGAATGACCAAAGCATATCCATTTTGAGAATTAAAAAAGGCATGCCCTAAGGATGAGTTTCCTTCCTATACTAGAATTAATGCCTTCATCTCATGCAATTTTCTCTTTATGGATGGGTCATCTATAACCAAATCAAGATGGCCCCAGGATGAAAACACTACCTTCAACCCCGAATGAATCTATTATCATAGTTATGCCTTTCACCTTAAAATTCTTGTTTATACCAGCCATGACCATCTTCAATGAACTCATCCATCATCATGTTGAGTGCTATGTTGATGATCTAGTAGTCAAGAGTAGAGAAAAGGAAGACCATCTCTTTGACTTGAGAGTAGTTTTTGAATAGTTAAGATAATATAGCCTTAAAATGAATCCCCTGAAGTGTGCATTCGGAGTAGCTTCAGAGAAATTTCGTTGGTTTGTTGTCCGATACCGGGGAATAGAAATAGATCCAGAAAAGATCAAAGCTATCTTAGAAATGCCACGTCCTAAAGTTTAACTCAACTCAGATCTTTCCAAGGATGATTGGCATATTTAAGATGCTTTATTTTCAACCTATCGGGGAGATGCAAGCCATTCTCAGCACGTGTCAAAAAGGACACCAAGTTCAAGTGGGATGACAAGTGCCAGCATGCCTTTGAAGATATCAAGTAGTATTTGGTGAAGTCGCAGTAGTAGTATCCCTATCCCGGCAAAGCCACTCATTCTTTACTACCGCATTGGATGACTCTCGCTGCTATTGCAAGAAAATGATGAAGGGAAGGAGAGCACTCTCTATAACCTTAATCATTGTCTAATTCCTGCTGAAGTGAACTACCCACCTATTAAGAAACATTTCCTTGCTTTGATCTTTGCATCTCAAAATCAATGACACTATATGCTTTCTCATAAGGTGAACTTGATTTCTAGAACCAATTTACTGTAGTATCTCATTACATGACTAATGTAATATGGATGTTTGACACGATAGTCCATGATTCTCTCACATTTTGATATCACATTTGTACCCCTCTATGTGGTAAAAGTACAATCACTAGTGGATTTCTTAATAGCACACCCACTTCCTGTTGATTCTTCGCTTATTGATGATCTCCCTGATGAACGAATCATGAACTTTAGGGAGGTTGACAACCACTAATGGGAGATGTATTTTGATGGTGCAACTTCTTTTCATAAAGGGCAAGCACCATGATCTACTCTTCCAAGGAAGGTAAGGGTAGGACTAGTTCTTCTAACTCCATGAGATTCTCATATTATCTTTCCAACCCTTGCACTAATAATGAAGCTGAGCATGAGGCTTTGATTGCCAGTCTAGAGTTAACCATCACAATCAGTGTCAAGAGCATCAATATCTTTGGGAATTCTCAGTTGGTCATCAACCAAATTGTCAGGTCCTATAAGGTTCTCAAACCCAAGCTTCGTCATTACCATGAGTATGCCATGAAGCTATTGACCAAAATTCCCAAAGTCACCATCTATAAGGTTCCCCAGTAGAGAACACAGTAGCAGATACTTTGGACAAACCTGCCAAAGAATTGGCATGTCTGGAAGGTGAGTCCATTCAAATAAGGATCCAAAATAGATAAGTCATATCCTTTATTGATGTTGAACTCATTGAGAGACTTTCTCTTGAAGGGGAGGTTATCATTGCCTATAAGGACAAGGAGTTGGATTAGAGGCAACCGTTAATATACTATTTGAACACCCGCAAACTACCTCAAAAAAAGTCATAAGCCCATCAAGTGAAAGAGAGAGCTCTCTCCTATGCTCTCGTTGATGGCACCTTATACCGACGATCCTTTGACAAAATATGATTACGTTATTTAGATAAATATGAAGCTCGTGGCATTGTAACTGAGGTACATCCAGGTTTAGCAGAGCACATCAATCTGGTCTGAAGATGAAGATGAAGATCAAGAGACTAGGATACTACTGGCCTTTGATGATTACAGACTGCATGGATATATATAGGAGATGCCAACAGTGTAAGGTACACGGTGGTCCTACATCAACCACTCAATATTTTACACCCTACATTGGTTTCATGGCCATTTGAGTGTTGGGGTACCGACATTGTGGGTCTGATCGATCCTCCTTCTTCCAAGGGTCATCGGTTCATCTTAGTTCCCACTAACTACTTTTCCAAGTGGGCGGAGGCAGTCCCACTCAGAGAGGTCACCCAAAGATGTGCTGCTTTTTAGAACCATATTGTATATAGGTTCGGGATGCCTCAACAAATTATATTCGATAATGGTACTATGTTCAAAAGCACCAAGATCAACATCTTTGCCAAATGACACAGTATAGATTGGAGATACTCCACCATCTACTACCCTAGAGCAAATGGTTTAGCAGAAATATTAAAAAAAAACTCTCATCCAAATATTAAAGAAGACTCTTAATGACAACAAGTGGCAATGGAATGAGTAGTTGGTTGAAGCCTTATGGGCATACCACACCACATACCTCCAACCCAATCCCCATTTTTAGTGTGGGTCCAAGCTCTACCTTTAGAAGTTCAACTCCCATCACTAAGGATAGCATTGGGTAGCAAGATCACTACAGAATAGAATGAAAAGTTACAATTAGAAGAGCTTGAAGGTTTGGAAGGGAGTCACCTATGGGCGTGCCAGAACCTCGAGTTGTACAAGGACAAAATGATTCAAGCTCACAACAAGTCGGTTTGCCCTAGGTCTTTCAGTAGAACGAGTTAGTCTAAGAGACCAATTGTTTCCCGTCAAAATATGGGAGGCAAGTTTGAACCCACTTAAGAAGGCCCCTATGTCATAAAGAAGGCCTAATAAGGAGGATCTTACCAGCTTTTTGATTGTAAAGGGGAACACCTGATGCTTCCAATTAATGGGCTCTATTTGAAGAAATATTACCCATAAAAATCATGTTTGGAAAAAATTCTATCAATCAACAAAATTTGATTCCAATTCATCAAAATCTTCTCTTCTTTCAAAGCATTATTTGCTTCCCTTGTGAATCCTCCATGACATGTTTAGGGTAGTGTAAGAGTTCCCCAATGACATCCTATCCCTCTTTCACAACACAAACACAATCAAACACATTTCGATGCTATTAGAATAGTGTGAAAGAATGCAAGAGGCATCCTATTTCGATTAGCACAATTGAGTTAGGGGTAAGAGAACCCAAGTGGCATCCTTTTTTAGTGGGAATTCACGTTTGCCACCCGTGGCACCACTTCATCAAATTCCTCAGTGTGATTTAGGTTAGGTGTAAGAGTCCCTAAGTGGCATCCTATTCCCTTTAACACAAGCACAAAAACAAACACATATCTTTCATCTTGGGCTACTTTGATGTGGGAGCAAGCCCCTGTGGCACTCACTCATTGGCTGCTATAGGTCGGGTCAACATGCCACCTCGCTAGTATGTTACCCCAATGGTCATTTATTGGAGGATGTGAGTCCCCGCACTTTCTTCCTAAGTCGATCATTGCAAACCAATGAGTGCCTTGTTAGTATGGTAGACTTCACTACCCAGCCAGTAAGCTACCTTATGTTGATTTTGTTTAAGAGGATGTGAGTTCTCAAGCTTTCTTCTTAAACTAATCATCATGATCTGACTAGGTGGAGTATATTTATGGTCTAGGATAAGTCTCCTAGAGGCTCCTTTCCTCTTGACTACATTTGAGTCGATGTAACTTCCCAATGGCATTCACTCAGTAGTCTCCTAAAGTCAGATATCACCTATCGAGTTGAAGATAGACTATCCCAGTAATCAGTTATGCTATAAGAGGATGTGAGTCTCCGAGCTTTCTTCCTAGGTTGATTATTGCAAACCAATGGGCACCTTAGGTTGGTTGATGTTTGTTATGATGATAGTGACTCACCCGATGGACACATCACTCCTAGCAGATGTGAGCCCCAGCGCATTCTCCTTAAGTTGGACACCGAATACCTATTTGATATATGACTAGCCATGTCATCTTCTCTAGGGTTTTAGATTAAGCCCTTAGTGGCCCCTCTCCCTATAGGCATTCTATTTGGATCACATCATTTGTGACCCCATTTAGACACTACCCAGGTTACTCTTAGACTAGACAGTCCCCCTTTCCTAGTAACCACCCCTGTGGTTGGAGAATTTGTTCAACGGATGCACAAGTTCTCCCTTGGTTCAATAAAATTGAGATAGGTCTAGGCTAATATAAACTCTTTCTCAATTTGATCCCTCGCAAACTAACAGGGTCCACGATATACAAACTAAATAAACAAACAAATTAATTCACTTGTGGATTAGGAATTCAAGCCCCCGAAGGGCCCTTTTCCTAAACAGGCATCTTATCTTTAGAGTAGTATCAGCAGAACTACCTATAGGAATTGCCTAACTACCTGAGTTGAGATAAATCCCTAGGTCAATACTCACTTCGTAGTCACCCTTAAGTCGAGTTCAATTTATTTTTCCAAAAGCAGGTTACCCTAGCAGTCATTCTACTTTGGAAAATGTAAGATTATGATGCATTCTTTCTAGCATGACTATTGCAAACCGACAGGCAGCCCTAGGTTGGGTTTGATTTATTTCCCAAATCACCCCAGTGGTCTTTAATAGTGGAAGATGTGAGTCCCTGAGCTTTCTTTCCTTGAATTAATCATTATAAATTGAAAGACACTCCTTTGGTCGAATAGTTCTCCCATCGGTCGGGAAGCTACTCCCTTTGGTTCAATAAATCTGAGATAGGTCTAGGTTGATATAAGCTCCTTCTCAGTATGATCCATCGCAAACCAACGAAATCCATCAAAGCAAATTAAAAATGAAATTAATATTTGACTATCTTTAAGCTGATCTAATTCCCCAATGGCATTCACTCAATAGTCAGCCATAGGTCGGGTTCGATTTATTGCCCAAAGTAACCGATCACCCCAATGGTTCCTTATTTTTGAAGATGTGAGTCCCCATGCTTTCTTCCTAACTTGACCATTGCACATCAAAAGGCATTCCCTTTGGTTAGTCTTACTATGTGGTTAGTAGACTACCCCTTTGGATTTGTTAATATGAGTTAGGTCTAGGCCTCCATGGCTCCTACTCAGTGCGATCCATCGCAAACTAATAGGGTCCATTTCAAAATCCAAAATTAAAAATCTAAAACAAATTCAACCTTCCTCCCTCAGTAGAGTGAAATAAACAAAATAAAAATAGTCAATCAATCCAAATCAAAAATCTTTTGCTTCTCCTCAGTGAGATGCAAGTATTTCTAGTTCCCCGGTGGACTCAAAATTCTAATCCCTAAGCGGATTTTGTAACCCCTCCCTTGTGGATGACTTGAACTTGCCTCCCCAGTGGGAGAGTTCACTTTTCTATCCTCGATGGAGTCAAAACAAACACAATTAAGCAAACAACAAATTAAATTAAATAAATTTTTCTCCCAAGAGAATCAAATCAAACCTCTCATCCCCATGTGGATGAGTTGAATCTATTTCTCTAGTGGAAGGTTCAGACACTCTATCCTTAATGGATTCCTCCTTCCCTCTCTTATGTCCTTGACATAAGTAAATCCACATTGCACTAAACTCGATTCTTTCTACACCTTAGTGAGTTCACTATTTTTGTTAGTGCTTGTGATCGCTGTTGTTGATCATTTTGTCAACACCAATACGATGTTCCTTGTTAACACACCCACCTATTGGGTGCCCTTTGTTGACCTCATTTTTAGGATGAGTTCTCAACCCCTCCATCTTAGACATAGGACTTCACTTAGACTTTAAGAGAGCCTTAGTCCTAAGGCACATCTAGTGATTAGGTGGATGTTGGTAGAAAAATTCTTACACCTGGAGTCGCCTTCAAATCTATGGAGAGAAATGAAAGAAGCAAGCATATAGAAATTTGTCTTTTTAGGATGCCAGATCCACAAATGTATTTATTTAGGTGATTGAGTACGTCATCAAGAAAATAGTGTACTATCTAGAGAGATAGAAGTCACTGCCCTTTAATGGACTTAATCACCTCAATAAGGACTCCTATGGATGATGGGTCTGCATATATACCAGAGATTCTTCCCCTACTTTGCATGGGAAAGTAGGGTTTATTTTAAATTGAGTTCATTAAGTTTCGTATATGGGCAAGCCCCTAAAGTTAATTACATTATAAGGAATGGGGATTTCTTAGGAAAACTCTTGATTAAGGTAAATGATCATTGTCTTCAAAGATTTTAATAGGAAAGGACTATCAATCGATTGGTTTATATTTGAAGAACAAATGGGATTGATCAAAGAGGGAGTTATTATCAAGCCAAAATAAGATAAGTAAAAGATGCTCATGATGCTAAAAAACCTAGCATCTCAAACTATCCTAGATTTTTACATTTTGAAATTGATTTAATTTATTTAAGTTGAATCTTTCATTAGAAATTTAGGACTTATGATTCCTTAACACAAGACTAAGAAAATGCCTAAGAGGTGAGAAATTATACTTATAGTCCACAAAGGGGAGAAGCAACCTCAACCTAAATCTAGGGAGCTTTGGTGAGGGTCAAAAGCACAACATAATCTAAGGAAAAAAAATGGGTATCTAGTTTGCCTCCATAAGAGAGAACAAACCACCCTACAGCTTGGACTTACAACCGCCTGGGGTGACCGCCAACTAACTCCTCCTATGATTTTAAATACATGTAGGAAAGTCTTTAAGCTTATGCAAGATAGCTAGGCTATTATTTATTTACAAAGGGACTAACTCCTTAAACTCACTCCCTAAAGAGACTAGATCATGTAAAGGGCATGCTTCAAATGACCTAAATCTAATGCAATTCAAATTTCATTTTGTTTTCATTTTTTTCGGACAATTATTTTGACTCTGGCTAATTGGATTCATATGTTTAATGCCTGAGAAATGAAGTTATTGGCCAAAATCAACAAGAAGGGAGGAGGTGAGTTTCCACCATGGCTCTCAAAGGTCAAGCCAAGTTTCTCTGGCAAAGGTGGAAGCCCTCTAACAATAATGAAATAAACAATTGCTCCTCTAGCTAAGGGAGTGCTAATTCTTTTATCCTGATTTTAAACCCGAGCTTTAGGTGAGGTTATGAGTTGTTTAATTTTAATTTTGAGTTATTAAGTTGGGCAAAAGATTTTTTTTTATAAAGAGCCTAATCCACATCCAGGCCATACATAAAGCAAGAAAGAAACTAGAAAAATCATGCCACTTAATGCACAACCTAAATAAATTATTAGTCAATTTATAAAGCTAATCATAAAAAGAATAAAAGGCCGTTGTGGTCGAGCACCACTACACAAACTCAAAAATATCAAATGTGGGTAGCCGTGCTCTACCCTTATACAAATTGGATTACAAATGAATTAAATTACAATTAAGCAAGGAATTCATTATTATGGGGTCTTCAAGCTTCATTTCTTCTTTCTTCTTTTCTTCTTTCTTCTTTGATTCCTTCTTTTGGATGGTTAGAAGGTAGATACTTCAAGGCTTCACATGGTGCATAAGATAGGATCTTATCACCAATGCTCATCCTAATCACCATAACAATCATTCCAAAATCCTAATTGCACAAATTTACATGAAATAGAAAAGTGGAAATCTAACTAACATCTGTAAAATAAAGGTTAGCTAAAATAAACCACACAAATCCCAAGCATGTATATTGGACTTATCACCCCATGACTAAGTCTACCTAGCCTATTGGATTATGCTTAGGGTATAAAGCACCTGCAAGCAAAAGCATTTATATTTTTATTTATGATATCGCCCCTTAAGCACAATCCCCTACAAAAAACAAAAGTTAGACTAAGAGCATCCGACCATTCATTCTATGAGCATACACCTTAACATCCAGTCTAAAATATATATCATAAAATAAAATAAAACATCAAACCATGCATCGACCTAACCTAAAATTAGAAGGTGACTAATGTTTAAGGTGTGGTTTGGTATGCTTAGCTTTATATAGGTTCAAATTTTCTAAGTGTGAAAATATGTTCAACATAGAGGAGGGTTTCATTTAAGTTGTTTAATCATTTTGGGTTTATTTTATTTCATGTTTTGATTAAGTTCAAGTAAATCCTACAATTAATTACTAAGTTATGAAGAGAGGGAAAGATAAGAGAACTTCTCTTTCCTTCCCTAACCTAAGTAATTTTTAAAGTAGGTTCACATTTTAGTTTTATTTAAGTGAATGTTTTTATTAAATCTTTTGATTAATTCTAAGTTTAGATAAACTCTAAATAAACCTATTCAAAAAGAAAGGCATTTTAAGATTAAATAAAATGAATCAAAATTTACACACACATTACTCCATTTCTTTCCCAATATATATAACATGGATGGACCCTAAGCGTATCTATACATACAAATGAGAATATTTAACACACTTTATGATGCATGCTAAGTAATTCATTTAAGGAAATTTAGAAGATTAAGATGCATGTTTTTCTTTAAGAAAAGGGTTTCTTTATCCAAATTTTCACATACATACATGAAAGTAAGAAAGGCATAAGTGAGTATAATGCTATTATTACCCAGAGGTGTAAGGTACAAGACCTACTTAGGGCTACTTAAAGCCTCACAGCCTCTTGGTTGTCTAGACTAATATACCACTTTCCTTAAATACAAACATATGTATAAAAGAAATGAAATGGAAAAGAAAAATGCAAAAGTTATATTAATGGATTCATTTTATTTATGCAAGTATTGGTAGCCCTTCTTAGGTGATAGCATAGGGATGAATGGGATATGGAATTAGGTAAGTGTTAGGTTCTTTTCAAATGAACCATACACCTCATCAAATTTCTATTCAAAACTATACCAACATAAAAGAGAAAGGAAACCTACGCTAAGCATACCTTTATATTCTTTCACATGCAAGCTTATAATTAATATAAGTAGCATACTTTCAGATTTGATATTTGATATATATGTTTTGAAAATAATTTGATTTTGTAGTGATAATACCCACTCATATTTCTACTTTAGCCAACACATGCAAATTTGACATAAAGTAAACAATTTCATTTTAAACTTGAATTTGAAAAATATGAATGCATGAAACCACATGACATACAAATTTAACATGTTGGGAAAAGACTCAAAGTAATGAAGGCATGTAAACAAACTCACTTTAATTAAATTCTAAAGACATTCTTATAAAATAAGAAAGTTTAAAATAAATCAAAGTGTATTCATTGTGATTTTTGTTTAGTTTGAAGTTTGATTTAATTTTGAAAAGGTGAGTTAAGTTTGATGTTCCTAACCCATTCCCACATGTGTTTGATATTTTTGTTTAATTTTTAGATAATTAGATCCATTTTTATGTATTAATTAGGTTAAGGTATGAATTAAGTAACTTAATTAATCCTTACCTACACCACCTTAGAATAATTAACCAAATAATTATGAGCCAATGAGATGACATAAAAATTTACAAGGAATTTAAATTTGCAATGCACCTAATAATAAAAAGGCCTAATTCAATTTGGCTCATAATTAAAGATTAATTAAGCTAAGGGGTTTAGCTTAAGTAATTTCAAAACACCTTTTCACACATATGAATTTGGTTTTGATTTCCTTAATTGAACTTAGGTTATTAAACACCCAAGCATCAACCCTAAGTAGATTAATTAAGTTCTCAAAGTTTTTAGAATTTTTAAAAATTAATTAAGGGGATAATTAATCTATTAACCCTAATTAAGAGAAGATTAAGGAGAAAAAGGGGTTTAGGAATAGCTTAGGGAAATCCCAAATTATTTCATAAACCTCCTATCTACTGGATCTGACCTTAATCAACCCTAATCATGGATTAAAACCACTAATCACACCCTAAGTATGCTTAATTAGGTTAAGGGAGTAATTAAGAAATCCATATGCAATTCCCCTAATTAAGCCTTCAATAAATCCCAAGAAAATTAGGGGAGGCATAAGTCATCTCCTAAAACATACCCAAGGAGTTTGTAAATAATGAGAGGCTTAATTAAAAGTAATTAGCAAAATAAAGTTTTCAATAAAACCCAAAATCAGAGAAAATCATATTTCAAAACCCATTGAAATTAATTTTAAAATATTCTAGGTTGAATTATCTTTCCATACAAAATTTATTGTATATTTCTCTAAGTTTTAAGAGAGATAAATTTTAGAATATTCTTATATTAATTAAAATTAATTAAAGATCCCTAACTAATCCTCCAGCTCATGACACAAAGCGTGGTGGTGGCGGTCAGTGCACTTTACATGCATAGCATCATGAACCCATCACTTAAACATGGCATTGAAAAGAGCATGATGGCAGATATACTTTGATCTCTATCATCTGATCAAAGATCGAACAGCCAAAGATCTCCCCTGAATTTAAAAAGGATATAAGAAATCTAAACATGGGAATTAACTCGATCGTCCATCCAAAATGTAAGGATGGACGGCTGAGATCTCCCCAGTTATTCCCCTTTAGATCAAGAGGCGTCCATGATCTAGGAAGATTAATTCGATTGAGCCGATTCAAACAAACTTAACCCACCAAAGTAAAGGCAACACATCCAATGGTGGGATTTGCTTGAATTGAAAATTATCTTCACAAAGGACCAACACCTCCTATGCTAGGTGGTCAAAAAATTTCATACCTCGTTGGAGGTGATCACTCGAGATCGATGAGGTAGCTTTGTGGTGGAGACGAAGCCCTGCTGAAATTCCTAGGCCTTGGGATTGAGTGGCTTGCTCTATGGACCAACACCACTTGAAGATCCTTGCGGCTTTGATCCAATTGCTCCTTTCCTTGCTATGGGAACTCCAATGGAAGCTTGGGTGAGCTCATTGGTCCTTAGAAGAAGTGTGTAGGAGGAATTGGGGTGGTTTTCAGTATGGAGGAAGTTAGGAGTTCAAGTGAGCTCCCATGTTTTCACACTATGCAAACCCGAGAAGATGAAGTTTGATCTCACTCTAAGAAGCTTTGGGAGGTTGAGGAATTGCTTCTCTGACTTCCTAGGTTCAATCAAAATGGTGAATCATGGATTTGAATTCAATTAGGGGGATTATATCTCCCCCTTGAAGGATCAGATGGCTGCAAGCCTATTTGTCATTTTGATCCAATTGTCCACAATGGGAGGGTTGTTTGATCAGTTATATGCTTGCACATGGTCAATTTGAGGCCTTGAGTGGAATGCCAACCTCCCATGTGCTTGAATTTGAGTGGGAGATGATTTTGAATTAGCCATTTTGACCCATGGGGTTGGGTTTGGTCTTGGGGCCAATTGGGCTGACCCAAACCCATTGGGTTGGGTGCACCACTCTTCATTAGGTCCTCTTATTGGAAAGCATCAAGTGGATATGAAGAGGGTATGACCAAATTACCCATGGATTAAGCAAAATTTGTTTATGGCCTAGGGTAGAATGGTCATTTTGCTGATTTTTTTGGATATGTTGGGTATGTGGAGAAACTAGGTTTGGCCAAGTTTCATGAGATTTGAAATTCATTTGATAAGGTTTGGCTCATGTTGACCCATTTAGGTCAAAATGGGTCAACTTGGGTCAAGTTGACCAATTGGTCAAATTGGGTCAAACCAAGGGTTGGGTCAAGTTCATATGACCATTTGAAATATTTTGGTGGCTTTGGTTTGATTCAATTTGGTATAGTTTTGAATTTGGCTCATATGACTTCATTTAGGTCAAATGGGTCAAGTTGACCTATTTGACCCATTTTTGAGGTAGGTCAAGGGTAGTTTAGGTTGGTTAGTCATATGGAGTGGATTGGTATCTTTGTTTCCAATCAATTTTTGGTTAATTTGGCTCAACATGACCCCTTTAGGTCATGTTGGGTCTAAGGTCAATTGGGCTAGTTAGGTCTAGTTGGCCAGGCTTTGGTCAAGTTCAACAAGTGATTTGGAATGAACTTGACCCATTGGTTTAGATTAATTTGGCTTAGATCAAGTTTTGACACATTTTGACTTTTCAGGTCAAGTTGGGTCAACTTGGGTCAAGTGGCCAATTAGGCTAGGTTAGGCTCAAATGTTGGCTTGGTCAAGTTCAAACATAGGTCATGATTGAACTTAGATCAATGGTTTCAATCAATTTGGCATATGGTGGTTGGCTATGTAAGGTTTCATTTTGGGCAAGTGTTGACTTGGTCAACCCTTAGGTTTGACATGGTTTGACCTAATTTGATTGATTGATCATCCCATGATGATTGTTGATCATGATGAGAGGCATAGGTGAGTTTGGTTCAATCCAATTTGGTTAGGATTAGAATTTGGCTCATAAGGGTACTTTAGGTCACTTTGGGTCAAGTGAGCCTAAGTGGGTCAAATGGCTTGGTCAAAGCTTGATTTGAGTTTGATTGATCTTGTATATGGACTTATGATTGAAATATAAATCCATTTACAAGTGGTTTGAAGTCAAATGGGTTTTGATCCATTTGACAATTTCATATTCAAAGGAAGAATATGAAAGGATTTTGGCTTTGATTATTGACTTGAGTTTTGATTATTTGATTGAAGTTTGTATTTATATATGGATTCATGATTGTAGGTTGATTGAATTATGAGAGAAAATCAAGAGTTTGCTTTGATTTGAAATTTATTGGCTAAGTTCAAGATTTTGACTTGAAAGGGTTAGACTGGATTTTGAGTGAATTTGAGTTTGATTTTTGGGATTGGTTTTGATTGTTTGAATTTATATTTCATTTATATATGTGAATATAAATGAGAATATAAATGGATCATGAGAAAATTTCAAGGATTTGAATGGTTTAATCATGATTTGGGCTAAGTCCATTAAGAAGGATTTAAGGACTTAGAAAATTTTGGAGTTTGAATTTGAATTTTTGAATTTGGTTTGATTGATTTATATTTATATTTCATTTATATATGTGAATATAAATGAGAATATAAATAGTTATGAGAAAATCCCATGAATTTGAGATGGTTTGATCAAGATTTTGGATAAGTCCATTTATGAAAATTAAGGACTTAGAAATTTTAGGAATTTAATTTGAGGTTTGATTTGATTGATTTATATTTATATTTCATTTATATATGTGAATATAAATGAGAATATAAATGAGTTTTGAGAAAATCCCATGAGTTTGAATTGGTTTGAGATGATTTTGGCTAAGTCCATTAATGGAGAATTAAAGGACTTAGGAAATTTTATGAATTGAGTTAAAATTTTGAGTTTAGTTTGAATGATTTGAATTTATATTTCATTTATATATGTGAATATAAATGGAAACATAAATGAATTATGAGAAAATATTAAGGATTTGAATTGGTTTAGATCATGATTTTGGTTAAGTCCTTAAGGGAAGATTAAGGACTTAGGCAAAATTTGGACTAAGAAATTTTGATGGATTTTGATCATGGGTTTCAATCATAGATTTCAATCATGGAATTGATTTGAGTTTGGAGAAAATCAAAATAGAAATGATTTGTAGTTTGACCTGAAAAAAGAAAAGTGAGGAAAGGTTTAAACTAAGGGTAAGAAAATTTTCTAACACTCATAAGGCATGACCTATTCCTATGGCTAACTCTTCTAAGTCTCTAGGCTAGGTTGAGTGTCCACCTAATCACTAGATGTGTCTTAAGACTAAGGAACTCTTAAAGTCTAAGAGGAGTTCTATGTCTAAGATGGAGGGGTTGAGAGCTCATTCTAAAATGAGGTCAACAAAGGGAGCCCAATAGGTGTGGTGTGATTGACAAGGAACACCGCACGAATTAGTATTGACCGAAATGGTCAACAACATCGAGATATCACAAGCACTAATAGAAACAATCTATCCTTAACCCAAGGAAAAGAAAGAATCCAGATTTTAGTGCAATGTGGTTCTGCTTATGTCCACAAGATAAGGGAGGGGGAGGAATCCACTAAGGGATAGAGTGTGAACCTTCCACTAGGGAAGCAGGTTCAAGTCATCCACAAGGGGACGAGAGGTTTAATTTGATTTGAATCTCACTGAGGGGAAAAAGATTTGATTTGTTATGCTGGGGAAGAGGGTTTAATTTATTTCAATTTTGTTCAGCTTGGATTTTGAGATGAACCCTTGTTGGTTTGCGTTGGACTGCACTAAGTAGGACCCATTGGAGGCCAAGACCTAACTCAGATTTACCAATTCAAAGGGGTAGTCTACTAAGCATAGTGACTAGACCAAAGGGATGCCTATAGCAATTGTACTAGGAAGAAAGCATAGTAGACTTACATCCTCAAAGTAGGAGTTCGGGGTAATATTGCAAGATAATAGATTGAACCCAACCTAGAGTGACTATTAAGTGAATGTCATTAGGGGACTTAGATCAACTCAAAGATAGTCAAGATTAATTTCATTTTCAAATTTGTTTATTTTGATTATGATGGATCCCATTAGTTTTTGATGAACTGCACTAAGTAGGGGGCATGGAAGCCTAGACCTAACTTAGATTAACCAATTCAAAGGAATAATCTACCAACCACAAGGTAGGGCTATCCAACAAAGGGGAATACCTTTCGGTATATAATAGTCAAGTTAAGAATAAAGCGCAGGGACTCACATCTTCCACAATAAGGAATGACTGTGATGATTGGTTGCTTTGGGCAATAAATCAAACCTGACCTTGGGCTGACTATTGAGTGAATGCCTCTAGGGGACTTAGATGAACTTAAAGATAGTCAAAGATTAATTTTCATTTTTAATTTATTTTGATGGATTCCATTGGTTTTGTGATGGATCATATTGAGAAGGAGCTTATACTAGACCTATCTCAAATTCTTGAACCATGAGTAGCCTGATGGGAGAATTATCCAAACAAAGCAGTGCCTTTTAGTTTGCAATGATCAATTGAAGAGAAGAAAGCTCAGGGACTCACATCTTCTACTAGAAAAGACCACTGGGGTGATCGGTTGCTTTGGGCAACAAATCAAACCCGACTTAAGGCTGTTCGTCAGTTTATGACAGTCATGCTAGAAAGAATGCATCATAGTCTTACATCTTTCAAAGCGGAATGATTGTCGGGGTAACCTGCTTGTGAAAAAGCAGATTGAAATTGGCCTAAGGGTGACTACGAGTGTGACCAAGGATTTATCTCAACTCGGTAGTCGCAATTCTATAGGGAGTTCTGCTTTAAAGATAGGATGCAGCTTGGGAAAAGGGGCCCTTTGGCTTGAATTCTAATCCACAAGCAATTAATTTTATTGTTTGTTTATTTTATTTTATCATGGACCCTATTAGTTTGCAAACTGAGAAAGCTTATATCTAGACTTTATGTCATTCTTGAAAAGGAAAATCTACATCCATTGAATTCTCCAAACATAGGGTGGCTACTAGGAAAGGGGAATGTCCAATCCAAAAGTAACCCGGGTAGTGTCTAAATGGTGCAAAAGGACATGATCCAAATAGAGTGCCAGGGGATGGTAAGGGCTTAATCCAACACCACAGAAGATGACATAGTCATATACAATAGGTATTCTGTCCAACTCAAGGAGAAAGCAGACTCATATCACGCCAAGAGTGGTGTACTGGGTGAGTCGCTATCAACATAGTGAACATCCAACCTAAGGTGCTCGTTTTGCAACAATCGGCTAGAAGAAAGCTTGGGGACTCACATCCTCCTATGGTGGAACTACTTGGGATAGTTTGTCTTGGACAAGTGTTATCCGACCTAGGGTGACTCGAGTGAATGCCACTTGGGACTTATATCAACTCAAAGTAGTCAAGAGGAAAGGAGTCTTTGGGACTTATCCTAAACCTCAAATATTCAACTTAGTTAGAGCATGATGGCTAGTTTAAGAAGAAAGCACGGGACTCACATCTTCTTAAACAAAGTCAACATGAGGTAGCTTCTTGGCTGGCGATGAGACTACCATACTAACAAGGCTCATTGGTTTATAATGGTCAAGTTAGGAAGAAAGCTCAGACTCACATCTCCAAACAAATGACCAGGGTGACATACTTGAGTAGCATGTAGACCCACCTAGAGCTAATGAGTGAGTGCCAAGGCTTGCTCCCACATCAAAATAACTCAAGATGAAAGATTTGTGTTTGTTCTTGTGCATATGTTAAAAGGAATAGGATGCCTCTAGGGGACTCTTACACCTACCTAAAACATACTAAGATTTTTGATGAAATGGTGCCATGGATGGAAAAAAGATTCCAACAAAGAAAGGATGCCGCTTGGGTTCTCTCAAACCTATCTTAGTTATGCTAATCAAAATAGGATGTCTCTCAAGTTCTCTTACACCTATTCTAAAAGCATTAGGACATTGTGTTTATGTTGTGAAAGAAGGATAGAATTCCACTGGGGGACTCTTGCCCCTATCCTAAACACGTCACGATGAATTCGCAAGATAAGCAAATAACACTTCGAAAGAAGAGAAGATTTGATGAATGGAATCTAATTTTTGTTCTTTTTATTAATGATTATTTTCAAAAATGATTTATTTCATGGGTAATATTTCTTTAGATAGAGCCCATTAATTGGAAGCATCGGGTGTTCCCCTTTACAATCAATAGGCTGATAAGATCCTCCTTGGTAGGCCTTCTCTATGACATAGGGGCCTTCCCAAGTGGGTTCAAACTTGCCTCCCATCTTTCATGGGCAATTGGTCTCCTTAGGACTAACACAAGTTCTCCTACTCGAAAGACCTAGGCGGACTGCTTGTGAGCTTAAATCATTTTGGCTTTATATAACTCGAGATTTTGGCATGCCCATAGGCGACTCTCCTCCAAACCTTCGAGCTCTTCCAACCATAACTTTGCATTTTTCTCTATAGTCATCTTGTTACCCAATGCTATCCTTAGTGATGGGCGTTAAACTTCTAAAGGAAGAACGACTTCGGACCCATACACTAAGGAAAATGGGGTAGACTTTGGAGTTCGGTATGTGGTGTTGTAGGCCACAAAGCTTCAACCAACTACTCATTCCACTGTCATTTATTGTCATCAAGAGTCTTCTTTAGTGTCTGGATGAGAGTTTTGTTGAATGCTCGCTAAGCCATTTTTCTGGGTAGTAGATGGTGGAGTATCTCCAATCTATATGTCTTAGCAAAGCTATTGATCTTCATGCTTTTGAATGCTACCATTATCGATATAATTCATCGAGGCACCCAAACCTATATACAATATGGTTCTGAAGCACATCGTTGTGACCTCTCTGAGTGGGATGACTTATGCCACTTGGAAAAGTAGTTGGTGGTAGTTAAAATGAATCGATGCCCCTTGAAAAGAGGATCGATCGGACCTACAATGTCAGCACCCCCAACACTCAAATAACCATGAAGCTAAAGTAGGGTGTAGAATGCTGGGTGGTTGGTGGAGGACCACACCGTGTACCTGACACTGATGGCATCTCATAGCTACATCCATACAGTCTATACTCATCGAGGCCAGTAGTATCCAAGTCACTTAAACTTTGTCTTCATCTTCAGACCGGATTGATGTGCTCTACAAAGACCTGAGTGTACCTCAATTATAATGCCATGGGCTCCATGTTTGTCTAAACAATGTAACCACATTTGGTCAAAGGACCGGCGGTACAGGGTGCCATCAACAAGAGCATAGAGAGCTCTCTATTTCACCTGATGGGCTTGTGACTTTTCTTGAGGTAGTTTGCCGTGTTCAAGTAATCTATGAATGGTTGCCTCCAATCCAGCTCCTTGTCCATTTTGGCAATGGCAACCTCCCCTTCAAGAGAAAGTCTCTCGATGAGTTCAGCATCAATAAGGGATAGGACCTATCTATTTTGGACCCTTATTGAAATGGACTCATCTTCCGGACATGCCAATTCTTTGGCAAGTTTGGCCAAGCATCACTACATTCTCTCTCTGGGAACCTTGTAGATGGTGACTTGGGAATGGGCCAATACTTCATGGTATACTCATAATGATGAAGCTTGGAGAACCGGTAGGACAACATGTTGATGACCAAGCGAGAATCCCAAGATATTGATGCTCTTGACATAGTGATGGCTAACTCGACCGCAATCAAAGCCTCATACTCTTCATTGTTGGTGCGGTTGGAAAGATAGTATGAGAATCATCACATCATGGTTTGGAGTTAGAAGAACTATTCTACCCGCCTTTCTGGAGAATAGATCGTGGTGCTTCACCTTTAAGAAAAGAAGCGGCACCATCAAAATACATCTCCCATCGGTTGGTTGCCTCCCTAAGTTCATGATTTGTTCATCGGGAGATCATCACTAAGAGAATCGAGAAGTGGGTGTGCTAAGAAATCCTAGTGCTTGTCTTTTACTACGAGGAATGAATGTGATATTGTGAGAAAATCATGGACCAACGAGGCAAATGTTTGGATAGCATTGACCTTGTCATGAGATACTGTAGTGGATTGGTTTGAGAGATTAAGTTCACCTTATGAAAAAGCATGTAGTGTTGTAGCTTTTGAGATGCAAGATCAAAGCTAAGTAATGTTTCTCAATAGGTGGATAGTTTGCTTCAGTAGAAATCAAATGATGGCTAAGGTAGTAGAGAGCACTCTCCTTCCCTTTTTTGTTGGCTTGGGCCAACAGAGTGTAAAGAGAGTCATCCAATGCAGCAATATAAAGGATGAATGGCTAGTCCGGGATAGGGGTTGCTAGAACTGGCAGCTTCACCAAGTACACTTTGATGTCTTCAAAAGCATACTGGAACTTGTCATCCCACTTGTACTTGGCATCCTTTTGACAAGTGAGAATGCTTGCATCTCCCAATAGGTTTGAGATAAAGCATCTTAGATATACCATCCTTGAAAGGATCGAGTTGAGTTAAAATCTTAGGAGGTGGCATTTCTAAGATAGCTTTAATCTTTTAGGATCTATTTCTATTCCTAATGAACAAACCCAAGGAATTTTCCAGCGACTTGAATGTACACTTGAGATTCATTTTGAGGTTATATTATCTTAACCATTCGAAAACTACTCTCAAGTCAAAGAGGTGGTCTTCCTTTTCTCTGCTCTTGACTACTAGATCATCAACAGTGCACTCAACTTGATGATGGATGAGTTCATTGAAGATCTTAGTCATGGCGTTGGTATGTACCGGATTTTAAGGCGAAAGGCATGACCTATAATAAAGATTTGATCGGGTTCAGATTTCTTTCATCTTGAGACATCTTGATTTGGTTATAGCTAGATGACCCATCCATGAAAGAAGGCGCATGAGATGAGGCAATGTCCACCATTAATTCTGGTATAGGAAGAGGAAACTCATCCTTAGGACATGCCTTGTTTAAGTTCCTAAAATCAATGCAAATATGAATTTGGCCATTCTTCTTCTTAACTAGGATGACACTAGCTAACCAGGTAGGATATTTTTCTTCCTTGATGAAAAGCATCGATTCTTTCTTGACTTTAGAAATGACACTTGTTCAATTTCTAATCGCATCTAGGAGCTTGCTTAATAGGGTATTTGATCTATTGCTAGCTTGTGGATTTATCGTTAGAGATAATCAGCATCTCTTCATAACTCCATGGCGTCTTTAAACTTGTCAATAGCCCAACTAAGTCATTGGTTTCTTCTTCATTTAACATGAATTGATGTATGTCGGTGGATTTTCTTATCCCGAGGTTGATTTCTTTAAACTTGATTGTTGAATGAATCTCCTCTTCAAATTTTGGTGGTGCCTCTTTGACTTGGAGATCATCTGATCATCGATTTCTAAACACATTCTCATAAGAGTTGGGGATGTGTGAGAAGAAACTATCAGACTCAAATGATTGGTAATAACTGATAATCATCATCATTTGGACCCATGTGAATCTAATCACTCTTGATTGTGCTTCCACATATTATTCCATAGCTTTTTTGATGTATTGACTATGCTTGGACCATGTGAGGAACTAAACCTATGTATAAGATTTTGAACACAAGGCAAGTAAAAGTCAAAAGGTAATTCCATTAATTCTTTAAAAGTATCTTCCTCAAACTCTACATCAACTTCAGGGCTTGAGGAGGATGATCCCAAAAGAACTTCTTCTACTTCATGTCACTAGAAGACTTAGGGACTTCCTTAACTATTAAACCTTCAACTTTCTGAGATGTAAGTGAGATAAGAGCTAAGGTTCCCAACTGATGTCTAATAGTTTCACATAAAGTAGATAATTATTAATTTATTATCATTTATTATTTTGACAATTCAAATGCTATGTATGAAACATATAATGAATGTTAATTATATAGATTTATATAATTAATTATCATTATTTAAAATAAATAAAAATAATATGTTAAATTGTGAGCAATTGATTCATTACCCATGAACTCGATGAATTAAGATAGTTATAAATGATATAACCTATTTCAATTTTCTTGAGCTTGACTATCCATTTTGATCTATCTTTCATTCTTTTTCTTCTATTTCTCAACATATTTTGAGATGTATTGATATGTAATTAGTAATTATATATAACACATAAAATATACAATAACATCCAAGCTTCATTTGTTCTCATCAAAATTCACCAATTGAATATAATTCCGCTTTAGAGTTTGATTTGATATAAGGTTTTAGTTTATTTAATTTATTTTTTTATTTTAGTAAAATTGAGTAACTCACTTTATTTGTAGTTTATTTTTATTTTTATTTTTTTAGTTTATATGTTCAAGTTTTTTTTTTTTTTAGGTGGTTTAGGTTTATTTTTATAGATTTTATTTTAGGTTATAGGTTTATTATTTTGTTTAGGCTTAGGTTTATTTTAGTTTATTTTATTTTATTTAGTTTAGGTTTAGGTTTAGGTAGGTTTATTTATTTTAGTTTATTTGGTTTATTTTTGAGGTTTAGAGTTTAAGGGGGTTTTTAATTTATAGGTTTAATGTTTATACTCTCATTAAAGTAACAATTAGGTCTCAAGATTTCAATGTTAAGACTATTAAAGGATTTATTTTAGAAAATCAAATGGGATAGATAGGAGAAGACTTATTTTTTGGAATCAAAGAGAAAGTAGGAAATTCTCATGATACTAGGAATCTAGTGAGCATTCCAATCTACCTATAATTAGGCTTTATATATTTGAAATTGAAGATAGTTAATTATTTGAGTTGACATTTATTAGATTCTTGGGGCTTATAATTCCACAACATAAGATTGTGAAATGCCTAAGAGGTGAGAATTTATGCTTATAGCCAAGGAAATAACCTCAGATACAAATCTAGGGAGCTTTGGCAAAGAAGCATGACCTAAATCTAAGGCAAAATGGGATATGGTTTACCTCAAGAATAAACCACTATTGGACTTATTTGGGAGTGGTAGACTAACTCCTCCTAATAAATTTAAGTCTTATGCTCAAGATGGCTGGCTATATTTATTTAGAAGGAGACTGTCCTTAAACTCATCCCTAAGAGACTAGAGCATGAGTGGTATGAATTCAAACTTAATATATCAAATTTTATCAAATTTATTTGATTATTTTGAACTCTTTGTTTTGACAAATGGATTTTATAATGTATGAGAACTTGATTATGGGCCAAATCAAGAGGGTGTCTTCCATCAAAGGCTCTCTCGTTAAGCCTTATTCTGCAAAGATGTGACTCTTAGAGTGAAAGAATATGACATGCATGATATTATACATTCATTCATCTAGCTAAGGGTTGCTAAACATTTTATTATCTTGATTTAATTCAGGCTTTATAGTGAGGTTATGAGTTATTTTATGTTTTAATTATGAGTTTTAATTGGGATAATTAATTTCATCTAGCCTAGCATCCGTACACATTAACATTTATCATTAAAACTATGAAAAGCATATTCTAACGAATCTAAACACAACATCAAATAATTTTATAGACTACCATAAAAGAATAAAAGGCTCTTTCATACACCCAAAGAGAAATAAAGATGGGTGGTAGAATACCCCTCTGACATTACAAAATAATATATGTTAGGGGGGTCTTTTCTTCATTTCTTCCCTCTCTTCTTTTGATTTTGATTTCTCAAAAGGCATCACGGCACCTTGGACTAAGTTCTAGCCACGCTCATCCTATTCCCCATAACACTAATCCAATTCTAATTCAAAATTATCAAAATAAGAAAAGTAAATCTAAATACAAACAATGTTAGCTAAACACATACAACCCAAGCTTATATGAATAATTTGGACTTAGCACACAGGTACAAGCCCACCTATCTAAACATGGGTTATGCTTAGGACTAAGCAACCCATAAATTTTATATTTTTATTTGTATAAGGACAACCCTAGAAAAAAAAAATATGATTAAAATAAGCTTAACATTCGACTATAAAACATACACCCAAACATCCATCTAAATATTACCTCACAAACAACACAACATCATACATACAACGTAACTTTTCTAAGTGGTGACTTAGTATTCTAATGTGTGTGTGCTTAAGGCTTGTGTGGAAGACTTTACTAGCTTCTTTAGTTTAAGTTTCAATTTGGAACTTGAATTTGTTTAAATTTTACCTTTGGATGATTTTAATTTAAATGATTTAATGATTTCTTTTCATTTTTATTTCTTTATTTGGTTAAAAGTGATGTTTAAGTGAATGAAGAGAGATACATTCTAATGTAGAGAGAACTCACCTTATTCTACATCATAACTCTAAAGAAGTCTAACTAAGGTCCTTAAGTATCATAATTGATTTGAATTTGTAATTCATTTGATTTGATTTATTTGATTTGGTTTAGAATTTAGAATTTGAATTTGTTTAAGTATTTTTTATTGATTGATTTTTGATTAGATGTTTTGGTTTAATTAAATCTTGATAATTCAATATCCTTAATCTAATGAAGTTTAAGTTGTTTAAATTCATGTGCTTTGATTGATTAATTTTAGATTAGATGTTTTGGTTTAATTAAATCTTGATAATTCAATATCCTTCTAATGAAGTTTAAGTTTGTTTAAATTCATGTTTTTTTGATTAATTAATTTCAAGTTAGATGATTTGGTTTAATTAAATCTTGATATTTAATATCCTTGATCTCTAATAAAGTTTGGTTTGTTTAAATTGGGTAATTTTAGATTAGATGTTTGGTTTAATTAAATGTGATAATTGATATCATTTAAATTAATATTTAGTCATTAAGCCAATATAAGATTGTTTAATAAGGTTAGAAGAATAGTTTGATGCCCTTATTTTGGGATCTTGAAGGATTAAGAATTAGATTATTTCCAATTTGGTTTGCTTCTTCCTATGGTGTTTACCAACTCTTTTATGGTGCAAATTTCATTTTGTAGATATGATGATTTAACTCTTTGTCAAGGACACCAAGAAATTCCAAAATTAAGCAAAAGCTTTAAAATAAAGAGAAAACATTTCTTGAGAATTACCTCATCGAGATATTTTGATGGAATTTTTGATGATTTCACTAAGGGCAAGAAGCTTTGGAATGGGTTAATTTGCTTTTAATAATATATCCACCAATGGTGAATTATCACAAATCCACTTATTTTTGATGGAGAATGGAGCTCATCTTCCATTGCTCACTTGATAGCTTACTGCTCATCATAAGATCCACACCTCCATTCTAGATCCACATAGATACAAGATGCAAGTTTTCTTAAAAGAACCCATGTTTTCTTAAGGATCAATTTTAGAAGATACTTAGAGCTATCGATGGCTTAAATGATTAAGCTTCATCTGGATGAGCTCTTTTGAGAATTGGATCAATTCCTTGATGTTCACCGAAGGCATAATTTGGGCTCAACTTTGATCAGTCCCATTTGATTCTTGGGAAGAGATGATTCGTTCTTTCTCATGAGGCCAAAGGTGCGTAAATTAATTAGTATGAATTATTCCTTAAGATGAACTTTGGGGGTTATCTAGGAACTTAAACATATCTTTACTTTTTGTAAAGTAAGATCTCACATATTGAAGACCTATTCTTGAGTCTTTATTGATTAGGTGCATTTTATTGGTAATTTCTATCTTTAGGGATGGTATATCATTTTTTAATGTTTTTAATCATTTCAATAAGTTCCCCAAGATATGTGTGGTGTACATTCAAAATAAACACTACAGATAGAGCAAATCAAAATCTAGATAACTAATATCTCTTTGAAGACAAGTTCATAAGTAGTAGATGATTGATCATTCTTTAGTTTCTCTAGTTTATCAATTATTTCTCAAGTATTGGGATTTTCCATCATATCGATCTCCTATCACCACCATAATTATAATCCGTGGTTTGTAAATACATATTATCTTTGACAAAATTGAAAATAAGAAATGTTGAATATGAATTTGTTCTATTAAAAAAACAAAACCCTAAACTATAAACCGAACCCTAAATTAAACCTATTTTCTTGGTATACCTATCTATCATCCTAATCCTACCCTTTTAATTAAATTAATACCTCCCTCATCCCTCCCATAAAAATATAATAAAGCTAGATCCTCTAAATCATAAAACTAATCACATAAAATAAATAATTTCTATAAAACATAAATAAAAAAACTATTAAATAAATATAAAATCTCTAATAAATAATAAAATAAAACAAAAATGACCCAAGAAAAATACTCAAGAGAGCAAGAGAACCAAACCAACATCTAGTAAGAAATAAATAGCTAGAGAAATAATAACCTAATGACAAATTTAAGACGATAAAACTAAATAAGAGAACAAAAACCAAAGAAAGGCAACAAATAGAATAATGCCATCAACACAAAACCAACCATAAAGGGAACCACAAAAAAAATGAAGCAAAGCTCAGAAAAAGGAAAATTACAAGAAGCCAATCTCAAGCTAACAAGAAAAACACAAGCTCAACCAATGAAAAAATTAGTAAAGAAAAACCTCAATAATGATTATTTCTAAGAAGAGAATGTTCAGTGAAGGGGTAAATCTACTTTTTTCTTTTTCTTCTTGTAAATGTTTTATAACCATGCCCTTTCTCCAATAAATTCATAGAATGAATGGTAATGTTATAAAGTCATGTGGATGATCAATTCCAAAGATGAGCATTGAGAATCATCCATAGCATGGACAATGGAAAATCAAATGTATGTATTTTAGAATCATGAAGGAGAAGAAACAACTTTATCAAGAAGACAATTAATTTTCACCTTCAATAAAATCTTGAGTATCCTCCATGTGATTTTGGTTTATTTTTTTTAATTTTATTTTAAGTTTTATTTGGTTTAGGTTTATCTTAGCTTTTTTGGGTTTGGGTTAAATTTAGGTTTTAGGTTTTAGGGTTTAATGTATTTTTTTTTGGTTTTGGGGTTTGGTTTAGGATTTTAAGGAAACTCCAAGAATTTTATTGCCAAAAGAGTATAAGAACTTTGATAATTCTTTATACATTTAGCTTAGTGAGAAAAATCCCCTATCTAATGCAAAAAAAGCAAGGAAACTAAATAAAAGAAATAACAAACCAAAAAGCAAATAAGGAACAACACAAGAAATAGGTCGATCAGCCAAAGCCCACTACTATGGTTAGAAGTCTTTTGACAGTTGTACAATCCACATCCAGGTTTCAAAATTGGCAGAGAACCTCTAAAAGAATCTTTCAAGCAACTAGAAATTGTAATATTGATAGAAAATCAAGCTTTTATAATAAAAGAGCAATATAAGAAAAAAATTCTAATAAGGCTTGATTTTGATGAGGGCAATCAATTTGAGCATCAACTTCAAAAGAAGGGTTATAGTCACATGCTACTCTTCAAATAATTGAAATCATATCATATAGATGGAGGCAATCTTTGAAAGAGTGATAAATTATCTTGTAATAGCCCAAGCAATAGAAAAAGGCGAAAAACCAAGTAGATAAGTCCAAAGACCAAATGAAGTAGCATCAACAAAACCACCATAGTAGAAATGAAAGAGTATTTACCAGAATCACCTAAAAAATAAAAATGAATAAGAACCAAACCCATGAGTCACAGGACAACCACAAACAATTTGCAAAAGATAATAACCTACAACTAGCAAAGAAACTAGAAATTAGCCATTGATGTCAAGGCCAACACTAATAGCGAACTAATCCAACCAATGAATTGAGGCAAGAAATAAAAAAGCAATCCCAATACCTCCATCAAAAATAAAGACAATCATGGGAAAATAGCAGACTTGACCACTGGAAAGAATGAAAAGCCACCAAGGTCAAAGATTTAGATAGATCAGAGAAAAAGGAAAACCAACCAGAAATCCAAAGGCCAACATAGACCATCCATCCAATTAACAAAGCTATAGAAGAGCCAACTCAGATGAAATAGCCATCAAGGAGGCAATCCAGACAGAGAAAGATGGACATAGTGCAATCAAAGCCACATAAACCCAAAACAAATGGTCATCACCCAACTAGACAAAATGCCACGCTTGGAGGACCGCAACAACAAATTCAACCTAAACCACCAGGCCAAGCTCAAGGGTATTGACAATCCTCAAATCATCACTATAGCCATGTGGGTAGTAATATATAGAACCCACAGCCCAAAAAATAGCTGAAAAACCTCCTTAAGTAAAGAAATAGCCATGAAACCATGAGAACCTGGACCAATTAAGAGGGAAAAGCCGCATTAACCCATAAGGAGGCCTTAAGATCTTGGTAGCACATGAAGAAATTGTGACATTTAGACCCCTTAAAATAATTGATAAGAACATTTCTAACAAAAGGAGGCTAATAGTAGCCACCATCAAAGAGATCTATATTATAGGACAAACATACTTGAGGGAGTGAAACAACAAAATGCAACAAATTTAAGATAAAGAAAATCATAGAACCTAAAATATAAAGATTAATTTATGAGATAAGGTCAGTGTTATCGAATTAACCCCTATGAGGTAGAACATTGCCACTATGGAGGTTGACTTTGGTAATCTCTTGAGGTAAGGTGGCGCATGGTTCTACCTGCACTTTAAGATCACCTACAGCTTCTCCAATGGGACCCTCAGAATCGGATGATTCCAAGTCTATCTTAAGAGGTGAACCCGTACTATTCAGAGTTGGAAAGTCCAACTTTGATTCAGAAAGAGGAAGATCAGAATTATTATAGTTATTTAGACTTGAAGAGTTATCATTAGGAATAGAAGAAGATAACCCATCAAAAGTGACACAGATGTAATTCAAAGTAGAAGTCAAGTAAAGTGAGTGGATTAAGGGATTTGATGCCCTTATCCGCTAATACAAGAGTTCTACTAGTAGAAGAAATAGAAGAGCTAACTAAAATGGAAGAAGTTATTATGGGCTGAAGGTTGGAGGTTGGACATCGGTGGTGCTAAAAAGCTATCGATGGCACATCGTTGTTGCTCATGAGCTCCACTTTCTAGAGTTGGCACAACTTAAAACCTTCCTTGGTGTTGGAGGTTTGAGCAACTCGAACTTCTAAGAGATGATCTCATGATCTTTTGATCTTCTTTCTTGGTGGTATGGCTAAAGGCGGTGTTGTCTTTATTTGTGGAGGTCCATGAAGGTCTAGGTTGCCTGGGTGGTGGCAAAGGAGGTGGAGGCTCTTGGGTGTGGTCTCTCAACCTCTCTGGATTTACTTCCCTTATCAACCACTACTACTACTCCTTCTTCTCATAGAGCTTAGCCTCTTGCAACTAATCTTGAAAACTGTTTTGGCCTTTCCGTATATACTAGCTGCCATATTGATTAGCTTCTTAAATGTCTTGATAGTGAAGCCCTTAAGCATCAAGGCGACCGTGCCATAGATATTCTTCAAGATAATCTCAATGGCATGCTGTTCAAACAACTGTGGTTCATACTTCATACTCAAGTTAGGTCATCGGAGAATATAATCAACAAGTGACTCACCGGGGTATTGTTGTGCTATAACGAGATCACCTATAGTAACCCTTTGTTGAGCTCCAGTAAATCTTTTGATGAAGAGTTGCTCTAACTCAAAAAATATCTTTATTGAGCTGTTGGGCAGTTTAGCATATCAATCGAGAGAAATACCTGCTAAACTACTAACAAAAAGGTGAAAGAGAAAAGCATCGCTGCCACTTACATTGCAATCATTGGCCCTAAAATGTGTTATGTGTTGCCTTGGGTTTCCACTACCATCAAAGCTTTTGAAAGAAGGAGGTACAAAACCCTTGGGATATTGGATAGCATCAAATTCCTCGGGTATGTCTACCCTTTGGGCGATGATCCTCCCAGCTTGAGCCAAAGCTTCCTTCACTAGTTCAACCATGGATTTTATATCTTTTTCTTGTATGGAGGTACTTTCCACTACCTTCCTATATAGGCTAGTGCTACCTTGCTCAATGGGAGGTGTAGAGTCTTGGCTGGGTCCAAGACATGCACTAACTTCAGGCGACATCGATTATAATAGGATGAATTAAAGGGCTTATTTTTGAAGCACTGAAATCGCGGCTAACAAGTCCTGTGACTGACATGCCATCTATCAATCTGCTCATCCTTCTGCGTTAATTAATGTTAGAGGTGCTGGGCTGATTCTAGGGTATCTTCTTGATCAACCTCATCACCTTTCATGGCTTATTGTTCTCTAAGAAGAGATCCTTTAGTGTCAACCATGCAAACTCCAGCCAAGTCTCCCAACAAGTCATCTTCATTGGGATCGAAGCTAACTTTCTCTTCATCTGACCAGCCTCCTTCTTCTCCATGAAATAATGTGCAACTATCTCATGTAAAGAGTGATCCATCTAAGTAGGTACAAATAGTCTAGGCTAACTGGTGTGATCACTATCGTGTACTGAGAGGCATCGGACCTCGCTTGTCACTGGAGAGTTAATCCTGTGTGGACTATACTCACTAGATGAATGAAAATCCTGACTGCTACTAGCTATGAGAGGGGTAATAATCCTGAAATGTTCCACTACCACTAGTGTTGCTAGACTGGCATCTGGAATGTCTGTAATAACTATCACCATCTCCACATCCGATTGTATGGGCAAAGTTGGTGAAGGGACAACCACGATGCCGGGTGGCCACTCCTTCCACACCACCACTAGGGCAAAAGATCGAGAAGGAGAGCTTGGCCCTACCACAATGGGTGGTGTAGAAGGGGTAGGATCCCTTCACCCTAGCCGGATCATCAATGGGGTGTGCTTTTCCCCGGATATGGCCTTCATGGCCTTAGATGGAATAGGAGATGTTGTAACCTGAATTGGCGATGGCTGATGAGGGATAGAGCGGTGGGGTGGAGACACCATCAACTCTTTATGCATAGGAACTGCCCTCCAGTGGTGGCTAGTCTCAGTGAGAAGGATATTGTTAGTATGGTTGGCACGAGTAGCGCACCGAACTGGAAAATCAATCAAAGAGGAAGCAGCCGACTGACAGCTGAACCTCCATCACTCGCTGCTAGTAATGTGGGTTATGAGGCCCTCTCCTGGAGAATCTACTTCCCCATGCTATGAGGGATGATAGATCGAAGATCATACTATGTCCCAATCGAGCTTATGTATATCACGCATAGATAGGTGGAGACCGCTCGACCTCTACTCTTGGAAGCTGCTAAAATGCACCACCGGAGGAGGTGATGAACGGATCCTCGAATCCTCTCTATCTCCGAGAGGATGAACTTTTTTCTATAACCGGTGGTGAAGTAACAACGGGAACTCATCCAGCTTCGCCTAGCTCCGCGATCCCGGGTGTGGTACTACTTGATCATGCGGTTCTTATTCATACACTGTGTCCAGGTAGGGTTGGAGGAGTGAGAGCTAGGCTCATACTCAAATGTAGGGGAGCCAAGCCCTGACACGAGAGGAGCCTTACCCTTGGAGGGTACAGATGAGATGGTTCTAGCCCTCACTAGGGTAGCATGAGAAACCTTGGGGTGTACTACAATGGGCTGGTCGATCTGCGGAAATACTATGGTGAAGTGGTACTACCACGCTTTCCTCTTCGTGAGGAGACATCAAAATCGAGGTAAGTTAATCGATGGCGGCCACCATTTTGGTCCTGCTAGTGAGGGGAGTACCTCACATAAGTAATCTGCTCCCTCAAATCCCTGACCAAAGTGAATCAGATGAGTATGGTCTAGATGGGAGAAGTCAGCTTTATCTAAAGCCATATTCATACCATGGGGGAAGGTAAAACAAACTTCTAAGAACCAACCATTTCAATAACTGTAAGAGACTGAAACTGAACTGCTACTGCACTGACTGTAAAGATCTACAATGAGAAATGAATTTGTATCAGATTTCTGTCTCTCTAGATTTTTGAATCTTGAATTTGAAAATTTGAACCCACATCCAACAACTTGGAAGTGTTAAGTGGGGTTCAAATGGATTTGATAAGATTGATTGAAAGAGGAATTTGAATATGAATCCAACTTCAACAAATTTAGGTATGTTGAAATATGGATTCAAAATTTTTGATAAGGATGCTTCCATAGTTCATGTTTGTTTTGAATTTGAATTCTTGATTTGGGGACCCTTTCCTTTAACAAATTTGGGTATGTTAAAGTAAGAGTCAATTTGATTTTGTTTTTATTTGATTGATTTGAAATTTTACTTAGAAAATTTAGGTATGCTAAGTGAAGTTTTTGAGAAAGTGATTATTTCTTTTGGAGAATTTTTTTTTATTTTGAAAATTTGGAACTCCCACTTAGCAAATTTTGGTATGCTAAGTGAAGAACCAAGGTGTGTTGTGTTTGATTTTTGAAAATAGGATTCTTAGCAAATTTAGGTATGCTAAGAAAATCCTAAGTATTTTATTTTTGTTTTTTATGTTTTGATTTTTGAAAAGGTAGGATCCTTAGCAAATTTGGTATGCTAAGGGTATCCTAAGTGTTTCATTTATTTTGATATGTTTTGAAAATGGAGACTTTAACTTTAGCAAATTTGGTATGCTAAAGATGATGTCCCACTTGGTTTTGTAAAATGAAAATTTCATTTAGCAAATTTGGGTATGCTAAATGAAACTCCAAATGGTGTGTTCAAAATTTTTGATTTGTTTGGTTTTGAAAATGGAAACTTCTCCTTAGCAAATTTGGTATGCTAAGGAAGGGATTTCCAAAAGGTGTTTGAAGATTTTTGTTTTGACTTTGGAAACTTAGCAATTTTGAGTATGCTAAATGAAGTTCAAAAAGTTGTTTTGAAAATTTAATTTTGGATTTGGAAACTTCACTTAATAAATTTGAGTATGTTAAGTGAAGTTCCAAAATGTGTTTGAAAATTTTAAAATATAATTGTTGATTTTTTATTTTGGATTTGGAGATTTCACTTAACAAATTTGGGTATGTTAAGTGAAGTTCCAAAATGTGTTTTGAAAATTTTTGGATTTTGGATTTGGAAACTTCACTTAACAAATTTGGTTATATTAAGTGAGGTTCCAAATGTGCTTTGAAAATTATGATTTTGTAATTTGGATTTGGAGGCTTCACTTAGCGAATTTGAGTATGCTAAATGAAGTTCCAAAATGTATTTTGAAAAATTTTAAGTATGATAGTTGATTTTTGATTTTGGATTTGGAAACTTCACTTAGCAAATTTGAGTATGCTAAATGAAGTTCCAAAACTATGTTTTGCAAAATTTGAAGTATGATTGTTCAATTTTTAAATTTTTGAAAAAGGGGACTTTATCAAATTTAGGTATGAAGAATGGAGATCAATCTTATTTTTGAAATGTGAAATTTTTGTTTTGTGTGTGATTATTGCTTTTTTGAAAGAGATGAATTCCAACTTAATCATATATGAGATATTTTTAAGTGGGATTTTCCCAAATGATATTTAGTTTTAGTTGAGAATGAAATCTTCATTGAGTATATTAAATGAAGATTCATATGTGCTTTTTGAAAAGTTCAATTTTGTTTGGAAACAAACCTTCCATTCAATAAGTGTGAGTGTATTGAATAGAAAGACTCATGTGATTTTTTTTAAACTTTATGATTATGATTTTGATTTTTGAAAAGATGATTGATCATTTTATTTTGAAAGTGAAATCTTCATCAAAGTGAATTAAAAGAAGATGTTCATTTGTGCTTTTTGGAAAATTTAAATTAATTTGAAAATGATACTTCCATTCAATAGGTGTGAACATATTGAATGGAAAGATTCATGTGTGCTTTTTGAAAATTTTATGATTATGATTTTGATTTTTGAAAAGATGATTGTTCAATTTATTTTGAAAATGAAATCTTTATCAAAGTGAATTGAAAGAAGATGTTCATTTGCGCTTTTTGGAAATGTTGTTAATTTTATTTTTGAAAATCCCTACATGTAACAATTATGGGAATTGTTAAATGAGCTGTGACAAAATTTTGTGAAAAATATTTTATTAAGTGCATTTTTGAAAAGGTGCTTTGAAAAGGAAAGTTCTTATGGAAGATTTATTTTTGTCTTTATTATTTTAGAATGAACCTTTCCTTACCATAAAAAAGATAAGGAGGAAGTCTTTAAAATATTTTCTTTTTATTTAGATCTTTTCATTTTATCCATTGGAGAACCCAGAGGGGGTTCTAAGACCAACAAGGAATGCGGACCTAAAACCTAAAGATGTTGGCTAACTCAACTCAAGAGTGAAATGAGATAAGTGCCAACGGAAAGAAGGATAGTATTGGATTCATACCAAAGTACAAACGCACTATCAATACTCAAAGATAATGATCATTTACCAAAGATGGAGAGAGCAACCATCCCCGGTGGAGTCGCTAGAAAAATTTGTTGGTAGAAAAATTCCTATACATGGAGTCGCATTCAAATCTGTGGGGAGAAATGAAAGAGGCAAGCATATAGAAATTCATCTTTTTGGACGCCACACGGATCTATAGATGTACTTATTCAGGTGATTGAGTACGTCATCAAGGAATAGTGTATACTATCTGAGATAAGTCACTACCCTTTAATGGACTAATCACCAAGGACTTAAGATGATGGGTTTTGCATATGTACTAAGATTCTTCCCCTACTTGCATGGAAAAAAGAAGGGTTTATTTTAAATTGGGTTCATTAAGTTCCCTACAAGGGCAAGCCCCATAGTTAATTACATCCTAAGGAATGGAGATTCCTTAGGAAAACTCTCGATTAAGGTAAATAAAAGTTGTCTTTAAAGATTTCAATAGGAAAGGACTATTAATTTATTGATTTATTTTTAAAGATCAAATGGGATTGATCAAGAGAGTTATTATCGGTAAAATGGAAGATAAGTAGAGATGCTCACGATGCTAGGAAACTAGTGAGCATCTCAAACTATCTTATGATTAGGCTTTACATTTTTGAAATTGATTTAGTTTGTTTAAGTTGAATTTTTTTATTAGAAATTTAGGACTTATGATTCCTTAACACAAGATTAAGTAAATGCTAGAGGTGAGGAATTATGCTTATAGCCCAGGGAGAAGCAACCTCGAACCTAAATCTAGGGAGCTTTGGGAGGTCAGCAACCTAAATCTAAGATGAAAAATGGGTATTTAGTTTTCCTCCACAAGAGAGAACAAATCACCCGACAACTTGGACTTACAACTGCCTGAGGGTGACCACCAACTAACTCCTCCTATAATTTTAAATACTTGTAAGCAAGTCTGTATGCTTATGCAAGATAACTAGGTTGTCATTTATTTAGAAAGGGACTAAGTCCTTAAACTCACTCCCTAAAGAGACTATATCATGTAAAGGGCATGCTTCAAATGACCTAAATCTAATGCAATTCAAATTTTATTTTATTTTTATTTTTTTTTTGGATAATTATTTTGACTTTGGCTAATAGGATTCATATGCCTAATGCATGAGAAATAAAGTTATTAGCCAAAATCAGTGAGAAGGGAGGAGGTGAGTTTCCACCATGGCTCTCAAGGTCAAGCTAAGTTTCTCACGGCAAGGTGGAAGCCCTCCAATCAAAATAAGATGCATTTGTGCATGATATTACCAAAAAAAATGCTCATCCAGCTAAGGGGTTGCTGATTCTTTTCTCTTGATTTTATACCTAAGCTTTATGTGAGGTTATGAGTTATTTAATTTTAAAATTGAGTTATTAAGTTGGGTAAAACACTTTTTTTTCTAAAGAGTCTAATCCACATCCAGCCATACATAAAGCAAGGAAGAAACTAGAAAAGAATGCCACTTAATGCAAAGCTAAACAAATCATCAATCAATTTATAAAGCTAATCACAAAAGAATAAAAGTTGTGGTGCACCACCGCCTGAACCAAAAAAATATCAAATGTGGGTAAAGCTCTACCTTATACAACCATTATAAATGAATTAAATTATAATTAAGCAAGGAATTCATTATTATGGGGGTCTTCAAGCTTCATTTTTTCTTTCTTCTTTTCTTCTTTCTTCTTCTTTTCTTCTTTCTTCTTTGATTTCTTCTTTTGGATTGTTAGAAGGTAGATGCTTCAAGGCTTCACATGGTGCATAAGATAGGATCTTATGACCAATGCTCATCCTAATCCCCATAACAATTATTCCAAAATCCTAATTGCATAAATTTATATGAAAAGGAAAAGAAATCTAACACACCAAAACAAAGGTTAGCTAAAATAAACCACACAAATCCCAAGCATGTATATTTAACTTATCACACATGGGTGACTAAGTCTACGACTATGGATTATGCTTAGGGGTATAAAGCACCTGCAAGCAAAAGCATTTATATTTTTATTTATGATGATGCCCCTTAAGTACAATCCCCTGCAAAAAAAAAAAGTTAGACTAAGAGCATCCTACCATTCATTCTACGAGCATACACCTTAACATCCAGTCTAAAACATATATCACAAAATAAAATAAAACATTAAACCATGTGCCGACCTAACCTAAAGCTAGAAGTTGTGACTTAAGCTTATGTGTGTGTTTTGAAGGTTTGTGTGGTATACTTAGCTATGGCTTTAGGTTCAAATTTTCTATGTGTGAAACATGTTCAACTTAGAGGAGGGTTTAATTTAAGTTGTTTAATCATTTTGGGTTGATTTTATTTCATGTTTTGATTAAGTTCAAGTAAATCCTATAATTAATTACTAAGTTATGAAGAGAGGGAAAGATAAGAGAACTTCTCTTTCCTTCCCTAACCTAAGTAATTTCTAAAGTAGGTTCACATTTTAGTTTTGTTTAGGTGAATGTTTTGATTAAATCTTTTGATTAATCCTAATTTTAGATAAACTCTAAAAAAACCTATTCAAAAAGAAAGACATTTTAAGATTAAATAAAATGAATCAAAATTCACATAATACAATTACTCATTTCTTTTAACATATATAACATGCATATGGATGGACCCTGCATATCTATACATACAAATGAGAATATTTAACACACTTTATGATGCATGCTAAGTAATTCATTTAAGGAAATTTAGAAGATTAAGATGCATGATTTTCTTAAGAAAATGGTTTTTTATCCAAATTTTCACATACACACATGAAAGTAAGAAAGGCATAAGTGAGTACAACATTATTGTTAACAGAGGTGTAAGGTACAAGACCTACTTAGGGCTTAAAGCCTCCTGAGTTGTCTAGACTAATATACCACTTTCCTTAAATACAAACATATGTATAAAATAAATGAAATGGAAAAGAAAAATGCAAAAGTTGTATTAATGGATTCATTTTATTTATACAATTTATGTATGCAAGTATAGGTAGACCTTCAGGTGATAGCATAGGGATGAATAGAATACGGAATTAGGTAAGTGTTAGGTTCTTTTCAAATGAACCATACACCTCACCAAATTCCTATTCAAAACTATACCAACATAAAAGAGAAAGGAAACCTATGATAAGCATATCTTTATATTTTTTTCACATGCAAGCTTATAATTAGAATATAAGTAGTATGACATTCTTATAGAATAAGAAATTTTAGAATAAATCAAAGTGTATTCATTGTGATTTTTGTTTAGTTTGAAGTTTGATTTAATTTTGAAAAGGTGAGTTAAGTTTGTTGTTCCTAACCCATTCCCATATGTGTTTGATATTTTTGTTTAATTTTTGATAATTAGATTCATTTTTATGTATTAATTAGGTTAAGGTATAATTAAATCAATTAACCTTTACCTACACCACCTTAGAATAATTAAAAATAATTATGAATGAGATGACATAAAAACTCACAAGAATTTAAATTTGCATTGTAATAAGAAAAAGGAATACAATTTGGCTCATAATTAAAGGTTAATTAATTTGGGGGTTTAGCTTAGTAATTTCAAAACACCCTTTCACACATATGAATTGGGTTTTGATTTCCTTAATTGAACTTAGGTTATTAAACACCCAAGCATCTATCCAAAGTAGATTAATTAAGTTCTGGAAGTTTTTAGAATTTTTAGAAATTAATTAATGGGATAATTAATGAATTAACCCTTAATTAAGAGAAGATTAAGGAGAGAAAAGTGGGTTTAGGGAATAGCTTAGGGGAAATGCCTCAAAATTATTCCATAAACCTCTATCTACTATATCTAACCTTAATCAACCCTAATTATAAATTAAAACCACTAATCACACCCTAAATATGCTTAATTGTATTAAGGGAGTAGTTAGGAAATCCATATGCAATTCCCCTAATGAAGCCTTCAATAAATCCCAAGAAAATTAGGGGAGGTAGAAGTCATCCCCTAAAACATACCCAAGGAGTTTGAGATTAATTAGAGGCTTAATTAAAAGTTAATTAACAAAATGAAGTTTCTAATAAAACCCAAAATCAGAGAAAATCATATTTCAAACCACATTGAAATTAATTTTAAAATATTCTAGGTTGAATTATCTTTCCATACAAATTTATTACATTTTTTTTAGTTTTATTGAGAGAGATATGAATTTTAGAAGATCCCTAGATTAATTAAAATTAATTAAAGATCCCTAATTAATCCTCCTGCTCATGGTGCGACGCATGGCGATGGCAGTCAGCGCACATTACACGTGCCGTGCCATGAACCCATCACTTAAATGTCGCATAGAAAAGGGGGCGTGATGGTAGACGTGCTTTGGTCTTTGCCATCTGATCAAAGATCGGATGGCCAGAGATCTCCCCATAATTTTAGAAAGGATATAAGAAATATAAATGCGAGAATTATCTCAGCCGTCCATCCAAAACACGCGGATGGATGGTGAGATTCAAGTTCTTCCTCTTGATCAATAGAGGCGTCCATGATCTAGGGGAAGATCCGAGCTCGATTGAGCTCAGATTCAAACCAAACTTAACCCACACCATCTAAAGGAAATGAGCGCACATCCAATGGATTTGCTTGGGTGAAAATTCTCTTCACAAAGCACACTCTTATGCTAGGTGGTCAAAAAATTTCATACCTCATGGTGATCACCAGGTGCTCGATCGATGAGGAAGCTTGTGCGGAGAGAAGCCCTTGAAATTCCTAGGGGATTGAGTGGCTTGCTCTATGGACCAACACCACTTGAAGATCCTTGCGACTTTGATCCAATTGCTCCTCTCCTTGCAATGGGAACTCCAATGGAAGCTTGGGTGAGCTCAAATTAGTCCTTAGAAGAAGTGTGTATGAGGAATTGGGATGGTTTTTAGTGTGGAGGAAGTTAGGGGTTCAAGTGAGCTCCCCTATTTTAACACTGTGCAAACCCGAGAAGATGAAGTTTGATCTCACTCTAGGAAGCTTGGGGAGGCTAAGGAATTGCTTCTCTAACTTCCCTAGGTTCAATCAAAATGGTGAATCATAGATTTGAATTCAATTAGGGGGAGTATATCTCCCCCTTGAAGGATCAGACAACTGCAAGCCTATTTGTCATTTTGATTCAATTGTCCATAATGGGAGGGTTGTTTGATCAGTTAGATGCTTGCACATGGTTGGTTTGAGGCCTTGAGTGGAATTCCAACCTCTCATGTGCTTGAATTTGAGTGGGAGATGGATTTTGAATTAGCCATTTTGACCCATGGGGTCGGGTTTGGTCTTGGGGCCAATTGGGCTGACCCAAACCCATTGCGTTAGGTGCACCACTCCTCATTAGGTCCCCTTGAGCTATTAGGAAAGTATCAACTGGATATGAAGAGGGTGTGACCAAATTACCAGCCAAAATTTGTTCTATGGCCTAGGGGTAGAATGGTCATTTTCTAATTTTTTACTTTGGACATGTTGGGTATGTGGAGAAACTAGTTTTGGCCAACTTTCATGAGATTTGGAATTCATTTGATAAGGTTTGGCTCATGTTGACCCATTTAGGTCAGAATGGGTCAACTTGGGTCAAGTTGATTGATCAAATTGGGTCAAACTAAGGGTTGGTTCAAGTTCATATGACCATTTGAAATGTTTTGGTGCCTTTGGTTTGGTTCAATTTGGTATACATTTGGTTTTGGCTCATATGACTTCATTTAGGTCAAATGGGTCAAGTTGACCTATTTGACCCATTTGACCTATTTGAGGTAGGTCAAGGGTAGGTTTAGGTTAGGTTAGTCATATGGAGTGGATTGGTATCTTTTTTTCCAATCAATTTTGGTTAAGTTCAAATTTGGCTCAACATGACCCCTTTAGGTCATGTTGGGTCTAAAGTCAATTAGTCTAGGTTAGGTCTAGTTGGCTAGAGGCTTTGGCCAAGTTCAACAAGTGATTTGGAATGAACTTGACCCATTGGTTTGGATCAATTTGGCTTAGATCAAGTTTTGACACATTTTGACATTTTAGGTCAAGTTAGGTCAACTTGGGTCAAGTGGCCAATTGGGCTAGGTTAGGCTCAAATGTTGGCTTGGTCAAGTTCAAACATAGGTCATGAGTGAACTTAGATCAATGGTTTCAATCAATTTGGCATATGGTGGAATTTGGCTATGTTAGGTTTTATTTTGGGCTAAGTGTTGACTTGGTCAACCCTTAGGTTTGACTTGGTTTGACCCAATTTGATTGATTGATCATCCCATGATGATTGTTGATCATGATGAGAGGCATAGGAGTTTGGTTCAATCCAATTTGGTTAGGATTAGAATTTGGCTCATATAAGGGTACTTTAGGTCACTTTGGGTCAAGTGAGCCTAAGTGGGTCAAATGGCTTGGTCAAAGCTTGATTTGAGTTTGATTGATCTTGTATATGGACTTATGATTGAAATATAAATCCATTTATAAGTGGTTTGAAGTCAAATGGGTTTTGATCCATTTGACAATTTCATATTCAAAGGAAGAATATGAAAGGATTTTGGCTTTGATTTATGACTTGGGTTTTGATTGTTTGATTGAAGTTTGTATTTATATATGGATTCATGATTGTAGGTTTGAATGAATTATGAGAGAAAATCAAGAGTTTGGCTTGATTTGAAATTGATTTGGCTAAGTTGAAGATTTTGACTTGAAAGGCTTAGATTGGATTTTGAGTGAATTTCAGTTTGATTTTGGAATTGGTTTTGATTGTTTGTATTAATATTTCATTTATATATATATGAATATAAATGAGAATATAAATGATCATGAGAAAATTTCAAGGATTTGAAGTGGTTTAATCATGATTTGGGCTAAGTCCATTAAGAAGGATTTAAAGGACTTAGGAAAATTTTGGAGTTTGAAGTTTGAATTTTTGAATTTGGTTTGATTGATTTATATTTATATTTCATTTATATATGTGAATATAAATGAGAATATAAATGATTTATGAGAAAATTCCATGAATTTAAATCATCGATTTAATCATAGATTTCAATCATGGATTTAAATCATGGAATTGATTTGAGTTTGGAGAAAATAAAAATAGAATTGATTTGGAGTTTGACTTGAATGAAGGAAAGTGAGGAAATGTTTAAGCTAATAAAATTTTAACACCCAAGGCATGACCTATTAATGGCTAACTCTTCAAGTCTCTTAGGCTAGGTTGAGTGTCCTAATCTCTAGATGTGTTAAGAGAATCAAGTCTGATCATATGTCTAAGATGTGATTTGACTCATTCAAAATGATAATGGAATTCAAAGCCTAGAGACTTAAAAAGTTGGCTAGGAATAGGTCATGCCTTGGGGTGTTAGGAAAATTTGTCACTTAATGAACTAAATTTCTTCCTTCCTTCAGTCAAATTTAATCAATTCCAACAATTGATTTTATCCAAACTTAAATCAATTCATGATTGATGATGATTGAAATCATGATTGAGATCATGATTAAAACAAATGATTGATTATGATTGAAATTCCCAATATTCCCGTCCTTTGATTCCCTCTTAAGGACTTAGCCTAAATCAAATCTAAATCAATTTAAATTCAAAGAATTTTCTCACAACCTATTTATATTCACATATATAAATGAAATATAAATTGAAATCAATCAAACTAAATCCAAATCAAAAATCTTTCCTAAGTCACTTTGATTCCCTTTTAAGGACTTAACCAAAATCAAGTTGAAATCACTTCAAATTCATGAAATTTTCTCATATCCCATTTACATTTCATTTCTATTCACATATATAAATGAAATATAAATTTAAACAACCAAAACCAACTCTAAAAATAAAACTCAAGTTCAATTAAAATCCAACCTAAGCCTTTCAAGTCAAAATTTTGAACTTAGCCAAATCAATTTCAAATCAAACCAAATCCTTGATTTTTTTTCGTGATTCAATCAACCCTGCAATCATGAATCCAAATATAAATACAAACTTTAATCATCAAACCAAAACTAAATCCAAAAATCAAGCCCAAGTCAAGCTCATGTTCACCCTTTTGAACTTGAAATTGGCAAATGAATCAAAATCCATTTGACTTCAAACCACTTACAAATGGATTTATATTTCAATCATAAGTCCATATATGAGTTCAATCAAACTCAAATCAAGCTTTGACCAAGCCATTTGATCTATTTAGGCTCACTTGACCCAAAGTGACCTAAAGTACCCTTATGAGCCAAATATCCTAACCAAATTGAATTGAACTAAGCCCACCTAAGCCTCTCATCATGATCAACAATCATAATGAGATAATCAATCACTCAAATTGGGTCAAACCAAGTCAAACTTAAGGATTGACCAAATCAACATAGCAAATGAAACGTGGCAAAATCCACCATAGGCCAAATTGATTGAAACAATTGATCAAAACTTATTCATGATCAATGTTTGAACTTGACAAGTGAACATTTAGCCTAACCTAGAATTGACCACTTGACCCAAGTTGATAAGTTGACCCAACTTGACCTAAAAGTCAAAATGTGTCAAAACTTGATCTAAGCCAAATTGATTTAAATGGGTCAAGTCATTCCAAATGATTATTGAACTTAACCAAAGCTCAATTGGCCAATTAGACCTAACTAGCCAATTGACCTTGAACCCAACTTGACCTAAAGTCATATTAAGCAAAAATCAAATTAAACCAAAATTAATTGGAAACAAAGATAATCCATTTCATATGACCAATGAAACCTAACCCCATGACCTCAAATAGTCAAATGGGTCAAATTGGTCAACTTGACCCATTTGACCTAAATAAACTCAATTGAACCAAAACCAAATATAAATTGAACCAAACCAAAACCACCAACACATTAAAATGGTCATATGAACTTGACCCTTTGTTTGACCAATTGTTACCCAAGTTGACCTATTTTGACCTAAATGGGTCAACATGAGCCAAATTATATCAAATTAACTCCAAATTCATTGAAACTTAGCCTAACCCATTTTTCAATCATACCAAACATGTTCAAATTGAAATCCAAGCCAAAGGGTCATTTTACCTCTAGGCCATAGGGTAAATTTTGGCCAAATTCACTTGAAATTTTGTCAAATCCTCTTCATGGCCACTTGGCAGCCTCTTAGTGGACCAAGTGAACACCAGTGAGTGTGGTGCACCTCACCCAATGGGTTTGGGTCAGCCCAACCCAACCCAAGGTTAAAATCGACCTCCTCCTTCAAATTGAGCACATGAAAATCCTTCCTCCACTCAATTTAACACTTGGAAACTTTTCCACTACCCCCCTCTAGCCAAAATGACCCATGTGCAAGCCCTAAACAGTCTAACAACCCATTGCATGAGGTGTATTGATAAAAAATGGCAAGATCCTTCTTCATTTGATTGCTAGGGGAGATATACTCCTATTTATTTCATTTGATGAGACTTAATTGATTGAGCGAGGAAGCTAAGAAATTTAGTCTCCCAAGCTCTCTCAAATGATTTGAACTTCTCCATTTTAGATTTTCTCAAACCAAAATAAGAGCTCAAGCCAAATTCAATACTCCACCTCAATACCAAGCCAATTCACTTTGCAAGCTCCATCAGGAACTCAATCAGTTCACCCAAAACTTTTCCCAAGCTCCAAAGGCATGGGAGGTACCACTTGATCAAAGCTGAGTTAAAGGTGGACTTGGCCCATAGAAGGATCTACCCATTCAACACCTCAAAACTTAAAAGCTTGTCTCCACTAGACAAAACTTCTCAGGGAATGAGTCGGTGATAGCCTCTGTAAACCATTAAATCGAGCATAGATTAGATGTGGTGTGGTCCTTTATGAAAGGAATTTCTACTTCATAAAAATCTAGCTGTTGGATGTGATTTCCCTTGCATGGTGATGGTGTGGTTGAATTTTGTTTTAATCCGAGCTCAATCGAGCTCAGATCTTCCCTTAGAAGATGGACGGTGGTCATCTCCCGTAGGGAAGATTAGAGAAGAATCATGGACCATCCATCCACGCATTTTGGATGGGACGGCATGATTAAAACACATAGATCCACTGATTATCCCTTAAGAAACAGATATAATCGTTTGTCGATCCTTGATGGACGGGGGAGGCAGCGTATGCCGTGACGGCTATGATGTGACTACTTAAATAGCCACTCCCGTCACGCCATGTTAGCCTCCATGTGGCACCGCCAGGATTAACTATATAATTAGGGTATTAAATTACCTAATTAATTATAGAAACTTTAAATATTCATATCTAAGTGTAGAAAAATCAGAAAAATATGAAATAAATTGCATATGAAAGATAATTGAATGTAGAATATTATAAAATTGATTTTGATGGATTTGAATAGTGTTATTTTCTAAATTTGGGCTTTATTGGAAATATAATTAGGCTAATTACTCTCGAATTATTCCATTAATTAATCTCAAACTTCTTATGTGTGTTTTGTGAGATGACTTCTGCCTCTCCTAGTTTTCTTGAGATTTATTAATGTTTTAATTAGGGTAATTATTGGATTCATTCTTAATTACTCTCCTAATATAATTAAGCCTAATTAAGTATGTAATTAGTGGTTTAATCCCCTGATTGAGTTAATTAAGGTTTGTTTAAATGAATAAGAGGTTTAGGGAATAATTTTGAGATATTTTTCTTAAGTTTTTCTCTAGACCCCCTCTTTCTTCCTTAATCCAAATTCAATTAAGAAATTAACCCACTAATTACCTACTTAACTAATTTTATAAAATTCTAAAACCTTTCAAAACTTAACTAATTCACTTGGGTAGATGCTTAGGTGTTAAATAACCTAAGTATATTAAGGAAATCAAAATCCAACTCACATGTGAGAAGGTTATGAAATTACTTAAGCCCTTAGCAATTAATCATTAATCATGCCAAATGCATTAAGCCCTTTTCTTCTTAGGTGCATTGCTAATTTAAATTTCTTGTGTAGTTTTATGTCATATCATTGGCTCATAATTATTTTGTTAAATATATTAAGGTGGTATAGGTAAGGGATAATTAACACATTTAATTCATACCTTAACCTAATCAAAATATAAAAATCATCTAATCATCTAAAGATTAAACTAAAATTCCATACACATGGGAGAAATGGGTTAGGACCAGCAAGCTTTCTTTCAGATTTCCTAAATCAAACATAAAATAAATTCAAAACAAATATTACATTAAACAAACTTTGATTCACTTTAAACTTTCTTATTTCATAGGATTGCCTTTAGGAATTAATTAGGGTGAATGAATTTATATTGCTTTCATCACTTTATTTCTTTCATAGCATGCTAAATATATATGTCATATGAAATTCATGCATTCATATATTTTAAAAATCAAATTTAAAATGAAATATTTTCTTTATGTCAAACTGCATATTTTGGCTAAAGTAGCAATATGAATAGCTATTATCACTATTAAATTTAAAATTATTTTCAAAACTTATAAATCAAATATCAAAATTGAAAGGTGTGCCACTTATATTTTATTTATAAGCTTGCATGTGAATATAAAAATGTGTCCTATGTTTGCTTCCTTTCTTTCATCTTAACATGATAAGATTTGCAAAGTGCCTAGTTCTTTTAAAAGAACATAACACTTGTTTAAAACCCACTCTTATCCTCTTCCATGTTATGACTTAAGAAGGATCTTTACATCTACACATATAAATTGCATAAACAAATCAAGAATTAAATAAACATAAACTTTGCATCTTTCTTTCTCCATTTATTTCTTTTGTACATGCATATGTATTTAAGGAAAGTGGTATATTAGTCTCGACAACCTCGGGTTGTGAGGCTTTAAGTAGCCTTAAGTAGGTCTTGTACCTTACACCCCTGGTGCTAATGATGGCGTCATGCTCACTTATGCCTTTCATACATACACATGTGCATACGAATAAAGGATAAAAGAATACCCCCTCTTCTACTTAATGAAAATCATGCATCATAAAGCATTCCAATTTTCTTAAATAACATTTCTTAGCATTCATCATAAAGTATGCTAAATATTTCCATTTGTATGAATATATATGCTTAGGATTCATTCATATGCATGTTATACATGTTGGGAAAGAAATAAAGTGATGTATATTTTATGATACTAATTCACTTTACTTAATCTTCAAATGATTTTCTTTTGAATAGGTTTGTTATTTGTTGGATGTGACAAATTAAAAAAACTCTAGCTCACAAAGGATTAAATCAAGTGTTTATTATGTTCTCTCAATCAATCTCATGTAATGGGGCGTACTTCGTGTCCTCTATCTGTTGTGACTTAGTGGCATAGATGATGCGTTATGAGAGTCCTCTGATCGGGTGGTTTGGCTAGTCAGGCTCTATTATATTATGATCACGACTGTAGACCATATGTTCCCCTTTGAGTTGTGAATCATAGGGTATACTTGATAGAAAAAATCCCTCTATCAACTAAGATAAACTTAAGCTTGTCTCCTTAAACAAACACTACCCCAGGTCTATAAGGATTTCTTGGATGGCGTAATGTGTTCTGATTGATCTTTGATTGGGTTGGGTGCTATTTAAGTAGACTATTGCGGCAAGATGTGGAACCATAGGATCTTAGACGTTATCATTCCCCAACCATCCCATTTAAGCTAAATGATGAATCTCATGTCTAAATTCAAACTTCATATGCTACTATACCTATGCATTGACTCGATACCTTCAATATTCTCTCTTATTGAGAGGGTAATTAACTATGCTTGCTTTATAGGAAACACAGATCAAAGTCCCAAATGAGGATAAAATCTCTGGGTAGTATCTTATCCTATTCCATGCATTAAAAAAATATTTTAAAATCAAACTCTCTTCAATTCAAATTGTGAGGATTGATTTTTGAAGCCTTATATATATATATATATATATATATATATATATATATATATATATATATATATATATATATATATATATATATATATATATATATTATAGATAAGAAAATAAATTTACTAAAATGAAAAATAAGAAGAAGAGAACAAAAAGTACATAAATAGTCTTCATGGATAGTCCTTCATTGCATGATTTTCTTTTATCTAATCTTAGTTTACTTTCTACAAATGTGATAGAATAAAATGACTTTACAGATAATCATTTACTATGAATCTACTCTTGATGTTCAATTTGATTTTCATGAAGAACTTATCATCTTGAATTAGATCTTCGAGCACAAAAAAGTCAATTTCATTATTAAAGTTTTAAGAACTTCATTCTAAAGATAATATTCATTTATCCATTTATGAAACAAGTATGTATCTCTATAAAAATGAGATGAAGAAATTCATAGGCATTAAAATAAATATTCAGATCTATCACCCTATCAATACCTACATTGATCTTAATTAATGAACATATATGATCATAATAGAATTAAAATATATATATATATATATATATATATATATATATATATATATATATATATATATATATATATATATATATATATATGTATGTGTATTAGAGAAAATCTCCTAGTTAAGGAATCTTAGTTTATGTGAACATTGAATCAATCTTAATCTTTCAAACTCTTATTTGATCATCATAGAGCTATCAAACACCCATTAGATAGAAACAATCATTCTAAGTCAAGGATCAAGCACTCAAAATATAGTTAAATACTTTGAGATATCAATCGGATCCCTAAATATCTTTTAAATATAGAATATTTAACAATCTGGATCTAACAAGACTAAGATCTCTTAATTCTGACATTATTTGAGCATTCAAATACTTTAAATGCATCTGATGATCAAATTAATCATTTTGAGTCATCCCATGGAGTGGTTTAAATTTTGTTTGTATTTATAGAAATGTCACTCTCACAATCTATAAATAGCCCCTCATTCTTCATATGAAGGGGACCCAAGCTAAAGAGAGGAGATAGCTCTGAGATTCAAAGAATCAGCTCGAAACCAAGCATTTTGGATCATCGACCACCGTCGGCCATCGACATTCAGATGCGCCACCGATCACCATCGTCGGTTACCACCGTGGACAACACCGTGCATAGTCACCACCACTTGATCAATCCGGGCGGCCCCTAATCAAAACCGAGTCACCACCGTAGTCACCATCACCATCACCACCAGCTACCACCATGCTGATCCGGATCAGCGCCTCCAGTTGTCATCCGCCATCCGACCATCACCCGTCGTTATGGATGTCATTGACTACCACTCGAGTCTTGTTGATCTAGTGCAACTTCTCATAAAATAAACTCTTGTAAGCTATCATTCTCCAACTTTGGAGATAGGATAATAATTGTCAACAAATACTAAGATAGTAAAATTATTTCTAAGTGGGCTAAGCCCCGTGATTTTTTCCATTTTGGGTGATAATTTTTCTTATATAAGGTAATTGCTTTCAACATCATACGTGTTGTCCTTATAGTACAATATACAATCACTAACATAACAGTCAATATTTTTTAAGCTCAGACCTATTTTTAACACTAACTTCTTCATTCAATCAAGGCCCTTTGAAACTAAATTTTATTGTGGATTGTTTCTTTTAATAGCTCTACAAATTGACTAAAACATTCACGTTATACATTAAATTTAATTTTGATGCTTAGCATTCTTACAGCCATGGAAAGTTTGGTATTGCTTGTGCAACCTTCCCATAGTGGTCAATGTGCTGCCTTTAATGGGTTGTAGAACTTTTAGGCTTCTTTGTTAGGTGGTTCCTCTTTCAATACTCTAGAAAATTGAACTCTTACACCATCAAAGACCATTTCTTCATAGTGGCTTGAGTGATATTCAATTGAGGTGCATAACTCATTGAGGCACCAACTTCTGCATCAATGTGTGGCTCAAACTAACCATGTAAAGTCTAGAACCAATAATTTGAATGAAACCCTCTCGTACAAGTCCAAGCTGACTTCATCAGGTGTTAAGTAGCCCTTATTCTTCTGTCTCACACATGAACATCAAAACATCCCTTCTATGAGATAAATAACAAGTTTAGATTCCACGTGGATAAAGTGTTGAATGCCATTTAATAATTCTAAAGATTATGTCTGAAGAACTTCCAATTTTGGAAGCTTCAATCAACTGAGTAAAAAAAACATCAATCGCTACATCTTGAAGTCTAGGATACGGATGGGTTCTAAAGGTCGAACTCAACAAGCCCACAAATAGTTGAGTTGCTGATACTCTACACACTCAACAAGCTGCAAGAAAAGACCACAGTGAAAGAGCCCTTGTTTGTTAGTCTGATGACCAATTCACCCCACCTCACAGCTTAAGTTGAAGACTCGAGTAGGTTCTAAAGGTCAAACTCAATAAGACCAAATGTGGCCGAGTTGGTGATGCTCTCCTCACTCAACAAGTTGTAAGAAAAGACTGCAGTGAAAGAGCCCTTACTCGTCAGTCTAATGATAATAGTTGTTCAATCTCAAACTAGATCCATCTTAGATTACAAGCAATCAGGATTCAAGGGATCTTTCTACTTGATTGATAGATCAAGACAATCTGAAAAAACTCTCAATTCAGGCTTCAATGTATATATTGCCCATAGGGTGATATCTCAATTTATTCTCTAATGATCTGATCAAGCTCAAAGCACAGATCAAAGCTAATCTCCTCATCAAGTTCATCAAAGCAGAAAGCACAAGACCGAGGAAGCAATTACATAGTTCATACAAAGCTGATGGCCAAACTAAAGGAATTTCATGGTTTTCAATATGTTAAAGCACACAATGCTAGACTGATAACTCAATAGAGACCTAGTATAATTCGAAAGGTTGGGTCATCTATACGTACCCTTCAATGAATCTGTTAAAGCAGCCAGCACAAGATTCATGGCATACATACACTTCTTGATAAGTCAATATGAACAAATTAGGTCAGTCCTTCATCAAGTTCGTCAAGCTTAAAGCTAGGACATAAAAAATTTCAAATTTGACCAAGCACGATAAACCAATTCCCCAGCGGAGTCCTTCATCAAAATAAATAAACTAATTCCTCCAACAAACTCAATCAAGCACAAAGCTAATTGGAGGAAACTCAAATCTACAAGAACATAAAAGAAAGAGATCTTCAGCAAAGCCATTGAAGCAGAGAGTTGATAGTGTAGGAACTTTTATCTATCCGACAAGTAGATTCAGACAAATGGTCAAGCTCATCATTTAGCATGTCCTACATAAGGCATCATACTAATGACAAATCCTATCAAAGCTTTGTAAGCCATTGTAATCAAAGTTGAAATGATCCAGGTTCTATGGCCAACACAAAAGGTCAACCAATTTTTAATAAATATGACTCGCTCCATGCATGAATCACATATGTTATGGGGCATTTGTTGACCCTCTTTGCATCAGATGGTTGCAAAGAAATGAAAACCTCTCCCACTCTCGCATCCAACTTTTGACTCCTCAACCACTCGCACGCCTCTCTTCTTCGCTTCGTTCAATTTATCGTAACTGATCTGCCTCCCTCCTCTCTAGCTCTTTTTTTCCTTAATGGCAAGAAAACTTCTCTTCTCTTCAAAAAAAAAGCCCGTCAGCTTCCTCTTTCATTGAACCATCCCCCCTTCTCTGCTTTCCCCTCCCAAATGATGGTTCTCTCATAAAGGATGAGAAGGTAGTCCTTTTGAAACTTGAAATCGTATCCATGGTCGCTCAATCGGTTAACAATCTTAATGAGATGACATTGTAGCTAGACACTGGCCATGATGCATACACCTTCCTAGAGTTTAACACCTAGGGAGACAACTATGATTACCAAGAATTCCAAGAGCTATCTCAACCGGGCAGACCACTGACGTGGTGAGCACCCGCTGTAGAAGCCCTGACGGATCCCTCAAACGTCATTCTCCAGTCCTCTTATCCAAGCAGGTCTATTCCTTCTTCATCCTCTACAAGATTATCATCGTTCGGCAAACCAAAGGCAGTGTCGGGTTCGACAGCCGTTGATTCACTGGCGACGAGGATGAGTGGTAACAACTTTGAGGAGACTAGCGAGGATGAAAGCTATGAGTTCAGGAAAGGGGATTTCACCGAGCACGCATGCAGATACTGTGGGGTATAGAATCCAACTTGTGCTGTTAGGTGCAGTATTCCATCATGCTGGAAATGGTTCTACAATTCCCTTTGCCAAAAATCTAAAATTTTTCTTTGTCGAAACCTGAAATTCTCCTTTGTCGAATCCACCCTTAGCCGACTGCCTTTCTTTTCACAAGAGAGGGTAGTCGAGATGCAACACTATCATTAGGTGGGTTCATCTCAGTATACCTCTTCGTTTCCTCCTCTAATCAAGCGCACAGCCGTAGAATTACCCTTCCAATTCCCTTTGCCGCAGCCGAAGAGAATACCATCATCAGGCAGTTCTTCTCTAAGCTTCCAGCATTTCTGTCTCCTTCTGACCTTTCCTTTTGCTGCAGCCAGAGAGGAACATCATCATTAGCCAGGTTCTTCTCTTGGTCTCCAGGATCTCCATCTCCGTCTCCTTGTCGATCATTACAGCGCTGAAAAATAAGTCTGAACATGTGTGATGTGAAAGTATATATGCTTGTGTTTCTTTGTAAGTTTAAAGGCCTCATCATGCTCATTAGGGTACAACGAGATGAAAAATTGGTTGCGGTGTCGTATAAAACCATACTTTATTAGGCATCAAGTAAGCCAACATCTTAGATGTCCACTACTTAGAAATCTGCCAAAATTTTGTCAGACTTTATTTTATCCTAATCCTTATGTTTGGACACCAATACAGGTTTCAAGACTCCGCTAATGCATATTAGGGCATAATGGGTGTAAAGATGGTTGTGGTGTCATGACATCACTCATTACTCATTCGACTCGAGAGAAAGCCAAAATAGTTTCATCGACCCCGATGTGGGGATGTTGGAATCTTCGAAATCTTTGTCAAAATTTAGACTAAAATTCAATAATTAAACAAATTCAAATGAAAATCACCTAAACATAAGTTAAATAAAAAGATATATGATAAATATGAAGATAAATGTTAAATCAAAGAGAAATATGGGAGAGCACTTAAAGAAAATTTTGAAAATAATAAAACACTTATTTAAAATGCAAGTAAAATTTGGGAGGCTAATATTAAACTTATAAGCTCTAATTACGATTCTCTTTGGCTTAAATTGAAGTGGTAAAGCGTGTTCTCCTTTCTTCAAATTCCTTAAAATTAAATAAGCTTTAATTAAAACTTGGAGGTAAATGTCAAACTCATAAGAGACTTACAATAAATTTGAAGTCTAGTTTTTAAATAAATAAGAAACTTGATGTGGAGTTAAGGAGAAATCCAGATTATGTTTAATAGCTCTTATATGAATATGAATGTGACTACAAAGCTAGCTAATAAGCATGAATATGGCTAAGGTAATAAGCACTAAAGTTTTTATAACTTATTCTTAGTGAATTAAAAGTGATTTAAATTGAACACAATCGAGCTTGGAGAATGATGATGAAGCCTCATAATTCATTTACATTCTATAGCGAACTACAAGGGTTAATGGTTAATTAGTTGAGAAGAACTAATTGAATCTTGTGGCTTATGTTCTATCATTTGTGAAAATGATTGAAATAGAATAAGCCAAATGCAAATATAACTTTGAATTCATGTTATACTTATGAGGAGGTTACATGAAGCTAGAAGGTTAATTTGCAAATGAGATAGAGCTCAATTCAAACCCTAAAGTGAGATTCATAAAGAACAAGTCTTCTTATGTAATCCATATATTGGAATGTCTAATTGAAAATGAATTTCTAAAGAAGGCTTCCATTAAACATAAAATTGGCACATGAAATTTGTTGAGTGTTATTTTCAAGTTGAGGTGAAAATCAAATAAATTTAAAAGAGATTTTCATTAATGATGAGTAACTTATTGGAAAGACCATAAGCCAAATGATATTTGAGAATTGGAAAATCCAATAAGTAAGCTAATTACGAGCAATATTTTAAATTAAAATCTAAATCAAAATGCTACCAGATTCGCAACACATCATACATGCGAACAGAAGGTGTTAATTAAGGCATTCCCAAATACACCCGCATGTTCCCCGACACTACGCTGAATGCTTAAATTCAAATGTCTGAAGATGTTGGGCTGGTTGCTTCCTGATTTAGTCTTGGGATTAAGTTCGGGTTAACAAAACTTAAAAATCTATTATAAGAATTTCAACTTAGTAAAATATGAAAGTTAATTTTATCATATGACAGTAGATCTGATCCTCTGTTATGACCTAAATAAAGTTGATAGGATTTAAAACTTTAAATATATTCAAATCAATCAATTAATTATCTCAATGATGGATGTGTTGAATGGTGATTTCAATTGGAGGGAACACTTCCATCAAAATGTGATTCTAATTTTAAATCAGATTAATTCAATTTAAGTAGTATTCTAAAACAGCTTAAATAAAATTCAATCATTAAAAACTTAAAGTAAAACTCAATTTATCCATCTTCCATAATTATTTGTCGGATGTGATACATTAAGAAAACTCTAGCTCACAAAGGAGCTAATGTCAAATCAAGTGTTATGCTATGTTTACTCTCAATTCTCATGGATGGGGCGTGGCCGTATCCTCCAGCGTGGCTTGGCCAATAGGCTCCATTGATGATGTAGTTATGACCAGAGTCCTCCAATCGGATGGTTTGGCCAGTCAGGCTCCATTATATTACGATCATGACCGTAGCCCGTATGCTCCCCAATAGCTCTGCCCTTTGAGTTGTTAATCATAGGGTATATTTGATAAGGCAAAAATCTCTCTATCAACTAAGGTAGACTTAAGCATGTCTCCTTAAACAAACACTACTGCAAGTCTACAAGAATTTTTTGGACGATGTAACCCATGTGTTGCTGATAAAGATCCTTCGGTCAGGTTGGGTCGACTACGTCTTCTGACTAAGTAGACTAGAGACCACGACAGACCGGGATGATAGAATCATAGGATCTAGATCAGCCATGTCATCATTCCCCCAACTATCTCATTTAAGTTGAAATGATGAATCTCATAATCTAAATTCTGAAACTCCATATCTTTCTTTGATAGGCTACGCATTGGCGACTAATAACTAGCCTTAATTGAAAGTTCTCTCTCACTTGTGAGAGGGTAATTAACTATGGTGGCTTGTGCCTATAGAAAACTTGGAACCAGATCTAAAGTCCTCACCAAATGAGGATAAAATATCTAAGTAATGTCTTATCTACTATTCCATCTGTGTTCTGAAAATTACACGACATTCCAAAATTAAACTCTCTTCAATTCAAATTTTTAAGAGGTCAGTGGCAAATTTTCGGAGTCCACAATATATATATATATATATATTGTAGGATAAATAAAATAAATTTATACTACTTTTAAATGAAAAAATAAGAAGAAAGAGAACAAAGAGTACATAAATAGTCTCCATGGATAGTCCTTCATTGCATAGGATTTTCTTTTATCATAATCTTAGTTTACTTTCTACAAATGTGATAGAATAAAATGACTATAGATAATCATTTACTATGAATCTACTCTTGATGTTCAATTTGATTATCATGAAGAGCTTATCACCTTGAAGTATATCTTCGAGCACAAAATAAGTCAATTTCATTATCAAAGTTTTAAGAACTTCATTCTAAAGATAATATTCATTCATCCATTTATGAAACAAGTATGTATCTCTATAACAATGAGATAAAGAAATTCATAGGCATTAAAATAAATATTCAAATCTATCACCTATCAATCATTGATCTTCATTAATGAACACGATATATATATATAATATATAAATAGATCATATATATATATTGAAAATCTCATAGTTGAAGCGAGAATCTTGATGTATGTGAACATCACTTAGAATCAGAACCTTAATCTTTCAAACTCTCGTTTGATCATCATAGAGCTGTTACCAAATACCTTGATTAGATCGAGAGCAATCTAATTATGAGTCTAGACTAGCCTAGATCAAGCACTCAAAATATAGTTAAAATTTTTGGGATATCAATTAAATCCCTAAATAGCTTCTAAATATAGAATGTTTAACGATCCGGATCTGACAAGCCTAAGATCTCTTAATTCTGACTTCATTTTAGCATTCAAATACTTAAAATACATCTGATGATCAAATGGATCATTTTGAGTCGTCCCATGGAGTGGTTTAGATTTTCTCTGTATTTATAGAAATGTCACTCTTACAATCTATAAAATAGCCCCTCATTCTTCACAGGAAGGGGACCCAAGCTAAAAAGAGTTAAGAGAAGATTCTCAAAACCGCATGCCGGTCTCCGCGGCAAAGCGGTCACCAACTTCTTTGTCCACCATCGCCATACCGGTCTCATCACCACCACGGCGGTCAGTAGATCCGCCTGTTCGCTGGCTGCCGGTCACCATCCGGCCACCGCCCGTAATGCCCACTAGCATTTTGTCCGCGTAGTCACCATCGGCGTGACCTGGGCCCGGCGGGCATGCATGGTCTGCCGCCCGACGATCAGCGGATCCGCTGCCAGCTCCAGTCATTTGTCATCACCATCCGACCATCCTCGTCGTTGTTGTCGGATCATCGGACTTCCATCTCAGTGAAGTCTTGCTTAGTTGATCGGTGAACTTCTCATAAATATACCATTGTTGTAGTTATCATCCCCAACTTTGGAACTTACGATAATGGTAAATACTTGACATAATAAATTTATTTCCAGTAATTTGGCAGTGATTTTTTTAAAACTTTTTGGGTTTTAGTAAAATCTCATGTCTCTCAAACTCTTCTACTGTGTATGTAGAACTTTCATGCAACGCTAAGATATCAAATTATCTTACTCTATCGACCCAAATTTTTCTGCACACAATATATATATATATATATATATATATATATATATATATATATATATATATATATATATATATATATATATATATATATATATATATATATATATATATATATATATATATATATATATATATATATATATATATATATATATATATATATATATATATATATAAATTGATTTAATTTTTAAGTTATGCTTGATCAATATGATTTATTTTTATAATGTGTCAAAGCAAGCAAAGAAGATTCAAAATTAAATCAATGATATCTTCTTCTTTTAATAGGCATTAATTCATCAAGGCATAAATCTTTGAAGAGATAATATTTTATCAATATTTTCAGATAAAGAACATCATTCAACTCTATAATCATAGAAGCATTAATTAATCCTTCTTCTTTTTTTCAAACTTGTTTAATAAGTATATATTTTTATTTTATTAACAATACTATTTTTTTTTTAAATGAACCAGTTGCATTTGTAGGCTCAGGAGCGAACATATAAATTTGCCCATTGTGAAAATTGATATTGATTCCACCCCAGTGTAGGCTTAGTAGGAGCTTATAAAATAAGGAGTTATGTTTAAATCATAAAGCCTCAATTGACCAAAAAAAATGTGAATAATTATTTTTATGTATATATGTATGTATGCATGCATGTACGTATGTATGATTACAATAAACTTCATTATCATACTTGGTGATTATTTTTTAATTATTTTTATCTCAATGAATTTCATGTCTTCTAGTCATATTAAAATTAAAATTGATAGGTTCATCTTCTTGATCAACTTATTATTTATGTGATCGAAATTGAGCAAATTCTAAAGTTTAAATTTATTCTTTAATTCAATTTATACCCTCACTCATTTAATTACTTTATTTAGGGACAATTTGGGATCAATTTTTATTTTTAACATAGTTTTAAAAATATGTTTATTTAAGATAGTTTTTAAGTGTTTGTACGTTATGTTTATATATATATATATATATATATATATATATATATATATATATATATATATATATATATATCATTATTTTAAAATAGTCAAAACAATTTTTAGGTATTTGAGTGATTTTAAAAACAATCATTATCGTCAAATATATTTTACTTTGAAACAAAATATAAATAAAATAAAATAATAATAAATAATAAATAATAAATAATAAAAAGTAAAAAGTGATCCCAAGCCGCTCCTAATTTTGACAAATTATTTTTTAAAACTTGACAAATCTCAACCCAAAAGTAGTAATTGATTAACACTACCGTTATTTGGATGCAACCAGACGATTCAAAGAAATTTGGAATTTGCGAGGAAGAGAAGCTTAAGAATCCAAGTACTAGTGTTAAATACAATTAAATAATTATAGCTAGAGCTGGATTATTTAAAGAATATATTAACTAAATAATTAATTGATACAACCAGATGATTTTTAATTAATTTTATTTAACTCTATGATTGCGTAACTTAGTGGTGTGCATTATTTGGTTTTAACCAAAAAAATCAAGTCAAACAAAAGTTTTTGAGTAATTTGGTTCAGTTTTGAACTTAATAATTTGGATTTTGATTTTAATTAATGAAAATTTTGGTTTTTTAGTTTTTTGATCGGTTTGTTAAATAAAATTTTGGATGTAACTAAATAAATTAAAGTAATTATATGATATATAGTATTATTAATTTATATATTATGGAAATAAGAATTATAAATATAACTACTATTGCTTGTTCATTATACAATAAAATATTACAAATAATTTTAAATGTAATAATTTCGCCTATAGAAAACCAAAACATAACCAAACCAAATTGTTATTTTTGTTTGGTTTTAAATTTTATTTTACGGTTTGGTTCAATATTTTTAGGAATCTAAAACCAATTGATTTTAAAAATGTATCATCCAATCCATCCAAATCAACCAAACGCACACCTCTAGTATAACTATGATTAAATTCATCTAATCAAATTAAATTATAATAAAAGATTATGAATCCATATTGGGAGAATCCTCTAAAGATATATATGACAAAGATTGAATACATTAATCAAATATTTTAGCAATTAAAATAGGGAGCTTATGGGATTCTAAATGTCAAGAGCAGTTGAAGAGTGGTTGAATTGGGAATTTAATAAATGAGAAGCTGGGATTACAACCTATTTAATATAATAAATGAGAAATGGGCTTAGAAACACCCAACATAAATATTTAAATCAAATAATGGACTCATTATATAGATAGCTAAAGATCTTTAGATGATGTGTGGCTAAGATTGAATATAAAGATTAATGTTTAAGATTCAAATTATCAATCAAAAATAAAATGAAAGGCTAGGATTCAATATGGGAAGACACATAAGTCATTTTTATAATAGTATATATATATAAAGAGAGAGAGAGAGAGAGAGAGAGAGAGAGAGAGAGAGAGAGAGAGAGAGCTCGAGGAGGAAGCCCTCGTCTTGGTTATCTTGCCATTAAAACGATCTTTAATCAACAATTTAAACTAAATTATTTAATTTAGTATTAATAAGCCTGCAACTCAGTCCAAGTCAAAGGACACTTTCCAAAGAGTTGGAATAGTTCAAGGCACCTTAGTCTAGTTGTTGAGTGCATTGAATTTTAACTATATCTTAAGTTCAAGTCCGTATATATATATTGTATGTGAATTTGAGATTAAATTTGTTCAAATGTCAAGGCTCTCCAAAAAAAAAAAAAAAGAGTTGGAATAGAGACACAAACGCGCTTATAATCTGGCAAATTTAGGAGAATCAAGAGAGTAGGTTGATTTCACTTCTTTTTAGTATATATGATTTAGAGATAATATTAGTTGAAAATAAATAAGAATATATCATTTGACAAAGTTAGAGTTAGATGTAAACTTAGGGGCAAATTGAGATATCTTATATATATATATATATTATTTTATACATATTTCGATTTGAAATAAAATTGATATGACTCTCAAAATATCACTAGTCAAAGCACAAATCTTGATGTCTAAAGCGATATGATTTTGAGTCAAAACCGATCGAGATCAAGCACTTAAAATATCATTGGAATCTTTGGGACATCAATTAAATCCCAAAACAGCTCTCAAATGTGGAGTGTTTATAGTCAAATCGAGCGTCTCGACGAGCCGGATCTAACGAGCCTAAGATCTCATAATTCCGACTTCATTTGGGCATCCAAATGCTCAAAATACATCAAATGATCAAAGGAATCATCCGGAGCCGTCCGATCGAGGGGAGTGGTACGGGCTTTACATGAATTTACGAGAATGCCCCTCCTCCCATCTATAAATAGGCCTTCATTCCTCACATGAGGGCCAAGTGAAGTGAAGTGAAGAAGAGGAGCCACCGCTCGACGGTCGTCAACCATCACCGCCGGCCACCGCCGTTGCTGATCCTCGCCGTCGTCAATCTGCTCAAGCAAGGAAGAAGAGGAAGAGTCCAAGCAAGGAAGAAGAGGAAGAGTCCAAGCAAGGAAGAAGAGGAGGAACCCAAGGAAGAAAAGGAAGAGTCAGGAAGAAGAGGAAAAGCAAGAAGGAAGAAGAAGAAGCTCTTGAAGATCCTCCAAGCAAGGTCACACCCCTGCTCGACGGTCATCAACCACCATCACCGACCACTTTCATCGCCAATTGTCCTGTCATCTCCACCTACTACCAGCAACCATTACAACTTGATCGTTGTTACATAGCTATTTTTCCTCCCTCATATGCAATTCACGTAATCTTGTATCGGAAGACTTTGTACTCAAAGCAGGATACAGTGGAAGTTTTTTTCTGGGCTAGTGGTTTTTTCCCTCTCTTTTGAGGTTTTCCACGTTAAAAGGAGTGTCTCTTGTTGCTCTTTAATCACTGTGTCTTTGGACTAATCGACAAGGCTAAGTAAACTTTCACTCTATGGTTTTTAAGACAACAAAATATATTTAAACATCATTTGGGATCACTTTTATCTTTTATTTTTATTTTTATTTTATTTATTTATTTTATTTTATAACACTACATTTGCCAGTCCCAAGTCCGAATGTGAAAAGTTGAGGGTTGAGATAGGTCGATGTACGTAAAACTTGTTGAAATAATCATGACATGAATCCTTTAAATCATTGTATTAATGCAAGGCGTCCCTGGAAGAGACGCGGTATGAATGAAAAATGTATAAGATGCAATCGCAGTGTTGTTAAATAAGCAAGGTTCCCACATTATGGATGGGCAAAGAAGTTAGTCCATGAAACTAGAATTAGGTTAGGATCTTGGAATATATGTACTCTAGATAAATTAATAATTAGTAGATATTATGGTTCATAGAAAGATAATAATTTTATGTGTTCAAGAAACTAAATGGGTTGGGGAGAAGGCCAAGGAGATTGATAGTTTAGGTTTTAAACTTTGGTATTCAGGTAGAAGTCGAACTAGAAATGGTGTAGGCGAGATTATAAATAAAAGTTTAAAAGATAATCTTATAAATATTAATAGATGTGGAGGTAGAATTATATCTTTCAAGATTATTGTTGATACTAAGATTATCTATGTTATAAGTGTTTATGCTCCTCAAGTAGGTTTGGATGTACGCTCAAAAAAAAAATTTTGTAATGAATTAGAGGAATTAATACAAAAGATACCTCTTGAAGAAAAAGTATTTATTAGAGGAGATTTAAATGGACATGTTGGTAGAGTGGTAGAAAATTTTAAAAGTATTCATGGTGGTTATGGATTTGGAGTGACTAATGAAGAAGGTGGACGATATTAGATTTTGCCTTAGCTTATGATTTTGCAATTGCTAATACTTTATTTAAGAAAAGAGATGAACATATTATTTTATAAAATGGATCTACTAAAACACAGATTGATTATTTTCTGATAAGAAAAATAGATCATTTAGATTGTAAAGATTGTAAGGTCATTCCAAGTGAAAGTTCAAGTACCCAACATTGATTGTTAGTTTTAAATTTTAAGATGAAAAATTGTAAGAGAAAAAATAAATCAAATTATTATCCTAGGATTAGATGGGCACACTTAAAAAACATAAATAAAATATTTTTAAGAGCAAGCTATAAGAGCTTAATATTTGGGATGTTCATATTGAAGCTAATGTTATGTGGAAAAAAAAGTAAATTAAGCAAGAAAAAATGTGCTTGGAGAATCAAAAGAAAAAGCTTCTTTTAATAAAAAATAGTTGGTGGAGTCGAGTGTGAAAAAAATAACAAATAAGAAGCATTATTATAAAACTTGATTTATCTGTAAAAACTTAGAGAATTGGGAAAGATATAAAGTGGACTGTAGAGATTCTAAGAAAGTAATATATGATGCAAAAAAATTATCTTTTAGTGATTTATACAATAGATTAGATACTAAAGAAGGTGAAAGATGTATGTATAAGTTAGCCAACCAAAGAGATGGGAGAAGTAAAGACCTAGTTCAAGTGATGTATATTAAGGATGAAAATAATAAAGTGATTTTCCTAAAAAAGGATATTGAAAATAGGTGGATGAGGTATTTTGATAAACTTTTCAATGAAGGATCTAAAAGTACAATTGATTTTAGCAACTTTGTACCCTAAACAAAAATAGAGAATTTTATTTTTATCATCGTATTAGTAAGTTTGAAGTTAGAGAAGCTTTAAAGAAAATGAAATGTGGAAAAACAATAGGACCTGATGATATTCCAATAGAAGTGTAGAAATGTTTAAGAGATCAAGAAATTTTTTGGCTTACAAATCTTTTTAATGTTATTTTAAAGACTAAAAAGAAGACAGATGAGTGGAGAAAGAGTTTGTTGGTTCCTATATTTAAGGATAAAGGTGATCCACAAGAGTGTGCAAATTATAGAGAAATTAAGTTAATGTGTCATACATTAAAATTATGTGAGAGAGTAAATGAGCATAAGTTACGATGTGATACAAAAATTTCTCACAATCAGTTTGGATTCATGCCAGGTAGATCTACTATGGATGTTATACATTTGTTAAGAGGTTTAATGGAGAAATATAGAGAAAGTAAGGAGGATCTACATATGATATTTATTGATTTAGAAAGCTTATGATAAAGTTTCAAGAGATGTTCTTTGGAGAATTCTAGAACAGAAAGGAGTTAATATTGGTTATATTCAAGTAATTAAGGATATGTAGAGCTGTTACTTGTGTCCAAACACAAGGAGGATTGACAAAATATTTTCCTATTTCAGTTGGATTACATCATGGATCAACTTTAAGCCCTTACCTTTTTTGCTTTAGTTATGGATGTTCTTACTAGACATTTACAAGAAGATGTACCTTAGTGTATGCTTTTTGTTGATGACATTCTTCTTGTTGATAAGACTAGAGAGGGAGTCCAAGAGAAACTTGAATTATGAAGGTCAACATTAGAGTCTAAAGGTTTTCGTTTAAGTAGATCTAAAATTGAATATATGGAGTGTAATTTTAGTTCTAGAAGTTCTAGTGGTAGTGTTGTGACATTATGTGAACAAGTCATTAATAAGAGTGAGCAATTTAGATATTTAGGTTCTATTGTTCAAAATGATGGTGAAATAGATGGAGATGTTATTAATAGAATTCAAGTTGGATGGTTGAAGTGGAGAGGAATATGGCTTTGTGTGATAGAAAAGCTCCACTTAAACTTAAGGAAAAATTTTATAAGATGATGGTAAGACCTGCAATGACTTATGGTGCATAATGTTGGCTAATAAAAGAGAAGCATAAGACTAAGTTACATGAGATGAGGATGGGTGGATGAGTGGTTTTACTCTTAGAGATAAAATGAGAATGAGTATGTTCGGAAAAAAGTTGGAGTAGCTCAGTGGCGATAAGATTAGAGAGAGTCCTTAGATGGTTTGGCCACATAAATTCGATGACCCGAAGGAGAGTAGTAGATTAGATTTGCCTTATGTTAAGAAAGGTAGAGGTAGACCTAAAAAGACTTGGTTAAGATGTATAAAAAATGACTTAAGTATACTTGAATTAAATGAGAATTTGACACATAATAGGACACAATGAAGACGAAGGATTCATGTAACCGACCCCACTTAGTGGGATAAAGGCTCGTTGTGATTGTTGTGTTGTATTTTATTTTATTTTATTTAAATTTAAAATAAAATATATTTGATGGTGATAATTATTTTTTAAAATATTCGAAACATCTAAGAGTATAATTTTAAATATATTATGATTTATTTTCAAAATTTAATAATAAAAATACTTAAAAATTATGTTAAGCAAACAAATTTTTTTAAAAATAATATAAAAATAAGAACAAAAAATAAAAAAAGAAAAATTAATCCCAAAAAAGCCTTTAGTGGCTCTGGTTTAAAAAACATTCAAAACACCTGAAAGTTCTTTTAAGAGTTTCTAAAAATATTATATTTTATTTAAAATAAAATAAAAATAAAAATACTTTAAAAAATATTTTTTAAAATAACATAAAATAAAAATAAATAATAAATAATAAATAATAATAAAATTGATTCCAAATAGGCCCTCACAATGCAAGACACCTTAACTTAGTGGTTTAAAATTTAAACTTTCAACTAAGAGGTCTTAAATTTAAACTCTTATAAATACATTATGTGTGTGAGTTTAAAATTTAATTTGATCAAATATCCAAAAAAAACCCCTCTCCTTGGAATGTGCCCACCTCTCCTTGCTACCCACCTCCTCACCTCTCTCTCTCTCTCTCTCTCTCTCTCTATTATTTACATATCTAACACCCAAACTCTATATTTTACAATTCTAACAACCTAAAATTTTTAATACATCAAAAATACCAGCCCCCTCACAACGCTGCAATAACTCTCCATAAACTCCATCCCTCCCTACATTGAGCTCCCTCTACAACAGATCGCGAACCTTTTCCGCGTTTCTCTTCCCGCGGAGTTATTCCCTTCCCACGCCACTGTAGGCTTTTCTGCTGATCGTTTTCTCTCATTTGCCTAGGGTAAATCTTTTTAACTAAGATTTTTTTTTTCACAATCTTTTTTACTAAGATTAACTCTAGTTGTTCTGTTAATGTTTAGGCTCTCCTAATTTATTTTCGTTTTCAAATTTATTTTAATAATGTTGCGGTTTCAATGAAAAGCTACTGGTTGTTCATCGTCCTCACTTCCGCTCAGCTGTAGGTACTTAGCTGCAGGTATATACTCGTTGATGTTTGGTGACTACAGTTATCTCTTAGAGCAATATGCTTTAACTGCACTTAGTTAAGAGAGAGCAGAATTCAATATCCTTTTTGTGATGTTGGCTGAGTCTGCTTCTTAATATGCTAACACTAGAATGCTAAATGTTAAAAGTGATGTTTATTGATGGAAATATTGTTATCCATTTGGCAAAAAGAAAAGAAAAACTATTTCTGTTTATAGGTAAAAAGGGCACAGTTAATTGCTTTTGTAACTGCAGTTTTGCACTGTGTTGATCAAATCTTTAAAATGGTTTATTGTGTTAACCGTTCAGGCTGATAGAAATTGTAATTATTTGTAAAATTAAATGAACTAAGTTGTAACATATGTAGAGGGCTTCAATCATCTCCTTGCTTTATTTTACTTAACCTTTTTTTCAGCCTCCCAAGTTTACTAATATTGAATCGATAAGCATTATTCATTAAGACTTGTTGGGCAATTACAAAACTGGAGCAAAACAAAACAAACACTTGTTGGGAAATTACATTGTAATGACTTCAGCAAAAACAATAGCGAAAATCAAAGCGAGATCTTGTAAAAGGAAGAAAATATAAGTAGGTATAGAGGAGGGTTGAGAAAAGATTGTTCAAGACGAACAAGAAATACCCCTCGACTCAATTTACAAATTTGTAGCAAATCACTTAAGCACGAACAAAACCCTAAAACAATAAAGCAAACAAATAAACCCATGATCTTGTAACAGGAAAAATATGTAGAGATCAAGGGAAGAGAGAATGAAGAAGACGAACCTCTGCTTCCCGTAAAAACTTCGTCTCGGTAGGGCAATGCGGGATAAACTACGATAGGATTTTAGGGCAGAATGGGGTGTGAACAGACTTAGCTTGGCATAACCTTTGCGCACTACTGCCGATGGACCATGCAAGGCGGGGACAGAGTTAGCTATAGAAGACGGGGAGAGTTGGGGAGAATTACGCTAGACATGGAGAGTGGTATTTTTTATGTATTAAAAATTTTAGAGTGTCAATAATGTTTAAATTTTTAAAACAATAATACTTAAAATAGATCCCAAACAACTTTAAAAAAAGGGGCATTTTTATACCTGATAAACAATTCTTTTATATTTATATATCTAATATTTAAATTTTAATATTTATATAAATAATACTTAAATCTTTAATATTATATAAAAATAATATTATCATTAATATTTTTTAAAATGAAATGCACCTTTTATGCATAAAAGAAATACTACATTTATAAAAATTAAAGTCCCCCCATATGTAATCATATAATTCTTCTACTGAACCCTAAACCCCTTGCTTCTCTCTCTCTCTCTCTCTCTCTCTCTCTCTCTCTCTTTTGATAATTCATATGAATAAGCATAATTGTCTTCAACGAAGAATACAATTTAGATGAAAAATCTTTTAAATATATAAATAAATTACTAATTACATATTTCTTTAATAAGAGATTATAGATTATATATACATACCATAGATTTTTTTATGTATTTATATAGTTTAAAGTTTGATATTTGTATTTATAATATTTTTTATAGATGAAAAGATACATTTAGATTTAAAAAGTAAATGATAATGATATTTTTTATGTAATATTTGATTTATCCTTCTAAAATTTATAAATCGAGCATAGATTTCAAGTTGAAACATATATTTAATCAAATTCAACGACTCAATGAGACAAGTCTAATATTACTAGAATCGGGTCAAATCGAGCCAAAATGAGCTTAAATCAAGCCCGAAAATTATATATGAAAATTTTGAGATACTAATTTGATGATCAAATGACTTCCAAATTTGACGTGTTTATTGTCAAATCGAGCGGCTCGATGAGACGAATCTAACGAGCCTAAGATCACTTAAATCGAAGATCATTTGAATGATCAAATTACCAAAAAAAGTATCTATAATCAAATGAATCGATATACACCGTCTGATGGAGAGTTTTGAGATTTTGACTATAATGACCAAAATGTCATCTCAGAATCCTATAAATAGGACCTCATTCTTGTCATGAAGTGGGAAAGGAGCTAAAGGCGAACTTAGGAGAAAGCTGAGAGAGAGCTAGAAGTTCAAAGTTCGAAGTTCGTCATCACCATTATTGTCGTCGATCGCCGTCAATTAGCCATCGCCGCCAACAACCATTACAAATTCTGTACATTGTTGTAACTGATTTTAATTCCATTATCAAGATTTTTTACATGCAATCTTGTAATCCCGCTATTAGGAAGACTTAAACTCTGTACTTCAAAGCAGATATATAGTGAATCATTTTTATAGGGCTAGGCCCCACGATTTTTTACCCTATTCCTAGGGTTTTTCCACATAAAAATTCTAGAGTTTCTTATTATCTTTTCAACTATCAACGTGCATGCTAGATTTCCCAACGAAGTTAAGGCGTGAAATTTTATTCTATTGCTGCAAGTTTTCTAGCACGCAACAGTTTGACGCCTTCTGTGGGAAACTGATTCCAACTACTTCATCATATCAAACAATCAAGTTTCCCAATAAGATCAAAACCACCAATCAAGTGAAACACTTTGTACCTTTGAGGAGCGTATGAGAAGAATGGCGGAACAACAGGTTCAAGTCCTTCAGCATTTACTAGGAGCTAGACAATTGAGAAGGCCATAACTTGGTGCAAATCAACGATATTAACAACAAAATAGAGCTGATTTTATTGGAGAAACTAATGAAGAACCCCCTCATGATCATGCGAAAACTCCCTATGAGCGTCATTCTAATTTGGATATTGATGATACTACTAGTTCAACTCACCATTCTTATGTTGTCCGACCAACCTTCAATCCCCCTGTCTTTTTGTTGGGGTTGAACCGACCCTGTTTTATGGGAACATCCCGTAAAGCCATTAGAAATGAGTTGCCACATCTAGTATGAGAAGAATTTTCTCAAAGAGATAGACAATTCATTCCTCGTCAGAGCATTCAAGAATCTTCTTCTTTGTCTTCAGCAACTCATCCTAATGGGGTTTAAACTACCTAACATGGAGCCTTACGATGGGACTTCTGATCTTTATGAGCACATCAATCATTATATGACTATTATGCACATCCAACAAGCCTTTGATGCTTTACTTTGTCAAGTTTTTTCAGTTATTCTCAAAAGACAAACTCATATGTAGTTATATTCCCTCCCTCATGGGAGCGTTCTCAACTTCTCTCATTTGGCCAAATTCTTTGTCGAATAATTCATTTTAAATCGACGAACCATTAAAGATCTATCTCACCTTTCTGGAATACATCAAAATGAAGGAGAAACACTAAAAGAGTATTTTTTTTGAAAGATTCTTGAGTGAAGCTCGACAAATTCCAGGAGTAGACCCTGAATTATTACGAGGTATTTTTCTAGGAGACCTAAGGCTTGGATCTTTCTACTCATCATTGATGAGAGAAATAGTTCCTTCTTATGGAGACCTCATACGGAGAGTAGAGGCACAGATCATGGCAGATGAGGTTATCAATGCCCATAAGAAGCAACTCGAACATTCTTCTAAGAAGCGTAAAGGAGATGCAAATGACAGTCTTCACGCATCTCAACAAAAAAATCATGATCACCAAAAATTTCAAAGCCTGCCTCCTAAGCCTGCCCAATCATCGCATGAGCCTTGCCCGCAAAAAGAGTATACACCCTTAAATTCCTCTCGCACGAACATTTTAATGGATATTCAGAATGAAAATAATATCAAATGGCCTAATCCCAAAAACAATAAAATCGGGATCATTGTTATTTTCATCGAGGATACAAACATACCACTGAAGCTTGTAGACATCTAAAGGAAGAAATTGAAAGGTTGTTACAGCATGGCTACCTTCGACAGTTTGTTCAAAATCAACAAAGAAATAATAATAATCCTGTGATAGGGCAAAACCAACCCCAGCCAAGATAGCAACCAAGACAACTGCAAGAAGATCGATAAATAGTCGGAGAAATCGAAACTATCGCTAGCAGATCACAATTTTCTTTTCAAGTTCTACTCACTACACAAAAGAGGAACAAGATCAGAATTGATCTATCGTATTTGATGTTTCTGACTTTGAAGGGATACAAACTCCACATCAAGATCTCTTAGTTATTAATGCGGGGATTGGAGATCCATGTTATAATGCTAAGAGAATTTTGATTGACAATGGTAGCTCTGTCAATGTATTATTCTACTCAACATTCTTAAAATTGGGTCTTGTAAAAGAAAAACTCCAACCAACTATTGGGCCGTTATATGGCTTTGACAATCGATCGGTAAGGGTAGAAGGAACAATAACACTCCTGATTACTCTTGGGGAATTCCCTAAACAAGCCACATATTTGATTTAATTTATGATAGTTAAATCAGAATCAGTCTATTATGCTATCTTTGAAAGACCATTGCAATCAATTTTTGGCGCTATCGCTTCCATACCTCATATGAAAATAAAATTTCCAACCTCTAATGGAATAGGAGAGGTTCGTGGCAACCAACATATAGCACAAACCTGTTACTTGAGAGAGGCTCGACCACAGCCCTCAATAATATTAAGCATCGAAAATTTTGATTTAAGAAATGAAGAAACACTCTAGAGAGCATCACCAGTCGAAGAGTTGATCATCATCTCTTTATCAGAAAAATATATCTCAAAAATAGTGCAAGTAAGTTCGTTGCTCTTTGAGGATGAAAGAGAAGAGTACATCAATTTTTTGTGCCAAAATTAGGATATTTTTACCTGGAGTCTAAGAGATATGCCAAGAATTGATCATAGGGTAATATCTCATTCCCTCAAAATTAACTCAGTATTAAAGCCCATCATTCAGAAGAAAAAAAACTTCACTCTAGATCATCTACAAGCAATTGAATAGGAAGTTGATAAGCTTATGGACACAGGATTCATACATGAAATGCATTATCCTATTTGATTAGCAAACGTTGTCTTGGTGAAAAAGACTAGTGGGGCATGGAGAATGTGCGTTGATTATACCGATCTTAATAAAGCTTTCCCAAATGACAGTTTTCCTCTTCCACCCATAGACTAATTGGCCGACACCACTTCAGGTCATCAAATGCTTAGTTTTATGGAAGCTTACTCTAGATATAATCAAATAAAGATGAATCTATATGATGAAGAAGTCACTGCTTTCTAGACTAATAAAGGGTTATATTGTTATCGAGTAATGTCATTTGGATTGAAAAATATAGGAGCCACATATCGATGCCTAATGAATAAAATTTTCAAAACTCTTCTTAGTCATACTATGGAAGTGTATATGGATGATATGTTGGTTAAAAGTACTGAAAGGATAAAACACCTCAATGATCTTGAGCAATGTTTCAAGCTTCTTCAACAATATAATATACGTTTAAATCCCTCCAAATGTGCTTTCGAAGTTATATCTAAAATTTTTTTAGGATTTATGGTCACTCATCTAAGGATCAAGGCAAACCTAGAAAAGATTAAGGCTATACAAGATATGGTGCCCCCAAATAGCATAAAGGAGGTGCAATGCTTGAACGGGAGGATGGTGGTCTTATCACGATTCCTAGCCCGAATAGGAGATAAATACTCACCTATCTTTAGAATACTCAAGAATGCTCAAAATAATGATTTTCAATGGACCGATAAATGTCAAACTGCATTCGAGCAACTCAAAAAATATTTGTCCTCGCCATCATTGTTATCAAAGCTAATCCTAGGAGAAATGCTTTATTTATATCTCGTTATCACACATCATGTAATAAGCTCAGTATTGGTCCGTGAGGAGGCTAGGGGGCAACTACCAATTTATTACATTAGTAAAATTCTATCTAACGTAGAAGGATGTTATCCTTTAGCAGATAAAACTTCTTTAACATTGGTGTTCTCAGCAAGAAAGCTACGACCATATTTTCAAGCTAACTCTATCGACATTTATACATAACTTCCACTCAAAACTATCTTCCAAAAAGCAGAAGCTTTTGGCAGATTAGTTAAATGGTCAGTTGAATTGGGAGAATTTGATATTCACTTTTTTTCCTAGGCTAGATATCAAATCTCAGGTATTAGCAGATTTTATTGTTCAATGCACCATCCCAGACTTCATTGAAATAAAATTTTCTCATTCAATATCACAACATCAGACTTTATTTATTGATGGAGCATCTGGAAACTCTGGTGCTGGAGCAGGAATTCTACTAATTTCTCCTCAACATGATGTCCTTGAATATGAACTACGTTTAAAGTTTTCAGCTATTAACAATGTTGCAGAATACAAACCCTTAGTAGTAGGGAAAAAATTAGCTATTGATTGTGAAGTTCAAAATATTATAATTTACACTGATTCGCAACTTATTATTTCTCATGTTGAATGGGATTTCAACACTCAAAATTATCATCTAACACAATACCTTCATATAGTGAAATCTCTTCTATCTCGAATAAGTAAATATCATATCATTGACATTCCAAGAAATCAAAATGCTAGAGCTGATTCTCTTTCAAAACTTGCTACTTCAACGTCTTCTGATATTTACAAGAGAAAGTATATAGAAGACATTCATTTTTCTAGCATACATGGACATTGGGAAGTACAGTCCATTGATGAATTAAGATAAGTTTTTTGGAAAAATTTGAAATTTGCCTTTTTAAGTGATGGAGCTCTACCAGAAGATCCAGTTGTCACCATCCATATTTGAAGACAACCACAAACTTCAGCATTATCGGTGAAGAATTATACAAAAGATCATTCACAGAGCTATATCTGAAATGTCTGCCACCATCCGAAGCAGAGTACGCACTTCAGGAAATCCATTCGGGTATTTGTGGAGAACACTTGGGGGTAGAGCACTAGCCCACAAAATCCTAAGATAAGGATTTTACTGGCTTACAATAAAAAGTGATGCATTATATTTTGTAAAAAAGTGTAACAACTATCAGATGGATTCTAATCTCAATTACATTCCACTGACCGAACTTTCATCTTTCCAGAGCCCTTGGCCTTCGCTCAATGAGAAATATATATTATGGGACCACTCCCTATTACAACTAGACAATAAAAATTTATCATTTTGGCGATAGATTATTTCACTAAATGGGTTGAGGTAGAACCATTAGAAAAAATCACAGAAGCCAATGCTAAAGAATTTATTTGAAAAAAATATTATTTGTCATTTTGCAATTATAGCTAAAATTATAACAAATAATGGGACTCAATTCACAAAAAAATTATTCACATCCTTCTGCAAAGATTTATTCATTCAATTAGTTCATACATCTACAGCACACCCCCAAATAAATGGTCAAATTGAGGTCACAAATGGAACAATTCTAAAAGGCTTGAAGATATGTTTGGATAAGGCTGGGGGCAATGGGTGGATGAACTCCCTAATATATTATGGGCTTACCTAACAACTACAAGAACACTAACTGGTGAGACACCTTATAATTTAAGTTTTAGGATAAAGGCGATTATTCCAGTTGACATCGGTATCCCCAATCATAAGATCTAGATTTTTGATGTAATAAATAATGAAGAAAAACTCTGATAACATTTGGATTTATTACTTGAAATAAGGGAAGTAGCTTCAATAAAAAATGTTGTCTATCATCAATGGATCACACATCACTTCAATCGGAGAGTGAAGCCCAGACCCATCAACATTTGAGATCTAGTTCTACGAAGTTTAGTATTTGCGAAAAGAACCACAACGTAATAAACTTTCACCTCTTTAGGAAGAATCTTATGTGGTGGTTGCTATGGTTAAACCAGGAACTTTCAAACTCAAAGATTCAGAGAAAAAAACTCTTCCGCGCACTTGGAATACTGAGAATCTATGAAGATATTATCAATGAATTTACTATGTAACATTCGAATTGAACTCCATATTTTGATGTTTTATATTTTTGTTTGAAAAAATATGATAAATCAAAACAATAGTAACAAGAAGAAATAAAAATCGATCCTAAATGGTTTCGATTAGACCTACTCCACACAGGTTAACGTCATCGAGCGAGACTTTGACAAATAACCTTGGATAGGTCAAAACATCGCACATACTCCACACAGGTTAATGTTATCGAGCGAAGACTCTGACAAATAACCTCGAATAGGTAAAAACTTTGCACATACTTCACATAGGTTAACATCATCGAGTAAAGACTCTGACAGAGAACCTTAGATAGGTAAAAACTTCACACATACTCCACACAGGTTAATGTCATCGAGCGAAACTCAGACAAACAACCTCGGATGGGATGTAAATCATTGCTAGATTTTTTCTTAAAATATACAGGCTAACTTCACTAAATAACTTTTTGATATACAGCCAAAATTGGTTTAAACATCAACCACTTTATTCTAAAATAAAATTTCAAACCATTATGGCACATACATAAATGTGATCATATGTCATATACTAAGAAGATCTCAAATTGAAATACAAATGAAATAAATATATAATTAAACTACATCCACATCTTCACTATTATCACTAGAAAAAGAGGAAGAAGCACTCTCTGCATCATCCCCTGGAGATAAATCTTCAGAAACTTGACTCGGTGAAAGGCCTTCAATATTTGCACATGTCTTGCGATGAACCATATGGGTCCTTTTCAGAAAACCACGAAGAAAATATTCTTTAAGAAGCTGACGTTCCAGATCCTTCACCTCAATATCGTAGATATGATTATGAGCTTCTGAACTCGATCCTAAATTATACTCTTGAAGACTGTGGAATTTTTGAAGCTCTCTATAATCTTCAAGTTAGAGTTAACTTCTATATTCTCTTTCTCCAAATCTGTGCTACTAATGCCTTATTCTCTACCTCTAAAATATGTATCTTAGTATTAGCGGCTTCTAAGGTCTTCATAGCTAATTTATTTCAACTCGAGCATCCACTAGCTCTTCCCTAGTCCTATTAACCTCCTGACGCTAAAATGAAAGCGAAGTCGCCATAGTTGACAGTTCAGTCCTGCACTTGGCCAACTGATCCTCTAAGGCTATAACTTCTTTAACCTTAGACTCATATCGTCACTTATATTCACCATGAAGATATTTGATCTTCACGAACTCAGTATTCTATGCCTTCAAGGTATCATCTAATTCAAGATCAATACTTGCCTTTTCAATATAAAAAAAAAAATTATATATATATATATATATATATATATATATATAAGGGAGATGGGGGCAAAGAAAAAGAGAATAAAATTTAAAAGAATGAAGATTTCTTACCAACTCTTGACGCTATTACTACATGTGTGATTTTACACTTCTTCCAGAATAGAAATTTTTTACTGGCTCATTTCACAGTTCTTATCAGAGGATCTGACATATGGGTCGTCCGACTTTTTCCTCTTGGAAAGAACTAGTACACATTCTTCTATTAGTCATTTAGAGGATACTGCGGGAACGAGATTATATCTTTCATAGCCCTTATCAGACTTCTTCAGCATAAGAGCATGGAATCTCCCAGTTTGAATTGAAAGACCAACTTTGAATAAAGATTCTTCTTTCACATATTGATTAATATAGCAGGTCTCATATCGAAGATCTTGATTTTCACAATGTCAAGAGCCTTCAATATATCTTCTTTAGTAACTTGAGATGAGGATATTTCTTTCAGCTTTTCCCACTTTTCAAGAAACTCCCGGTCATTTTTTATAAAGAAGAATCTATTTGTCCAATTTCTTAAAGGAACTTTTGTATGAAAATCCAACCATTTACTCCTACAGAAATTTGACCATGCACATCACAAGTGAATTTACACATCTTCGCCAAAACCTCTGGAGTAAGCGTCGCACCATGCATTCTAAAGAAAACAATCAACCCAATAATGATTATCATAGCTCGAGAAAAAAATTGAGATAAACAAATCTCAAATGATGATAAAATAACGATCAGCTTAGGAGCCAAAGGAAATCGAAGACCAGTAAGTAAGCTCATCTCATAAATAGTAAGGTACCCCGATGGAGGAGAATAAGCTCGTTGCCATCTTTTAGAAGGAATAACCACTAAATCATTTGGAAAGTAAAACTTCTTTCTGAAAATTATCAAAGTATCACTACTAATAGTTGATGTTATATTATTGGATCTCGCCGTCCCTTGATGCTTCCGCAACCCATCATCTTGTGCAAGCTTTGCTTGAGAATCTTTGGATGTTGTGATATATGTGAGAAGATGCTCACCCATGGAAATATTCTTCAGAATTGGAAGCACATTGAGACCTGAATTTGGTATGCGCGCCGCCTAATCAGGTCAGTTGAAAATCTCGAGATCGGGGAGAACTAGATCTGAGGGGTTGACAATCTGAGTTAGTGAAGGCTACCAAAGAGAAAAAAAGCTTTGAGGCTTGAATTTAGGATGCTAGCAACTGTTTGGAAACCTCGAGATCGAGAGAACTGGAGCTCTGAGGGGTCGACCGATACATGTTAGTGAAGGTTACAAAAGAAAAGAAGGTGGAAGCACACTTGAACCTGAATTCGGGATGCACATTGATTAGATCTTGGAAACCCCGACGGAGAACTAGCAGGGGGTCGGCACCGAGGCTAGGTCAGTGGAGGCTACCACAGAAAAGAAAGTAAAGAAAGTAAGCTCCGAATTTTTCATTACCCCTAGGGGTATTTATACTAGAAAAAATGACTATTCAAATTCTTTGAAATAAAAAATAAAAAAAACTCTTGGTATTCCTCATAAAAAAAACTCTTCATATACCTCATTAAAAAAAATTCATCTTCATAAAAAAAGAGAAAGTTATTCATATTTTAAATATAAAAAAACTTATCATATTCCTCATTAAAAAAAACCTCTTCATAAACCTCATTAAAAAAAACCTTTTATCTTCATAAAAAAAAGTTCATATTTTAAATAAAAGAAAAAACACTTGATATTCCTCATTAAAAAAAATAAAAAAATAAAGCTTTTCATCTTTTTTTTTTTTTTAAAAAAAGAGAAAATTATTCATATTTATAAAAAAAGAATTCTTATATTCCTAATTAAAAAAAATTATCGTCTTCTTAGAAAATAAATTAAACAAAAAATATATTTTTTTTATCTAATCTCATACATTAAAATGAAAACAAAAAAATGTAGAGCTCACTACCTCCCCTCTTTCTCTCTCTCTCTCTCTCTCTCTCTCTCTCTCTCTCTCACGCTAAAATATAATATAGAAGGGCCCATGACCCCTCATTCAAAGCCCATGACCCCTCATTCAAATCAAACAGCCACCTAAAACATATATATAATAATATAAAATAATAAAATAATTTATATATTTATAAAATTATTACTTTATATATATATAATAATAAAATAAATAATTATTAATAAATAATTATTAAATAAATAAATAAATTTGATACATTTAATATATATATATATATATATATATATATCTCTCTCTCTTAATAATTTTTAATTAAAATGATTTTATATATTTTTTAATGAAATTAGCATCAAAAAATAGGGAGCAAATTATATATCCCTCTAAAATTTATAAATCAAGCATGAATTTCAAGTTAAAGTATATATTCAATCAAATTCAACAATTCAATGATGAGTAATATACTAACGCCAATGAGCCAAAATGAGCTCAAATCGCAGACATAAAAAAACTTGAGACACTAATTTGATAATCAAATGACTTCCAAATTTGACTTGCTTATAGTAATCGGGCCGACAAGAAATCAACGAGCAAGATCTCAAATCGAAGATCATTTAAATGATAAAATCACCAAAAAAAATTATCTATGATCAAATGAATCGATATACACCGTCCAATAGAGTATTTTGAGATTTTGATTATAATGACCAAAATGTCCTCTCATAATCCTATAAATAGGACCCATTCCATAAGGAGGAAGGAGCTGAGGAGAACTTGAAAAAGCTAGAAGTTGAAGTTAAGTCATCATCATTATCATTGCCGATCGCCGATTATCATTATCATGACGGCCACAACAACCGCTACAGAATTATCAGATACATTGCTGAATTCTAATTCATTATCACAATTCTTATATGTAATCATGTAATATCTTTGTCAGGAAGATTTAAACTCTATACTCCAAAATAGATATATAGTGAAGCATCTTTATTGAACTAGGCTCCGTGATTTTTTATCCTCTTCCTCAAATTTTTTCACGTAAAAATTCTGGAGTTTCTTATTCTTTTTTCAACTATTTGCATGCATGCTGGATTTTTCAACAAAGCTAAGATATGAAGTTTTATTCTATCACTATAAATCTTCTAGCACGTAATAATATTAAAATTTAAATCTTATTTATATAATTATTAAAATTTAAATTTTAGATATATAAATATATAAGAATTATGTGATATTCATGTCAATGTTATCTAGGACCGTTAGTTGGAGAAACGAAGACTGTTAGGTTGAAGGATAAACGCAGTTCCACTGATCACTACTACTTTTTAAAGTCCAGTCCCGTCTACGAAGCTCTCCACCACCCAATCATGGCATCTTTAAGAATACTCGAACAATGCCGGATTTCTCCGCCGCCAGCGACCGGTTCACGGCCGGCTCTCCCCCTCACTTCTTTCGACATAACCTGGCTCGATTTCATTCCCGTCGACCGCCTCTTCTTCTACCGTTTTCCTTGTCCAACCTCCGCCTTCCTCGACTCTCAACTTCCCAATCTCAAATCCTCTCCTCTCCCTCACCTTGAACAGCTTTTACCCTCTCGCCGGAACTATTTGCCGATCCTCTGCTATTGATGATCGTTTCGAAATCTGTTATTCCGACGGTGACTCGGTTCCTCTCACAGTCTGTGAGTGTGAAAGTATGGATTTTGGAGATGTCTCCGGCCATCACCGGCGGCCGTTTGGGAAGCTTCTCCGGTTGGTTCCTTCACTGCTCAAGTCTGTTGACGCGCAACCGTTGTTGGCCATTCAGGTCAAAATATTATGAGTATTATTATATCTTAATTGAATTAAAAACTTGTTAAAAATATCTTATATGATTTATATTTTGTTGATAAAGTATAGTATGTACATTTAAGATTAAAATATATTTAATTTTTTTATTAGGATGAGATTTAAGATTACATAAATACTAAAAAATTATATTAAAAATATTTTGATACATTATATTAGGATGGTAAGATAAAACAGCAATAGTTTTGAAATAAATATTTAAAATAAAAAAACTTTTTATTAAAATAAAATTACTACATTATGTTATTTTTATTTATGTATAAATATTTTGTAATTGTGAGCATTTATCAATTAAATTATTTAATCTTATTATTCTCATATAAATTGCAATAGGATATTTTGAAATTTATTTTATTTTAAATAAAAATATTAATAAGAAAATTACTATATTTTAAAATAACAATAATTTGGTTAAAATATTTTAATATAATTTATGTTATGTTGATTAGTTATAATATCCAAAATTATAAGATAAATTTTAAAAATTAAAAGATATTTAAATTTTGGAAAATTTATATGCATACCACTCAATTCTTATATATTTATTAATCTAACACCTAAAATTTTATATTTACATACTCAACACTTCACTATTTATGAAAAGTTATATTTCACTTAAATAAATAAGTGACAACAAAGATTTAAGTGTCACATTTATAAATATTAAAATAATGTATTATTTTTATTAAGGTGTTATTTGATTGAATATATTTTGAGTGTGGAGTAAACCGAATTCTCAAATAATATATTTTTAAAATATATTTATAATACACTTCTAATTCAAATCTATAAATTTGGAATTCTCTAAATTTAGGGTTTAGGCTTCTAATTATACAATTGAATGTAAAATAGTCCTTGTGACCACCATCGCTATTATATCTCATTATATTCAATCAAACAACTAAAAAATATTTAAATATCTTATTTTTAGTTTAACATTATATTCTTTTAATACTATGTTATTTTTTTCATCAAATTAAATAGCCGTTAAGATAAAACTATGCCATGAAGCTATGGTGTTATTTTTATTTTTTGAACTCTTCATTTTTAGCATATATCGTATAATTATGAATCCCATCATAATTAATCTTTATATTATCATCATAATGTAAATTGCTTCTCGTAAATTTGTTTACATTTTAAGGATGAAAATATTGATATGAAACGATTATTCTAATGCAGATTACTCTATTCCCCAATCAAGGCATCTGCTTAGCCCTCAGAATCCATCACGCAGCCTGCGACGGCTTCAGCTCTATCCACTTCGTCAAATCCTGGGCCGCCGCCAGCCGCGCCGCCCCTCTTCCTCTACCCCCATCCCTCGACCGCTCTTCGATTTCCGACCCCATTCCTGTACTCCAAGCTCGCCCAAACAGTCCTTCTCCGAAGACCCCTTCCTCACCACCACAGTACTTCCCCTCCATCCCCAACCTTAACCGCCTCCACCTTCACTCTTCCCTCTCATCAAATTCGAAACCTGAAACTGAAACTCCAGTCTAAAATAGCGGAACAACTCCACATCTCCACCTTCGTAATTTCCTCCGCCTGTTCATGGACCTGCCTCCTCAAAGCCAAGGGAAAAGACGACGACGACCTCAGCCGCGTGGCTCATTTCTTCTTTTCAGTCGACTGGAGAAACAGGATGCGGCCGCCTCCTCCGCCGAACTACTTCGGGAACTTCTTGGGATCCCCTTGCTTTGTCCAAGCTAGCGTTGGGGACATTGTAGAGGAAAAAGATGGGTTTTTTATGGCTTGTGAGGCTATAGGTAAAGCGATTGTGGAGATTGGAGATGATGTTTTTAAGGGAATCGAAGGTGTGATTGAGAAGTTGATGAAGGTTCTTCCGCATAAGCCAATGTCGATTGCAGGGTCGCCGAAGCTGCGGGTTTATGACAGTGATTTTGGGTGGGAGAAGCCGGTGAAGGTGGAGGTGACCTCGATTGGGGGGACTGGATCTATTTCCATGGCGGAGAGTAGGGATGATGAGGGAGGGGTTGAGATTGGTTTGGTTCTTCCGGAGGAAGAAATGGTTGAATTTGGGAAGCAGTTTGACAAGTTTCTTACTAGGTGGGATTGATGCGTAAATTATTAGAAATTTGATTACTTGCGAAATTTGAATTTATGTCTATGTCTATATTCTAATAGTATGATGCCATATGATGTTTAATTAATACCTAATTATTATATATTTAAGTTATATATTATTATATATTAATATAATATTAATGATATAAAAATATATAATATTTATATACATATTAATATACAGTAATATATATTAGCTCATAATTAATATATATTAATTATATATTAAAATATCTATATTGTGATATGTTATTAGAATCGAATATAAAAATTTTATCGAAACTCTACGCTTAATAATTTCTCAAATTATTATTTGTACCTAATATGGTTATGAAAAGAGATATGATGTTTGAGTTCTTTGTTTGTTGAATTTCTAATGTTTATATTTGATATGCTATTTTTTCATAATAAATTTGTGAGGTTGCTATATGATTCTGTAATCTATTTTTATTTAATAAAAAAATTCAAAATTATTAGGTGCTTTTTTTTTTTAATAAATTTATGTACTTATGGCATTTTTTTTTTTTAAATTGAAAGGTTGATGCAGGTTGTGCCCATCAATTTTTTATATTTTTATGTTTTACTTTTTTTTTTTTAATTTTTTATTTAGGATGTGGCATTGAGTTGGGAAGTTATTATTGGAGGCTTCTTAGCAAAGAGGAGTTGGGGTTTGAGATGTTGGTGTGGTCATTTGTGAGGTTATGGGATTGCTCAAAAACTTGAGTTAAAATTTAAGCTCACGTTCATATATATATATATATATAAACTTTCTTTTTATGTTTAAATGTCACATTTTATTCTAAGTTGATTTAGAAATAATGTTGTTGATGTTAATTGAATAATAGACCAAAATGACTTGCAATTCCAACAGTGAATTTTTTTTCTAAAATACAATGAAAAATTATGTCTACAACAATACTTAAAAAGCAATCACTATATTCTTCTGAGTATAATAATTTCAAATAATAATCCATGAAACAAATAACATCATAACATTCCTCAAGTTGAAATAAAGCAAAAAGATATAAATAGAAATACTTAAATAAATATGATAACATTAGTATGCATTATCCACAATAATATAAATTATTGAATACAATGTATAGAGATGTTAATTGTGGTTACAATTAACAAAGTGTTCTAACATTATGAAAAAAATATGCCGCCAACATGTTCTTCATATTCTCAAAATAGTCAAGTGTTTCCTTCCAAAAAAATTATTATGTGCAAAGTTCAAATGAAGTATCTATATTTGAACTCCAATAACATAATATCATGTGACGCTCAACTAATATACAACTGTTATGTATTAGTTGTAAAATATTATATATTGACTGTGAAGTATTATGTATTACCATGTAATTAATATTACATCAATACACAACACTTTACAGCTAATATATAACAACTATGTATTAACTAATCACCACATGACACTCTAGACTCCGCACGAAATAATCTCCTTTCCTTCAAAAGCTAAAGTGTAAAAAATAATAGTAGCAAACAATAACGAACAAACTCACACAAAATATAAAACTTTTATCAATCTAATATAAAAGAAAAAGTAACATTTAAAATAAGTTAACAAATCATACCTTTTCTCTTAACTAAAATAATGATCTAGAAATTTATGAATTAACTTTATGTTATTAGGAATCTTTAGATGCAAATTTTATTTCATTGTATTGAAAAGGAGTTAAAAAATTATAAAGAGAAGAGAGGAAGGAGCAAATTCTTCTCATCCATACCTTGGTTTGATCTAAAAGGTAGGATTCATAGCTTTTAAACTTGGTGATTTCTTTCATGTTTGAGTTTAGCTTGGGAAATTCATTTTGAAAGATATAAGTCAACCTAAGATTAACTAATCCAAGGTGAGTCTAATAAAAGAATATCATTGCTAAGCATATCACAATTAATGCATGAGTAGATATTAATTAGATCATTAGTTGAATAACATGGGTTGGGGTTACATGATGCATGGATTGCAATTTGAAAGAGAGCTTTTTTATTCTTTATTTATTTATTTATGAATTTTCAACTTTATGTTAATGCATGTATGCATGTATATAATGAATATTTACAAATACATGACATTTTTTAACTAAAGAAGTGAGGTAATCAAAGACCTCTTTATGACTACTTTAAAGTCTCATATTTCCAAGATGTCTTGATGATATACTTAATAATTCAATAGTATGCATCCACATGTAAGAACATAAAGATGAATCTTGAAAAAATTACTTTATATTTAAATAATGACATTAATTTATCATTACCACATAACTCATCACAAATCAAGGTACGTGCCGTTGTTGAACTAGGGAAGTGAGGTAATCAAAGAACCTCATAAGACTACTTAAAGTATTGTGTTCCTGGGATGTCTAGACTGCATACCTTTATGAGTTATGATTCATATATATGGAAGATCAAAATCAACTTTCCAACTCATATTCATTTGTATACAAAATAATTTGAGATTTAATAGTGATAATAGCTACACTTCTTAGTTAAAATGCATGTAATTAATACAACTTCTTCATATATCTCTTTTATTGCTTAAGAAAAATAACTTTGAAATTTATTAGTGATAATAGTCACTCTACTTAATTCAAATGCATATAATTAATGCAATTTCTTTATATGATTTCAAACACATGAATGCATGAACACATTCAAGATGAATGCACTAAGTAAAGTAATTGAAATTTCACTAAACATCATCTTTGGATTCATTAATTCCAAAGGACATAGTACACCCATATCAATATCCTACACCTCATCAAATTGATTAGATTTAACTTTAGATTTTGAGTTATTTAATCCTAAGAAAAATGTTAAGTGATTTGGATAACCCTTACCCCTCTTTGTTCATTAAGAAGTTTAATAAGTGATTTTTATGATTTAATTAAATTTCATTTCATTATTTAACCTTTCAAATTCCCTCTCAAAGAAGCTTCTCAATTTGATTAACTATTAATCAAGGGCCTAGAAAGATCTATGATTAATGATTAATTAGATTAAGCTTCTTAATTTGATTAACTATTAATCAAGGGCCTAGAAAGATCTATGATTAATGATTAATTAGATTAAGAAAAAATTAAATTAATTAATTACTTTCAAAATTCTTCACACTAATAGAGAATCTTTAATTAAGGGATCCTTATATTAGCTAAGCACATAAGGAGATTTAATTAAGAATTTTGATCAACTAAAATAATTACAAAGGTTATTTATTCCCTAATTTAACAAAATTATTTAATTAATTCATTAAATACCTTTAGCTTTGGAAGAATAAATAGGATCAAAAGTCCTAATTATTTTTCTTTGGCCACATTTACTATTTTTATAGTTAATTAAACATCCTAATTAATTTCATAATTTTTAATTTTTAATAATTATTAAATGCTTAAAATAGGTGATTAGGATTTGAAAAATAAACTCTTTTAATTCATTTGATAAATTATCCCAAGAAAATTATGATAGGTAGAGATCATTCCAAAAAATAATCAGACAAAATCTCATCTGATTAGCCAAGTAATAATTAAGACTTCAAAGCTTAATTAAACATTATTCACTAGCAAGATTATAGGATTTTATTTTTAGATTCTACTCTGTTTAAGCTTTCCAGAATGAGTTTATCTATATTTTTTGATTTTTTATAATTAGTTATGATTTTTTAAAGTTTTGATTAATTAACCCTAATTAATCCATTTACATAGTCAGTGCTACACAGCCGTTGGTCCAACGCCAGTGCTTTCCATGTGGTGTCATGAGATTGGCTACTTAAATCGTCTAACGCAGTTATTAACTCAGCAACGGTGAACTCACTTTTGTCTTAGTCGTCCGATCATAGATAAGACCGTGGAGATTAATCTCACAATTTTAATGAGACAAATCAAGAAAATCTAGCATGATTAATCACGTTATTGACCTCATTTTTGGAGTGAGTTCTCAACTTCCTCATCATAGATCTATGACTCTTGTAGGCATTAAGAGCTCCTTATTCTTAAGACACTTCTAGAGATTAGATGAACACTTAACCTAAGCTTAAAGACTTAGAAGGGTTAGCCATAGGGTTAGGTCATGCCTTAGGGACTTAGGGAGATTTGACTACCCTATAGCCTAAACCCAATCCATGCTTTCCTTCTCAAACCAAACATCAAATTCATGCTAAATCTAAACCAAATTTCCATGACTCATAATCAATCCCATAATCAAATCCAAGTTTCAAAATTCCTTCCTAAGCAATATGACCCATCTTCATATGTTTAGCCAAATCTCCACCCAAGTTATCCCAAACTTGATTGATTTTTTTATAAATCAATTATTCCTTTATTTATATTCACAAATATAAATGAAATCTATATCAAATGATCAAAACCAAATCAAACTAAATCATACCAAACCAAGACCCTTCTTAGCCATATGGACCTACCTCCATAAGCTTAACCAAATCTTAACCCAAATCAATCAAAAATTAATTGATTTCTATATAAATTATTTATTCCTTTATTTATATTCATAAATATAAATGAAACCTACCTTCCAATGACCAAAAATAAATCAAACTAAATTGATTTCCTTCTTAGCCCTTTTGACTTACATCCTTAAGCTTGGTCGAATTTGCTTCCAAATCACTCCAAACACAAGTGATTTTCTCATGGATCATTTATATCTTCATTTATATTTATAAATATAAATGAATATAAATCTAAATACCCTAAACCAAATCCAAAATGAAACCAAAACCTAATTCAAGTCTTTTAAGCCAATTTCTTGGACTTAACTAAAATCCATCTAAACCAAGCCAAAATCAATAGATTTTCTCTTGAATCAATCATTCCTTCAATCATCTATCCAAAAATAAATGAAACCTACAATTATCGAATGATACTCAAGTCAACCCAAGTCAAGTAAGTTAGCCCTTTTGACTTGAAATTTCTAAATGAGCCAAAATCCATTGGACTCCAAATTGATTGCAGTTGGATTTATATTTCAATCCTAAGCTCATATATAAGTTTAATTAAACTTGAATCAAGCTAAAACAAAACCAATTGACTAATTTAGGTCCACTTAACTCAAAGTAGCCTAAAGGATCTTTTTGAGCCAAGTTCTAATAACCCAAATTGGATTGAATCAAGCTCATCCAAGCCTCATATCATGATCAACAATCACCCTAGGATGATCAACCAACTTGAATTAGGTCAAACCAAGTCAACTTGATCCTTTGACCAAGTCAACCTTTAGCCTAAATGAAACCCAAACTAGCCAAAACCCACCATACACCAAGTTGATTGAAACTATTGATTCACACAAACCCATGATCAATGATTGACCTTCAATTGAGCCAAACCAAGTCTAACTGACCATTTAATCCAAGTTGACCCAAATTATCCTAAAAGGCCAAATGGGTCAAATCATAATCTAATCCAAATTGATTGCAACCAATAGCTCAAGTTCATTCCAAATTGATTATTGAATTTGGCCAAAGCCATAATTGAGCCTATTTTGGCCAATTGGTCAACTTGACCTAACCTAGCCCAACTTGACCTAAAGGGTTAAATTGGCCAAAATCTAAATTAAATCAAAATTGGTTCAAACCAAAACCTACAATCATCTTCAATTAATCAATTGAACATGAACCAACACCTAACCCAACCTAATTTGGCCAATTTGGTCAAATTGGTCAACTTAGCCCATTTAACCTATATGAACCCAAGTGAGCCAAAATTAAATCTAGACCAAATTGATTGAAACCATTTGAACTAAAACTCTTCAAATCATCATTTGAACCTAACCCAAGCCTTGGTTTGATCAAATTTGACCAATTGGTCAACCCAACCCAACATAACCCAATATGAACCAATTTGACCAAATGAAGCCAAAACCCATAAAACCAACCCATGGGACTTTGGAGGATGACCAAACCAGATCCAAACTCATTTGGGTCAACATAGAATCAGTTTAATTCCATTTGGAGCCCAAGACCGATGCAAATCCTCCATAGATCCTCTTCCCCATGTGGATTTTGCCAAAAATAGTAAAGTCCACCCTCCTTTCACCTTGGCAGCCCTCACTCACCCAAATGAGGAATCCCTAAGCTCCTAGTCCACTCTACAAGGGGATAGGACTTACCATAAACCAAAGGGAGGTGAGCCAACTCACCTCTCATGCAACCTGAGCACCCAAGTGATCAAGGAAAGATAATCAGCCCATATCCAGTTTGGAGCCTCCTATCATGGCCTTTCCCAATCTTTACAAGCTACGTGGACATGGGTATGACCACTCCAGCTCTTTGACGATCGCTGGCCAAAAAAATAAGAAGCCATCACTTCCATTCATCTTAGAAAATTGAGGGGTATACCCCCTCAATTCACATGGGAAATGAATCACTTCAATAGACTAAGCTTTCAAAGATGATTTCGAGCCTCCTTGCAATCCCCAGAGCGATCTCGAGCTTCCTATCTTTGGAATTTCTCCTCCATGTGAAACTGAAATAGGGGAGGCTAATCTAGATTTAAGCTTGTTCATTCCCCAACCAAAATCAAATTCTTTTTACACACACCTTCCACGCATGTCGAAGTTACCCAACCCATTTCCCAAGCTCCAAAGCCGCCTGAGGAGGGATTTCGATCAAAACTGAAGCTCCAAAGCTCAATCCTTGGCCTTCCGAGCTACCCACTAAGAACAAACTCAATTGATATTCAACAGGGATTCATCTCAACTAGACGAAGCTTCCTTAAGCATGCGAGCACCAATCTTAACTCTGGTTAGGCATTTCCATGAAAATTAATCTCTAGCTTGAGTGATGTTGGTCCTTTGTGAAAGAAATTCGCATGTGAACTCATCATAACTGTTGGATCCTTGTGGATCCCTCTCGTGAAGGTGTGGGTTGATTTTGGAGCGAATTTGAGCTTGGGTGAGTGATCTATGGTGGACGGGCTTCGTTGTTCATCGCTTGCGGGAAGGAAGATCATGGGCTATTTGTTCCATGTGATTAGAATGGATGGCTCTGATCAGATCAAGCTAGATCTGTCTATTTTAGCCCTTTATGTTGTGGGATTGATCTACGCCATCCGATCCAAGATTAGACGGCAGAGATCAATATCCGAGCTTTTACTCTAGCGTGAATGTGTCTAATAGCCAATCCCACAGCTCCATGTGGAAAGCGTGCCACATCATCACGCCACATGGTGCCAATGGGATTAGGCTTAATTAAGGTTATTTAATATATTTTTAAGGCTGAAACTTCAATAATTCATAACTAATTATAGAAAAATGCTAATTTTAGCCTCTCTCCTAATCATTTCCATAAATTTCCTTCTCTTCTTCAACCAAAATCCTAATTAATGTTTAATTAACTAATTAATGGCCTAGTTGGTTAATTTGAAATTCAAATCACTTCAAATCATGCCTAATTAAATGAGAGGGCTTATGGAATTAGGTTGGGACCTCTTTCCCAACCTTTTCCCCTTAAACCATTTCATTTCAAAGGATAATAAATTAAATTTGGTAATTAAGTAAAGAGAAATGGATTAATGACTTGATTAACCTAATTAAAAGAGTAATTGAATTTGATTTCCCTTAATTCATGGGTAGAAATTTGGGTGTTTAATAACTTAAAGAGAGTTAATGAAATTATGGTTGGCTCATATGTGAGAAAAATCATAAAAATAATTAAGTGAGTACTTTGAGCCTAATTAATTAATGATTGTGAGCTAATTTTATTAGGATCTTTTCATTTCATAGGAGCATTGCTATTTACCTTTCAATTCATTTGCATATTACATTGGCTCATAATCATTTAATTAGTTATCTTAAGGCAACATAGGTAAGGGTTTAATTAATTGATTTAATTCATACCTTAACCTAATTAATCCATAAAATCAACCAAATTATTTTTCATTAAATCAAATTAACTCACACATGGGGAATGTGATTAGGATTAGCAAATCTTTCTCACATTTCCTAAATTAAATCAAATATAAAATTAAAAATGATATTAAGAAGTTTTGGATTTATTTTAAATGAGTTTATTTAGTATGATTGTCCTTATGAATTAGTTGGATTGAATGAAATCATGTGCTTATGTCCCTTTGTTTCTTTCTAATCATATTAAATGTTGTATGTCACTTGTGCTCATGCATTCATCCTTTTCCAAAATTAATTAAATTAAATGATTTCCTTTATGTCAAGCTTGCATGTGTTGGTTTAAAATAATATATGGGTGGCTATTATCATTATAAAATCTAAATCTATTTTCCAAAACTTATAAATGAATGATTATATATGCTATGAATGCTAATTATAAATACATCAGAGATGTATTTGATTATAGCTTAAGTGTATGAAGTGAAGTTTCTTTTCTTTCATTCATGTATTAATTTATATAAGTAATAATGTTAATGGGTATATAGCATGGACATCCCGAGAATATGAGGCTTTAGATAGCTACAAGGAGGTCATTTGATTACCTCACTTCTCTGGTTTAACATTGACACATACTCCATTTGATTTCATTCTTATGTATTTCAACATTAGAGTTTGGATAAGACTTTAGTCCATATGCATAAATGTTTCAAACAAATAAAAATATAACTTTTGCATAGTTTTCTTTGATTTATTTATGTATACATCCATATGTATTTGAGAAAAACAAATATTTAGTCTGGGCATCTCGAGAATACGAGGCTTTAAGTAGCCCCAAGGAGGTCATTTGATTATTTCACTTCTCTAGTTAACAATGGAATGTACTAGCTTATGTCTCTTATACATGTGTGTGTATTCAATTATGGAATTAGAACCCCTCTTTCTTTTATCAAAATACATGCATTTGCAACTGTTCAAGTTGTTGAATTAATTAATCATATGACTTGGAGCTCTCTTTTTTATGTTCATGAATGCAAATTTACATATGTTTGAATGTAATGGGTATATAGTTTGGAAATCCCAGGAACACAAGGCTTTAGCTAGCCCCAAGGAGGTCATTTAATTACCTCACTTCTCTGGTTAACAATGACACGTACCTATTTTATTTCATTCCTATGTATTTTTGTATAAAACTTTAGATAGAGCTTTAAATTAATATGATAAAATAATTTAATCAAAAAGGAATATATAAACTCTAAATATACATATATTTGCATCCATCATTTAAGTGTGCTAAAACATATTGCATGTATAAGTATGCTTAAGGTTTAATCATGTGCATGTTACATATGATGGGAAGAAATGAATGAATGTGTCATGTAATAATAATTAATTGTAATTAATCTTATGATGTCTTTCTTATTGAATGAGGTTATTTAAAGTGAACCTAAACTTAGGATTAAATTAAAATATGTAATAAGTCATTCACTAAAGAGAATTGATTAATTAATTTTCTTTAGATATGACTTAAGATAGAGATGAAAGAGAGTGATCCTCTCTTTTCTTCTCTTTATAACACTTAATTGTTAGGTGTAAATAAAATGGAACATGAGAAAGCATTGAGTGAAATTCCCAAATCAATTAAACCACTTAAAGTGAAACCCTCCTTTATAATTAAATCCTTTCTTACCTAGAAAATTCTAACAAAGCCTAGTTAAGGCATACCACACAAGCCTTAATACACACACACACTTTAGAAGTAAGTCACCACTTTTAGCTTTATGTTAAGGCGGTTCATGGAGTGATATATGTTTGGTTTTATGATGTATTATTGTAGACTGGATTTTAGGTGTATGCTTTGTAGAATGGATGTTAGGCCATGATTAGTCTAATCATATTTTATGCAGGAGATTATGCTTAAAGGAGTATGAAATAAATATAAATGCTCTCTTTTACATGTAGCTTAAGCCCTAAACATAATCTAAATTAGGGTAGGTGGGCTTGGTTACTCATGTGCAGGGTGCTAAGTCTAAATTATTCATATAACTGCTTGGGTTGTATGGCGTGTTTAGCTAACACTTATTTTATAGGTGTAGTTAGATTTACTTTTTCTATTTTTAAAGTACTTTTTCATTAAGAATTAGGATTAGCATTATGGGGGATTAGGATGAGTAGTGGCTAGAAGGTTTTATCCTGGGAGACCTTCTGATGCCTTTGAAGCAAGCACATCTAAATGAAGAAATGAAGGAGATATGAAGAATAAAGATAAGAAGACCCCCAAAACATTTATTCATTTGTAAAATTATAATTATTCTTTCATATACTGGGTTGTATAAGGGTAGAGATCAGCTACCCATTTCTCTTTTCAGGCTGTATGAAAGCACCCGACCACACCAGCCTTTTATTCTTTTGCGTTAAATTTATAAAAATGTTTGATGTTATGTTTAAATTGTGCAATAAAAATGACATGCCACTTTTTAGTTTCATTATGAATAATGATTTAATGTGTGGCCTAGATTTGATTAAGCTCCTAGGGAAAAATAAACCTAACTATAACTCATAACTAATTTTTCTAAATAATTTATAACCTCACATAAAGCCAAGGCATTAAATCAAAATAATTAAAAGATTTAGCAACCCCTTAGTTGAATGGTTGTGTATTTAATATCATACATTCATTTCATTCTTGTAAAGAGAGGGCTTCCATCCTTGTACGATAAGGGAAGACTTGACATTTGAGGGTCTTCTGTAATGAAAAACACCTCTTTCTCTCTAATTTAGCCAATAATCTCATTTCATCATACATTTTAGCATATGAAATCCTATGGATTTTATCAAAATGAAGAGTCCAAAATCAAATAAAATTTAAAAGGATTTGCATTAAACTAACTCATGGCTCATACCACTCACGCTCTAGTCTATTAGGGAGTGGGTTTAAGGACTTTAGTTTTTTTCTAAATAATAAAAACCCAATTATCTTGCAGAATCATATGACTTGCCTACATAGTTTTAAAACATAGGAGAAGTTAGTTGGCTGTCACTCCAAGCAGTTATTAGTCCAGCAGTTGGGTGATTGACCCTCCCTTGTGGAGGTAAACTATATACCCACTTTTGCTTAAATTTAGGACATGCTTTAGCCCTTGTTAAACCTTCTAGATTTAGGACATGACGTTGTTGTTTCCTTCGGGCTACATGTATAAATCCTCACCTCATAGACATTTTTATAATCTTGTATTATGGGATTGTAAGCCCTAGCAATATAATAAAAGTTCAACTCAAACAAATAACTCTCTTCAATTTCAAACATATAAAATCTAACCATAGGGTAGGAATGGTCACTTGGCTTTCTAGTATCATGAGCATTCCCTACTCATCTCCTTGGCTTTGATAATAAGTCTCTCCTTCTTTATCTATCCCAATTGATTTTTTAAATAAAACTAATTTATTGATAGTCCTATCTTTGAAATCTTTGGAGACAATAATTGCCTACTTTAATTGAGAGTATTCCTAAGGAACTCACCTTCCATAAGATGTAATTAACTATGGGGGCTTTCCCCTATAGGGAACTTTAGAAGCTGATTTAATATAAACCCTACTTTATTCATCCATATAAAGTAGGGGAAAAAATCTCTGGTATATTCGAAGACCCATCATACCTTAGGAGTCTTTATTAAGTAATTAGGTCCATTGATGGGCGATGCCTCTATCTTTTGAGATAGTACATCATACCTCAATGTAGTACCCGATCACTTAATAAGTACACTCTTAGATCTGCGTGGTACCCCCCATACACATATCAAAAATAAACACCATAGAAGTTTTTGGTGACTCTGCTAGGCATGGTTCCTCTCTCCATATATAGTAGACAATTGTTGTCTCCATGCATCGATAGTGGACTTGTATTTCATATGAGTCTGAGAATATATTTCTTTTTGTTGGCACTTAGCTTATTTCATTCTTAAGCAAAGCTAGCCAATATCTTTTAGGCTTTAAGACCTCACTCCTTGTATTTCTTTAAACCCCTATTGGGTCCCCCAATAGGTAAAAGATAAAATTAACTAATGAATGGAAATGACTAAAATTTAGAACTTCTTTAACATTAGCTTGGTGAGGCAAGGCTCACCTTATATTTAAGAAAATAAACTCTTTTGCAAAATACCACTTTCCAAAAGCACTTTTTCAAAATTCACATAACAAAATATTTTGCATAAAATTCACAAGAAATTTTCAAAAGCACATAAATTCATATAACCAAACCTCATTTAACAATTCTTATAATTATACCTAGAGGTTCTTTTCAAAGTCAAAATCAAATTTTTTAAAATCCCTTTTTCAAAAGCACATTTGTGAAAATAGCTACCTCCATACAATATACCCAAATTTGTTGAATGAAGATTCTATTTTGAATAAAATCATGACATAAAATTGAAACTCAAATTAGCATATTTCATACATGCTAAAATTTAAGTTTCCCTCTTTTCAAAATCAAGAAATCACACACAAAATCAAGGCATATTTGAACCCCCATTTGACATACCCAAATTTGTCAAATGAGAGTCCCCTTTCTTTTGGAAAATCAAGGAAAATTGAATTCTATTTAACACACTTACATTTGTCAAATAGAATTCCTCTTTTCCAAAGTCTTGAACATTAAAATACATTTGCACTCCATTTGATATGCCCAAATTTGTCAAATGAGAGCCCCATTTTTAAAAATCACAAAAAAAAAATTTGAACTCTATTTAACACACCTAAATTTGTTAAATAGATTTTCTCTTTCAAAATCACAACACATTTTGAACTCTATTTGACATATCATATTTGTCAAATAAAGAATTTGCTTCGTTCGGTTACGTATTTAGAGAGTGAGCAAATCACTTGTGACTCTTTACTTGCCAAATTTTTTAAGTAAGAGTCTCATTTTCAAAAATCATAAATATACTTGACTCCTACTTACATACCAAATTTGTTAAGTAAAAGTCTCATTTTCAAAAATCATAAATACACTTAAAAGTCTCATTTTCAAAAATCATAAATACACTTGACTGCTACTTAACATACAAAATTTGTTAAATAAGAGCCTCATTTTCAAAAATCATAATGCACTTGACTCTTAAGTGTGTTGATTTGTTTTAAAAATGAGGCTCTTACTTAACAAATTTGGTTATGTTAAGTAGAGGCCAAATTTGTTAAGTAAGAGCCTCATTTTCAAAATTCATTTGGCCACTACTTAACATACAAAATTTTTTATGTAAGAAGCCCCACTTTCAAATCAAATCAACACATATCACACACATAATCAATCATCATAAACAAAGATGTTTCACAAAATTTTCAAACACATAATTGAAAACTTTTTTTTAGCATACCTAAATTTGCATAGTAAGGTTTTCCAAATCAAAATTTCAAACAAGATATACAACATATATATCTCAAAGTCTCTCCAAAAATTTGAACCATGCTCAACATACTTAAATTTGGTTAGTATGAGCTCTAAATCAAAATCATATGGCAAAGTCTCTCCTCCAATTGTCAAAAATCTCTCTAAAAATTTAATGAACCCCACTCAGCATACCTAAATTTGTTAAGTTTGAGTTCAAATTACAAATCAAGTTTAGAAGTTAATGATTGAAGATAAATATTAAAATAAGGGTCTAACTTAGTTACATTTCAAACAAATGTAGTAATTTCAGCACAGTTAATCATTTCAATCGTCAGTCAGTGTAGTGATCATGGCTCCTGATGAGTTTGTTTTCTCTTTCCCCTCTAGTGTAGATCTAGCCTTGGATCAGGCCAATCTCACCACAACTGATGGCGTACATCTGATTTACTTTGGCCATGGCTTTGAGGGGGTGCATATTACTTGTGAGGGGATGGCCCTCATAACTGTTAGTAGGGAGGAGGTCATGGGACATATGCCACTTATCCGCTTTGACATGCCCTCTGACTCCAAGTTCCCCTCATTGAAGAGGAAGGCTGCAGAGGTTTCCACACCCCATTCAGTGTCAATGTCAGTATCAGTTGCATCTAAATGGGTTTAGTCACTTGCCTCTACCATGCTCCAACAAGAGCTACTACCTCCTCTTTGGTCACCCCAAAGGGGAAGACTATCTTGGCCTCTGAGATAGTCTCCCCTAACTTTGAGGTAGGTTCTAATTCCTACTCTGCTTTTCTCACATGCATACCGCAACAAAAATAGGAAGGTCAAGTTGGACCACGAGCGAGTAGCCAAGGAGCTCGATGTCACTTCCCATATAGCTGAGGAGGGTTCTCCCTATGAGACCTCTCCACTTTTGAGTGGCAGTAGGTTTCACCCCATCTTGGCCTCAGATGGAGAGGAAGACTACAGGAGGATCACTTCATCACCTCCACCACCAGCATACTTTGAGACACCACATGGGGATTCTACATGGTCGGGAGCTACGGATGCTCAAGTCCGATTTGTTTGACTTGAGATCTATAATCTCAAGGAACATTAAGGGTCAGATCCATAAAGAAAGAGAGAGAGAGAGAGAGAGAGAGAGTCATGGAGGCTCGAGTATATGCCCAAGTGGGTAAGAGAGAGAGACGAAGGTATGCCAGGTAGTCGATAACCTTTGTCCTGATGGATTTCCCTAATTGTCACCCTGTTAGGGTCGATCATTCAAACAATATTATTCTCACTAGTGCAGTCTGACACAGGAGGAGATCGCCAGTTGAGAGGTAGTCGGTGTTGCCATCACACCACTCCCCTTGCTTTCCACCATTACTTGTTCAGCTTACAGCATCTAACACTCCCAAAGATTCAAAAGCTCCCATTCGGAAAGACCATCCCCACTTATGATCCGACTATAGCCCAAAGATCCCACTTCATCCACTTCACCTATTGAAATGAGATTGAGCTCCCCTGCTCGACCCTCTACCTCAGTTGTGGTTAGGAAAGAGTAGCGACCCAATAGCATCATCGTCACATCACCACCATCACAGACAGAGGGGGAGAGAGGTGTGGACATAGACATAGTCCCCATGATAGTTGATCCTCTTAGTGAGGAAGCCTTGACAGTAGGTAGCATCAGGTGCATAGAGACAGAAGAGCATAGTCCTACGGCTAGTAGTCTATGGGTGTTCATATCGGTCCAGCCAGGCATAGTATACCAATTGATATATGACATATTAATGGACTACATTATTGAGAAAATGTGAATTCTCAGGAGTGACCACTCAAATAAGAGGAGGATAGAGTTAGCTTCGACCCTGATGAGGATGACATGTTGGACGACACAGCTGAGGTCCACATGGTTGATACACAGGGGTCTTTGCAACGATATCAGTTTAGCTAGGAATGTGCTATACTCAAGAAAGATGACACTTCTCACTCAACTCAGCACCTCCTCCACCAGCTCAGGCAGAGGGATGATCTCATTGACAAGATGGAGAAGAAAGTAGAGGAGTTGATGGCAGTGGTTTTAGCGTTGCAGACCTCAACCCCAGTTTCGCCACGTTCTCCCATGGTAACCGACATACCAAAGTTGGTGCATACTTTAGACCATCTAGGTGTACTCTAGTAGAGGATGATGCTGGTAGCTTGCATAGGAAGGTTACAGATGGTGCCTCCATGCATGAAAAGAATATCAAGCATATGATAAAGCAGCAGGTGAGGGAAGTGATGGAGCAAGCCAGGGGGAGCTCATCCATTCCAAAAGGTAGACCATACTTAGAGAATTTGATGTAGTTCAATACCCCAAGAGTTTTTTGTCGCCTTCCTACAAGTTCTTTAATGATAGTAGGAACCCATGTCATCATATTGTACATTTTAGAGCGACTACAATCTGTGTGACACACTCTTATTCTCTTTATCGGGACTTAACAGGTTGCATTTGATTGATTGGTATCTTTGTTGACCTCATTTTTAGAATGAGCTCTAAACCTGTCTATCTTAGACATAGGACTCCTCTTAGACACTAAGATTTCCTTAGGCTTAAGACACTTCTAGGGATTAGGTGAACACTTAACCTAACCCTAGAGACTTAGAAGATTTAGCCATAGAAATAGGTCATGCCTTAGGGTTTTAGAAAAACTTGCCTACCCTATAGCTTGAACCAAATCCTTACTTCCTTTATTTAAGTCAAACCACAAATCATAATCAACCTCAAATCCAAATCAACTTCAAATTCAAACCAACTTTAAATTCAAATCAACTTCAAATCTAAAATCTTTCCTAAGTCATTTTGATTTCATCTTATGAACTTAGCTAAAATCAAATTCAAATCACTTCAAACTCAAGATATTTTCTTATAACCCATTTATATTCTCATTTATATTCACAAATATAAATGAAACATAAATTCAAATAACAAAACTAAATCCAAAATTCAAGTTCAAATCTAAAATCTTTCCTAAGTCATTTTACTTTCATCTTATGGACTTAGCTCAAATCAAACTCAAATCAACTCAAAATCAAAAGATTTTCTCATAACCCATTATGGTAAAATTATATATCTCCACCTTCATCTAATCCCTTTTTGAAAAAGAGGTATATGAAAATAAAAATATATGCCTTTATTGGGACACCACATAGATCCACAGGTGTTCTTTTTAGGGTAATCATGTACGACATTGAGGAAAGGTGTACTATCTGAAGATAGAAGTCACCAAAATGGACCTAATCACTTTGGAATAAGGGCTCCTAAGGACTATGGGTCTTCGTATGTACCAGAGATTCTTCCCCTACTTTACATGAAAAAGTAAAGCAAAGTTTATGTTAAATCGGGTTCGTTAAGTTCCCTATAAGGGTAAGCCCCCATAGTTAATTACATCCTAAGGAATGAGATTCCTTAAGAGCACTCTTGATTAAGTAAATGTTTGTTGTCTCCAAAGATTTTGAAGGTAGGACTATCAATCAATTGGTTTATTTTTAAAAGATCAAGTAAGATTGATCAAGAGGAGGGAGTTATTATTGAAGCCAAAAGGAAGATAAGTAGGGGATGCTTATGATACTAGGAAGCTTAATAAGCATCCCAAACTATCATATGGTTGGGATTTATATTTTCAAAATTTAAAGGGAATTATTTATTTTTAGTTGAATTTTAATTAGAAATCTAGGGCTTACAATTCCATGACACAAGATCGTGGAAATGCCTAAGAGGTGAGGATTTATGCTTACAACTCGCAAAGGGAAGTAGCAACCTCTGAACCTAAATTTAGGGGGCTTTGGAAAGGGCCAAAGCATGACCTAAATCTAAAGAAAAAATGGGTATTTGATTTACCCCCACAAGAGAAGGTAAACCACCCAACTATTGGACTTACAACTACTTGGGGAATAAAATGAAGATCTAAATATACTTCTTCTTTTTATGCATTTTTTTTAACCCATGATATGCAAATATTCTTGTGATGATCGGTGTGATATTGAGGAGAGGTGTACTATCTCTAAAGATAGAAGTCACCACCCTACAATGGACCTAATCACCTCAATAAGGACTCCTAAGAATAATAGGTTTGCATGTGTACTAAAGATTCTTTCTCTACTTTACATGAAAAAGTAAAGTAGGGTTTATTTTGGATTGATAAGTTCTCTGAGCAAGCCCCATAGTTAATTACATCAAGGAGACCCCTTAGGAATACTCTCGATGAAGGTAAATGATCGTTGTCTCCAAAGATTTCAATAGGTAGGACTATAAATTGATTAGTTTATTTTGGAGAATCAAATGTGATTGATTAAAGAGAGCGAGTTATTATCAAAGCCAAAGAAAGATAAGTAGGAGATGTTCACGATGCTAAGAAACTTAGCGAGCATCTCAAACAATCCTATGGTTGGGCATCATACTTTGAAATTGAGTTATTCATTTGAGTTGACTTTTTATTAGAAGTTTAAGGCTTATAATTTCATAATACATGATTATGGAAATGCCTAAGAGGTGAGGATTTATTCTTATGGCCCATAGAAGAGAGAAGCAACCTCAGAACCTAAATCTAGAGAGCTTTGGCGAGGGCCAAAAGAATGACCTAAATCTAAAGCAAAAATGGGTATTTGGTTTGCCTCACAAGAGAGGACAAACCACCCCACTGCTTGGACTTACAATCACCTAGGGGTGGCTACCAACTAACTCCTCCTATGATTTTAAATTCATGTAGGTAGGTCATATGGTTTATGCAAGATATCTAAACTATTATTTATTTAGAAAGAGTAAGTTCTTAAACTCACTCCCTAAAGAGACTAGACCATATAAGAGCTTGATTCAAATGACCTAAATCTAATGCAAATCATATTACATGTTATTTTTATTTTTGGACAATCATTTAACTCAGGCTTATAGGATTCATATGCCTAATGCATGAGAAGTAAGATTATTGGACAAAATCAACGAGAAGGAAGGAGGTGTATTTCCACCATGTCTCTCAAATATCAAGCTAAGTTTCTCTGGAAAAGGTGAAAGCTCTCTAATCAAGAGTGAAAATAATATGCATTTGTGCATGATGTTAAAAAAAAGAAATACTCATCCAGCTAAGGGGTTGCTAATTCTTTTATCTTGATTTTTAGCCTAAGCTTTAGATGAGGTTATGAATTCTTTATTTTAGTATTGAATTGATTACTTTGGTAGAATATTTATTTTTCTCTAAGAGCCTAATCCACATTTAAGCCACACATCAAGCAAGGAAGAAACTTGGAAAAGGATGACATCTTAATGCACAAGCTAAATAAATAATCAATCAATTTATAAAGTTAACACAAAAGAATAAGATGCCATTTGTGGTTGGGCACCACTGCACAACATAAAAAAAAGGGTAGCTGAGCTCTACCCTTATACAACCCGGATTACAAATGAATTAATTTACAATTAATTAAGAAATTCATTATTATGGGGGTCTTTAAGCTTCATTTCTTTATTATTCTTTTCTTCTTTCTTCTTTGGTTCCTTCTTTTGGGTGGTTAAAAGGTGATTGCTCCAAAGGCTTCACATGGTGCATAAGATGAGATCTTATGACCAATGCTCATCCTAATCCCCCATAACAAACATTCCAAAATCCTAATTATAAAAATACATGAAAAGGAAAAAGTAAATCTAGCTAACACCTACAAAATAGAGATTAACTAAACATACCATAGAAATTCCAAGCATGCATATTGGACTTAGCACCCCACACATGGGTGACTAAGTCCACCTGGCCTATTGGATTATGCTTAGGGGTATAAGCACCTACACAACAAAAGCATTTATATTTTAAGTATAACTCCCCTTAAGCATAATCCCCTACAGAAAATAATGATTAGACTAAATCATCCTACCATTCATTCTATGCACATTCACCCTAACATCCAGACTAAAACATATATCACAAAATAAAAGAAAACATCAAACCATGCACCCTAACCTAAAGCTAGAAGTGGTGACTTAGTCTAATGTGTGTGCTTTAGAAGGTTTGTGTGGTATGCTTAACTATGGTTTTAAAGTTTAAATTTTCTAAGTGTGAAGGTATTCAACTTAGATGGGAGGTTTCATTTAAGTGTTTAGTTGATTTGGGTTGATTTTATTTCATGATTCGATTTGGTTTGAATGAATCCTACTGTTAATTACTAAATTTTAAAGAGAGGGAAAAAGAAGAGAAGTTCTCTTTCCTTCCCTACCTTAAGTAATTTATAAACTGGATTCATGTTTTTTAGTTTTATTTGGTGAATGTTTTATTATGACTTTTAATTAATCTTGAGTTTAGATGAACTCTAAAAAAACTTATTCAAAAGAAAGGCATTTTAAGATTAAGTGAAGTGAACTAAATTCAAAAAGCATCACTTCATTCTTTCCCAACATGTATAATATGCACAAGAATGAATCCTAAGCATATCTATACATACAAATGAGAATATCTAACACACTTTATAATAAATTCTAAGTAGTTTACTTAAGAAGATTTGAATGTTATGATGCATGATTTTTATTAAGTAGAAAAGAGTTTTCTTATCCATTTTTTACATGCACACATAAATGTATGAAAGGCATAAGTGAGTACAATGCCATTGTTAACTAGGGGTGTAAGGTACAAGACCTACTTAGGGCTACTTAAAGCCTCACAACCCCAGGTTTGTCTAGACTAATATACCACTTTCCTTAAATATAAGCATATATGCAAAAGAAATGAAGGGAAAAAAACTATAAAAGTTTGTACTTGATTGTTTATTTTGTTTATGCAATTTATATGCACAAGTGTAGATATCCTTCTTCAGTAATAGCATAGAAATGAATAGAAAATGGAATTAGGCAAGTTTTAGGTTCTTTTCAAATGAACTAAACACTTTACCAAATCCTATTCAAAGCTATACTAAAAGAGGGGAGAAGGAAAACTACACTAAGCACATCCTTATATTTTACTCACATGTAAGCTTGTAAATAAGATATAAGTAACACACTTTCAATTTTGGTAATTGATTCATAAATTTTGGAAATAATTTGGATTTAATAGTGAGAATAACCATTCATATTCCTATTTTAGCTAAAACATGCAATTTGGCATAAAAGAAATATTTCACTTTCATTTTGATTTTTGAAAAGAATGAATGCATGAAATTCATATGACATACATTTAGCATGTTGGGAAGAATAAAATGATGAAAGCATGTAAACACATTCACCTAATTAATTCTAAAGACAATCTTATGAAATAAGAAAGCTTAAAGTAAATCAAATTATTTTTAAAGAAGGTTTGGTTTTATTTTGAGTTTGATTTAATTTGGAAAGTGTGAGGTGAGTTTGCTATTCTTAACCCATTCGCACATGTGTATGATATTTGAGTTCAATTTTTAGATGATTAGATCCATTTTATATTTTGATTAGGTTAAGGTATGAATTATGTGTATTAATTACCCTTTACGCATACCACCTTAGCATAGTTAATCAAATAATCATGAGCCAATGAGATGACATAAAATCTCACAAGGAATCTAAATTTGTAATGCACCTAAGAAGAAAAGGGCCTATTGCAATTTGGCTCATGATTATGATTAATTGAACTAAAGAGTTTAACTTAGTAATTTCATAACCCCTCTCACACATGTGAGTTGAATTTTGATTTCTTACATACTTAGGCTCTTAAACACCTAAGCATTTATCCAAGATAGATTAATTAAGTTCTGTAAGGTTTTAGAATTTTTTTGAAATTAATTAAGGGGGTAATTAGTGAATTAACCCTTAATTAAGGATGAATTAAGATGAAAAGGGGGTTTAGGGAATATCTCAAGGAAAGTATCCCAAAATTATTCCCTAAATCTTACATTCACTTAATCAAAACTTAATTGACTCAATTGAGGGTTAAACCACTATTATGATTAAGCTTAATTACATTAAAGGAGTGATTAAGAATGAATTAGTAATTCCCCTAATTAAACCACCAATAAATCTCAAGAAAATTAGGGGAGGCAAGAGTCATCCCATAAATTAAGCACAAAAAATTTGGGATTAATCATTGGAGTAATTAAATGGTAATTAGCAAATTAACATTCCTAATAAAACCCAAATTTAGAGAAAAAATACTATTCAAAATCCATTGAAATTAATTTTAGAATATTCTATGTTCAATTATCTTTCAAATTTAATTTATTTCATATTTTATTTTCATTTTTATACACTTAGATATGAATTTTAGTAGGTTTGGTGATTAATTAGAATTTATTTAATTCCTAGTTATATTATTAATCCCATCGGCGCCACATGTATCATTGATGCCTCATGCGCATTACACATGGCATGACGGGATTGGGTATTTAACCCATCACATCATAGTGATGCATGGCGGTGATGCTACATGCTTTCTCCTTAGTCATCCGTTCAAGGATCAGACAGTTGAGATTAAAGCTGCAGATATGAGGGAGAAAAATATGGATATTATGCATTTTAATCTCGGTCATCCATCTAAAACATGCGGATGGATGGCCAGAGATTTATCTCCATCGTTCTCTGTGAGCCATAGAGATCGTCCATGTTTGAAGCCATGATCCGAGCTCGATTGAGCTCAGATTGGAATGAAACTCAACCCACACCACCAACATGCAACCTAGATCACATCTAATGACTAAAATTCTATGGGATTAACATTCACTTCATAAAGCTCCAAACCATAGCTAGATTAAGCTTAGAAAATGGCTAACCTCACTGGAGGTGATCATCGATGCTCGAGTCCCTTGGAGAAGCTTTATCTGGTTGAGACGAAGCTTTGCTGAAGGTTTAAGCTCTTGAAATTGAATGGATGCTTCTATGGAACAACTCCCCTTTGCTTTGAGCTCAATATTGATCAAGATGGCTCCTCCTCTGCCTTAGAAACTTAGGAAAGAGCTTGGGTGAGTTCGATTGGGCTCCTTGAGGGAGTGTGCAAAGGGAATTGCACTGGTTTTGAGTGTGGAGTGAATTTAATTTTTGGTGGAGCTCCCCTATTTTCACATTGTGAAAATCAAGAAGATGAAGTTTAATTTCACACTAGGAAACTTGGGGAGGCTGAGGAATTGCTTCTCTGACTTCACTAGTTCAATCGAATTTAAGAATCTTGGAATCAAATAAAATTAGGGGGAGTATATCTCCCTAAGGCAATCAGACGGTCGAAGCTTGCCATGCCATTTTAGATCAATTTACTTGAATTAGTGAGTTTGTTAGGCTATTAGATGAGCCATTGAATTGAGTTTGGCTAGAGGAGTGGAATGGTAAACTCCCCATGTGCTCAAAATAAGTGGAGGCATGATTCCCATGTGGCCATTTCAAGGCATGTGGTTGGTTTGGCCATTGGGCTAGGTTGGGATGATCCAAACCCATTAGGTTGGGTGTACCACATTTCCTAATGTTCACTTGATCCACTGAGAGAGTGGCAAGTGGGAATGAAGAGGATTTGACCAAATTCCAAGTGGAATTGGCCAAAATGTACCTATGGCCTAGGGGTAAAATGGTCATTTGATATTGATTTCAGTTTGGGTATATTTGGTATGATGAGAAAATAGGTTTGGCCAAGTTTCATTGGATTTGGAGTTGGTTTGATGTGGTTTAGCTCATGTTGACCTGTTTAGGTCAAAATGGGTCAACTTGAGTCAAGTTGACCAAGTGGTCAAATTAGGTCAAACCAAGGGTTGGGTCAAGTTCATATGACCATTTGAAATGTTTTGGTTGCTTTGGTTTGATTCAATTTGGTTTAGGTTTGAATTTGATTCATATGATTTCATTTAGGTCAAATGGGTCAAGTTGATTTGACCCATTTGACCTATTTAAGCTAGGTCATGGGTAGGTTTAGGTTTGGTTGGTCATATGAAATGGATTGGTATATTTGTTTCCAATCAATTTTGATTAAGTTTGAATTTGCTCAATTTGACCCTTTAGGTCAAGTTGGGTTCATGGTTAATTGGGCTTTGGGTTGAGTCTATGGCCAATTTTGGTCAAGTTCAACAATCATTTTGGAATAAACTTGACCCATTAGTTTCAATTAATTTGGCTTAGATCAAGTTTTGACACATTTTGACTTTTTAGGTCAAGTTAGGTCAAGTTGGGTCAACTTGGGTCAAGTGGACAATTGGGCTAGGTTAGGCTCAAGTGTTGACTTGGCTAAGTTCAAACATTAGTCATGATGAACTTAGATCATTTGTTTCAATCAATTTGGCCTATGGTGGATTTTGGCTATGTTGGGTTTCATTTTGGCTAAGTGTTGACTTGGTCAACCCTTAGGTTTGACTTGGTTTGACCCAATTTGAGTGATTGATCATCTCATGATGATTGTTGATCATGATGAGAGGCTTATGTGGGCTTAGTTCAATCAAATTTGGTTTGGATTAGAATTTGACTCATAAGGGTACTTTAGGTCACTTTAGGTCAAGTGAGCCTAAGTGGGTAAAATGGCTTGGTCAAAGCTTTATTTGAGTTTTATTGAACGCACATATGGACTTATGATTGAAATATAAATCCATTTGCAAGTTGTTTGAAGTCAAATGAGTTTTGATTCATTTGACAATTTCAAGTTCAAAGGGATGAAATAAAACTTGATTTTTTGAATTGAGTTTTGGTTAAGTGATTAAAGTTTGTATTTATATTTGGATTCATGATTGAAGGATTGATTGAATCATGAAGAAAAAATCAAAGAACTTGATTTGAAGTTGATTTCAAATTTGATTTGAAAAAGGTTGGATTTTGATTGAATTTGAGTTTGATTTTGGAGTTGGTTTTGGTTGTTTGAATTTATATTTAATTTATATATGTGAATATAAATGAGAATATAAATGTGTTAAGAGAAAATTTCATGAGTTTGAAGTGATTTGAACATGATCTATGCTAAGTCCTTAAGAGAAAATCAAAGTGACTTAGGAAAGATTTGTGATTTGGATTTGATTGTTGGATTAATTTGAATTTATATTTAATTTATATATGTGAATATAAATGAGAATATAAATGAGTTATGAGAAAATTTCATGAATTTGAAGTGATTTGAAGATGATTAGGCTAAGTCCTTAAGAGGGGATTAAGGACTTAGGAAATATTTGAAATTTGGAATTTCAACTTAGAATTTGATTTGATTGATTTTAATTTATATTTCATTTATATATGTGAATATAAATGGGAATATAAATGAGTTATAGGAAAAATTCATGAATTTGAATTGATTTGAAGATGATTTAGGCTAAGTCCTTAAGAGGGGATTAAAGGACTTAAGAAGGATTTTGAACTTGGAATTTCAAGCATGGATTTCAATCATATGGCATTGATTTGAGTTTGGAAAAAATCAATTAGGCTAGAATTGATTTTGGTTTCATGTTGATTTGATTTGGAGTTTGACTTGAAGGAAGGAATTGAGGAATGTGGTTTAAGCTATAGGGTAGGAAAATTTTCCTAACTTCCCTAAGGCATGACTTATTCCTATGGCTAACTCTTCTATGTCTTTAAGGCTAGGTTGAGTGTCCACCTAATCACTAGATGTGTCTTAAGACTAAGAATCTCTTAAAGTCTAAGAGGAGTCCTATGTCTAAGATGAAGGGGTTGAAAACTCATCCTAAAAATGAGGTCATCAAAGGGTGCCCAATAGGAAACTCGTCCTAAAAATGAGGTCATCAAAGGGTGCCCAATAGGTCTGATGTGACTGACAAGGAACACCACATGTATTGGTGTTGATCGAAATGATCAACAACACCAAATGATCACAAGCACTGACAAAGATGATATACTCTTAACCTGAGGTGTAGAAGGAATCCATAATTTAGTGCAATGTGGCTGTACTTATGTCAAGGACATGAGAGAGGGAAGGAGGGATCCACTTGGGATAAAGTATGTTAACCTTCCACTAAGGAAGAAGGTTCAAGTCATCCATGAGGGGATGAGAGATTTGATTTGATTTGAGTCTCTCTGGGGAGAAGTTTGATTTGATTAATTAAGTTCACTAGGGAAGAGGGTTGAATTTATTTCAATTTTTAGATTTGGATTTTGAGATGGACCTTGTTGGTTTATGATGGACTGTACTGAGTAGGAGCCATGGAGGCCTAGACCTGATTTAGATTTACCAATCCAAAGGGGTAGTATACTAAACACATAATAGGACTAGCCAACCAAAGGGATGTCTTTCGGTATTAAGCAACTATACTAGGAAGAAAGCGTAGTAAACTTACATCTTCCAAAGTAGGAACTAGTTGCTGGGGGTAATCTATTAGCAGGACAACAGAATGAACCCAACCTAGGGCTGACTATTGAGTGAATGCCACACGGGGACTTAGATCAACTTGAAGATAGTCAAGATTAATTTTATTTTTAGATTTATTTTGATGGATTCTATTCGCGATGGATCATCGAGAAGGAGCTCATATCGCCTAGACATCTCAAGTTTCAACTAAAGGGAGTAGCTACCCATGGGAGAACTATCATACCAAAGGAGTGCCTTTCAGTTTACAATGATCAATTGAAGGGAAGAAAGCTCGGGGACTCACATTTTTCACTACAAAAGACCATTAGGGTGATCAGTTGCTTCGAGCAACAAATCAAACCCGACCTAAGGCTACCTGTCAGTTTACGATAATCATGCTAGAAAGAATGCATCATAGTCTTACATCTTCTAAAGCAGAATGGCTGTCAGGATAACTTGCTTATGACAAAATAGATTAAACTCGTTCTAAGGGTGACTATGGAGTGAGTGCTGACATGGGGACTTATCTCAACTCAGGTAGTCAATTATGGGAGTTCTATCTTCCTAAAGATAGGATGCCTTGGAAAGGGCCCTTTGGAGACTTGAATTCCTAATCCACAAGAAAATTAATTTGTTTGTTTTTTTTAGTTTGTTTTATCATGGACCCTGTTAGTTTGCGAGGGATCAAATTGAGAAAATGCTTATATCAGCTTAGACCTATCTCAGATTTATTGAACCAAAGGGAGAATCTGTGCATGTGCTAAATAAATTCTCCAACCATAGGGATGGCTACTAGGAAAGGGGGACTGTCCAATCCAAGAGTTATCCGAGTAGTGTCTAAATGGTTGCAAAGAATGTGACCCAAATAGATTGCGTAGGGGATGAGGCTGCTAAGGCTTAATCCAAAACCTTAGAGAAGATGACATAGCTAGTCATATATCAAATAGGTATTTAGTGGCCAAATCAAGGAGAAAGTGTGGGGACTCACATCTCCTCCATGGCAAGGAAATGATTCGGGATAGTCATTCTTGAGACATATGCTATCACACCTGGGGACTATTGAGTGAATGCCACTAGGGTACTTATATAATCTTAAATGTAGTCAAGAGGAAAGGAGCCTCTGAGGGACTTACCCTAAACCTCAAATATACTTGACCTAGTTAGATCATGATGATTAATTCAAGAAGAAAGCATAGGGACTCATATCTTCTTAAACAAAATCAACATGAGGTAGCTGCTGGTTGGGAATTAAAGTCTACCATACTAACAAGGTGCTCGTTGGTTTGTAATGGTCAAGGTAGGAAGAATGTGTGGGGACTCAAATCCTCTAAAAAAGTGAGCATTGGGGTGACATACTAGCGAGGTAGTATGTAAACCTGGCCTAGAGCAGCTAATGAGTAAGTGTCATAAGGGGCTTGCTCTCACATTAAATATCCCGAGACATAAGATTTGTGTTTGTTTTTATGCATGTGTTAAAGGGAATAGGATGCCTCTGGGGGATTCTTACATTTACCTTAAACACGCTTCAAGATTTTGATGAAAGGGTGCCACGAATGGAAACCAGGAATTCCCACTAAGAAAGGATGCCGCTTGGGTTCTCTCACACTTAACATAGTTATGCTATTCGAAATAGGATGCCTCTCGGGTTCTCTTACACCTATTCTAATAGCGCTGAGAGATTGTATTTGTATTGTGAAAAAGGGATAGGATGCCACTAGGGGACTCTTACACCTACCCTAAACACGTCATGATGGATTCGCAAGACAAGCAAACAATGCTTCGAAAGAAGATAAGATTTGATGAAATGGAATCAAATTTTTTATTGATTGATAGAATTTTTTTCAAACATGATTTTTATAGGTAATATTTCTTCAAATAGAGCCCATTAATTGGAAGCATCGAGTGTTCCCCTTTACAATCAATGAGCTGATAAGATCCTCCTTAGTAGGCCTTCTCTATGACATAGGGGCCTTCCCAAGTGGGTTCAAACTTTCCCCCTATCTTTCGATGAGCAATAATTGATCTCCTTAGGACTAACACAAGCTCTCCTACTTGGAAAGACCTAGGGTGTACTAGCTTATTATGAGCTTGAATTATTTTGGCACTGTACAACTCGAGGTTCTGGCATGCTCATAGGCGACTCTCCTCCAAACCTTGGAGCTCTTCTAACAGCAACTTTGCATTCTACTATGTAGTGATCTTGCTACCCAATGTTATCCATAGTGATGGGAGTTGAACTTCTAAAGGTAGAATAGCTTCGGACCCATACACTAAGAAAAATGGTATAGACTAAGTCAGAGTTTGGTATGTGGTGTAGTAGGCCCACAATACTTCAGCCAATTGCTCATTCCACTGTCATTTATTATCATCAAGAGTCTTCTTTAATATTTGAATGAGAGTTTTGTTGAATGCTTCTGCTAAGCCATTTGCTCTAAGGTAGTAGATGGTGGAGTATCTCCAATCTATACCGTGTCTCCTGGCAAAGTTGTTGATCTTGGTGCTTTTGAATGCATTACTATTATTGAATATAATTCCTCAACCTATATGATATGAATCTAAAAAGCACATGCTATGACCTCTATGGGATTGCCTCCACCACTTGGAAAAGTAGTCGGTGGCAGCTAAGATAAACCAATGACACTTAAAAGAAGGAAGATCGATCGAACCCATAATATCGGTACCCCAACACTCAAATGGTCATGAGGCCAATGTAGGGTGTAGAATGTTAGGTTGTTGGTGGAGGACCACACTATTACATGACACTGATGGCATCTCCTAGCTACATCCATGCACGCTGTAATCATCAAGGCGGTAGTATCCTGTCTCTTGATCTTCACCTTCATCTTTGGACGGATTGATGTGCTCGCATATGAATGTACCTCTATTATAATGCCACGAGCTTGTTTATCTAATATAACCACATTTGGTCAAAGGATTGTGTAGGTGCCATCAATGAGAGTAGAGAGCTCTGTTTCACCTGATGGGCTTGTGAATTTCTTGAAGTAGTTTGCCAGTGTTCAAATAGTCTATGAACGGTTCCCTCCAATCCACCTCTTCATCATTTTGGCAACGGTGACCTCCCCTTCAGGAGAAAGTTTCTCGATGAATTCAACATCAACAAGGGATAAGACTTGTCTATTTTGGATCTTTATTGAAATGGACTCATCTTCCAGACATGCCAGTTCCTTGGAAAGTTTGGCCAAAGCATCTGCTACTAAGTTCTCTGCTCGGGGAACCTTGTAGATAGTGACTTCAGGAATCTGGGCCAATAGCATCATGGCATACTCATGGTAATGATGAAGCTTGGCTTTGAGAACCTTGTAAGACCCGACAATCTGATTGATGACCAACTGAGAATCCCTAAAGATGTTGATGCTCTTGACAGTGATGGCTAACTCAGACCGACAATCAAAGCCTCATACTAGCTTCATTATTGGCGGGGTTAAAAGATAGTATGAGAATCTCATCATCATTTTGGTCAAGTTAGAGAACTATTCCTACCTTTCCTGAAAGAGTAGATCATGGTGCTTCCCCTTTGTGAAAAGAAGCTGCACCATCAAAATACATCTCCCATTGGTGGTTGTTGGCCTCTCCTAAGTTCATGATTTGTTCATCGAGGAGATTGTCACTAAGTGGAGAATTAGCAGGAAATTGGTGTGCTGCTAAGAAATTCACTAGTGCTTATTCTTTTACCGCACAGAGGGGTATGAATGTGATATCAAACTACAAAAGGATCATTGACCATCATGCCAAATGTCTGGATAGCATTGGCCATGTCATGAGATACTACAGTAGAATGGTTCTGGAGATCAAGTTTACCTTATGAGAAAGCATATAGTGCTATAGCTTTTGAGAGGCAAAGATCAAAACTAGGCAATGTTTCTCAATAGGTGCATAGTTTACTTCAGCAGGGATAAGATGATGGCTAAGGTAGTAGAGAGAATTCTCCTTCCCTTCATCATTGGCTTGGGATAGAACCAGAGTCATCTAATGCAAGGTAGATGATGAGTGGCCCTGGGATAGAGCTTAGAGCGGCTTCACCAATCGCTTGATGTCTTCAAAGGCATGCTAACACTTTCATCCCACTTTAACTTGGCATCCTTTTGACAAGTGCTAAGAATGGCTTGCATCTCCCGATAGGTTGGAAATGAAGTCTTAGATATATAACCATCCTTGGAAGGATCTTAGTTGAGTTAACCTCTTAGAAGGTGGCATTTCTAGGATAGCTTTGATCTTTTATGGATCTATCTCTATTCTCCAGTGTTGGACAATAAACCTAAGGAATTTTCTTGAAGCTACACCAAATGCACACTTCAGGGGATTCATTTTGAGGTTATATTATCTTAACCGCTCAAAACTACTCAAGTCAAAGAGGTGGTCTTCCTTTTTCTCGCTCTTGACTACTAGGTCATCAACATAGCACTCAACGATGATGGATGAGTTCATTGAAGATCATCCCATGGTATGTAAGCATTTTAAGGAAAGGCATGACCTATAATAAAGATTCTCGGGTTTGAAAAGCATGTTTCTTTCATCTTCGAGACATCTTGATTTGGTTATATCCAGATGACCCATCCATGAAATACAAAATTGCATGAGATGAGGAGATGTCCACCATTAATTCTAGTATAGGAAGAGGAAACTCATCCTTAGGACATGCTTTGTTTAAGTCCCTAAAATCGATGCATATGTGAATTTGGCCATTTTTCTTCTTAACTAATATGACACTAGCTAACCAGGTAGGATATTTTTTCCCTGATGAAACCATCATCGATCAGTTTCTTGACTTCATAAATGACCTATTGTTCAATTTCTAATCACATGTGTATAGGAGCTTACTTTATAGGGGTAGCGTTAGGATCTTCTAGCTTATGGACTGCTACATCAAGAGAATCGAGGCTTCTCTTCATAACTCCATGCAAAGTAATCCTTAAACTCACTCAATAGCCTAACTAAGTCATTGATTTCTTCTTCATTTAACAATGGTGATGTACGTTAGGTGTGGATTTTCTTCTATCCTGAGGTGGATTTCTTTAAGCTTGTCAATTATTGAATGGATCTCCTCTTCAAATTTTGGAGGTGCATCCTTAATTTGGAGATCATCTGTGGTTTTTAAACACACATTCTCATAAGAGTTGGTATTGTGTGAAAAGAACCTATTAGACTCCAAATGATTGGTAACAACTAAGCAATTCATCATACTCAACCCAATGTAAATCCTAGTCTACTTGATTGTGCTTCCTTCTGTATTGTTCCATCTTTTCAAAGTACTTTGACCTGTGCCTGGACCATGTGTGAGGAACCAAACCTTTCTATATAAGATTATGAATACAACGTGCGTAAAAGTCAAATGGTAATACCATTAATTCTTTAAATGTATCCTCCTCAAGTTCTACATCAACTTCAAGACTTGAGGATGATGATCCCAAAAAGAATCTCTTTGGCTTCATGCCACTGGAAGACTTAGGGGCTTCCTTAACTACTAAACCTTTAACTTTTTGAGATGAAAGTGAGGTTAGAGCTAAGGTTCCCAGTTGCTGCTTAATAGTCTCACGTAAACCTGATTTGAATACTTTGCTTTGTTTGGAGGCCCAATCTTCATCTCTGCTTGGATTGAAAGTCACATCCAATAGAACCCTCTGAGGGGTTGGTTGGTATACTAATCACATTAGACTCATCCTCTGAGCTAGATTCCAAGTCTATGTGAATAGTAGGGGAACTCCTATGAACTGGAATATAACCTCTATTGGCTGATGACCAACCAGAGGGTCTTCCATCTCTAGAACTACCTCTATTTCTGCCTCTATCTCTGCCTATTGGAGGTTGAATCATCCTACCCACATGTTCATATGATGGAATGGACTGTGGGTGGAATTTTATATGCAGATCTATTTCTTCTTCAATTCCCCTTTCTTGTTCACTTGGATTTTCATTTTTCTTTTTGTTTTCTTTCTCCTTTTCTTTTTTTTTGAATTTAAGTTTAGTCAAAGTTCATGAGAAAGGGTGTTTTGAGGAAGATAGTAGATCGCATCCACATAAATCTCAATCTCTTTAACTGAAAATGGCTTTTCATCTCCATTGACATGGTATTCAATCCCATCCTTTCTAAACTTGATGCACTGATGGAGGGAGGATGGAATTATCTTATTCTGATGTATCCAAGGCCTACCAAGCAAAGTAGTGAATGAAGTATTCAAATCAATGATGTAAAACTTGGTCTTCCTCACCTATCTCCAAAGGTAACACTATGGAACTAAAGCCGCTCACCTTGTTTTGAATCCTCTCAACATCATCCATCTCTCCTCAAAGTGTGGAGATGTTGATCCTCAAATAGGCAAGGGTCTTTAGACTCACATGTTCATCGATGCACCTGGATGAGACTCTAGCAAGTCAATCGCCCATGTCAACTGTGATGTAGGGGATGGTTGTGCTCCAAGTCCCCGTAAGAAGGTCTTCATCTATGAAAGTGATCCCCGCTTCTTTTGTGTAATGTGCCTCCTCTATAGCTTAGCTAAGCATATCTCGGATCAAGGAAAGCCTTGATTAATGATTCCCTCATCTCTTTGGATAAGATGAGGCATATATGCTTAGTTTAGATGATAACTTTCTTAGATGAGAGAGGACATTGTAGTCCACCTTGGGATCCTCCACAAGCATATCCAAGGGGGTAGAGCATCTTGGAGGGCTTCTCATCCTATACCAATGACTTATTTTCCTCTATCTTGAGGCTTAGAGGTAGAACACTATGGAGGTTGACTTGTGATCTCTCTTGTGGTAATGGAAGGTTCACATCGATCACCTATAGCTTCTCCTATGGGACCCTCTCGGATGATTCCAAGTCTATCTCAAGAGGTGAACCCATAGCATTGAGTAGGAAAGTCCAACTCATCGAAAAAGAAAAGATCAATTGTCATAATTATTTTTGACTTGAAGAGTTATCATTAAGAATAGAAGTAGATAACCCATCAGAAGTCACACATATTTAATTCAAGCTAGCTTTATTCTTCAATTTATTGGATTTGATAGGTGGTACAAAGTAGAAATCAAGTAAAGTAAGTGGGTAAGAGATTTGATGCCCTTATCTACCAATACAAGAGTTTTACTAGTAGAAAAGGAAGAACTAGCTGAAGTAGAAGTCATGATGTGGTAGCTACGAGGGACTGAGGCTCGATCGGTGGTTTGCTATTGGGCTATCCCGACACATCTTGAGCTCCCCTTTCCCTGAGTTGGCACTGGAAACTTGCAAACCTTCCTTGATGTTGGAGGTTTGAGCTGACTCAGGCACATGCAAGGAAAGTTTCTTGATCTTCTGAATGATCTTTTTAGAGGTTTTGGATAAAGAGATATCCCAACCTTCTTTGGTTTTGGAAGATCATAAGTATCCCCAAGGATTACCTAATGGACTGGATGGTTTTCACAAGTATTCCTTCGATAACTATAGCGGATCTTGAAGCTATGTTCAAGCCAGTGCTTAAATATGAAGCAATCCTCCAAAACATGACCTAGCATACAGTGGAAGGGGCTAAAGTTAGGATCATGGCTTTTTTCCACTTTCTTTGGTCTCCTAGGCTTGGGTAGTTAAAAATTAGGCTTTTTTAAAAGATTCTTAAAGATCTTCCTAATTACCTCCCTCATAAATGAGTAAGGTTTGTTAAGTTTATCTAAAATAGTAGGTGGACCATAGCTACGGCATGTGTCTTCTTTTGATGATATGGTGAGAGGTGTGGCCGTGAGGCTCTGTGGGAGGCTATAGGCTTGGTGGTAGGAGGTGGAAGTGAAGGTTCGAGGTGGTGGTCTCTCGACTAATCTCTCTAGCTGGTTGCTTCCCTTTTCTATCATTATCCTTCTGCTCTTTTCATAGACCTTTTCCTTTGCTTTAGGCAACGTCTTGAAAAGCAACTATTTGGCCTCTCCTTGTAACTAACCTTGTTGATTAACTTCTCAAATATTTTAATGTGAAGCCCTTAAGCATGAAGTGATGCCATGGATATTCTTTAGAAAAATCTCAATGGCATGTTGTCGGCAGCTCATTTCATACTCAGTTATGCCGAGAATATAATCAACAAGGGAGTCACCGGGTGTTGTGTGCTACAATGAGATCACATTAACCCTTTCGAGCTCAGAAACCTCTTGATAAAGAGTTGCTCTAACTCAGCAAATGTCTTTATCGAACCATTAGGAAGTTCAGCATATCAATCAAAAGCTATCCCTGCTAAGCTACTGATCAAGAGGTACAATATCAAAGCATCACTGCCACTGGCATTACAATAACTGTCCCTGAAGTGTGCAATATGATACCTTAGGTTTTCACTACCATCAAAGCTCTTGAAAGAAGGTGGCACAAAATCCTTGGGATATTGGATTGCACCAAATTTCTTTAGGTAGGGTTTACCCTTCAGAACTGATGACCCTCCCCGGGCTTGATCAAACGCTTCCTTCATCTATTACTCAACCATATACTTGATGTCTTTCTCCTGTATGGAGGTACTTAACACTACTTTCTTATACATGTTAGTGCTACCTTGCTCGATGTGAGGTGAGGTCTTGGCTAGGTCCAAGACATGCATTAACTCTTGCTGACTAGTCTCAGCTGTAATATGATGAACTGCTAGGGTTTATTTCTGAGGTACAGAGATTGCTTCTAATAAGTCCTCAAGCTATCTCATCATCCTATCTATTTGTTCATCTTTCTAATTTAACCGATATCAGAGGTGTTGGGCTGATTGGGCTATGTCTTCCTGCTCAACCTCATCACCTTCCGTAGCTTGTTGGTCTCTAAGGATGGTTCCCCTGGTATCTACCATGCAAACCCTAGCTGAGTCTCTTAACAAATCATCTTTATTGGGATCAAAGATGATCTTCTCCTCATCAGACCAATCATACCCCAAATTTTTTTATTTTCTATAAGATAATATGCTACTATGTCCTCAAGAGAATGATCAATCTGAATGGGCACAGATAATTTTGGCTGACTAGTGTGATCACTATCATGTACTGAGAGGCACTAGACCTCCCCTGCTGTTGGAGAATCAATCTTGTGAGGACTATACTCACTAGAAGAGACACACTCCTAACTATCACTGACTCTAAAGGGTGACACTCCTAGGAGGTTCTACTATCATTAGTGCAACTAGGCTATCATCCGCTCCCTCTACAACTACTATCACCATCTTGGTGTCCTGCTGAACTAGTGGTGTTGGTGAAGGGACAACCTATGCTTGAGGTGCCATTCCTCACACACCTGGCGGGTAGAGGTCGGCGGAGGCTTGGCCTCACATAAGGCGTGTAGATGGAATGGGATCCCCCTAGTGGATCACCGGTCTCTTCTCCTCAAATGTGGCCTTCATGGCCTGAGAGATCGCGTGAATGGGTGATGGCGATGGGGGTAGAGGTGTGGTGGAGGCACCAACTCTCTCGATAGGGACCCTCTTCCTATGATGGGTCATTCCAATAAGCAAATACTATCTGTGATTGATGGGTGTACGTCAGGAAATCAGTGCGAGAGGTGTGCCAACCAAATCTCCACCTTTTTTGACTAGTGATCTGTATTGAAGTGTGGGCCTCTCTAGCCCTCTCATATTGTAGATATTTCCCCACGCCGCAAGGGATGAAAAACCTCAAATTGAATTGAGTTTCAGACTCAACGTATGCTCAACCGGCGTAGAAACTCAGGTTGGCATATGACCTCCCTACTCGGCTGCAGTGTTGAACCACTGGAGGTGAAGTATGAATCCTCCTAGCATCCTCTCTGTCTGACCCAGAGAGAGGATGAAATGGGTTTCTTTGTCCAAGTGATCAGTGGGCACCTCCTCCTGACCGACCTCCATCTCCCTGGCAATACATGTATGATACCGCTTAATCATGCAATTTTTATTCCTCCTCTGAGTCCTGGTGGGGTGAGTGGAGTAAGAATTAGACCCAACCTCAAAGGCTAGGGAGGAAATCTCTAGGATTAGAGGAGCCTTACTCTTAGAGGGTGTCACTGAGTGGGTACTAGCCCTTACTGGGGAAGCACAGAAAACCATGGGGCATGCAAGCACTGTCACTATCATTGGCACTGAGACTACTAGAATTGATGGAACTACCTCTGCCTTCTTCTTTAGTGAGGAGATGTTAGAATCCGATGGCAAATCAATCTGAATGACTTGTTTACCCACACCTAGTCTATGCGGTTGTGAGTGCCCTCACGGTAATCCTCAAAACCTCTATCAAAATGGATGAGATGGTGTGATCAACTCGGGGAGATTGGCCAAGTCCATGCAATAGGGAAAGTAAACACAAACTTGAAGCGCCATTATAGTCAACTAATTGAAAACTAAATTGAAATAAGCGAGATTGATCGAGAATCTGCAATGTTGGAAACAACTTGATCATATTTTGTTTTGTTGATTTTTGAATTTGAAGTTTAAAATTGGAACCCACATCCAACATCTTGGAAGTGTTAAGTGTGGTTCAAATAAATTTAGAGAAGAATTAGAGATTTGATTGGAAAGAGGAATTTTTGAATATGAATCAAATTTCAACAAATTTGGGTATGTTGAAAATGGGTTCAAATATTTTTAGAAAGATGCTTCCATAGGTTCATGTTTGAAATTAGATTTTGATTTGAGGACCCTTTCCTTTAACAAATTTGGGTATGTTAAAGTAAGGGTCAACTAGTTTTATTTTTGATTTGGTATTTTTGAATTCACTCACTTAGCAAATTTGGGTATGCTAAGTGAGGTGTTTGAAAAAAAAATTGTTTTTTGTTTCTTTGTTTATTTTATCTTGTGAATTATTGTGATTTTGAAAATTGGAATTCCCACTTAAAAAATTTAGGTATGCTAAGTGAAGAACCCAAGTGTGCTTTATTTTTGAAAGATTTTTGAAAATAGGATTCTTAGAAAATTTGGGCATGCTAAGAAAATCCTAAAGTGTTTCATTTATTTTGGATATTTTGATTTTTGTAAAAGTAGGATCCTTAGCAAATTTGGGTATGCTAAGGAAATCCTAATGTGTTTTTTTAATTTTTTAACTTGATTTTTTTTGAAAGTAGGATCCTTAGCAAATTTAAGTATGCTAAGGGAATCCTAAAGTGTTTCTTTTTTGGTTTTGATTTATTTTTTAATTGAAAGTGGAGACTTCACTTTAGCAAATATGGTATGCTAAAAAAATGAAGTTCCAATTAATTTTGTGATATGAAAATTTCACTTAGCAAATTTGAGTATGCTAAATGAAATTTCAAAAGTTGTGTTTTAAATTTTTGTGTTTTGGTTTTATGTTGAAAATGGAAGCTTCATTTTAGCAAATTTGGTATGCTAAAGAGTGAAGCTCCAAAAGTGCTTTTGGAAATTTCATTTGGGAAATTTGAGTATGCTAAGTGAAATTCCAAAGGTGTTTCAAATTTTTGTTTTGGATTTTGGAAAGGGGAGACTTCATTTTAGCAAATGGGGTATGCTAAATTGAAGTTTCAAATATGTTTTGGAAATTTTTATTGAATGGATATTTCACCTAGAAAATTTGAGTATGCTAAATGAAATTTCCAAAAGTGTGTCAAATTTTATTTTTGGAAAAGGAGAGACTTCAGTTTAGCAAATGGGACATGCTAGAATGAAGTTTCAAATGTGTTTGAAAATGTTTATTTTTTGTTGATTTTTGAAAAGAGAGATTTCCATTTAACAAATTTGGGTATGTAAGATGGAAATCAATTATGTTTCATTTTCCAAAGATTTATATTTTGTATGTGATTGTTGCTTTTTTTAAAGAGAAATCCCAACTTAAACATATGTGGAATATGTTAAGTGGGATTTCAAAGTGATGTGATTTTATTTGGAAATGAAATTTTCATTCAATAAATTTGGGTATATTGAATGGAGATATTCATATGTGCTTTGGAAAAATTTAGTTTTGTTTTGAAAATGAAACTTTCATTCAATAAGTATGGGTATATTGAATGGAAAGGTCCGTGTGTGCTTTTTGAAAATTTTATTTTTGATTTTATTTGAAAATGAGACCTCCATCCAATAAGTGCGGGCTTATTGAATGGAGAGGTTTTATATGTGCTTTTGAAAATATGAAGATCCCAACCTAACACATGTGGAGTGAATTAGTTGGAAGTTTAAACATATGATTTTGCTTGAAGAGGTAATATCCATTCAACACATTTGGATGTATTGAATGGAAAGGCCCATCTTCAAATTTTATGTTGTTGAAAATATGATTGTTGGAATTTTATTTTTGAAAGTGAGGTCTTCACTAGAAATGAATTGAGTGAAGAAACTCATTTGTATTTTTTAGAAAATATAATTTTTGAAATTTTATTTTTTTAAAGATGATCTTACATATAACAATCATAAAGATTGTTAGATGAAGATGATTTAGGAAATATTTTGTGCAAAATATTTTATTATGAGCATTTTCGAAAGAGTGCTTTTTTGAAAAGCATGATTTTTGATAAGGATTTATTTTGTCTTTATTATTTTAGAATGAACCTTTCCTTACCATAGAAATGGTAAGGAGGAAGTCTTTAAATGTTTTCTTTTTATTAGATTTTTTTATTTTATTTTTACCCATTTGAGAACCCAATGGAGGTTTTAAGACCAACACGAGGTGAGGTCCTAAAACCTAAGGATGTTGGCCAGCTTAACTTAAAAATGAAATAAGCAAAGTGCCAACAGAATGAAGATAATCTTAGATTTATATCGAAGCACAAACCCACTATCAATAGTTGGAGACAATGATCATTTAACAAAGATGGAGAGAGGAACCATCCTCAGCGGAGTCGCTAGAAAAATCTATGGTGAAATTTTTAATTTCTAAGGAATAAATATACTTCCATCTTCACTCTTTGCGGAATAAAATGAAAATCAAAATATACTTTTTCTTTTTATACATTCTTGACACCACGTAGATCCACAGATGTTCTTATTGAGGGTGATCAGGTATGACATTGAGAAGAGGTGTACTATCCTTAAAGATAGAAGTCACCACCCTATAATGGACCTAATCACCTCAATAAGGACTCTTAAAAATAATGGGTTTGCATGTGTACCAAAGATTCTTCCCCTACTTTACATGGAAAAGTAAAAGGGTTTAAAATTAAAGTTCCCTGGGAGACAAGCCCCCATTATTAATTACATCCTAAGGAATTAGACCAATTAGGAATACTCTCGATTAAGGTAAATGATCATTGTCTCCAAAGATTTCAATAGGTAGGACTATAAATAGATTAGTTTATTTTGGAAGATCAAATGAGATTGATCAAAGAGAAAGAGTTATTATCGAATCCAAAGGAATATAAGTAAGATATGTTCTTGATGCTAGGAAATATAGCAAGCATCTCAAACTATTCTATGGTTGGACTTTATATTTTTGAAGTTGAATTATTCATTTGAGTTGACTTTTTATTAGAAGTTTAGGGCTTATAATTTCATAATACAAGATTATGGAAATTCCAAAGAGGTGAGGATTTATGCTTATGGCCCATTGAAGGGAGAAGGAACCTCAGAACCTAAATCTAGGGAGCTTTGGCGAGGGCCAAAAGCATGACCTAAATCTAAGGCAAAAAATGGGTATTTGGTTTCCCTCCATAAGAGACGACAAACCACCCGACTGTTTGGACTTACAACCACCTGGGGGCAGCCGCAAACTAACTCCTCCTTCAATTTTAAATTCATGTAGGCAGGTCATACACTTTATGCAAGATAGCTAGGCTATTATTTATTTAGAAAGAGACTAAGTCCTTATACTCACTCCCTAAAGAGACTAGACCATGTAAGGGCATGCTTCAAATGACCTAAATCTAATGCAAATCATATTACATGTTATTTTTATTTTTGGACAAACATTTGACTTGAGCTTATAGGATTGATATGCCTAATGCATGAGAAGTAAGATTATTGGCCAAAATTTGCGAGAAGGGAGGAGGTGTGTTTCTACCATAGCTCTCAAAGGTCAAACTAAGTTTCTCTACCAAACATGGAAACCCTCCAATCAAGAGTGAAAAATATATCCATTTGTGCATGATATTAGAAAAAAAATACTCATCTAGCTAAGGGTTGCTAATTCTTTTATCTTGATTTTTAGCCTAAGCTTTAGATGAGGTTATGAATTCTTTATTTTAGTTTTGAATTGATTAATTTGGTAGAAGATTTATTTTTTCATAAGAGCCTAATATACATCTAGGCCATACATCAAGAGGAAGAATCTAGGAAAAGGATGCCATCTTAATGCACAAGCTAAATAAATCATCAATCAATTTATAAAGCTAACACAAAAGAATAAGAGACCATTTGTGGCTGGGCACCACCGGACAAATCCGAAAAACAAATTGGGTAGCTGAGCTCTACCCTTATACAACTCGGATTACAAATGAATTACTTTATAATTAAGCATGGAATTCATTATTATGGGGGTCTTGAAGCTTCATTTCTTCATTCTTCTTTTCTTCTTTCTTTTTTGGTTCCTTCTTTTGGATGGTTGGAAGGTAGTTGCTCCAAAGGTTTCACATGGTGCATAAGATAAGATCTTATGACCAATGCTCATCCTAATCCCCCATAACAAACATTCCAAAATCTTAATTGCAAAAATACATGAAAAGAAAAAGTAAATCTAGCTAACACTTGTAAAATAGAGATTAGCTAAACAAACCATACAAATCCCAAGCATATATATTGGACTTAGCACCCCACACACGAGTTACTAAGTCCACTTGGCCTATTGAATTATGCTTAGGGGTAGCACTTGCATAGCAAAAGCATTTATATTTTTATTGCAGCGCCCCTTAAGCACAATCCCCTATAAAAATAATGATTAGACTAAATCACCCTACCATTCATTCTATACACATTCACCCTAACATCGAAGATAAAAAATATATTACAAAATAAAAGCAAACATCAAATCATGCACCACCCTAACCTAATGCTAGAAGTATTGACCTAGTCTAATGTGTGTGCTTTAGAAGGTTTATGTGGAATGCTTAGCTATGGTTTAAAAGTTTGAATTTTCTAAGTGTCAAGGTGTTCAACTTAGATGGGTGGTTTTATTTAAGTGTTTAGTAGATTTGCATTGATTTTATTTCATGATTTGATTTAGTTTGAATGAATCCTACAATTAATTACTAAATTTTAAAGAGAGGAAAAAAAAGAGAACTTCTTTCCTTCCCTACCCTAAGAAATTTCCAAAGTGGATTCATGTTTTTTAGTTTTATTATGTGTTTTAATTAATCCTGAGTTTAGAAGAACTCTAAAAAAACCTATTCAAAAAGAAAGACATTTTAAGATTAAGTGAAGTGAACTAAATTCACAAACCATACATCACTTCATTCTTTCCCAACATGTATAACATGCATATGAATGAATCCTAAGCATATCTATACATAAAAATGCAAATGTTTAGAACACTTTATAATGAATGCTAAGTAGTTTACTTAAAGAAGATTTGAATGCTTATGATGCATGATTTTCATTAAGTAAAAAAAAAGTTTTCCTATCCATTTTTCACATGCACACATGAATGTATGAAAGGCATAAGTGAGTACGAAACCATTGTTAACCAGGGGTATAAGGTACAAGACCTACTTAGGGCTACTTAAAGCCTCATACCCTTGGGGTTGTCCAAACTAATATACCACTTTCCTTAAATACAAACACATGTACAAAAAAAATGAAGGGAAAAGAAAAAAATGTAAAAGTTTGTACTTGATTGTTCATTTTGTTTATGCAATTTATATGCACAAGAATAGATATCCTTCTTAAGTATTAGAATAAGAATGAATAGGAAATGAAATTAGGCAAGTGTTAGGTTCTTTTCAAATGAACTAAACACTTTACCAAATCTATTCAAAGCTATACTAAAAGAGGGAGAAGGAAAACCACTAAGCACATCCTTATATTTTACTCACATGCAAGCTTGTAAATAAGATATAAGTAACACACTTTAGTTTTGATAATTGATTCATAAATTTTGGAAATAATTTGGATTTAATAGTGATAATAGCCACTCATATTCTTATTTTAGCCAAAACATGCAATTTGACATAAAAGAAATATTTCACTTTCATTTTGATTTTTGAAAAGAATGAATGCATGAAATTCATATGACATACACATTTAGCATGTTGGGAAGGAACTAAATGATGAAAACATGTGAACACATTCACCCTAATTAATTCCTAAATATAATCTTATGAAATAAGAAAGCTTAAATCAAATCAAATTATTTTTAAAGAAGGTTTTGTTTTGTTTTGAGTTTGATTTAATTTGGGAAATGTGAGGTGAGTTTGATGTTCTTAACCCATTCCCATAGGTGTACGATATTTAAGTTCAATTTTTAGATGATTAGATCCATTTTATATTTTGATTAGGTTAAGGTATGAATTAAGTGTATTAATTACCCCTTACCTATACCACGTTAGCATAGTTAATCAAATAATCATGAGCCAATGAGATGGCATAAAATCTCACAAGGAATTTAAATTTACAATGCACCTTAGAAGAAAAGGGCCAAATGTAATTTGGCTCATGATTAATGATTAATTAAATAAGGAGTTTAACTTAAGTAATTTCATAACCCCTCTCACACATGTGAGGTTGATTTTGATTTCCTTAATGTACTTAGGCTCTTAAACACCTAAGCATCTTATCCAACAGAGATTAATTAAGTTCTAGAAGATTTTAAAATTTTATGAAATTAATTTAGAGGGTAATTATTGAATTAACCCCAATTAAGATGGATTAAGGAAAAGGGAGTTTAGGAATATCTCAAGGAAAGTATCTAAAATTATTCTAAACTCATTCACTTAATCAAAACTTAATTGACTCAATCGGAGAGTTAAACCAATAATATGCCTTAATAAGCTTAATTACATTAAAGAGTGATTAAGGAATGAACTAGCAATTCCCCTAATTAAACCACCAATAAATCCCAAGAAGAATTAGGGGAGGTAGGAGTCATTCCACCAATTAAGCACAAAAAGTTTGGGATTAATCAAAGGAGTAATTAAAGGGTAATTATCAAATTAACATTCCCAATAAAATCCAAATTAAAATAAAATACTATTTAAAATCCATTGAAATTAATTTTAAAATATTCTATATTCAATTATCTTTCATATGCAATTTATTTCATCTTTTTCTAATTTTCTACACATAGATATGAATTTTAGAAGGATTGGTGATTAATTAGAATTTATTTAATCCATAATTATATTATTAATCATGCGCCACATACGCCATGTGGCATGTGCTTTACGCGTGATGGATTGAGTATTTAACTCACATCAGCCGCGGGTGGTGGTTACACGCTTTCTCCTCAATCGTCCGATCAAGGATTGGACGGTTGAGATTAAAGCTGCAGATCTGAGGGAGGAAAATATGGATATTATGCATTTTAATCTTGGTCGCCCATCCAAAATGTGCGGATGGATGACCAGAGATTCATCCATGTTGCTCTCTGTGAGCCATGGAGACCGTCCATGTTTGAAGCCATGATCCGTGCTCGATTGAGCTCGGATTGGAATGAAACTCAACCCACGCCATAAACATGCTACCCAAATCACATCTAATAGCTAAAATTCTATGGGATTAACATTCACTTCACAAAGCTCCAAACCATAGCTAGATTAAGCTCAAAAAATGGCTAACCTCATCGAAGGTGATCAGCGATGCTTGAGTCTCCTAGAGAAGCTCCGTCTGGTTGAGATGAAGCTTTGTTGAAGGTTTGAGCTCTTGAAATTGAGTGGATGCTTCAATGGACCAACTCCTTTTCCTTGAGCTGATCAAGATGGCTTCTCCCTTGCCTTAGTAACTTAGGAAAGAGCTTGGGTGAGTTCTTCCTCGAGGTGTACAAAGGAATTGCATTGGTTTTGAGTGAGTGAATTTTGTTTTGGGAGTTCTTTCAAGTGAAAATTGATAAAGTTTGATTTAAGTCTAGGAAGCTTGGGGAGGCTGAGTAATTGCTTCTCTAACTTCAGTAGGTTCAATCGAATTTAGAAATCTTGGAATCAAATAAAATTAGCTGTATGAAGATACTCGATGAAGGGAGAATATTGAGAAGACATTGATGACTAATTAGAGAATTTTTAGTTTTTGTTTATAATTTTAGTGTGATTTAGTTTAGGTAGAATTGCTTCAATTTTTTTTCAAATTTAGAAATCTTGGAATCAAATGAAATTAGGGGGAGTATATCTCCCCTAAGGCAATAGGATGACCAAAGCTTGCCATGCCATTTTAGATCAATTACCTTGATTTATTGAGTTTGTTAGGCTGTTAGATAAGTCATTGAATTCGGTTTGGCTAGAAGAGTAGAATGGTGAACTCCCCATGTGCTCAAAACAAGTGGAGGCATGATTCCATGTGGCCATTTCAAGGCATGTGTCCATTGACCCAAATCCATTGGGTTGGGTGTATCACACTCCCTAATATTCACTTGATCCACTAAGAGAGTGTCAAGTGGGTATGAAGAGGATTTGACCAAATTCCAAGTGGAATTAGCCAAAATTTACCCTATGGCCTAGGGGTAAAATAGTCATTTGACATTGATTTTAGTTTGGGTATATTTGGCATGATGAGAAAATAGGTTTGCCATTGGAGTTGGTTTTATGTGATTTGGCTCATGTTGACCCATTTAGGTCAAAATGGGTCAACTTGGGTCAAGTTGACCTAGTGGTCAAATTGGGTCAAGCCAAGGGTTGGGTCAAGTTCATATGACCATTTGGAATATTTTGGTGGCTTTGGTCTGATTCAATTTAGTTTAGGTTTGAATTTGGTTCATATGATTTCATTTAGGTCAAGTGGGTTAAGTTGACCAATTTGACCCATTTGACCTATTTGAACTAGGTCATGGGTAGGTTTAGGTCTGGTCGGTCATATGACAATGGATTGGTATTTTTATTTCCAATCAATTTTAGTTAAGTTTGAATTTTGGATCAATTTGACCTTTTAGGTCAAGTTGGGTTTAATCCAATGGGGTTGAGTCTAGTTTGCCAAAGTTTGGAACAATCATTTTGGAATGAACTTGACCCATTGGTTTCAATTAATTTGGCTTAGATCAAGTTTTGACACATTTTGACTTTTAGGTCAAGTTGGGTCACCTTGGGTCAAGTAGCCAATAAGTTAAGTGTTGACTTGTTCAAGTTCAAACATTGGTCATGAATGAACTTAGATCATTGGTTTCAATCAGCCTATGGTGGATTTTGGCTATGTTGGGTTTCATTTTGGCTAAGTCAACCCTATTTGACTTTTGACCCAATTTGAGTGATTGATCATCTCATGATGATCATGATGAGGAGGTGGGCTTAGTTCAATCCAATTTGGTTAGGATTAGAATTTGGTTCATAAGGGTACTTTAGGTTACTTTAGGTCAAGTGAGCCTAAGTGGGTCAAATGGTTTGGTCAAAGCTCGATTTGAGTTTGATTGATCTCACATATGGACTTATGATTAAAACATAAATCCATTTGCAAGTGGTTTGAAGTTAAATGGGTTTTGATTCATTTGGAAATTTCAAGTTCAATGGGTGAACATGGAATGGCTTTTGGCTTGAATTTTGAATTGAGTTTTGGTTAAGTGATTGAAGTTTGTATTTATATTTGGATTCATGATTGAAGGATTGATTGAATCAGGAAGAAAAATCAAGAGTTTGGCTTGATTTGAGGTTGATTTGGCTAAGCTCAAGAATTTGATTTGAAAGGCTTAGGTTTTGATTGAATTAGAGTTTGATTTTGGAGTTTTGTTGTTTGAATTTATATTTCATTTATATATGTGAATATAAATGAGAATATAAATTATGAGATAATTTCATGAGTTTGAAGTGATTTGAACTTGATTTAGGCTAAGTTCTTAAGAGAAAATCAAAGTGACTTAGGAAAGATTTGTGATTTGGAATTGATTATTGGATTGATTTGAATTTATATTTCATTTATATATGTGAATATAAATGAGAATGAGATATGAATTTTAGTGATTTGAAGATGATTTAGGCTAAGTCCTTAAAATGGGATTAAAGACTTAGGAAATATTTGGAATTTAGAATTTCAACTTTGAATTTTATTTGATTGATTTGAATTTATATTTCATTTATATATGTGAATATAAATGATAATATAAATGAGTTATAGGACAAATTCATGAATTTGAATTGATTTGAAGAAGATTTAGGATAAGTTCTTAAGAGTGATTAAAGGACTTAAGAAGGATTTTGAACTTGGAATTTCAGTCAAGGATTTCAATCATATGTCATTGATTTGAGTTTGGAAAAAAGCAATTAAGCTAAAATTGATTTAGGTTTCATGTTGATTTGATTTGGAGTTTGACTTGAAGGAAGGAATTGAATGTGGTTCAAGCTATAGGTAGGCAAATTTTCCTAACATCCCTAAGGCATAACTTATTCCTATGGCTAACTCTTCTATGTCTCTAGGGCTAGGTTGAGTGTCCACCTAATCCCAAGATGTGTCTTAAGACTATAAAGTCTAAGAGGAGTCCTATGTATAAGATGAAGGGGTTGAGAACTCATCCTAAAAATGAGGTCAACGGCCATCAATCCGCATGTTTTGGATGAATGACCATGATCAAGATGCGTAGGAATATCCGATTTATCCCTTAATACCACAAGTTTTTATTCGTTGATCTTTAGGAGAAAGCGTGAAGCATCGTCGTTGATGCAGTGCTACAATGTGATAACTTAAGTTGCCTCTCTCGTCGTGCCACATGGAAAGCGCACACCGCATCAGCCTCCACGTGGTGCTTACGGGATTAGCCATATAATTAAGGGATTATTTACTTTATAATCATGGAAACTTCAAATATTCATAAATAATTGTAGAAATTAAAAAAATACAAAATAAAAACCATTGGAAAGATAATTCAAAGAAGAATATTCTAAAATTAATTTCACTTGATTTTGAATAGTGATATTTTCTGAATTAGAGTTTTATTAGGAATATAATTACATTAATTACTCCCTAATTATTTCACTAATTAATTCCAAACTTTCTAGGGTTGATTAATGGGATGACCTCTGTCTCCCATGATTTTCTTGAAATTTATTAATGACTTAATTAGGGTAATTTCTTGGTTCATTCTAATTACTCTCTTAATCCATTAAATGATTAGTTAACCTTTTAAATAGTGATAAATTTACTAATTATTTTTGCTAATTACCTTAGGAAAGTGAGTGGACTTAGGGAATGGGATTAGGGGTTCTTCCCATATCTTCTTCCTTAAGTTTATTTCATTTAGATTAAAATCTAATTAAGGTGAAAAATTAATTAAATAATTCAATCACTTAATAAAATGGCTTAATTAATCAAAATTTAAAATCAAAACACTCCAGAACTTAACTAATTCATCTTGGGTAGATGCTTGGGTGTTCAATAACCTAAGTGGCCTAATGAAATTAAAATCCAACCTACATGTGTGGGTTATGAAAGTACTTAAATTAAACCCTTTAGCTTAATTAATCACCATTTATGAGCGAATTGTATTAGGCCCTTCCTTTTTTAAGTGCATTGCTGGTTTAAATTTCTTATGAGATTTTATGTCATATCATTGGCTTATAATTATGTGATTAAATATGTTAAAGTGGTATGGGTAAGGGGTAATTAACACACTTAATTCACACCTTAACCTAACCAAGGCATAAAATTCATCTAATCACCTATAAATTGAGTTTAAATAAGTCATACATGGGGGAATGGGTTAGGACCAGCAAACTCATCTCACATTTCTCAAATTGAAATCAAACTCAAACGAAATTCAAACTCTCCTTAAGACAAATTTGATTTACTTTAAATAATCTTATTCTTAGGATTGTATTTAGGAATTAATTAGGGTGAATGAACTTACATTGATTTCATCACTTTATTTCTTTCCTAATATGCTAAATGTGTATGCCATATGAAAATCATGCATTCATGCTTTTCTAAAAATCAAATTAAAAATGAAATATTTTCTTTATATCAAATTGCATGTTTTGGCTAAAGTAAAAAATATGAATGGCTATTATCACTATTAAATCTAAAATTATTTTCAAAACCTATAAATCAATTATCAAAGATGAAAGGTATGCTACTTATGATTATTTATAAGCTTGCATGTGAGTAGAAATATAAAGATGTGCATAGTGTGGTTTTCCTTCTCTTTTCTTTTAGCATAGTTTTGAATAAGATTTGGCAAAGAATAAAACACTTGCTTAAATCCTTTCCTATTCATTCTTATGTTATTACTTAAGAAGAACATCCACAGTTACACATATAAATTGGATAAACAAATCAAACAAGCAAACACAAACTTTTGCATTTATTTTTCCATTCATTTCTTTTGTACATGCATATGTATTTAAGGAAAGTGGTATATTAGGACAACCTCTGAGGCTTTAAGTAAATATCTTACACCCCCTCTAACAATGGTGTCGTACTCACTTATGCCTTTCATACATGTATACATGCATATGAAAAAAAGGATAAAAAGAAATCCCTATTTTCTACGTAATGAAAATCATCGTGCATCATAAAGCATCCCAATTTACTTAAGTAACACTACTTAGCATTCATCATTAAGGTGTGATAAACATTTTAATTTGCATGTATAGATATATGATTCATTCATATGCACATTATATATGTTGGGAAAATGAAATGATGTGTATTTTGTGATAGTATTTCACTTTACTTAATCTTAAAATACCTTTCATTTTGAATAGGGTCAGGAAAATCTAAACTTAGGACTCATTAAAACACATAATAAAATATTCACTAAACAAAAAAAATAAAATATGAATCTACCTTAGAAATTACTTAAGGTATGAAGGAAAGAGAAGTTCCCTTCTCTTTTCCTCTCTTTACAACACTTAATAATTAATTCTAGGCTCATTTAAACCTAATCAAAACACAAAATAAAATTAACCCAAAATAACTAAACAACTTAAATTGAAACCATCCTATAAGTTGAACATTTTCATAATTAGAAAACCTAAACCTTAAAGCCTAGCTAAGCATACTACACAAACCTTAAATAACACACATTAGGCTAAGTCACCATTTCTAGATTTAGGTTAGGGTGGTGCATGGTTTGAGGTTTGCCTTTATTTTGTGATGTGATATTTTAGTCTGTATGTTAGGATGAATGTGCATGGAATGAATGGTTGGACGATTTAGTCAAATCATTATCTTTTGTATGGAATTGTGCTTAAGGCCTGTTGTAATAAAAATATAAAATTGCTTTTGCTATGCAGGTGCTTATACCCTTAAGCATAATCCAATAGGCCATGTAGACTTCATTACCCATGTGTGGGGTGCTAAGTCTAATATATGCTCATACATGCTTGGGATTTGTATGGTTTGTTTAGCTAATCTCTATTTTGCATGTGTTAATTAGATTTATATTTCCTCTTCATGTAATTTTACAATTAGAATTTTAGAATGATTGCTATGGGGGATTAGGATGAGCATTGGTTATAAGATTACATCTTATGTACCATGTGAAACCTTTGGAGCAGCCACATTCCAATCATCCAAAGAAGGAACCAAAAGAAGAAAAGGAGAAAGAAGAATTGAAGAATGACGACCCCCCATAACATGAATCCCTTGCTTAATTTTAATTAATTCATTTGTAATCCAGGTTGTATAAGGGTAGAGCTCGGCTACCCAATTTGTTTTTGGGTTTGTGTGGTGGAGCTCGACCATAAATGGCCTTTTATTCTTTTGTGCTAGCTTTATAAATGATTTATGTTTGTTTAGCTTGTGCATTAAGATGACATCTTTCTTCTTTCTTGCTTTGAGGTATGGCCTAGATGACGATTAGGCACTTAGGTAAAAATAAATCTTCTACCAAATTAATCAACTCAAAATTAAAAATAAATAACTCATAACCTCATCTAAAGCCTAAGTTAAAATTAAGATAAAAGAATTAGTAACCCCTTAGCTGGTTGTGTACTTTTGTTTCTAACATCATGCATAGAAAGCATATTGTTTCACTCTTGATTGGAGGGCTTTCACCTTTGCCACATAACTTGGCTTGACTTGTGAGAGCCATGGTGGAAACACACCTCCTTATCTTGCTGATTTTATCCCATAATTTAATTTCTCATGTATTAAGCATAAAGAATCCTAAAGCCTGTGTGAAATTGATTATCCAAAATAAAAAAAATAAAACATATGAAAATTTGCATTAGATTTAAGTCATTAAAAGCATGCCCTTATATGATCTAGTCTCTTAGGGAGTGTGCTTAAGGACTTAGTCTCTTTCTAAATAAATAATAGCCTTGCTATCTTGCATAAATATATGATTTTCCTATATATTTTAAAATCATAGGAGGAGTTAATTGGCCACCCCTGTGTGATTGTAAGTCCAAGTGATTTATTCTCTCTTGGAGGTAAACCAAATACCCATTTTGCCTTAGATTTAGGTCATGCTTTTGGTCCTGCCTTAGATTTAGGTTCGAGATGGCTACTTCCCTTTTCTACAAGCATAAATCCTCACCTCTAGGCATTTTGACATATCATGGAATTATAAGCCCTAATATTCTAATAAAATTCAACTCAAACAAATTAATTCAATTTTAAAATGTAACCAAATATAGATGGGGATGCTTACTAGGCTTCCTGATATCTTAAGAATTTCCTACTTGTTTTCATTTGGCTTTGATAAGAACTCCCTCTTCTTGATCAATCCCACTTGGCTTTCTAAAAATAAACCAATCGATTGATAGTCCTACCCTTTCAAAATCTTTGGAGACAATGATCATTTACCTTAATTAAGAGTATTCCTAAGGAATCTCATTCATTATGATGTAATTAATTATGGGGGCTTGCCTTTGTAGGGAACTTAACGAACCCAATTTAAAATAAACTCTGCCTTACTTTTTCCATATAAAGTAGAGAAAGAATCTCTGGTACATTCCGAAGACCCATAGTCCTTAGGAGTCCTTATTGAGGTGATTAGGCCCATTGTAAGGTGGTGACTTCTATCTCTCGAGATAGTACACCTTTCCTCAATGTCATAATCATCACCTAATAAGATCTATCATCTAACAAGGCGTATTTTATATATCTCTATTTTCATTCATCTTCTTTTCCCTAAAGAAAAGAAAAGGGAGATAGATGAAGGCGGAGATGTATGGAATAATTTTCACCACACTCCCTAATAACTTCATTAATTAATTCCAAACTTCTTAGGCATGTTTTGAGGGATGACCTCTGCCTCCCTAAATTTTCTTGGAATTTATTAATGGGTTAATTAGGAAAATCAATTAATGAATCTCTAATTACTCTCTTAATTTAATTAAGGATAAGTAAGCATGTGAACAGTGGTTTAATCACTTAATTAAGATAATTAAATATTATTTAAGTGATTAGGAGGTTTATGGAATATTTTTGGAATATTTTTCTTAAGCTATTCCCAAAACCCCTTTCTTCCTTAATCCAAACTTAATTAATGATTAATCTACTAATAATCTTCTTAATTAACCTAATCAAATTTTCAAAATCAATCTAAACTTAATCAATCCTTTGCTGGGTAGATGCTTAGGTGTTCAATAACCTACGTAAGCTTAAGGAAATTATTTCCAACCCACATGTGTGGGAAGGTTATGAAAGTACTTAATTAAACCCTTTAGCTTAATTAATCAATAATTGTGAGCAAATTGCATTAGGCCCTTTCTTTCTTAGGGTGCATTAATGATTTAAATTTAATATGGTTGCATATCATATGTTGGGTCATAATTGTTAGGTTAATTATGTTAAGGAGGTGTAGGTAAGGGGTAATTGATGAACTTAATTCACACCTTAACCTAAGCAAAATATAAAATCAATCTAATGGTTCTAAAAATTAAACTAAGATAACACACATATGTGGGAGATAGGTTAGGACCAGCAACCTTTTTACATTTCCTAAAAATCATATCAAACTCAAAATTAAAACAAAATCTCTTTAAAAAATTTTGATTCACTTTAAATGATCTTATTCCATAGGATTGTCTTTAGGGATTAATTAGGATTAATGAAGTTACATGCTTGCATCACTTTATTTCTTTCCTAACAAGCTAAATGGTGTATGTCATATGAAATCATGCATTCATGTCTTTTTAAAAATAAATTAAAAATGAATTGTTTCCTTTATGTCAAATTGTATGTTTTGGCTAAAGTAAGAATATGAATGGCTATTATCACTATTAAATCCAAAATTATTTTCAAAAATTATAAATCAAACATTATAAATGAAAGGTATGCTACTTATAATAATTTATAAGCTTGCATATGAGTATAACATAAGATGTGCATTATGTGACTTTTACTTCTCTTCTCTTTTAACATAGTTTTGAATAGGAATTGCAAAGTGTATAGTTCATTTGAAAAGAACACAACGCTTGCTTAAATCCATTCCTATTCATTCCTATGTTAACCTTTAAGAATAATCTTTACATTTACACATGTAAATTGCATAACCAAATCAAACATAAAAATCTTTTGCATGACTCTTTTCCCATTCACTACTTTTTGTACATGCACATGTATTTAAGAAAAGTGGTATATTTGTCTGGACACCTTGGGGTTGCGAGGCTTTAAGTAGCCCCAAGTAGGTCTTGTACCTTACACCCCTGGCGTAGAAAATAATGGCATACTCACTTATGTCTTTCATACCTATAAATGTGCATTTAATTTATGGATAAAAGAATCCCTCTCTTTTCTACTTAACAAAAATATGCATACATGAAACATTCCAAAATTTTCCTAAACAATATCTCTTAGCATTTCATCATCAAGGATTGCTAACACTTCCATTTACATGTATATATGCTTAGATTCATCCATATGCATGTTACACATGTTGGAAAGAAATAAAGGGTTGTGTGTTATGTGATAGTAATTCGCTTTAATTAATCTTAAAATACCTTTCTTATTGAATAGGTTTATTTAGAGCAAATCTAAACTTATGATTAATTAAAATAGATAATAAAACATTCACTAAAGAAAAATCATTAATGAATCTACCTTTGAAGTTTCTTAAGGTAGGGGGAAAGAGAAGTTCTCTTCTCTTTTCCTCTCTTTACAACACTTGGTAATCAAGGGTAGGTTCATTCAAACCAAATCAAATCATCAAATGAAAATAACAAATCAACAAAATCACTTAAATGAAACCACCCTTTAAGTTGAATACTTCACACTTAGAAAACTCTAACCTTAATGCTTAGCTAAGACATAGCACACAAGCCTTAAATGACATACACATTAGGTTAAGTCACCATATGTTAGGGCAGTGCATGGTTTGATGCTTGGTTTTATTTTATGATGTGATGTTTTAGTCTGGATGTTAAGGTGTATGTGCATAAACTGAATGATAGGGCGATCTTAGTCTAATCATTGTCTTCTACAGGGGATTGTGCTTAAGGGGCGTTGTAGTAAAAATATAAATGCTTTTATTGTGCAGGTTGCTTATACCTCTAAGCATAATCCAAAATAGTCCAGATGGACTTGGTTACCCATGTGTGGGGTGCTGAGTATAATTTATTAATATACATGCTTGGGATTATGTGGTATGTTTAGCTAATCTCTGTTCTATAGGTTTTAGTTAGATTTACTTTTCCCATATTCATGCAATTTTTGTAATTAGAATTTAGAATGAATGTTATGGGGTATTGGGATGAACATTGGTCATAAGACTATGTCTTATGTAACATGTGAAGCCTTTAGAGCAACCACATTCCAACCAACCAAAAGAAGAAAGAAGAAAGAAGAAAGAAGAAATTAAGAATGAAGAATCAAGACCCCTACAACATGAATTCCTTTTGATTGTAATTAATTCATTTGTAATTCGAGTTATATAAGGGTAGAGCTTGGGTACCCACATTTGTCTTTTAGATTTGTGCGGTGGAGCCCTACCACAAAAGGCCTCTTATTCTTTTGCGCTAGTTTGATAAATTATTGGATGTTTATTTAGCTTGTGCATTTAGTGGCATGTCTTGCTAGTTTCTTCCTTACTTTAATGAATAGCCTGGATGCGATTAGGCTCTTAAGGAAAAATAAATTTTCTATCCAGTTAATCAAATAACTCATAACCTCACCTAAAGCCTAGGTTATAAAACAAGATAAAAGATTTAGCTACCCCTTAGCTGGATGTTGTATGTTTTCACATCATGCATAAAAAGCATCTTGCTTCACTCTTGCATATGGAGGGCTTCCACCTTTGCCACGGAACTTCGCTTGACCTTTGACAACCACGGTGGAAACACATCTCCTTCTTGTTGATTTTGGCCCATAATCCAATTTCTCATACATTAGGAAAATGAATCACATAGCCTGTGTCAAATCAATTATCCAAAAATGAAAATAAAACATAATAAATTTTTCATTAGATTTAAGTCATTAACTCATACCTAGTCTCTTAGAGAGTGTGTTTAAAGACTTAGCCTCTTTCTAAATAAACAACAGCTTAACTATCTTGCAAAAGCATATGACTTGCCTACATGTATTTAAAATCGTAGGAGGAGTTAATTGGTGGCCACCCCCAGGCGGTTGTAAGTCCATGCAGTCGGATGATTTATTCTCGCTTATGGAGGTAAACCAAATACCCATTTTTGCCTTAGATTTTGGTCGTGCATTGGCCCTCACCAATGTTCCCTAGATTTAGGTTCAGAGATTGCTACTTCTCTTTGTGGGCTACAAGCATAAATCCTCACCTCTTAGGCATTTCCACGATCTTATGTCATGGAATTTGTAAGCCCTAGATTTCTAATAAAAATTCAACTCAAACAAATAAATTATTTCAATTTAAAAAATAAGCCAACCATAGTATAGTTTGGGATGCTTACTAGGCTTCTTGGTATCATAAGAATCTCCTACTTATCTCCTTTTGGTTTCGATAATAACTCCATCTTTTTTATCAATCCCACTAGATCTTTCGAAAAATAAACTAATTGATTGATAGTTCTATCTTAGAAATCTTTGAAGACAATGATCATTTACCTTAATCAAGAGTATTCCTAAGGAATCTCATTCCTTAGGATGTAATTAACTATAGGGGCTTGCCTCCATAGGAAACTTAACTAACCTAGTTTAAAATAAACCCTGGTTTACTTTTCCATGTAAAGTAGGAAGAATCTTTGGTACATATGAAGACCCATAGTCTTTAGGAGTCTTTATTAAGGTAATTAGGTCTATTGTAGGATAGTGACTTCTATCTCTCAAGATAATACACCTTTCCTCAATGTCATACCTGATCACCCTAATAAGAATATATGCGAATCTACGTGATGTCCCAATAGGCGATATTAATTTTGTTTTCATTTATCTCTTCAAAAGATAGATGAAGATAAGAAATATTTTCACCACATATGTTAAACTGCCCAACAGTTTGGTTAGGACTTTTTTTGAGTTGGAGCACCTCTTCGTTAAGAGGTTTGTTGGAGCTCAGCAAAGAGTGACTATAGGCGACCTCATTGTAGTGTAGCAAGTTTTCAATGAGTCCCTCATTAATTATAATTTTATGTGGCACAACTTGTGCATGAAATGTGAGCTATAATTGTTCAAACAACATACCATTGAGATTCTTCTCAAGAATATTCATGGCTTGATCGCCTTCATGCTTAAGGGGTTTACCATTCAAACATTTGAGAAACTAATCAACAAGGCGGCTAGCCTACAAGAAGAAGCCAAACAATTGCCCATTCCTAGCCAATCATCTCAGCCCAAGCCGTAGAAGGTGTTCGAGAAGAAGCCAGGGATAGTTGTGTCAGTGGATAGACCAGAATCTAGTATGAGAGACCCCAAGCTTAGCAGCCTCCTTTTCCACCTTCTCTACCACCACCTTGACCATCATATCAACCACCACAACTGCCACAATGGCCATTCCCACCACCTTAGTAGCATACCCAACAATGGTATTCTTATCAACTATCTGGTATCTATTACCCACCTACTCTTGTTGATGGATTGAATAAGCCATATTCATCCAAGAGGGAGGTAGTTAGGAAAATCTTTGAGAATCTCTTAAAGAAACCCAACTTTCAGTTACCAAAATCCAAGAGGCGGAGGAAGTGGGCAAGAGTAATGATCCTAACTATTACCCCTACCACCGCATGATTAGTCATGTCTTAGAGGATTGCATTACTTTTAAGGACTAGCCTGAGCGTAGCTACAAGTCAGGCCCTATAGTTATCCCCAAGGAATATTTATTAGAACAACCATCGAGTTCTATTAGAGTAATACTAGAAAACATAATGAGCACTCCAATCTATCCTATGGTTGAGCTTTATGTATTTGAATTTTGAGGAGATTTATTTATTTGAGTTCAATTTTTATTAGAAATCTAGGACTTATAATTCTATAACACAAGATTATGGAAATGCCTAAGAAGTGAGGATTTATGCTTGTAGCCCACAAAGGGAAACAACAACCTCAGATCTTAAATCTAGGGAGGTTTCACAAGGAATAAAATACAACATAAATCCAAGGAAAAAATGGGTATATGGTTTACCTCCATTAGAGAGGGTAAGCCACCCAACAGATGGACTTATTACCATTTGAGTGGCAACCAGCTAACTCCTCCTACACTTTAAATCCAAGTAGGCAAGTCATATACTTTGCAAGAGGGTTAAGCTGTTATTTATTTAGAAGAGAAACTAAGTCCTTAAACTCACTCCCTAAGAGACTAGATCATGAAGGGCATGAATAATGACTTAAATCTAATACAAATTTTGTCAAGTTTTATTTGACTTTAGTACTTTTCATTTTGACATAGGCTGTAGGATTTTGTATGCCTAAATGCATGAGAAATTGATTATGGGCCAAATCAAAAGAGAAAGTGGTGTCTTTCCATCAAAGGCTCTTATAGGTTAAGCCTTTATTCTCTAGCATAGATGGAAGCCCTCTCTTAATAAGAGTGGAAGAATATGGCATGCATAACAATATACATATAATCATCCAGCTAAGGGGTTGCTAAATATTTTATTATCTTGATTTAATGCCTAGGCTTTTATGTGAGGTTATGAATTATTTTAAAATTTTAGTTATGAGTTATTAGTGGGATAAAAAATTTAATTTTCATCCTAAGAGCCTAATCGCATCCAGGCCACACACCAATCATCAATAATAAAGAAACTATAAAAAGGAATACTATTTTTAATGCACAACCTAAACAAAATATCAAACAATTTGATAAAATTATTATAAAAGAATAAGAGGCCGGTGAGGTCGGGTACCACCGTACAACCCAAAAAGAAATATGGGTAGCCGAGCTCTACCCTTATATATCCCGGTATGATGAAAGAATAGTTACAATAATAAAATGATAAGTGTTATGGGGGGTCTTTATTCTTCATCCTCCAATCTTCACTCTTCATCTTTCATTTCTTCACGTTGCTTTGTTCCTTTTTTTTTTCTCTTAGTTTGATTGGGATGTTGTTTACTCCGAAGGCATCACATGGTGTATAAGACTTGGTCTTACAACCAATGTTCATCCTAATCCCACATAGCACTTATCCTAATCGTAATGCAAAAATTACATTAAAAGAGAAGGAAAGCTAATGTAGCTACACCTGCAAAATAATTGGGCATTTCTTCATAACTCCATGCGAAGTAGTCCTTCAACTCAACTAATAGCCTAACTAAGTCATTGGTTTTTTCTTCATTTAATAAGGAACTGATGCACGTCGAGCGTGGATCTTCTTTCATTCCCAAGTTAATATATTTTAGTTCACCAATGGTTGATCTAATTTTTTCTTCAAACTTTGGTGGTGCATCTTTGACATCAGGCTCATTTGGGCCATCTGATTTTAGAATAACCTATCAGATCCCAAATGAGTGGTGATGACTAGGGAATGGTTGTTGTCATCGATGGGACTCATTGTGTTGAATCCTAGTCCTAATCTTGATTGAGAGTGTTTTCTTTGATTATCCCATAGTTTTTTAAAGTAGCCTGACCTATGGAGCTTAAAGCCCTTCTCACCTTGTATGTGGGATTAATCCCTTCTTTGCTAAGTCAATAACACACGGCGAATACCAATCGAAAGGTAGTTGTATCAAATTTTTATATGAATCACCTTAAGTTCTACATCAGCTTCTTGACTTGAGGATGATGCTCCTAACAAAAACCACTTTGGCTTGACATCTGTGGATGACTTGAGGGCCTCCTTAACTACCAAACCTTCAATTTTGTGGGAAGAAAGTGAGGTTAGAGCTAAAGTTCCCAACTACTGTCTAACTGTTCTACATAGTGATGATTTTGATACAATCCTGCTTTACTTGGAGGCCTGGTCTTCACCACTATCTGGCTTGAACGCCACCTCCAAAAGGACCCGCTGAGAGGGGTTGGTTGGCATTCTAACCACATGAGACTCATCCTTTGAACTGGACTCTAAGTCTATGTGGATAGCAGGGGTACTTGTGTGCTAGAACATAGCTACCGGTTGGCCACTAGCAAGGAGGTCTTCCACCTCTAGAACTGCCTTTGGACTTGCCTCTTCCTCTACCTAGTGGAGGTCAAGTCATCCTACCCATGTGTTCATATGGAGGAACAAACTGTGGGAGGAATCTAACATCTAGCTCTACCTCTTCCTCGGTGTCTAATTCTCACTCACTTGTCCTTTCTTTTCTCTTTTCCTTTTTTATTTTTTTTTTCATTTTCAATTGATTTTTCTTTTGTTTCTTTTTCTTTTGATTTTGAACTTTCACCAAGTTCACAATAATAGACTTTTTGATTTGGAGGAAGATAGTAGGTTGCATCTTCATAAATCTCGATCTCTCTAACTGAGAATGGCCTCAAGTCTCCTTTGACATAATACATAGTTCCATCTCTTTTGAATTTGATGCATTGATGCAAAGAGGATGGAACTATGTTGTTTGCATACATCCAAGGCCTACCAAGCAAAGTAGTGAAGGATGTAACTGAATCAATTATGTAGAACTTAGCTTCTATCTTCCAGTCATTTATCTCTAGTGGTAACACTATGGAGCCTGAAGCCCTCTCGCCTTGTTCATTAAATCCTCTCAACATCATCCGATCTCCTTAGAGTTCAGAGATGATGATCCTCAAGTAGTCAAGGGTTTTTAGACTCATAATGTTCACTGATGCACCTAGATCAACTAACACCTTGGAGAGTCTGAATTTGCCCATGCCCACTATGATGTAGAGGGGACGGTTGTGCTCCATTGTCCCCAAAAGAAGGTCTTCATTGGTGAATGTAACTCCACGAGCTTCTCTTAAGAAATATGCCTCCTCTCCATTAGTGGTTAGTTGAGCTAAGCAAATTTCTCGATCAAGAAGGGCTTTGATCAATGACTCCCTCATATCTTTGGATAAGACAAGGGCATTATATATGCTTAGTTTAGCTGACAACTTTCTTAGGTGAGCGAGGATATTGTAGTCTACTCTGGGTTGGTCCTCCACAAGCATATCCATAGGTGGGCATCATGTAGAGGGGCTTCTTGATCGCTAGAACCAATTACTTATTTACTCTTATCTTAAGGTGCTACCCTAGGAGGCAGAACTTTGTCACTGTGAAGATTGACTTCAGTAACTTCATGGGATGGTTTAGTGGAAGTTTTACCTGCTCATCAAGTTCACCTACAGCTTCTTCTATGGAATCATCAGAGTCAAAAAAGTGTGGATCAAAATTGTTATAATTACTAGTACTTGGAGGGCTTTCTATAGGAATGAAATCATCAAGATCATCAAAAGTAAAGAGAATCTAAGCAGAATCAATCTTCTTCTTGATTGATTTCTTAGATTTAGATGAAGGTACAAAGTAGCAATCAACTAAAGTGAGCGAAGTGAGGGATTTGGCACCCCCTCCACTGATACAATATGGATACTAGAAGAAGAGCCAGCTGAAGGAACTGTAGCTCCAATTGTGGTAGGAGTGTTAGACTCGGTCGTTGGTTATGCTAATGTGTTATCCCAGGCAAGTAGAAGCTATCGCTACTGCTACTGGGCTTTTACCTCTCTTAAGTTGTCCTTAGCAACTTGTAAACCTTCCTTAGAGTTGGAGGTTTGAGCTACTTCAGACATTTGCAAGGGTAACTTTTTGATCTTAGAAATGATTTTCTTGGAGGTTTGAGATAGGGAGATATCCTAACCTTCCTCTATCTTGAGAAGATCGTGTGTATCCCCAAGGATTACCCTAACAGAACTAGAGGTTTGTTTTAGTAGGTATTCCTTAGGGATGATAATGGCACCCAACTTGTAGCTATGCTCAAGCCAATCCTTAAAGGTAAAGCAATCTTCTAAGACATGTCCTAACATACGGTGGTAGGGGCAAAAGTTTGGATCATGACTCTTGCTCACATCCTCTGGCCTCCTAGGCTCTACTAACTGAGAATCAGGCTTCTAATAAGTTTTTAAAGATCTTCTTGACTACCTCTCATTTGAATGAATAAGGTTTATTAAAATTGTCAGCAAAAGTAGGTAAGAGATAGTTACTTGGTGGTGGATAAGAATATTATTGTTGATGTTGTGGATGGGGATACTGAGTGAGCGATGGTGGAGGCCATTGTGGCAACTAAGGTGGATGATATGATGGTCAAAGTGATGGCAAAGGAGGTGGTATTGAGGTCTGGTCCCCTAAATCCGCACGTCGCCTTATCAACCGCTGTGATTGCCCCTAGCTTTTTCTCAAATGCCTTCACCACTGGCCGACTGATCTTGGAAATGTAACTGTTTGACCTCTCCTTGTAGACTAGCCACCTTGTTGATTGATTTCTTAAATGTCTTAATGGTGAACCCTTTAAGCATGAAGGTGATCGGGTCATGAATATTCTTGAGTAGAATTTCAATGGTATGATGTTCAGACAACTGTGGTTCACATTTCATACTTAAATTGTGTCATATAAGAATGTAATCAATAAGGGACTCACTAGGGTGTTATTGAGCTATAATGAGATCGCCCATAGTTACCCTTTGTTGAGCCCCAATAAATCTATTAATAAAGAGCTACTCCAACTCAACAAATGTCTTCACTGAACTATTGGGTAGTTTAACATACCAATCAAATGCCATGACTATCAAGCTACTGACAAAGAGAGAAAATAAGAGTGCATCGCTACCACCGGTATTACAACATCTAGCCCTGAAATGTACTATGTGTTGTCGGGGGTTCCAATACCATCAAAAAGTTTGAAGGACGAGGCACAAAACCCTTACGATCTACCCTTTCGAAAAGATGAGCCATCTTAGGCTTGCACCAATGCATCCATCACTATTGCTCCACCATGTGTTTAATGTCTTTCATGCATGAAGGTGTTATCCATCACCTTCCTATGCAAGCTGCCACTATCTCCCTCTACAGGAATGCATCTAGGATGATCTAAAGTGTGTGTCAACTCTGCTATGTCGGCTACTACATGAGAAGGTTGTGAAGCTAGAGCTAAATTTTGCAATGCAGACACCATTGCCATTAACTCTTTAATCTTCTTCCCCATTCGGGCAATATAATAATCCCTCTGCCTAAGCTGGTGGAGGAGGTGCTGAGTTGAATGGATGGCATCATCCTCTTCAACTATGATACCTTTCTGACTGTGTTGATCTCTTTGAAGGGAACTCCTAGTATCGACCATGTGAACTTCAACCGAATCCTCAAGAAGATCATCCTCATCTGGATCAAAGTTGACATTTCTCTCCTCACAATATGACCAGTCACTTTCTAGAAGTTCTCTCTTCTCTGTAAAGTACTATGCAAAAATATCATCTAGGGAGTGGTCTAATCATGCCGGTACAAATACGTGCTGCTGACTGATAGAAGGGTTGTGATCACCGATAGAAATGCACCTAACATTGTCTGTCACTAGAGTGCTGGCTCTGAGAGGGTCATGCTCTCTAGAAGAGATATGCTTGTGACTACTCATGGGCAGAGTAGTGCCCCTAAAGAGATCCACTACCATGAGAACTGAACGCTCCCCATCTACACCATTCGCCATTAGCTCTATTGGTGGTGGTGCGACCACCATGCTACTGGGTCACCAATCCTTCTTCACCAAGACTAAAGTAGTAGGTTGAGTAGGTGAACTCATCCTCACCTAAGTTAGTGGAGTAGATGAAGTGAGATCCTTTGGCCATAGCCGGATCACCAAGAGGGCTTTCTTCTCCCCACATCGTGCCTTCAGAGAATGGTGGATGGCGGACTTGAAGGTGTGATGATGGGCGAGGAGTGGATCGGTGGAGACAACACCGATTCTACCCTGCTTTCCCCTATGAATGGTACCCAGGCATGTTATATCGGCCTGGCCCGATGAGAGAAATCAACGAGGCCCCCGACTCTAGAAAACTTTCATTGCTCTATGCTCCCTAACTGAGCTGTTACTCAGGCCTCTAACACTCTATCACTGCAAATGTGTCTGGTAACACTCCTGAGGATGATCGACTTCAAGTCAAATAATGTGCCAGACTCTGAATGTCCGTGTGCCCTGCCTACCTGACATAATACCCTCCATAGATTGGCATAGGACTTCCTCCTGTCCCTAGTTGAAACCTCATGGTATGGAGGTGGAGACATATCCTCATAGTCTTCCTCTTAGTCGAGAGGTGGTCAACCGATTGCTAGTTAGAAATGAGAAACGGGAGAACCTTCATGGGATGCGACATCTATCTCTCGAGTGGCATGCTCATGGTGCCGTTTGATCTTGCGCCTCAGCTTATGTGTAAGCTGCAAGGCAGGTGGTGTGTGAGAGCTAGATCCTACCTCAAAGATAGGGGAGGCTATCTCCTAACATAGGATAGCATTCCCTTAGAGGGGAACAATGAGGAGGTGTTAGCACGCACCCAAGTGGCTGTGGGAACAACTGGTTGAGTGATAATTGGACTAAGTGGTTGAACCTCCTCTTCAATTTAGTCAAGAAGTCATATGGATGATGGCTTCCGAGCTACTCATCCCTACCCCGTGGTGTAATGATTCCCTCAATCCTCGGCCAAAGAACACTAGATAGGTGGAGTCAATCTAAGGGAGGCTGGCCCGATCCAATGCTAAATCCATCCCAATGGAAAGTGTAAACAAACATCTAAGAGGCCATGTGTCTTGACCGTAAATACTACACTGACTAATCTGAGCTATATGTTTGCATATGTTGAAGTATAACTTGTATCAAATTTTTGCCTTGATATTTGTTCCAAGAAAGTAATACAAGTTTGAAGTTTTAAACCCACACTCAACAATACAATTATGTTAAGTGGGGTTCGTTAGATAGATTTGGATGTTTTGGAGGAGAGTCTTTTGCAATTTGATTTTTGATTTTAGAACCCATACTCAACCAATTTAGGTAGGTTGGGTGAGGTTCAAAAAATTTAAGGAGAGATTTCTTTCTTTTTGGAGATTGTTTGCATTTTATGCTTCTTATTTGAAAATATGGATAGTTTGAAAGAATCTCTACTTAGCAAATTTGGGTATGCTAAGAAGAGATTGTGATTGTGTGTTTGAAATATTTTTGCTTGTGAAGATTTGATTGTGTGATATTTAGATTTGAAAAATGGGGCTTCTTTCTTAATAAATTTGGTATGTCATGTGTTTGATTTGTGCTTGAAGATAAGACTTTCACTAAACAAATTTGGTATGTTAGGTGAAAGCTAAATGTAATTGTGAGATAGATTTTCTTTTCTTTGAATATGGGAGTCTCACTTAACAAATTTGATATGTTAAGAGAAAGTCCCAAATGTGTTTGAGATATGTTTATTTTCCTTTGAAAATGAGACTCTCACTTAACAAATTTGGTATGTTAAGTGAAAGCTCAAGTGTGGTTGATATGAAAAATTGGATCCTTATTTAACAAATTTGGTATGTTAAAATAGGGATCAAATGTGTGTTGAAAAGAGACCCTCACTTAACAAATTTGGTATGTTAATTGAAAGCCAAAATGTGTTTGATATGTTTTTGAAAATGGGACTCCCAATTAACAATTTGGTGTGTTAAGTGGAAATCAAAATATGATATGACTTGAGAATGGGATTCTCACTTAACAAATTTGGTATGTTAAGTGAGAATCCAATATGGTATGATTATGTGATTCGTAGTTATCAAATTTGATGTGTTAAGTAGAACCAAATATATGCTATGAAAATGAGACTCTTATTTAGTAATGTTGGAAATGCTAAGTGAATACCTAAATGTATGTTATTTTTGTTTTCAAATGATCACTTAACAAATTAAAATTGTTAAGTGTAAGTCAAATTATGTTTTGAAATGAGACTTAACAAATTGAAATTGTTATTAATAAAATGAGACCCTTACTTAACAAATTGAAATTGCTAAGTGGAAGTCAAATTCCATGTTATGAAAATGAACTCACTTAACAAATTGAAATTGTTAAATTAAAGTCAAATTTTATGGTTTGAAAATGAGATCCCCACTTAACAAATTGAAATTGTTGAGTTAGAGTTAAATTTTATGTTTTAAAAATGAGACCCCACTTAACAAATTAAAATTATTAAGTGAGAGTCAAATTTTATGTTTTAAAAATGAGACCCTCACTTAACAAATTAAAGTTGTTAAGTGAAAGTCCAATTTTATGTTTTGGAAATGAGACCCCCACTTAACAAATTGACTATGTTCAGTGAAGGTCAAATTCATGTTTTGAAAATGAGACCCCCACTTAACAAATAGAAATTATTGAAGGTCAAATTTTATATTTTGAAAATGAGACCCCCCCAAATTGTTAAGTGAGAGTCAAATTTTATGTTTTGAAAATGAGATCCCAACTTAACAAATTAAAATTGTTAAGTGAGAGTCAAATTTTATGTTTTGAAAATGAGACCTCCACTTAACAAATTGAAATTATTAAGTGAAGGTCAAATTTATGTTTTGAAAATGAGACCCCCACTTAACAAATCCAACATGTTAAGTGAAGGTTAAATTTACATTTGGTTTAAAAATAGATTCTTACTTAAACAAGTTTGGATATGTAAAGTGAGAATCACACATGGCATAATTTGCTTTGAAGGAAGCTTCAAATCCAACATATGTGAAATTTGTTAGATGAAGTTTCAATTTATTTGAAAATTTTATTCCTCATTCAATAATTTTGAGTATATTTAATGGGCATGGTTACTTTTTAAGAATTTTTTTTTAAAAGAACCTCCATGTAGCGATCTTATGGATCGTTAAATGGAAGGTTTTGATTTTGTGAGTTTCTTGAAAGGTTCTTTTGGAAAGTCTCATTTTGTGAGAAGAATTACTTTCTTTAAATTTTATGATGAACCTTGCCTCACCAAGCTAGTGGTGAGGAGGTTCTAAGTTTTTTAAATGTAAATGAAATATAAATCCAAATAGCTAAAACTAAATCCAAAATCAAACCAAAACCTAATTCAAGCCTTCTAAGCCAATTTCTTGGACTTGACTAAAATCCACCTAAACCAAGCCAAAATCAATGGATTTTCTTTTGAATCAATCATTCATTCAATCATCTTCCCAAATATAAATGAAACCTACAATTATCAAACCAAACTCAAGTTAACCCAAGTTAAACCCAAGTTAACCCTTTTGACTTGAAATTTCTAAATGAGCCAAAATCTATTGGACTCCAAATTGATTATAGTTGGATTTATATTTCAATCCTAGGCTCATACATAAGTTTAACTAAAGTTGAATCAAGCTAAAACAAAACCAATTGACTAATTTAAGTCCACTTGACCTAAAGTGGCCTAACGGTCCTTTTTTAGACAAGTTCTAGTCTGACCCAAATTGGATTGAACCAAGCCCATCCAAACCTCATATCATGATCAACAATCATCCTAGGGTGATCAACCACCTTGAATTGGGTCAAACTAAGTCAACTTGGTCCTTTGATTAAGTCAACCTTTAGCCCAAGTGAAACTCAAACTAGCCAAAACCTATCATACACCAAATTGTTTGAAACCATTGATTCACATCAACCCATGATCAATGATTGAACATTACTTGACCCTCAATTGAGCCAAACTAAGTCCAATTAGCCATTTGACCCAAGTTGACCCAAATTGGCCTAAAAGGCCAAAATGGGTCAAATCATAATCTAAACCAAATTGATTGCAACCAATGGCACAAGTTCATTCCAAATTGATTATTGAACTTGTACAAAGCCATAATTGAGGCCAATTTGACCAATTGGTCAACTTGACCTAACCTTTGGCCAAAATTTAAATTAAATCCAAATTGGTTCAAACCAAAACTACAATCATCTTCAATTAACCAATTGAACATGAACCTACACCTAACCCAACTTAATTTGGTCAATTTCATCAAATTGGTCAACTTAGCCCATTTGACCTATATGAATCCAAGTGAACCAAATCAAACCTAGGCCAAATTGATTCAAACCACTTGAACTAAAACTCTTTAAATCATCATTTGAACCTAAGCCAAGCCTTAGTTTTACCTAATCTAACCAATTGATTAACCCATCCCAACATAACCTAATGTTAACCCATTTGACCAAATGAAGTCAAAACCCATAAAACCAACCCATGAGACCTTGGAGGCTGACTAAACCTGACCCAAACTCATCTTGGGCCAACCTAGAATCAGCCCAAACCCATTCAGAGCCAAGACCGATGTAAATCCTCCATGGATCCTCTCCCTCATGTGGGATTTTGCCAAAAATGGCAAAGTCCTTTCATCCTTTCACAACCCTCACTCACCCAAATGAGGAATCCCTAAACCTCCTAGCCCACTCTACAAGGGGATAGGACTTACCATGTACTAAAAGGGAGGTGAGCCAACTCACCTCCCATGCAACCAGAGCACCAAGGGATCATGGAAAGAAATTCAAGCCATATCCAGCTTGTAGCCTCCTATCCTGGCCTCTCCTAATCCATACGAGCCATGTGGACTTGAGTGCGACCACTCAAGCACTCTAACGGCAACTGGCCAACCAAATAATGGGAAGCCATCCCATCTATCCACCTCAGCAAACTAAGGGGTATACCACCTCAATTCGCACGAGAAATGAATCACTTCGATTCGGGTAAGCTTCTAGAGATGATTTTGAGACTCCTTGTAATCCCAGAGCAATCCTGAGCTTCCTATCTTTGGCATTTCTCCTACCCGTGCAAACTAAAAAGGGGAGGCTAATCCCGAACCAAGCTTGTTTGTTCCCCAACCAAAATCAAATTCCTCTTGTACACCTTCCATGCACATCATTGAAGCTACCCAACTCATTTCCCAAGCTCCAAAGCCATTGAAGGAAGGATTTCAATCAAGATGGAAGCTCCAAAGCCGCCGGAGGAGGGATTTTGATCAAGATGGAAGCTCCAAAGCTTGATCCTTGGCCTTATAATCTACCCACATGGAATAAGCTTAATTATTGTTCAATATGGCTTCATCTCAACTTGATGAAACTTCCTCAAGCATGCGAGCTATGCGTCTTAGCTCCTATGAGGTATTTCCATGAAAATTGATCTTTAACTTAAGTGGTGTTGGTTATGTGAACTCATCATAACCATTAGATCCTTGTGGATCCCTCGCACAAAGGTGTGGATTGATTTCAGAGTGAATCCGAGCTTGGTGAGCTCAGATCAAGTGATCCATGACAGATGGGCTCCATTGTTCATCACTCGTGGGAAGGAGAATCACGGGTCATCTATTTTGCGTGATTCAAACGGAGGGCTTTGATCTTATCATGATAGATCCATCTATTTTCTCCCTTTACATTGCAGGGATTGATGCATCAGATGCTAGATAAGATCAATACGCGTGTTCGCATCGGTGACTTAGAGATGCGAATGTATACATAAATAATAATCCCTCGGTACATTAGAAAGTGCCACATCAACGCCATACATGGCAGCGATGGGATTAAGCTTAATTAAGGTTAACATATTTTTAAGGCTGAAACTTCAATAATTCATAACTAATTATAGAAAAAATGAAAAAAAATATAAATAATGGCTCATTTTAAAGATATTTTAGAGGAGTGTACACTAAAATTATTCTTACTTAAATTTAAATAGTAAATTTGGCTAATTATCCCTATTTAATTAGCTTAATTACTCCCTAATTAATTAACCAATCAATTTCAAACTTTCTAAGAATATTTAGAGATGACCTCGCCTTCCCTATTTTTCTTGGAATTTATTGGTTGATTAATTGAAAAAATTGATTGCTTAAGACTTAATTACTCTTTTAACTTAAGTAAGTGATAATTAAGCTTTTGAATAGTAATTAATCAACACATTGGACCCCTCAATCATTGTTGAACAATGGGGAGATTTAGGGAATTGGATTGGAGCCTCCCTGCTAATCTTTCCCTAAATTTTCTTTTTTTCTTCAACCAAAATGCTAGTTAATGTTTAATTAACTAATTAGTGGTCTAATTTGTTAATTTGAAATTCAAATCACTTCAAATCATGCCTAATTAAATGAGAGGGCTTATGAAATTAGGTTGGGACCACTTTCCCATCCTTTTCCTCTTAAGCCCATTTCATTTCAAAGGATAATTAATTAAATTTGGTAATTAAGTAAGAGAAATGGATTAATGACTTGATTAACCTAATTAAAAGGGCAATTACATCTAATTTCCCTTAATTGATCCATGGGTAGATCTTTAGGTGTCTTTAATAATCTAAAGAGAGTTAATGAAATTATGATTGGCTCATATGTGTGAGAAAGCCATAAAAGTAATTAAGTGAGTATCTTAAGCCTAATTAATTAATGATTGTGTGCTAATTGCATTAGGCCCCTTTCATTTCATAGGAGCATTGTTATTTACCTTTCAATTCATTTGCATATTACATTGGCTCATAATCATTTAATTAGTTATCTTAAGGTAACATATGTAAGGGTTTAACTAATTGATTTAATTCACACCTTAACCTAATTAATCCATAAAATAAATCTAATTGCTTTTCATTAAATCAAATTAACTCATACATGGTAAATGGGATTAGGATTATCAAATGTTTCTCACATTCCCTAAATCAAATCAATATGAAATTAAAAATGACATTAAGAAATTTTGGTTTATTTTAAATGAGTTTTTTTAGTATGATTGTCCATATATATTAATTGGATTGAATGAATTCATATGCTTATGTCCCTTTATTTCTTTCCAATCATATTAAATGTTGTATGTCACTTGTGCTTATGCATTCATCCTTTTCCAAAATTAATTAAATTTGATTTCCTTTATGTCAAGCTTGTATGTGTTGGTTTAAATTAATATATGGGTGGCTATTATCATTATTAAATTCAAATATATTTTCCAAAACTTATAAATGAATGATAATATATGCTATGAATGCTAGTTATAAATACATAGGAGATGTATGTGATTATAGCTTAAGTGTATGAAGTGAAGTTTCTTTTCTTTCATTCATGTATTGATTTATATAAGCAAGAATGTTAATTGGTATATATCATGGTGTGGTGTTTATTATTTGTTTGGGGGTTTGTTTATTGTGTATATATGAGAGGACACCACGCAGATATGAGGATGTACTTATTGAGGTGATCGGGTACTACATTAAGAAATAGTATACTATCTCGAGAGATATAAGTCACTACCTTATAATGGACCTAATCACCTAATAAGGACCCCAAAAGTATGATGGGTCTTTGAATATACTAGAGATTTTCCCCTACTTTACATGAAAAAGTAAAGCAAATTTTATTTAAGCCAAGTTCATTAAGTTCCCTATGGAGGCAAGCCTCCATAGTTAATCACATCTTAAGCGAAGTGAATCCCTTAGGAATACTCTTGATTAGAATAGGCGATTGTTGTCTCCAAAGATTTCAAAGATAGGACTATCAAAGGATTGGTTGTATTTTATAAAATCAAGTGGGAGAGATCAAAAGGGGAGAGTTATTATAGAAACCAAAGGATATGAGTAGGGAGTGCTCATGATACTAGAAAACCTAGTGAGCACTCCAATCTATCCTATGGTTGAGCTTTATGTATTTGAATTTTGAGGAGATTTATTTATCCCTTGAATTTTTGTTAGAAATCTAGGACTTATAACTCCACAATACAAGATTGTGAAAATGCCTAAGAGAGAAGATTTATGCTTGTAGCCACAAAGAGATATAGTAACCTTAGATCCTAAATCTAGGGAGCTTTGGCAAGGGCCAAAACATGACCTAAATCTAACACAAAAAATGGGTATATGGTTTACCTCCATAATAGAGGGTAAGCCACTTGACTGCTGGACTTATTACCACCTAGAGTGTCAGTCAGCTAACTCCTCCTACACTTTAAATACATGTAGGTAAGTCATATACTTTGCAAGATGGTTAAGATGTTATTTATTTAGAAGAGAAATTAAGTCCTTAAACCCACTTTTAAGAGACTAGATCATGAAAGCATGAATAATGACTTAAATTAAATACAAATTTTGTCAAGTTTTATTCAATTTTTGGACTTTTTTATTTTGACATGAGTTGTATTTGTATGCCTAAATGCATGAGAAATTAATTATGGGATAAATCAAAAGAGAAAGAAATGTCTTTCCATCAAAGTCTCTTACAGGTTAAGCCTTTATTCCCTGGCACAGATGGAAGCCCTCTCTTAATAAAAGTGAAAGAATATAACATGCATGATATTGTACATATAATCATCCAGCTAAGGGGTTGCTAAATATTTTATTATCTTGATTTAATGGCTAGGAGTTTTATGTGAGGTTATGAATTATTTTAAAATTTTAGTTATGAGTTATTAGTGAGATAGAAAATTTAATTTTTATCCTAAGAGCTTAATCACGTAAAGACAACACAACAATCACCAATCATAAAGAAACTATGAAAAGGCTAGCTATTTTTAATGCACAAGCTAAACAAAATATCAAATAATTTTATAAAGCTATTAAGATTATTAAAGTGGTTGGGTACCCGTATAAGTCGAAAAGAAATATGGATAGTCGACCTCTACCCTTATACATCCCGACATAATGAAATAATAATTACAATTATAAAATGATAAGTGTTATGGGGGGTCTTCATTCTTTATCTTCCATTCTTCACTCTTCATCTTTCATTTCTTCACTTTACTTTGCTCCATTTTTTCTCTTGCTTTGATTGGGATGTTGTTTACTCCAAAGGCATCACATGGTGTATAAGACTTGGTCTTACAACTAATGTTCATCCTAATCCCCCCATAGCACTTATCCTAATCCTAATACAAAAATTACATTAAAAGATAAGGAAACTAAATCTAAACAACCTGGATAGCAAAAATCATTTATATTTTTTATTATAACGGCCCCTTAAGCACAACCCCTTGCATAAAATATGATTAGTTTAATGTCGGGCTAACATCCAAACTCGCACATCCACCCTAACATCTAGTCTAAAATAATATATCACAAAACTAAACATTCATCAAACCATGCACTGCCCTAACATAAAGCTAGAAATGGTGACTTAGTCTAATGTGCATATATTAAAGCTTGTGTAGTATGTCCTAACTAAGCTTTAGAGTTATGATTTGCTAAGTGTGAGGGATTAATTTATAAAGGGTTGATTTATTTTTACGGTTTAGTTGATTTAAAGATTTTACTTAGTATTTTCTTTTATTTCATATAGCCTACATTTAGCAACTAAGTATTATAAAGAATTAAAAGAGAGGGAATCTCTCTTTTATCCCTACCTTAAGTCATTTATAAGGCAAGTTAATTAGCTATTTCTTTTAGTGAATGGTTTATTATGTGTTTTAATTAACTCTAAGTTTAGGTTCACTCTAAATAACTCTATTCAATAAGAAATGTATCTTAAGATTAATTAGAATATATTAATATCACATAATGCACATTGATTTATATCTTTCCATTATGTATATCATGCATATGAATCATTTTAAGCATACCTATACATGCAATGTAAGTCTTAGAATACTTTGATTGTGAATGCGAAGAAATGTATTTTGAATTTAAATATTTCATTTGTTAATTGAATTATGAATGCATGGCTTATTACATAGAAAAGAGGGAGTTTTCATCCATTAGCTAAACACACATCCACATGTATAAAAGTTTTAAGTGAGTACATCACCATTATTTTCTACACCAGGGGCGTAAGGTACAAGACCTACTTAGGGATACTTAAAGCCTCGCAGCCCCGAGATGTCCAGCCTAATATCCACTTTTTTATATACAAGTAAATGTATGAATAACTATAAGGATAGAAAGATCCATGCAGAAGGTTGTACTTGATCTATTTGATTTATGATTCTTTATTCATTGACCACATAATACATGCATATGTAAAAGAGTTTTAAGTGAGTATGGTGCCATTATTTTCTACACTAGGGGTAGGGAAAAGCCTGAGATATCCGACTAATATATCACTTTTCTCAAATACATATGAATGTAAAAAGAACCACATGAATATCATGCAAGAAATTATGTTTGGTTTGATTATGATTTACATATGTGATATGAAATTCATGCATAAATATATAAGTGTTCTTTTCAAATGAGCTACACTTGCAAATATGTGGATAGAACTTCACATTACTCTTCCTTCATCCCCTTCTTTAGAAGATAAATGAAAATAAATATAAAATGCCTTGTTGGGATATGCGTTGATGCGATGTTCTTATTAGGGTTTGGTATGATAAGAGAGGTGTACTATCTTGAAAGATAGAAGTCACCACCCTACAATGGACCTAATCACCTCAATAAGGACTCCTAAGGAGTATGGGTCTTCAGAATGTACCAAAGATTCTTCCCCAACTTTACATGAAAAAGTAAAGCAGGGTTTATTTTAAATTGGGTTTGTTAAGTTCTCTAGGGTAATCCCCATAGTTAATTACATCTAAGGATTACGATTCTTTAGGAATACTCCCGATTAAGGTAAATGATTGTTGTCTTCAAAGATTTCAAAAAGGTAGGACTATCAATCAATTGGTTTATTTTTATAAAGCCAAATGGGATCAATCAAGAAGAGGGAGTTCTTATCAAAGATAAATGAAAATAAGTAGGGGATTCTTAAGATACTAGGAAGCCTAGTAGGACTAGACTACCTTATGGTTGGGCTTTACATTTTTGAAATTGACTTAATGTGTTTGAGTTAAATTTTTATTAGAATGTTAGGGCTTATAATTCCATGATGCAAGGTCATGGAAATGCCTAAGAGGTAAGGATTTATGCTCATAGCCCACAAAGGGAAGTAGCACACCTGTACCTAAATCTATGAAGCTTTGGCAAAGGACAAAATGCACGACCTAAATCTAAGGCATAAATGGGTATTTGGTTTACCTCCAAAAGAGAGGATAAATCACTTAACTGTTAGACTTACAACCATCTGGGGGTGGTCACCAACTAACTCCTACAGTTTTAAAATATGTAGGCAAGTCATATGCTTTATGCAAGATAACAAAGTTGTTATTTATTTAGAAAGAGACTAAGTCCTTAAACACACTCTAAAGACTAGATCATGTAAGAACATGCTTTTAATGACTTAAATCTAATGCAAAATTTTTATATATTTTATTTTTATTTTTGGATGAACAATTAGACACAAGCTTTATGATTCTTTATGCCTAATGCAAAGGAAATTAGATTATGGGCCAAAATTAATAAGATAAGGAGGTGTGTTTTCACCATGGCTCTCACAGATCAAGCCAAATTCTTTGGCAAAGGTGAAATTCCTCCAATCAAGAGTGAAATAATATGCTTTTTTTATGCATGATGTTAGAAAAGAAAATACACATCCAGCTAAGTGGTTGTTAATTCTTTTATCTTGATTTTAACTTAGGCTTTAGATGAGATTATGAGTTATTAATTTTTAATTTTGATTTGATTAATTTGGTAGAAAATTTATTTCTTCCTAAGAGCCTAATCATCATCCAGGCCATACATCAAAGAAATGAAGAAACTAGAAAAAGATGTCATCTTAATGTGCAAGTTAAACAAACATCAATCAATTTTTAAAATTAGCACAAAAGAATAAAAAGTCATTTGTGGTCGGGCTCCACTACACAAACCTATAAAAAATTGGGTAGCTGAGCTCTACCCTTATACAACCCAGATTATAAATGAATTGATTACAATTAAGTGAGGAATTCATGTTATGGGGGTCTCCATTCTTCACTTCTTCTTTCTTATTTTCTTCTTTTCTTATTTTCTTCTTTCTTCTTTCTTCTTTTAGTTCCTTCTTTTCGGATGGTTGGAATGTGGTTGCTCCAAAGGCTTCACATGGTACATAAGATGAAATCTTATGACCAATGCTCATCCTAATCCCCCATAATAATCATTCCAAAATCCTAATTACAAAATTACATGAAAAGAAAAGTAAATCTAACTAATACCTGTAAAATAGAGATTAGCTGAACAAACCATACAATCCCAAGCATGTATGAGCACATATTAGACTTAGCACCCCACACATGGGTTACCAAGTCCACCTATTGGATTATGCTTAGGGGTATAAGCACCGCGAAAAAATTTTATATTTATTATTATGCCCCAGCACAATCTCTACAGATAATGATTAGACTAAATCATCCTACCATTCATTCTACACAAATTCACCCTAACATCCAGACTAAAACATTACATCATAAAATAAAAGCAAACATCAAACCATGTACCTCCCTAACATAGGACTAGAAGTGGTGACTTAACCTAATGTGTGTGCTATTTAAGATTTATATGGTATGCTTAGCTAGACTTTAAGGTTGAAGTTTTCTAAGTATGAAAATGTTCAACTTAGAGGGTTTATTTCATGTAAGTGATTTAGTTACTTTGGTTGATTTTATTTTGTATTTTTAATGAGTTTAGTGAATCCACACAACTAATTACTAAGTATAAAGAGGGAAAAGAGAGAACTTCTCTTTCTACCTAAGTAATTTTTAAAGAGTAGATTCATGTTTGATTTTTGTTTAGTGAATATTTTATTATGTGTTTTAATTAATCCTAAGTTTAGATTTTCCTAAACAAACCTATTCAAAAAGAAAGGCATTCTTAAGATTAGGTAAAGTGAAATACTATACCAAAACACACATCACTTCATTTCTTTCCCAACATGTGTAACATGCATATGGATGAATACTAAGCATATCTATACATACAAATGGGAATGTTTAGCACACTTTAATGATGAATGCTAAGTAGTGTCACTTAAGAAAATTGGATGCTTTATGATGCATGATTTTCATTAAAGTAGAAAGAGATTTCTTTTATCCATTTTCACATGCACATTTATATGTATGAAAGGCATAAGTGAGTACAACATCATTGTTAGCACCAGGGGTGTAAGGTAAAGACTATAGGGCTACTTAAAACCTCACAACCGGGGTTGTCAGGACTAATATACCACTTTCCTTAAAATGCATATGCATGTATAAAGAAATGAATGGAAAAGAAAGATGCAAAAGTTTATGTTTATTTATTTAATTTGTTTATGCAATTTATATATGCAAGTGTGGATGTCCTTCTTAAGTAACAACATAGGAATGAATAGGAAAGGATTTAAGCAAATGTTGTGTTCTTTTCAAATGAACTATTCACTTTACCAAATCCTATTCAAAACTATGCTAAAAGAAAAGAGAAGGAAAACTACACTATGCATATCTTTATATTTCATGCACATGCTTATAAATAATCATAAGCAGCATACCTTTCAGTTTTTATAATTTATTTATAAGTTTTGAAAATAATTTTTATCTTTAATAGTGATAATAGCCATTCATATTCTTACTTTAGCCAAAACATGCAATTTGACATAAAGGAAACATTTCATTTTTAATTTGATTTTAAAAAGCATGAATGCATGAATTTCATATGGCATACACATTTAGCATGTTAGGAAAGAAATAAAGTGATGAAAGTAAGTAAATTCATTCACCCTAATTAATTCCTAAAGATAATCCTATGAATAATATTATTTAAAGTAAATCAAATTTATTTTAAGAGAGTTTGAATTTTGTTTGAGTTTGATTTTAATTTGAGAAATGTGAGATGAGTTTGCTGGTCTAACCCATTCCCTCATGTGAGTTATTTAAGTTTAATTTTTAGGTGATTAGATCAATTTTATATCTTGGTTAGGTTAAGGTGTGAATTAAGTGTGTTAATTACCCCACACCACTTTAACATATTTAATCACATAATTATGAGGTAAATGATATGACATAAAATCACACAAGGAATTTAAATCAAATGCACCTAGAAAGAAAGGGCCTAATGCAATTGTCATTATGATTAATTAAATTAAAGGTTTAATTTAAGTACTTTCATAACCCTTCCCACACATGTGGGTTGGATTTTGATTTCTTAGCCACTTGGGTTATTGACAAGCATCTAATGAATTAGTTAAGTTGATATTTTGATTTTAAAATTTTGATTAATTAAGTCATTTTATTAAGTGATTAATTATTTAATTAATTTTGCTTAATTAGATTTTAATTAAATGAAATAAACTTAGGAAAAGATATGGAAGAACCCTAATCTCATTCCCTAAGTCCACTCACTATTCAGGTAATTAGCAAAATTAATTAGTGCATTTATCACTATTTAAAAGTTAATTAATCATTTAATGGATTAAGAGAGTAATTAAAATGAGCCAAGAATTACCTAATTAACCATTAATAAATTCCGAAAATCATGGGAGGCAGAGGTCATCCCATTAATCAATAGAAGTTTGGAATTCGGTGGAATGATTAGAGTAGTATGTAATTAAATTTTTAATAAAACCTAATTAGAAAATATCACTATTCAAAATCAAGTGAAATTAATTTTAGAATATTCTCTTTGAATTACCTTTCCAATGCTTTTATTTTTTTTTTAATTTTCTATAATTTATCAAGTTTCCATGATTATTAATAATTAATTTATATCCTTCTGCCGGTACAAGTGGCGTGCTTTACATCCCTTCATGATGAAACCGCAAGATTGTCACATCTTAGCCGTCCATCATCGTCCAATCAAAATCAGATGATGGATCCATCCGTCTTACATGGAAGGACATCCATCCACCCTTTGAAAATCCTGGAAAGGAAACCATTCCTCACCCATCGCATGCAAGTACATCTCAAATTCTCATGAGGAAATCTTCACAAAGGACCACACCATGGCTAGTTAAGCTCTGGGTTGAGGCATACCTTGGAGGCTATCACTTGCTCAGTTTGATGAGGTATCTTTGTCAGTAGAGGCATGTTGAAAGTTATGGGGTTGAGTAAATCTTCATGGGACCAACTACAATTCCTTGACTTGATCAAGTACCACCTCCCTTGCTTTAAGAACTTGAAAGGTTTGGAAAGTTGATTAGTCATGAAGTTTGCAAGAGGGAATTGGTTTTGTGTGTTGAGTGAGTTGGAAAAGTGAAGCTCCCTATTTTTTAAGAAAATGAAAGGGAATTTAAAATGAGAAACCTTGGGGAGCTTGGAATCACTTCCTCGAGTTTCTAGCTTCAATCAAATGGAGAGATCTTGGTTGAAATGAAATTAGGGGAGTATATCTCCCCTTGAATCGACAGTAGCTCCTTTGCCATTTTGATCCAATTGACCTTATTTGGTTAGGCTATTTTGAGGGCATGGCATTGATTTTGGTGAGAAGGTAGTGGAGGAGTTTGCCATGTGCAAAACAAGGTGGAGGAAGGATTCCCATGTGCTCATTTCCATGGGGTGGTGGGTTTGACCCTTGGGTTCAATTTAGGTTTGACTAATGGGTCATATTATTTTCCTTACCTAGGGGTAAAATGGTCATTTGAGCTTAATTTCATTTGAATATGTGGTATGATTGAAAAATGGATTAGGCCAAGTATCATTGAATTTGGAGTTGGTTTGATATGATTTGGCTCATGTTGACCCATTTAGGTCAAAATGGGTCAACTTGGTCAAGTTGATTGGTCAAATTGGGTCAAACCAAGGGTTAGGTCAAGTTCATATGACCATTTGAAATATTTGGCATCATTAGTTTGGTTCAATTTGATTTATATTTAAATTGGATTCATTTGATTTCATTTAGGCCAAAAGGTTTAAGTTGAGTCAATTTGACCCATTTGACCTATTTGGGTTAGGTCATGGGTTGGTTTATGTTTGGTTGATCATTTGAAATGGATTGGTATCTTTGTTTCCAATCAATTTGGTTTATATTTGGATTTTGGCTCAATATGACCCTTTAGGTCAAGTTGGGTTCTAGGTCAAAGGTTGGGTCAGTTGGCCAATTGAGGCTTTGGTTCAACAAGTGATTTGGAATGAACTTGACCCATTGGTTTCAATCAATTTGGCTTAGATCAAGTTTTGACACATTTTGACTTTTTAGGTCAAGTTGGGTCAACTTGGGTCAAGTGGCCAATTGGGTTAGGTTAGGCTCAAATGATGACTTGGTCAAGTTCAAACATTGATCATGAATGAGTTTTGATCAATGGTTTCAATCAATTTGGCCTATGGTGGATTTTAGTAGGTTTAAATTTCATTCTTGGTCAAATGTTGACTTGGTCAACCATAGGTTTGACTTGGTTTGACCCAATTTGAGTGATTGATCATCTAATGATGATTATTGCTCACAATGTGAGGCTTAGTTGGCTTAGTTCAATCCAATTTGGGTAGGATTAGAATTGCTCAAAGGTACTTTTAGGTCACTTTGTCAAGTGAGCCTAGGTCAAATAAATGGTCAAAGCTTGATTTGAGTTTGATTGAACTCACATATGGACTTATGATTGAAATATAAATCCATTTGCAAGTGGTTTGAAGTCAAATGGGTTTTGATTCACTTGACAATTTCAAGTTCAAAAGGGTGAACATGAGTTTGACTTGGGTTTGATTTTTGAATTTAGTTTTGGTTTGATGATTGGAGTTTGTATTTATATTTAAATTAATGATTGAGGGATTGATTGAATCATGAAGAAAAATCAAGGATTTGGCTTGATTTGTGTTTGATTTAGCTAAGTTCAAGAATTTAACTTGAAAGGCTCAGGTTGAATTTTGATTGAATTTGAGTTTTAATTTTGAATTGATTATTTGGATATTTGAATTTTTATTTCATTTATATTTGTGAATATAAATGAGAATATAAATGGGTTATGAGAAAAAATTTTAAATTTGAATTGATTTAGATTTGATTTAGGCTAAGTCCATAAGATAGAATCAAAGTGACTTAGAAGATTTTTATTTGGATTTGAATTTGGTTTGATTGATTTGAATTTATATTTCATTTATATGTGAATATAAATGGGTTGTGAGAAAATTTCTTGAATTTGAATGGATTTAGATTTAGGCTAAGTCTATAAGAGAGAATCAAAGGACTTAGGAAATATTTTTGAATTTGGAATTTGAGTCATAAATCTCAATCATTTGGAATTGATTCATGATTTGAGAAAATCCATTGAATTGATTTGAGGTTTGAGTTAGACTTGAAGTTGGTATGAGTTTAGAGTTTAACTTGAAAGAAGGAAGTGAGGATTTGGTTTAATCTATAGGATAGGCAAATATTCCTAACACTCCTAAGGCATGACCAATTCCTATGGCTAACTCTTCTAAGTCTCTAGGGCTAGGTTGAGTGTCCACCGAATCACTATATATATCTTAAGACTAAGGAACTCTTAAAGTCTAAGAGAAGTCCTATATCTAAGATGGAGGGGTTGAGAGATCATCCTAAAATGAGGTCAACAAAGGAATAGGTGTGGTGTATGTGACAAGGAACACGACGTATTGGTGTTGGCCAAAATGATCAACAACCGAATGATCATAGAAACAAGCGATCTACTTAAAGATGTAGAAATGGTTTTGATGGTAGGGGAGGTTGATTGGATTTATTTTGTTTGACTCCACTAAAGGAGGAGGGTTGAATTCATTTCAGATTTTTAAATTTGTATTTTGAGATGGGCCCTATTAGTTTGCGATGGATCATGGTAGGAACCACGAGGCTAGACCTAGCTCAAATTTACCAAACTGAAGGGGTAGTCTACCAAACACATAGTAGGACTAGCCAATCGAAGGGAATGTCTTTCGGTGTCCAGCAGTTGTACTAGGAAGAAAGCATACTAGACTTATATCCTCCAAAGTAAGGACCGATTACAGGGGTGATCCTTTAGTAAGACAACGGATCGAACACAACCTAGGGTTCACTATTGAGTGAATGCTGCTAGAAGACTTAGATCAAGTCAAATATTTTCAAGGTTAATTTTATTTTTTTTAATTTGTTTTGATGGATTCCGTTGGTTTGCTATGAATCACACTAAGAAGGAGCTTATATTAGCCTAGAACTATCTAGTTCTTGAACCAAAAGAAACTTCCGTAGATGGAACTCTTAGACCAAAGAGTGCCTTTCAGTTTGCAATGATCAATTCAAGGGAAGAAAGCTTGGTGAGTCATATCTTCCACTACAAAAGACCACTAGAGTGATTGGTTGGTTTAGGTAACAAATCGATCTTGACCTAGGGCTGCCCATCAATTTGCGACAGTCATGCTATAAAGAATGCGGCATAGTCTTACATCTTCCAAAGCGGAATGACTGTCGGGTAACCTGCTTATGACAAAATAGATTGAACCCGACCTAATGGCATCTATGGAATGAGTGCCGAAGATTTATCTTAACTCGTGGAAATTCTATAGGGAGTTCTAGACACTTGCCCCAAGATAGGATGCCTTCTTGGAAAAATGGGCCATTTGGGGGGCTTGAATTCCTAATCTACAAGCAAATTAATTTGTTTGATTATTTAGTTTTTTTAACATGGAACCTATTAGTGTGCGAGAGATCAAATTGAGAAAGAGCTTATAACAGCCTAGACTTAACTTAGATTTACTGAACCAAGGGAGAATATGTGCATCTGCTGAACAAATTCTCTAATCACAGGGGTGGCTACTAGGAAAGGGGGATTATCGTAACCCGGGTAGTGTCTAAATGGGGTCACAAAGGAAATGATCCAAAATAGAATGCCTACAGGGAGAGGTGCCGCTAAGGGCTTAATCCAAAATCATGGAGAAGATGACATGGCTAGTCATATATCAAATAGGTATTTGGTGGCCACTCAAGGAGAAAGCATGGGACTCACATCTGCCTCGAGTGGTGTGTCCACCAGGTGAGTCATTGTCAGCATAGCTAACATCAACCAACCTACAGTGCTCATCGATTTGCAACAACCAGCCTAGGAAGAAAGCTCGGAGACTTACATCCTCATATAGCGGAACTGATTGTTGGGATAGTCATCTTTCAGCGGTGTTATCCGACTGACTCTTGAGTGAATGCCATTAGGGGACTTACATCAAATCAAATGTAGTCAAGAGGAAAGGAGCCTTTTAGGGGACTTATCCTAAACCTCGAATATACTCAACCTAGTTAGTGCATGATGGCTAGTTCAAAAGAAAGCTTGGGGACTCACATCCTCTTAAACAAAGTCAACATAAGGTAGATTCTTATGGGCGGTGAATCTACCATAATAAGGTGCTTGTTGTTGGTTTGCAATGGTCAAGTTAGGAAGAAAGCAGGGACTCACATCCAAAGTGACCCAGTGACATACTTAGCAGTATGTAGCACTTTGCAATGTGTGTGAGCCGAGGGGCTTACATCAAAATAGCACGAGACAAAAGATATGTATTAATTTTTATGCTTGTGTTAAAGGGAATAAGATGCCTCTTGGGTTATCTTACATCTACCCTAAACACACTTGGAGAATCTGATAAATGGTGTCATGGATGGAAACAAGGATTCCCACCAAGAAAGATGTCGCTTGGGTTCTCTCACACCTAACTTAGTTGTGCTAATCACAATTGGATGCCTCTTTGGTTCTCTCACACCTATTCTAATAGAATTGAGAGATTGTGTATGATTGTGTTTGTGTTGTGAAAGAGGGATTGGATGCCGTTGGGGGACTCTTACACCTACCCTAAACACTCCATGGTGGATTCGCAAGACAACCAAACAACGCTTCGAAAGAAGAGAAGATTTTGATGAAATGGAATCAAATTTTTATTCGTTTGTTGATAATTGTTTTCAAACATGATTTATGAGTAATATTTCTTCAAATAGAGCCCATTAATTGGAAGCATCGGGTGTTCCTCTTTACAATCAATGAGATGATAAGATCCTTAGTAGGCCTTCTCTATGACATAGGGGCCTTCCCAAGTGGGTTCAAACTTGCCTCCCATCTTTTGACATGCAACAATTTATCTCCTTAAGGCTAACACAAGTTCTCTTACTTGGAAAGACCTAGGGTGGACCAACTTGTTGTGAGCTTGAATCATTTTGGCCTTCTATAACTTGAGGTTCTAGCATGCCCGTAGCTGACTCTTCTCCAAACCTTTAAGCTCTTCTAACAGAAACTTTGCTTTGCTCTATAGTAATCTTGCTACCCAAATGCTATCCTTAGTGATAGGAGTTGAACTTCTAAAGTTAGAATAGCTTCGGACCCATACACTAAGGAAAATGGGTAGGGACTTGGAGTTATATGTGGTGCGTAGGCCCACAAGGCAACAACTCATTCCATTGCGCTTATTATCATCAAGAGTCTTCTTTAGTATTTGGATGAGATTTTTGTTGAATGCTTCTACTAAGCCATTTGCTCTAGGATTGTAGTATTTATGTTGTACTTGACATTGATGGCACCTCCTAACTACATCTATGTTGTCTGTAATCATCGAAGGCCAGTAGTTTCCTGGTCTCTTAATCTTTATCTTCATCTTTGGACTGGATTGATGTGCTCCGCATAGACCTGAATGTACCTTAATTATAATGCCATGGGCTTCGTACTTATCTAAACAACGTAATTATATTTGATCAAAGGGTCGTTGGTACAGAGTGCCATCAACGAGCACATAGGAGAGAGCTCTCTTTTTCATCTGATGGGCTTATGACTTTTCTTGAGGTAGTTTGCTGGTGTTCAAATAGTCTATGAATAGTTGTCTCCAATCCAGCTCCTTGTCCTCATAGGCAAAGGCAACCTCCCCATCAAGAGAAAGTCTCTCGATGAATTCAACATCAATAAGGGATAGGACTTGTCTATTTTGGACCCTTATTGGAATGGGCTCATCTTCCGGACATGCCAATTCTTTGGCAAGTTTGGCCAATGCATCTACTATTGCATTCTGCTTGTGGAACCATGTAGATGGTGACTTCAAGGATTTGGGCCAGACTTCTTGGTATACTTGGTAATGTGAAGCTTGGGTTTGAGAATCTTGTGGGACACTGTCGGTTGATGACCAACGAGAATCAAAGATGTTAATGTTGTTGACACTATTGTGATGATCTCACACCTCATCAAACCTCATACTCATCTTTGTTGTTGGTGCAGGGATTGGAAAGATAGTAAGGGAATCTCATCACACCGCGGTCTAGAATTAAGAGAACTATTCTTACCACTGCCTTTTCTGGAAGAGTAGATCATGGTGCTTCTTCTTTATGAAAAGAAGCTACACCATCAAAATACATCTTCCAATAGCAATTGTCAGCCTCCACTAATTTCATGATTTGTTCATCAGGGAGATCGTCACTAAGTGGAGAATCAACAAAAAGTGGGTGTGCTTCTAAGAAATCTGCTAGTGCTTGACCTTTCACCACACGAAGGGGTACAAATGTGATATCAAACTATGAGAGGATCATGGACCATCATGCCAAATGTCCAGATAGCGTTGGCCATGTCATGAGATACTATAGTGGATTGGTTTTGGAAATCAAGTTCACCTTATGAGAATGCATATAGTGTCGTAGCTTTTGGGATGCAAAGATCAAAGCTAGGCAATATTTCTCAATGGGTGGATAGTTCACTTCCAAAGGAATTAGAAGATGGCTGAGGAAGTAGAGAGCACTCTCCTTCCCTTCATTGTTGGCTTAGACCAACAAAGCATCAAGAGAGTCATCCAATGCAACAGTGTAGAGGATGAGTGTCCTGCCCGGGATAGGGGCTACTAAAACTGGCGGCTTCACCAAATACTGTTTGATATCTTCAAAGGCATGCCGGCACTTGTCATCCCACTTGAACTTGGCATCCTTTTTGACAAGTTTTGAGAATGTCTTGCATCTACTTGATAAGTTGGAAATAAAGCATCTTAGATATGCCATCCTTGAAAGATAGTTGATTAAACTCTGGAGGTGGCATTTCTAAGATAACTTTGATCTTTTTTGGATCTATTTCTATTCCTCAGTGTCGGACAATAAACCCAAGGAATTTCCCTGAAGCTACTCCGAAAGCACACTCCAGGGGATTCATTTTGAGGTTATATTGTCTTAATCGTTCGAAAACTACTCTCAAGTCAAAGAGATGGTCTTCTTTTTCTCTGCTCTTAATTACTAGATCATCAACGTAGAACTCAACTTGATGATGGATGAGCTCATTGAAGATCTGAGTCATAGCCCATTGGTATGCATCATCAGCATTTTTAAGGCTGAAAGGCATGACCCTATAACAGTAGATTCTGATCAGGGTTTGAAAAGTAGTGTTTCTCAACCTCTCTAACTAAAAATGGCTTTTCATCTCTTTTGACATAGTACTCAATCCCATCCTTCCTGAACTTGATGAATTGATTAAGGGAGGATAGAATCATCTTATTCTAGTGTATCCAAGGCCTACTGTGCAAAGCGGTGAACAAAGTATTCAAATCAATGATATAGAACTTGGCTTCAGTCTTCCAGTCACCTATTTCCAAAGGTAACACTATGGAACCTAAAGCCATCTTGCCTTGTTTATTGAATCCTCTCAACATCATCTGATTTTCTCAGAGTGTAGAGATGTCAATCCTCAAATAGGCAAGCATCTTTAGACTCATAATATTCGTATGGATAGATGAGAACTCGCAGTCAGATCATGTCATGTAATGTAGAGGGGCGGTTGTGCTCCATGTCCCCAAGAAGGTCTTCATCTGAAAGTATTCTCTTCAGATTAATGTGCCTCTTCTCACAATAGCGTTGGTAGCTAAACATATCTTAGGATCAAGGAGAGCCTTGATTAGTGATTCCCTCATTTCTTTGGATAAGATAAGGGCATCGTATATGCTTAGCTTAGATGGAAACTTTCTTAGGTGCCTTGGGCTGATCCTCCACAAGCATATCCAAGGATGGAGCATCTTGTAGATGGGCTTCTCAATCCTCTGGAAAAATGACTTGTTTCCCTCTATCTTGAGGTGCTTCCCTAGGAGGTAGAACCTTGCCACTACGGAGGTTGACTTCGATGATCTCTTGTTGCAGGGTAATGGATGGTTCTACCTACACATTAGGCTCACCTACGAATTCTCCTATTGGGCCCTTAGAATCAGATGATTCCAAGTCTATCTCAAGAGGCAAACCCATAGTATTCAGAGTGGGAAAAATCCAACTCTGAATCAAAAAGAGGAAGATCAAAATTATTATAGTTATTATTTAGACGTGAAGAGTTATCATTAATAGATTCAGACAACCCATTAGAAGTGACACAGATATAATTCAAGCTAGCTTTATTCTTCAATTTCTTGGATTTTATAGGAGGTACATAGTAGAAATCAAGTAAAATAAGAGGGATGAGGGATTTGATGCCTTCATCTGCCGATATAAGATGTCTACTAAAAGAAGAAGAGCTAGCTGAAGTGGAGGTAGTCGCTGATGTAGTAGCTGTAATAGTGGAATGGAGGCTGGACTCGATCGGTGGTTGCGCTATTGGGCTATCTCAGGCAAGCACATACTACTGCTGCTACTATTGTTGAGCTCCCTCTTTCCCTGAGTTGGCTCTAGCAACTTGCAAATCTTCTTTGATATTGGGGGTTTGAGCTGACTCAGGCATCTACAAGGAAAGTTTCTTGATTTTCAATATAATTTTCTTAGAGGTTTTGGATAAAGACATATCCCAACTTTTTTTGGTTTTGGAAGGATTGCAAGTATCCCAAGGATTACCCTAATGGAATTGGATGGTTATTCCATAAGGTATTCCTTCGGGAGGACTATAGCTTTGGTCTTGAAGCTATGTTCAAGCCAGTCCTTAAATGTGAAGCAATCTTCCAAAACATGACCTAGCATGGGTGATAGGGGCAAAAGTTAGGATCGTTGCTTTTGCCCAATTCCTCCTCTCTAGTTCGGTAGTTAAAATCAAGCTTCTTTAAGAGATTCTTAAAGATCTTCCGATTACCTCTCTCTTAAATGAATAAGGCTTTTTAAGTTTATCCAAAAGTGTAGGTGGACCATAGCTACGGCGGGTAAGTGTACTCACTGATAATGTGGGCGAGGAGGGAGGTGTGCGAGCCATGGAGGCTATTGTGGTGGCGGTAGGCTCGATCGGTAGGAGGTGGAAGTGAGTTGAGCATGAGGTCTCTCAAACTGCTCTTTGGACGGCTGTTTCCCTCTTATCCACTGTTATCATTTCCCTTGGTTTCTTCTCATATACCTTTTGCGGCTTTGGCTTTGTTGGTAGATCGGAGGCAACTAGCTTCTCCTTGCTAGTCGCCTTGTTGATTAATTTCTCAAAGATTTTGATGGTGAAACCTTTGAGCATGAAGGCAACCGGGCCATGGATATTCTTAAGCAGAATCTCAATGGTGTACTATTCAGATAGCTATGGTTTGCATTTCATACTTAAATTACACCATCTGAGAATGTAATCAATGAGGGACTCACTTTTGTTGAGCCATGAGATCCACAGTGACCCTTTCTTTGAGCTCAACAAACCTCTTGATAAAAAGTTGCTCCAACTCAGCAAAAGTCTTCACTGAACTATTGGGAAGTTTAGTGTACCAATAAAATGCTATACTCGCTAAGCTACTGACAAAGAGATGGAAGAGTAGAGCATCACTACCACTAGCGTTGTAATAATTAGACCTAAAATGTGCAATGTGCCACTTCGAGTTCCCACTGTCATCAAAACTCTTGAAAGAAGGTAGCACGAAACACTTAGGATATTAGATTGCATTAAATTCCTCTAGGTAGGGTCTACACTTTAGAACTGATGATCCTCCTCAAGCTTGAGCCAACACTTCTTTCACTTATTGCTCAACCATGCTCTTGATGTCTTTTTCTTGTATGGAGGTATTATCTACTACCTTCCTACACATGTTGGTGCTACCTTGCTCTAGGAGGTCTTGGTGGATCCGCACCAACTTTGGTTAACTAGTCTTAGCTATAGTAGGATGGACTATTAGTGCTTGGTTTTGAAGTGCTAAGATATCTGTTAGCAAATCTTCATGCCTCTTCTCCTTCCTATCTATTTTTTCATCTTTCTTTATTTCTTTGAAGGAGGTGTTGGGTCAGTAGGTTGTGTCTTCTCACCTCAACACCTTCCAAGTAATTTTCTCTAAGGAGGATCCCCGGTATCTACCATGCAAACCCCTGCTGAGTCTCCCAACAAATAATCTTTGTTCGGATCAAAGTTGATCTTCTCATCATCAGACCAGTCATATCCTAGGATCTTTTTCTTCTCCATGAAATAATGAGCTACTATATCCTAGAATGATCTATTGGCACAAATGACTTTTTGGCGGTGGTGGGATCACTATCATGTCTTGTGAGCACCACCTCCCCTCTTTGGAGAGTTAACCACAGGGGCTATACTTTGGAAGAAATATCTCTGTCACTAATGGTATGGGGTGACACTCTTGGAGGATCCATCATCATAGTGTGATTGAGGCATCACCTTCTCCCTCAAACTTCTGCACCATCTCTATGTCTTCTTTGGTGGTGGTGGTGGGATGACTATGCTTCATGCCATTCCTTCTTCACCACTAGGCAGAAGGTCAAATAGAGGTCGGCCCTCACCAGTAGTGTGTAGATAGATGGGATCTCTGGCGTAGGATCACCAATGGGGTCCTCTTCTCCTTGCCTTTGGCCTTTGGTGGAAGATTGGAACATGGATGGGGATGGTGGATGGGGTAGGTAGTGATGTGGAGGCACCACCGACTCTCTATAGCTCTCTCTATGATGTGGTCCCCATGAAAAATGTTTGGTATGATCGAATGGGTAGCATGGATCAGAAAATCAATGAGTGAGGAGACTCTGCACCTCAGCCTCTCCTGGTGATATGAACGAGGTATGGGCCTCCTAGCCCTCTCCTCTAATATGCTTCCCCACTAGGATAATGGATCTCAAATCAAAGCGGACTCGATACCATAGGCTCCTCGCATAAAATGAGAGCATGACCTCCTCCTCTCATGGGAGGCTAAATTGGTGGTGAAGCAAAATCCTCTCATCCTCTCAGAAACTAGAGAGGATGGAATGGTTTCTAACCAGTGGGGAAACCAAATGGGCAACTCCTCAACAGTGCGCATGGCTTCCTCCATCTCCTTGAATGGGTGTGGTATCGCTTTATCATGTTATTCTTGTTTCTCTTTGGGTCATGGTAGGGTGAGAAGAGTAAAAGCTAGACCCCTCAAAGTAGAGACAATCCACAGGATCGGAGCCTTCCCTTGAGGGTGCTAGTGAGTGGGTGCTAGCCTATAGGCGACATGGGGCAGGGGCACTGCTTGACAGCACTATTATGGGAACCCCACCTTCCTCTTCATGGGAATCTCATAATCGGCATGTCAGAACGAATGGACTCTCGCCCACTATGCTCTTACTATGTGAGGAGGTCCCCTCATGTCAGGGCCTCAAAACCTCATCCAAAGTGGATGAGGTGAGTAGTCAGGTGGGAAGGCGGCTGATCTGGGCAGATCCATCCCATGGGAAAAGTGAACATACTTTGTGCCATTCAACTATCTGAGATTGAAAAATGACTAAAAAAGAATACAATGTCAAAATAAACTTGGATCAGATTCTCTTGCTTTATTAATTTTAAATTTAAATTTAGAACTTGAACCCATACTCAACATCTTGAAAGTGCTAATTCGGGTTCAAATGATTTAGAATAGATTTTGAGATTTGATTGGAAAGAGGAATTTTTTATTTTAGAATCCATCTTCAACGAATTTGGGTATGTTGAAAATGAGTTCAAATATTTTTGAAGAGATGCTTCCATAGGTTCTTATTTGAATTTTTATTTTCATTTTGAGGACTCGTTATTTAACAAATTTGGGTATGTTAAAGTAAAAAAGGGTCAATTGATTTTGATTTGAGATTTTTTTTGGAATCTACTTCACTTAGCAAATTTGGATATGCTAAATGGGGTGTTTGAAAATAATTTCTTCTTTTCCATTGTTTGCTTAATTTTGTGAATCATTTATGATTTTGAAAATGGAATTCTCATTTTGCAAATTTGGGCATGCTAAATGAGGAATCCAAGTGTGTTTTATTTTTTAAAAAATTTTTGAAAATAGGACTCTTAGCAAATTTAAGTATGTTAAGTAAATCCTAATGTCTTTCTTTTGCTTTTTTAGAGATTTTGATTTTGAAAAATAGGATCCTTAACAAATTTGGGTATGCTAAGGAAATCCTAATGTATTTCTTTTATTTTGAATTTTTTTTATTGAAAAGACTTCACTATGCTAAAATGAAGTTCAATGTGTTTCTTTAATTTGTGAAATGGAGATTTCACTTAGCAAATTTGAGTATGCTAAATGAAATTTAAAAAATGTTTTCAAATTTTTGTGTTTTGATTTTGTTTTGAAAATGGAGACTTCACTTTAGCAAATATGGTATGCTAAAGAATGAAGTTCAAAAGTGTTTCTTTTTGTTTTGGATTTCATTTTGAAAAATGGAGACTTCACTTTAGCAAATGTGGTATACTAAAATGAAGTTCCAATGTGTTTTGAAATTTTGTGTTTTTGTTGATTTTGAAAAGAGGATTTCCACTTAACAAATTTCGGTATGTAAGATGTAAATCAATTATGTTTCATTTTCAAAGATGTATTTTCATGTGTGATTATTGATTTTTGAAAGAGGAAATTTCAACCTAATCATATATGGAATATGTTAGGTGGTATTTCAAAGTGATGTCATTTTTTTTAGAAATGAAATCTTCATTCAATAAATTTGGGTATATTTAATGGAGATGTTCATATGTGCTTTTTGAAAGTTTATTTTTGATCTTGATTGGAAATGAAACCTCCATTCAATAAATATGGGTATATTGAATGAAGAGGTTTCATATGTGCTTTTTTAAAAAAAATGTGCAAATTCCAACCTAACACATGTGGAATGTGTTGAGTGGAATTTCAAAGTTGTGATTTTGCTTTAAGATGTAATATCCATCAAACACATTTGGATGTGTTGAATGGAAAGGCCTATCTTCAAATTTTGTGCTTTTTGAAAACATGATTGTTGGAATTTTATTTTTGAAAATGAAGTCTTCATCAAAATGAATTGAGTGAAGAAGTTCATTTGTGCTTTTGGAAAATTTGAGTGTTGGTTTTATTTTTGAAATGCTTCTACATGTAATAATTGTGAAAATTGTTAGACGTAGTGCAAATATTTTATTAAGTGTATTTTGAAAAAAGTGCTTTTGAAAAGCAAGACTTTTATGAAGAATTTATTTTATCTTTTTTTTAGAATGAACCTTTCCTTACCATAAAAATGGTAAGGAGGAAGTCTTTAATCATTTTCTTTTATTATATTTTGTTTTCACCCATCGGGAAAGCAAACGAGGGTTTTAAGACCAACACGAGGTGAGGTCCTAAACCCTAAAGATGTTGGCTAGCTTAACTTAAGGATGAAATAAGCTAAGTGCCAATGGAAAGAAAGATAGTCTTAGATTCATACAAAAGTACAAACTATCGATACTTGGAGACAATGATCATTTACCAAAGATGGAGAGGAACCATCCCCCAGAGTCGTAGAAAATCTGTGGTAAAATTTTTATATCAATGCCTTCATCTATCCCCTTTCAAAAAAGAGGATAAATGAAAATATAAATATAAAATTCCTTGTTGGGATGCCATGCAGATCTGTAGATGCTCTTATTAGGGTGATCGGGTATGACATTAGGGAGAGGTGTACTATCTCGAAAGATAGAAGTCACCACCCTACAATGGACCTAATCACCTCAATAAGAACTCCTAAAGACTATGGGTCTTCAGAATGTACCAGAGATTCTTCTCTTAGTTTACATGCAAAAGTAAAGCTGGGTTTATTTTAATCCAGGTTCATTAAGTTCCTTACAGGGGTAAGCCCCCATAGTTAATTACATCCTAAGGAAGATTCTTTAGGAATACTCTCGATTAAGGTAAATGATCATTGTCTCCAAAGATTTTAAAAAGGTAGGACTATCAATCGATTGGTTTATTTTTAGAAAGACAAGTGGGATTGATCAAGAGCAGGGAGTTCTTACCAAAACCAAATGAAAATAGGTAGGGGATGCTTAAGATACTAGGAACCTAGTAAGCACCCAAGACTACCTTATGGTTGGCCTTTACATTTTTAAAATTGAATTAATGTGTTTGAGTTGAAATTTTATTAAAATGTTAGGGCTTATAATTCCATGATGCAAGGTCACGGAAATGCCTAAGAGGTAAGGATTTTTGCTCATAGCCTACAAATAAAAGTAGCAACCTCTGAACCTAAATTTAGAGAGCTTTGGTAAGTGCCAAAAAACATGACCTAAATCTAAGGCAAAAATGGGTATTTGGTTTACCTCCATAAGAGAGAGGATAAACACCCAGGACTTACAACTTTGGGGTGGCGCAACTAACTCTCCTCTGATTTTAAAATATGTAGGCAAGTCATATGCTTTATGCAAGATAGCAAGGTTATTATTTATTTAAAGAGACTAAGTCCTTAAACACACTCTAAGAGTAGATCATGTACATGCTTTTAACTTAAATCTAATGCAAATTTTTCATATATTTTATTTTTATTTTTGGACAATCAATTTGACACAGCTTTAGGATTCTTTGCCTAATGCATGAGAAATTAGATTATGGGCCAAATCATGATAAAGAGTGTGTTTCCACCATGGCTCAAGTCAAGTTCTCGAAAAGGTGGAAGCCCTCCAATCAAGAGTGAAATAATATACTTTTATGCATGATGTTAGAAAAGAAAGTACATCCATAAAAGGGTTGCTAATTCTTTTATCTTGATTTTAACTTAGGCTTTAGATGAGATTATGAGTTGTTTATTTTTAATTTTAAGTTGATTAATTTGGTAGAATATTTATTTTTCCTAAGAACCTAATCGTTATTCAGGTCATACATCAAAACAAGGAAGAAACTAGGAAAAGATGCCATCTTAATGCACAAGTTAAATAAACATCAATCAATTTATAAAACTAGCTCAAAAGAATAAAATGTCATATGTGATCAGGCTCCAACGCACAAACCTGAAAATAAATTGGATAGCGAAGTTCTACTCTTATACAACCTAGATTATAAATGAATTAATTATAATTAAGCGAGGAATTCATGTTATGGGGGTCTTCATTCTTCACTTCTTCTTTCTTCTTTTCTTCTTTTCTTTTTTCTTCTTTCTTCTTTTGGTTTCTTCTTTAGAATGGTTGGAATGTGATTGCTCCAAAGGCTTCACATGGTACATAAGATGAAATCTTATGACCAATGTATATCCTAATCCCCCATAACAATCATTCCAAAATCCTAATTGCAAAATTACATTAAAAAGAAAAGTAAATCTAACTAACACCTACAAAACAGAGATTAGATAAACAAACCATACAAATCCCAAGCATGTATGAGCACATATTGGACTTAGCACCCCACACATGGGTAACCAAGTCCACAGTTTTGGATTATGCTTAGGGGTATAAGCAGCACCTACATAGCAAGTAATTTATATTTTTTATAATGCCCCTTAAGCACAATCCCCTGAAAGATAATGATTAGACTAAATCATCCTACCATTCATTCTACACAAATTCACCCTAACATCTATTACATAAAATAAAAGCAAACATCAAACCATGCACTCTAGCTAGAAATGGTGACTTAACTAATGTGTGTGCTATTTAAGGTTTATGTGGTATGCTTAGCTAGACTTTAAGGTTGAAGTTTTCTAAGTATGAAAATGTTCAACTTAGAGGGTTTATTTCATGTAAGTGATTCATTTACTTAGGTTGATTTTATTTTGCATTTTTATTTATTTTAAGTGAATCCTACAACTAATTACTAAGCTATAAAGAGAGGAAAAGAGAAGTGAACTTCTCTTTTCTCCCTACATTAAGTAATTTCTTAAGTAGATTCATGTTTGATTTTTGTTTAGTGAATATTTTATTATATGTTTTAATTAATCCTAAGTTTATATTTTCCCTAAACAAACCTATTCAAAAAGAAAGGCATTTTAAGATTAAGTAAAGTGAAATACTATCACAAAGCACACATCACTTCATTTCTTTCCCAACATGTGTAACATGCATATGATGAATCCTAAGCATATATATACATGCAAATGAATGTTTAGCACATTAATGATGAATGCTATATAGTCTTGCTTAGAAAATTTGGATGCTTATGATGCATGATTTTCAATAAGTAGAAAAGAGGGATTCTTTTATCCATTTTCACATGCACATTTATATGTATGAAAGGCATAAGTGAGTGATGCGCATCTTGTACCGTGTGTAAGGTACAAGACCTACTTAGGGCTACTTAAACCTCAACCGGGTTGTCCAGGACTAATATACCACTTCCCTTAAATACCTATGTATGTACAATAGAAATGGAAAAGAAAGATGCAAAGGTTTATGTTTATTTATTTGATTTGTTTATGCAATTTATATATGCAAGTTTGGATGTCCTTCTTAAGTAATAACATAGCAATGAATAGATTTAGCAAGTGTTGTGTCTTTTCAAATGAACTATACACTTTGCCAAATCTATTCAAAACTATGCTAAAAGAAAAGAGAAGGAAAACTACACTATGCATATCGTTATATTTCCACTCATATGCAAGCTTATAAAATAATCATAAGTAACATACCTTTCAGTTTTGATAATTCATTTGTAAGATTTGAAAATAATTTTATATTTAATAGTGATAATAGCCATTCAAATTCTTATTTTAGCCAAAGCATGCAATTTGACATAAAGGAAATATTTCATTTTTTTTAATTTGATTTTTAGAAAGCATGAATGCATGAATTTCATATGGAATACACATTTAGCATGTTAGTTAAGAAATAAAGTGATGAAAGAGTAAATTCATTCACCCTAATTAATTCCTAAAGGCAATCCTATGAATAAGATTATTTAAAGTAAATCAAATTTGTTTTTAAAGAGAGTTTGAATTTTTTTTTGAGTTTGATTTTAATTTGAGAAATGTGAGATGAGTTTTCTGGTCCTAACCCATTCTCTCATGTGTGAGTTATTAAAGTTCAATTTTTAGGTGATTAGATCAATTTTATACCTTAGTTAGGTTAAGATGTGAATTAAGTGTGCTAATTACCCCTTACCTACACCACTTTGATAACATATTTAATCACATAATTATGAGCCAATGTATGACATAAAATCACACAAGGAATTTAAATTAGCAATGCACCTAGGAAATAAAGGGCCTAATACAATTGGCTCATAATTAGTGATTAATTAAATTAAAGGGTTTAATTTAAGTACTTTCATAACCCTTCCCACACATGTGGGTTATATTTTGATTTCTTTAGCCACTTAGTTATTGAACACCCAAGCATCTACCCAAGATGAATTAGTTAAGTTCTGAATGTTTTGATTTTAAAATTTTGATTAATTAAGTCATTTTATAAAGTGATTGAATTATTTAATTAATTTTGCACCTTAATTACATTTTAATATAAATGAAATAAACTTAGGAAAGATATGGGAAGAACCCTAATCTCATTCCTAGTCCACTCTCCTAAGGTAATTAGCAAAATTAATTAGTGCATTTATCACTATTTAAAAAGTTAATTAATCATTTAATAGATTAAGAGAGTATTTAAAAATGAGTGAATCAATTACCCTAATTAAGCCACTAATAAATTCTAAGAAAATCATGGGAGGTAGAGGTCATCCCATTAATCAACCCTAGGAAGTTTGGAATTAATCAATGGAATGATTAGGGAGTAATTAGTGTAATTACATTCTAAAAAACCTAATTCAAAAAATATCACTATTCAAAATCAAGTGAAATTAATTTTAAAATATTCCTCTTTGAATTATCTTTCCAATGCTTTTTTATTTTGCATTTTTTATTTTTCTATAATTTGTTATGAATATTTGAAGTTTCCATGATTATTAAATAATTAATCACTTAATTATATGGCTATTATCGCCCGCATTGCGATGTGTGCTTTCCATGTGGCATGATGGGGAAAAGTTGTCACATCATTACCACATGATGGCGGTGCTACGCTTTCTCCCATCTGTCGATCAAGATCGGATGAGATCAGCCCACTCTTAAGGGTTAATCCATGGATCCTACGCATCTTGATCATGGCCGTCCATCCAAAATGGATGGTTGGACGGCCCATGATCCATCACTGATCTTCCATGTGGGAGAGGACATCTGTCTACCCTTTAGGGAAAGATTCAATCTTGATTGAGCTCGGATTAAACCCAAATTCAACCCATACCATCATCATTCAAGGGACATTTCATCTAATGGTCAAATTCTCATAAAGTGAGAATTTCTTTCACAAAGGACCACTCTATGGCTAGTTTAAGCTCAGTTTAAGGGCATACCTCACCGAAGGCTATCACCAGTGCTCGAGTTCAATGTGGTAATTTCATCTAGTAGAGATGAAACCCTATTGAAAGTTTCAAGCCTTGGGGTTGAGTAGATCTCTCTATGGACCAAGCTCACCTTCAATTCCTTGCGGACGAGTCACTCCCCCTTTGAGAACTTGGGAAGGTTTGGCAAGTTTGACTGAGTCTTCTAATGAAGCTTGCAAGAGGAATTGGCTTGGTTTGGTGTGTTGAGTGAGTTGGAAAAGTGAGGAAGCTCCCCTATTTTCAGTCTTAGAAAAATGAGAAATGGGGAATTTGAAAATTCTTAGGAAACCTTGGTGGAGCTTGGAATCACTTCCTCTGAGTTCCTAAACTTCAATCAAATAGGAGAGATCTCAGCTAAAATGAAATTAGGGGGAGTATATCTCCCCCTTAAAGGATCGGCCAAGCTCCTTTGTCATTTTGATCCAATTCTATTCAATGGGTTGGCTAGGCTATTTTTAGGGTCATGTCATTCAGTTTTGGCTAAAGAAGGTAGTGGAGGAGTTTTCCATGTGTAAAACAAGGTGGAGGAAGGAATCTCATGTGCTCAATTCCATGGGGGTGGTCAATTTTAACCTTCGGCTAGGTTTGGCTGACCCAAACCCAATGGTTCATGTGCACCATGTCAATTAGTGACCATTTGGTCCACTAAGAGGATGCCAAGTGTCCATGAAAAGGAATTGACCAAATTTCAAGTGGTTTTGATTTTAGGTTACCTTATGACTGAGGGGTAAAATGGTCATTTGATCTTGATTTCAGTTTGAATATGTTTGGTATGATTGAAAAATGGGTTAGGATAAGTTTCATTGAATTTAAAGTTGGTTTGATATGTTGGGCTCATGTTGACCCATTTAGGTCAAAATGGGTCAACTTGGGTCAAGTTGACCAATTGGTCAAATTGGGTCAAACCAAGGGTTAGGTTAAGTTCATATGACCATTTGAAATATTTTGGCATCATTGGTTTGGTTCAATTTGATTTATATTTGAATTTTGTTCATTTGATTTCATTTAGGTCAAATGGGAAAAGTTGAGTCAATTTGACTCATTTGACCTATTTGGGTTAGGTCATCGATTGGTTTATGTTTGGTTGATCATTTGAAATGGATTAGTATCTTTTTTTCCAATCAATTTGGTTTATAGTTGGAATTTGGCTTAACATGACCCTTTAGGTCAAGTTGGGTTTAAAGTCAATTGGGCTAGGTTAAGTCTAGTTGGCTAAGTGAGGCTTTGGTCAAGTTCAACAAGTGCTTTGGAATGAACTTGGCTCATTGGTTTCAATTAATTTGGCTTAGATCAAGTTTTGACACATTTTGACTTTTTAGGTCAAGTTGGGTCAACTTGGGTCAAGTGCCCAATTGGGCTAGGTAAGACTCAAATGATGACTTGGTCAAGTTCAAACATTGATCATGAATAAGTTTTGATCAATGGTTTCAATCAATTTAGCCTGTGGTGGATTTTGGCTAGTTTAGGTTTTATTTTGGTCAAATGTTGACTTGGTCAACCCTTAGGTTTGACTTGGTTTGATCCAATTTGAGTAATTGATCATCTCATGATGATTGTTGCTCACAATGTGAGACTTAGTTGGGCTTAGTTCAATCTAATTTGGATAGGATTAGAATTCGACTCAAAAGGTTACTTTAGGTCACTTTGGGTCAAGTGAGCCTAAGTGGATCAAATGGCTTGGTCAAAGCTTGATTTGAGTTTAATTGAACTCACATATGGACTTATGATTGAAATATAAATCCATTTGCAAGTGGTTTGAATTCAAATGGGTTTTGATTCACTTGATAATTTCAAGTTCAAAGGGTGAACATGAGTTTGACTTGGGTTTGATTTTTGAATTTAGTTTTGGTTTGATGATTGGAGTTTGTATTTATATTTAGATTCATGATTGAAGGATTGATTGAATCATGAAGAAAAATCAAGGGTTTGGCTTAATTTGAGTTTGATTTGGCTATGTTCAAGAATTTGACTTGAAAGGCTTAGGTTGAATTTTGATTGAATTTGAGTTTAAATTTTGAATTGATTTTTGGATATTTATATTTATATTTATATTTTATTTTTATTTGTGAATATAAATGAGAATATAAATGGGTTCTACAAAAATTTCTTGAATTTAAATTGATTTAGATTTGATTTAGGCTAAGTCCATAAGATAGAATCAAAGTGACTTAGGAAAAATTTTTATTTCGATTTGAATTGTGAATTTAGTTTGATTGATTTGATTTATATTTTATTTATGTATGTGAATATAAATGAGATTATAAATGGGTTGTGAGAAAATTTCTTGAATTTGAATGGATTTAGATTTAGGCTAAGTCTATTAGAGGGAATCAAACAACTTAGGAAATATTTTTGAATTTAGAATTTCAAGCATAGATTTCAATCATTTGGAATTGATTGATGATTTGAGAAATCCATTGAATTGATTTGAGGTTTGAGTTAGAGTTGGAGTTAGTATGAGTTTGGAGTTTAACTTGAAAGATGGAAGTGAGGATTTGGTTTAAGCTATAGGATAAGCAAATTTTCTTAACACCCCTAAGGCATGACATAATCTTATGGTTAACTCTTCTAAGTCTCTAGGGCTAGGTTGAGTGTCCACCTAATCACTAGATGTGTCTTAACTAAGGAACTCTTAAAATCTAAGAGAAGTCCTATTTCTATGATGGAGGGGTTGAGAGCTCATCCTAAAAATGAGGTCAACACACATATTATACTATTATCACATGCAAGCTTATAGGTATTTATAATTAACATCATTTTATTTATTATAATTGATTTATAAGTTTTAAAAATAGCTTTTGATTTAATAGTGACAATAGCCACACATATTTAATTTAAGTCAACACATGTAATTTGACATAAAAGGAAAACATTTTATTTAATTAATTTTAAAAGAAATAAATAAATGGTTTCATATGGCAAGCAATATTTAGCATGACTGGAAAGAAATAAAGGAATGTAAGCACATGATTTCATTCACCCCTAATTAATTCCTAAGGACAATCATATTAAATAAGACTATTTAAAATGAATCAAAATTCTTTTAAAGACATTTTTATTAATTTTGAGTTTGAATTGATTTAGGAAATATGAGAGAGGTTTGCTAATCCTAACCCAATTCCCCATGTGTGAATCAATTTATTTTAATGTAGAATATTTAAGTTGATTTTATGTTTTAATTAGGTTAAGGTATGAATTAAATGAATTAATTAGCCCTTACCTATATCATCTTAAGTTAATTAACTAATTAATAATAAGCCAATATGATTTGCAACCACATGAAAAGTAAATTTACAATGCTCTTAATAAATGAAAGGGGCCTAATACAATTGGCTTATGATTACTAGTTAATTAAGCTTAAGGGATCTCACTTAATTACTTTTATAATTTTCTTACACATGTGAGCCTACCATAATTTCTTTATCTCTCACCTTGGGTTATTGAATACCCAAGAAGCGACCCAAGATCAATTAAGGTTACTTAACTGAGGATGAATTGATTTTTTTTCATTGTAATTTCAATAAGCCTTTAATTAATTGATTAAATACTTTGGTTACGCTATAATTTGAATGACAAAATTGATTTAAGGGAAAAGATCAAGAGCAAGGCCCCAATCCTAATCCATAAATCATTTAAACATCCAATCATATTTTGATTTCTTTATTTTGAAGATTAATCACTTAATTAATCAATTAAGCATTCCATTAACCATTAACTAATTTAATTTTTAAAGATAAAGAAGACTTAAGAAATAAATTAGGAAAAGTATCCCCAGTCACATTCCCTAAGTTATATTATTGTTCAAGAGAGGTAATTATGTTTAAATGATTAATCAAGTTATTTTTCATCCATTAATTATGATTAATTGAATTAAGAGGGTGATCAGGGCTTAATCAAGTGATTTCCTATTTAAGCAAGCAATAAAATTCCAAAAAATAGGGGAGGAAGAGGTCATCCCACTAAACATCGATAAAAATTTGAGATTAATTGAGTGCTTAATTAAGGTGTAATTAAGTTAATTAAATTTTTGATAAAATCTTAATTAAGCCAAAATCACTATTCATAATTAATTAATTATAATTTTTCTAGACTACTCTAAAATATCTTCAAAATGAGCCTAAGTTTATATTTTTTTTTTTGGATTTTTCTATAATTAGTTATGATTTTAGGAAGTTTCGGGATTAAAAATTAATTAATTAGCCATAATTAAAGTTTTAATCCTATCGGGCTACGTGGCGGCTGACGTGGCATGCTTTCCACGTGGCATGATGGGATTATTTAAGTAGCGCGCTGACTCACCGGGCATCTTCTCGTGTGAACTGTTTGATCTAAGATCAAATGGACACGATTCGATCCACAGTTTAGGAAGTGAATCGAGGGCTCTACCATGGGATTTTATTAGAGTTGTTCATCCCAATCATGCGGGATGGACGGATCATGATCTATCCCATTCGCGAACGATGAAAGACGGATATCGTCCATCTTCCCTCGCTCGATCCATGCTTACCCAAGCTTGGATTGTCTCCAAATTCTTCCCACACCATCGGGGAAGGGAGATGCACACATCCAATGATCAATTTTGCATGAAATTCAAAATTTCTTTAGAAAGGACCGAGCATGATTTTCCCATAGCTATGATTTTGAGAATTACCTCATTGAAGCTAATGTCCAGTGGTGCAACGCTGGAGGTAGCTTCACCTAGTTGAGGCGAGGCCCGGTTGAGGAGCTTTGAGCTTGGTTTGGTGTGGGAGGCTCAATTGACCAATCCACACACATGAAGGCTTCGGCTTCAATCAAACTCAGTCCTCTTGTGGCTTGGGAGCTTGGGGATTGGTTCGGTTAGCTTCAATAGGGTATGGTGATAGTGTGGCTAAAAGGAATTGAAGTTCGATTTTAAAATGAGGGAGTATTGCTTGGGATTGGGATGCCCTATTTCAGCTTTTCTCGAGAATGGGCAATGTCGAATGAAGAGGGCTTGGGGATCATAGGAAACACTCTGAGAGTTTCAAAATTCTCCTAGGATGGCTCATAATGCAAGTGTTTGCAAAATCATGTTCAAATTGAGGGGGTATACCCCTCAATTTCCTATCATGGATGGACGGCAGCATGCACACATTTTGCACTGGCTCGTTGTCGTCCGGCTGTCAGATTTGTCTAGGAGGAATGATGGAAAGCTGCCATGGACCCAATGTGCAAGGATACAAGAGTCTTGATCCAATGGGTGCTCAATTTGGGTTGGAGGTGAGTCAACACACCTTCTAAAGGTCTTTGGCCGACCTAAGGCGAGTTTGGTTAGCTAGGTGGGTCAGAGGAAGGTTCCATGGAGTGCTAATGAGTTGCCATGGGGATGTGGTAGTTGACTTTGGCTTGGATCCAATGATTTTGAGGTTTCAATCTTATGATTTGATAGGTAATCCCCTTGGTGGGGCCCACTTGGATTTTGGGCTGATTTGGGAATGAATGAGTACATGTTTCGGTCAGGTTTGACTAAGTCCTAGGGTCTCATAAGTTGGTTTGAAGTGATTTGGCTTCATTTGATCAAAATGGGTTTATTTGGGATAGGTTAGGTTGGGTTGACCAATTGGTCAAATTAGGTCAAACCAAGGCTTGGGTTAGGTTCATATGATGATTTGGGATGTTTTGGTTCAATCGATTTGGATTGGTTTGGCCTATGTTTGGTTTTGACTCATTTGGATTCAAAAGGGTCAAATTTGTCAAGTTGACCAATTTGACCAAATTGGGTTGGGTTAAGTGTTGACTCAAGTTCAATTAGTTAACTGAAAATGATTGTAGGTTTTGGTTTGGTTTAATTTAGAATTAATTTAAATTTTGGTCAATTTGACCTTTTAGGTCAATTTGGGCTAAGTTAGGTCAAGTTGACCAAGTGGTCATCTTAGGCTCAATCATGGCCTTGGTCAAGTTCAATAAGTGGTTTGGAATGAACTTGAGCCATTAGTTACAATTAATTTGGGTTAAATCATGATTTCACCCGTTTTGGCCTTTTAGGCCAATTTGGGTCAACTTAGGTAAAGTGGCAAATTAGGCTTGGTTTGGCTCAATTGATGGCTTGGTTATGTTCAATCATTGATTATGAATGAGTTTTAGTCAATGATTTTAATCAATTTGGCATATGCCAAATTTTGGCTAGTTTGGGTTTCATTTGGGTTAAATGTTGACTTGGTCAAAGGCTAGGTTTGACTTGGTTTGACCCAATTCAAGGTGACTGATCATCCCATGATGATTGTTGATCATGATTGAGGTTTATATGGGCTTAGTTCAATCAAATTTGGGTTGGATTATAACTTGGCTCAAAAAGAGTCTTTTAGGTCAGTTTAGGTTGATCAAAGTTTGACTCAAGTTTAGTTGAACCCACATATGAGCTTAAGATTAAAATATAAATCAAATTGCAATTGGTTTGGAGCCAAATGGGTTTTAGTTCATATGACAATTCCAAGTCAAAAGGGTTAACTTGGGTTTTGATTTGGTTTGATTTATTTTTTGTTATCGGAGGGTGAGTTTCATTTATATTTATGAATATAAATGAAGGAATGGTTGATTTATAAAGAAATCAATCATATTTGGGTTGATTTGGATTAAGATTTGATTGGGTTTATGGAGGTGGGTCCATATAACTTAAGAAGGGTTTTAATTTGGTTTTATATGTTTTGATTTGATTTGAATTATTTGAATTTATCTTTCATTTATATTTGTGAATATAAATGAAGAAATGATTGATCAATGAAGAAATCAACTAAGTTTGAGTTGGTTTGAAGTAGCTTTGGCTAAGCAAATGAAGGTGGTTCATAAGGCTTAGGAAAAGATTTTGGAATTTGGACTTAATCATGGATTTCAATCATTTGGAGTTTGGAATTGATTCATGATTTGGAATTTGATTTTGAATTTGAGAAAATCAATTGGATTAGGGTTGATTTAGATTTGGTTAAGGCTAAGTCCATAAGATAAAATCAAAGGGCTTAAGAGAGAATTTAGAGTTTGAATTTAGTGATGGGTTTCACTCATTGGATAGTTGGATTTGATTTTGGAATTTGAATTTGAATTTGAGGTTTGGTTTGAAAGAAGGAAACAATGATTGGGTTTGGGCTATAAGGTAGGCAAGTCCTCCTAAAACCCTAAGGCACAACTTATTCCTATGGTTAACTCTTCTAAGTCTCTAAGGTTAAGTTAAGTGTTCACCTAATCATTAGAAGTGTCTTAAGACTAAGGAACTCTTAGTGTTTATAAGAGTCTTAAACCTATGATGAAGAAGTTGAGAGCTCACTCTAAAAGTGAGGTCAACACATGGACATCCTGTGAATTCGAGGATTTAGCTAGCCCCAAGGAAGTCATTTGATTACATTACTTCCCTGATTTAATAACGACACGTACTCCATTTGATTTTATTCTTATGTATTTCAATATTAGAGTTTTGGATAAGACTTTACTCTAAATGCATAAATGTTTCAATCATATATATATATATATATATATAACTTTTGCATTGTTTTCTTTCTTTTATTTATGTATACAACCATATATATTTGAGAAAAAGTAAATATTTAGTACATCCCAGGAATACGAGGCTTTAAGTAGTCCCAAGGAGGTCATTTGATTACCTCACTTCTTTAGTTAACAATGGCATGTACTAACTTATATATCTTATACATGTGTGTGTGTATTCAATTATGTAATTATAACACATCTTTCTTTCATCAAAAATGCATGCATTTGCAACTGTTCAAGTTGTTGAATTAATTAATCATATGACTTGGAGCTCTCTTTCTTATGTTCATGTATGCAAATTTACTTATGTTTGAATGTAATGGGTATATAGTTTAGACATCCCGAGTGAGGCTTTAGTTAGCCCCAAGGTGGTCATTTGATTACCTCACTTCCATGGTTAACAATGACATGTCCCTATTTAATTTCATTCCTATGTATTTTTGTATGAAAATTTAGATAGAGCTTTAAATTAATATGATAAAATAATTCAATCAAAAAGGAAGATATGAACTCTAAATATACATATATTTATATCCATCATGTAAGTGTGCTAAAGCATATTGCATGTATAAGTATGATTAAGGATTAATCATGTGCATGTCACATATGATGGGAAGAAATGAATGAATATGTGTCATGTGATAGTAATTAATTCCAATTAATCTTAATATGCCTTTCTTATTGAATGAGGTTATTTAAAGTGAACCTAAACTTAGGATTAAATTAAAATATATAATAATCCATTCACTAAATAGAATTGATTAGTTAATTTGCTTTAGATATGACTTAAGGTAGAGATAAAAGAGAGTGATTGTGATATTTATTTTTGATATCATGTGTATGTATGTGTATACAAGGGGACACCATGCAGATCTGAGGATGTATTTATTGAGGTGATCAGGTACTACATCAAGGAATAGTGTACTATCTCAAAAGATAGAAATCACTACTCTACGATGGACCTAATCACTAAATAAGGACTCCTAAGGCCTGATGGGTCTTCGAATGTACCATAGAATTTTTTCCTACTTTACATGGATGAATAAAGTAGGGTTTATTTAAATCAAATTCTAAAGTTTCCTATGGGGGCCAGCCCCCACAAGGAAAGTGAGTTCCTTAGAATACTCTCGATTAAAGGAGAAAGGCTTTGGAATTTTGTATGACTAAATGTATGATGAAGTTGATTATGGGTAAAATCAAAAGGAGAAAGAGGCATTTTCCATCATAAGCTCTCAAAGGTCAAGCTTTTTCTCTATCTAGCAAGGTTGGAAATCTTTTAAGAGTGAAATAATATGATATTCATGTTGTGAAACATTCAACCATTAAGCTAAAGGGTTGCTAAATCTTTTAATTATCTTGATATATCCTAAGCTTTATGTGAGTTTATGAGTTGTTTAAAAATTTAATTATGAGTTGTTAATTGTGGTATAAAAATTAATTTCATCTTAAGAGCCTATCGCATCTAGGCCACACATTCTAACATAAATCATAAAGAAACTATGAAGCATGTTGTTTCTAATGCACAATCTGAACACAACAACAAATAATTTTTTATGGCTACCGCAAAAGAATAAAATATCAGTGTAGTCGAGTACCGCCATACAACCTGAAAAGAAATGTGGGTAGTAAAGCTCTACCCTTATACACCACGAATTATAAAAGAATAATTACAATTACAAATGATAAATGCTATGGGGGTCTTCATTCTTCATTCTTTTAATTTTGCTTGGAGGTGCTTGCTCCAAAGGCTTCATATGGTATATAAGACTTGATCTTGTAACCAATGCTCATCCTAATCCCTCATAACACTTATCCTAATCTTAATGTAAAATTACATTAAAAGAAGAAAAGTAAATCTAGCTACACCTGCAAAATAAATGTTGGCTAAACACATCATACAACCTAAGGAGTTATATGAATAATTTGGACTTAGCACCCCACAGATGGGTAACCAAGCCCACCTGTCCTAACTTGGATTATGCTTAGGGGATTATGCAACCTACAAATAGAGCATTTATATTTATTTTTAAGCTTCCCTTTAAGCATGATCTCCTGTAGAAAATATGATTAAGCTAATCACGGCCTACCATCCAATCTACGAAGATACACCCTAACATCCAATCTAAAATTATATTCCCTAAAACAAAATATACATCAAACCATGCACTGCCCTAACATAAAGGTAAAAGTGGTGACTTAATTCAAATGTATGCGTTAAGGCTTGTGTGATATGTCCTAATTAGGCTTTAAAGTTAGAATTTTCTTAAGTGTAGAAAGATTCAATTTAAAGGGTGGTTTCACTTTAAGTTGTTTAGTTAATTTACAAGTTTAAATTAATGTTTTCTTTTCTTCATATGGCTTACACTTAACAACTAAGTGTTATAAAGAGAAGAAAGAGAGAAGTCCTCTCTTTCATCTCTACCTTAAGTCATTTCTAAATCAAGTTAATCAATTCCCTTTAGTGAATGGCTTATTACATGTTTTAATTAATTCTAAGTTTAGTTTTACGCTAAATGACCTTATTCAATAAGAAAGGCATCTTAAATTTAATTGGAATGAACTACTATCATATGACACATATTCATTCATTTCTTTCCATCATATGTAACATGCATATGGATTTTCTTAAGTATACCCACACACACAACATATGTCTTAGCACACTTAAATGATGAATGCATGCAAGTGTATTTGAATTTGGATATTTCATTTAATTGAATCATGAATGCATGTCTTTTTAAATAGAAAAGTGGATTTTCATCCATTAACTATATGCATACTCAAATGTATAAAGTTTCAAGTAAGTACGTTGCCATTGTTCTACACTAAGGGCGTAAGGTACAAGACCTACTTAGGGCTACTTAAAGCCTCGCTTTCCTAGGATGTCCACACTAATATATAACTTTTCTTAGATACATATGGATGTACAAGCAATTATAAGGATAGAAAATCATGCAAAAGAAAATTTGTTTTAATCAGATTATGATTCTCATTCATTGGTTATATCATACATGCACATGTATAAGAGTTTTAAGTGAGCCCCATTGTTCTACACCAGGGGCATAAGATACAAGACCTACTTGGGACTACTTAAAGCATTGCTGCCCCGCAATGTCCAGACTAATATACCACTTTTCTTATATGCATATGAATGTACAAAAACAAACACAAGAATGAGAAGTCATACAAGAAGTCATGTTTAATTTGATTAGATGATTCACATATGTGATATGAAATTCTTCCAAAATCTTAGTATGGAAATACATAGGAATGGATTTGGACAAATGTTGTGTTCTTGTCAAATGAATTATGCATTTGTAAACCCCATGTAAATCCATACAAGATAAGAAAAGGGAGTTTCCTTTTACATATCTTAGATTATAAATAGATGCAAACTTATAGATACTTGTAATTTAGCATCACTCCATATGTTATAATTGATTCAAACACTTTGAAAAATAACTTTTAATTTAGTAATGATAATAGCCACACCTATCTTTAGTTTAAATCAACACATACAATTTGACATAAAAGAAGTCATTTCATTTTGATTAATTTTAAAAGAGATGAATGCATGATTACAAATGACAAACAATATTTAATATGATTGGAGAGAAATAAATGAACATAAGCACATGATCTCATTCATTCCAACTAATTCCATAGAATAATCATACTAAATAAAGTCATTTAAAATAAACCAATATTCTTTAATATCATTTTTAATTTTAGGTTTGATTTAGTTTAAGGAATGTAAAAGAGATTTTCTAATCCTAACCCCGTTCCCCATGTGTGAGTTAATTTGGTTTAATGAAAAGTTGTTAAGTTGATTTTATGGTTTAATTAGGTTAAGGTGTGAATTAAATGAATTAATTAATCATAACCTACACCACCTTAAGTTAATTAAATAATTAATAATGAACCAGTATGATATGCAATCACATCAAAAGTAAATTGGCAATGCTCTTAAGAAATGAAAAGGTCCTAATACAATTGGCTCGTGATTAATAGTTAATTAGGCTTTAGTGACTCACTTAATTACTCTTATAGTTTTCTCACACATGTGAGCTAACCATAATTTCATTATCTCTCACTTTGGGTTATTGAATAGCTAAAGAGCTACCCAAGAGTTAATTAGGGTTATTTAGAGGTGAAGTGGATTTTAGATTAAGTTAATTAAGCTTTTTAATCCATTTGATTAAGCATGTTCAATTAATAAAATGAAATTAATCTTATGGAAAAAAGACCAAGAAATGGGGTCTTAATCTCAATCCCTAAGTTCTATATTTGATCACTTAAGTTTTGATTTTTATCTTGAGATTAATTAATTAATTTAGTAATTAATTACTTCATTAATTATTAATTAATTTGATTTTAAAAGTAAAGAAAACTTAAGAAATGAATTAGAAAAGCATCCCAATCACATCCCCTAAGCTACCATAATGTTCAATAAGGTAATTAGGCTTAAATAATAAATTAAACCATAGTTCATTCACTAATTATCACTAATTACATTAAGAGAGTGATTAAGGATTGATTAATTAATTTACTTAATTAAGCAACCAATAAAATCCTAGAAAAATATGGGACCTCTCCCAGAGGTCTCCCCGCTACCATCAAAATTTTTGAAGGAATGAGGCACCTCTCCAAAGATATAGACACTTTAAATGAAATGCCACGAATGCACTCTTATTCCGCCTCTTCATCAGTAGCTTGACAAGCATCACATTTGGAGTCCAATTGGTTTGGTTTTATCTTGATACACACAATCCTTAATACACACACTTTAGAAGTAAGTCACCATTTTTAGCTTTATGTTGGCGCGGTGCATGGAGTGATGTATGTTTGGTTTTATGATGTATTATTGTAGACTGGATGTTAGGTTGTATACTTTGTAGACTGGATGTCAGGCCTTGATTAGCCTAATCATATTTTTTGCAGGAGATTGTACCTAAAGGGGTTCTTAAAATAAGTATAAATGCTTACTTTTACAGGTAGCTTAACCCCTAAGCATAATCGAAATAAGGACATGTGGGCTTGGTTACCCATGTGAAGGGTGTTAAGTCCAAATTATTCATATAACTGCTTGGGTTGTATGGAGAGTTTAGCTAGCACTTGTTTTGCAAGTGTAGTTAGATTTACTTTTCTTATTTTTAATGTAATTTTGTATTAGAAATTAGGATTAGCATTTTGGGAGATTAGGATGAGCAGTGGCTGGAAGGTTCTGGGAGGCCCTGTGATGCTTTTGAAGCAAGCACATCCAAATGAAGAAATGAAGAAGATATGAAGAATGAAGATAAGAAGACCCTCATAGAATTTATTCGTTAAAATTGTAATTATTCTTTCATATACCTGGTTGTATAAGGGTATAGATCGGCTACCCATTTCTCTTTTTGGGTTGTACAGCGGCACCCGACCACACCGGCCTTTTACTCTTTTGCATTAGATTTATAAAAATGGTTAATGTTATGTTTAAATTGTGCAATAGAAATGGCATGCCTCTTTCTAGTTTCTTTATGAATGGTGATTTAATGTATGGCCTAGATTCGATTAGGCTCTTAGGAAAAATAAATTTTCTACTCCAAATATAACTCATAACTAATTTTTCTAAATAATTCATAACCTCACATAAAGCTTAGGAATTAAATCAAGATAATTAAAAGATTTAGCAAGCCCTTACTTGAATGATTGTATGTCTAATATCATGCATTCATATTATTTCATTCTTGTAAAGAGAGGATTTCCATCCTTGCATGATATGAGAAGACTTGACCTTTGAGGGTCTCCTCTGTGATAGAAAGCACCTCTTTCTTCCTAATTTAGCCAATAACCTCATTTCATCATACATTTAGACATATAAAAATCCTATGGCCTTTGTCAAAATGAAGAGTCCAAAATCAAATAAGAATTGAAAAGATTTGCATTAGACTAAATCATGGCTCATACCACTCATGCTCAAGTCTCTTAGAGAGTGGGTTTAAGGATTTTAATTTCTTTCTAAATAATAAGGTCATGCTTTATTATTTAGGTCATGTTTTAGCTCTTACTAAGGCTCCCTAGATTTAAGATCTGAGGTTGTTGTTTCCTTCCGGCTATAAGCATAGATTCTCACCTCTTAGGCATCCCCATAATCTTGTATAGTTGGATTATAAGTCCCAACTTTCTAACAAAATTCAACTCAAACAAATGACTCTCTTCAATTTCAAATATATAAAGCCCAACCATAGGATAGGTTGAAATCCTCACTAGGTTTCCTAGTATCATGAGCATTCCCTACTTATCTCCTTTGGCTTTGATAATAAGTCTCTCCTTTTTTATCTATCCCGATTGACTTTTAAGTATAACCAATATATTAGTAGTCCATTTTTGAAATCTTTGGAGATAACAATTGCCTACTTTAATCGAGAGTATTCCTAAGAAATTCACCTTCCTTAGGATGTAATTAACTATACGGGCTTACCTTCCATGGGAAACTTTAGAACTGGTTTAATATATACCCTACTTTTTCATCCATGTAAAGTAGGGAAAAATCTTTGCATACTCGAAGACCTATCATGCCTTATGAGTCCTTATTAGGTGATTATGTCCATTATATGGTGGTGATTTCTATCTTCTAAGATAGTGCACCATTCCTTAATGCATACTCGATCACTTCAATAAGTACACCCTCAGATCTGCATGGTGTCCCCCATACACATATTCAAAAAATAAACACCAGAGCTGCCAAGGCTGATAATGGGAGTCTTTTGTGGTTTCAAATGCTTCAATGGGGGAGGTGAGGTGATTTCACCTCCCCATGGGTCATGTTCGATCCAACCACCTTTGGGTTAGGTTGGGTAGTGTCTTAGGAGTCTAGATGGACCAATGGGAGACTGTCAAGTGGTCAAATAATGGAAATGACCACTTACATGGGTGATTTATGTCATGTGACACCCTTTTCCCATGGGTATAATGGTCATTTGTCATTAGATTTGATTTGGGCAAATTTGAAATGATTCAAAAGTGAGTTGGCCTAAATTTCATGTCATTTGGAGTTTGTTAGGTTTAGTTTAGCTCAATTTGACCCATTTATGTCAGATTCGGTTAAGTTGGGTCAAATTGGGTCAAACCAAGGGTTGACCACTTGGAGTGTGTTGGTGTCATTAGTTTGATTCAATTTGGTTAGTTTGGGTTCATTTGGGATAAGGGGTTAACTTGGTCAAAGCACTAGGTCGATTTGGTTTGACCCAATTTAAGATAATTGAATAACCTAGGATGATCAACAATCATGTAATGAAATTTGGGTTGGTTTAATTTAATTTAATTCACTTAACCACTAAATTAATTAATCCATTACTGCTCATATGATTAATTAAATATTAATTAAATTAAGAGAGTGATTATGGCTTAATTAATAATTCTCCTAATTTGGCAAGAAATAAATCCTAAGAAAATTAGGGGAGGCAGAGGTCATCCTCTAAAACAATCTCAAAAATTTTAAGATCAATCACTTGAATGATTGGAGAGTAATTAAGCTATATAATTTTTTTAATTTAACCCTAATTAAGCTCCATTTACTGTTCAAAATCAACTAAAAATATTTTTATTAAATTCTCCTCTGAAATACCTTTGAAATGAGCCATTATTTGTATTTTTTTGGATTTTCCTACAATTAGTTTTAATTATGAAAGTTTCAACCTTAAAAACACATTAAATAATCTTAATTAAGCCTAATTTCACTAGCACTATGTGGAACACTTTTCCATGTGGCATGGAATGGCTATTTAAGTTGTCACATACGCATGCTAAGTTAGCCGGCATTGGATGTAGTATTGATCTCCGGCGTCCGATCTTAGATCCGACAATGCAGATCAAACTTGTGGCATAAAAGAGAAAATAGGGATATCTAATGTGATTTGATCAGAGTTGTTGGATGGCCCATGATCTTTCTTCCCGTGAGTGATGAACGATAAAGTTCGTCCGCCATAGATCATTTGATCCGAGCTCACCCGAGCTCGGATGAACTTCAAAATCAACCTACACCATCAAGGAAGGAATTCAAACAAATCCAACATTCAAGTTCAATTCACATGCAAATTTCCTTCGTAAAGCTCCAACCAAAGTTTCCATATTTCTATGGTTTTGAGGAATTACCTCACAGAAGCTCAAGACCAGCGGTGGGATCGATGGAGGTAGCCTCGTCTAGTAAAGATGAGGCTCCTCTTGAGAAGGAATTAAGCAAATTCCTCTTGGTTCACTCGGTGGATTGATTTCCTTCACTATGGATCTCGATGGTGATCGAAGTCCCTCCTCCGGTGGCTTGGAAGCTTGGGAAAAGACTTGGATGGCTTTGATGATGTGTGTGGAAGGTATATGGATGGGTAATTTGGTTTTGGTTGAGGAATGGGGAAGCTTGAATCGGGATTAGCCTCCCTTGTTTTAGTTTTGCATGGGAAGAAGAAATGCTACAAGGGGAGAGCTTGGGATGGCCTTAGGAATCATAGGGAGACTGAAATGTGTTAGGAAGCTCTCATGAATCAAAGTGGTCAATTTCCCATTCAAATTGAGGGTATACCCCTCAGTTTGCTGAGGTGGATGGATGGTATGGTTTTCCATTTTTCAGCTGGCCAGCCACCACCAGAGTGTCGGAAGGGTCTCAATCAAGTCCATGTGGCTCGTATGGATTGCGAGAAGCCATGGTAGGAGGCTCCAAGCAAGATTTGGGCATATTGGGTTTCCTTGTTCCTTTGGGTGTTCAGCTTGTATGGGAGATGACTTGGCTCACCTCCTTTTAGTCAATGGTAAGTCCTATAATATTGTATAGTGGGCTAGGAGGTTTAGGGATCCATCATTTGGGTGAGTGAGGGTTGACAATGTGAAAGGAGGGTGGACTTTGCCATTTTTGGCAAAATCTCACATGCGAGAGAGGATCCATAGAGGATTTGTATTGTTCTTGGCTCCAAATGGGTTTGGATTGATTTTGGGCAGACCTAGGTTGAGTTTGGGTTAGGTTTGGTCAGCCAACAAAGTCCCATGGGTTAGTTTTATGGGCTTTTGCTTCATTTGGTCAAATGGGTTCACATTGAGTTATCTTGGGTTGGGTTGACCAATTGGTCAAATTTGGTCAAACCAAGGCTTGTGTTAGGTTAAATGTTTGATTTGAAGAGTTTTAGTTCAAGTGGTTTCAATCAATTTGGCCTAGGTTTGATTTTGACTCACTTGGATTCATATAGGTTAAATGGGCTAGGTTGACCAATTTTATCAAATTGACCAAATTGGGTTGAGTTAAGTGTTGGTTTATGTTCAATTGGTTAATTGAAGATAATTGTAGGCTTTGGTTTGAATCAATTTGGATTAAATTTGGTTTTGGCCAACTTGACCCTTTAGGTCAATTTGGGTTAGGTTGGGTCAAGTTGACCAATTGGTCAAATTGAGCTCAATTAAGGCTTTGGCCAAGTTCAATAATCAATTTGGAAGGAACTTGAGCCATTGGTTCTAATCAATTTGGGTTAGATCATGATTTGACCTATTTTGGCCTTTTAGGCTAATTTGGGTCAACTTAGATCAAATGAAAATTGAACTTGTTTTGGCTCAATTGAGGGTCAACACATATTAAATAATTGATCATGAGTTGGTGTGAATGGTGGTTTTAATCAATTTGGTGTATGGTGGGTTTTGATTAGTTTAGGTTTCATTTGGGCTAAAGGTTGACTTGGTCAAAGGACCAAGTTGACTTGGTTTGACCTAATCCAAGGTGATTGATCATCTTAGGGTGATTGTTGATCATGATATGAGGCTTGGATGGGTTTTATTCAATCTAATTTGGTTGTATTAGAACTTCTCTCAAAAAGGTCATTACACCACTTTGGGTCAAGCGGACCTAAATGGGTCAATTGGTTTAGTTTTGGCTTGATTTAAGTTTAGTTGAAATCATCTATGAGCCTATGACTGAAATATAAATTTAACTACAATCAATTTCGAGTCCAATGGATTTTGGTTCATTTGAAGTTTCAAGTCATAGGGCTAACTTGGGCTTGACATGGGTTGACTTGAATTTAGTTTGATAATTGTAGGTTTCATTTATATTTGGGTATGATTGGAGGAATGATTGATTCAAAGAAAATCCATTGATTTTGGCTTGGTTTAGGTGGATTTTGGTGAAGTTCAAGAAATTGGCTTAAAAGTCTTGAATTGGGTTTTGGTTTGATTTTGGATTTGGTTTTGACTATTTGAATTTATATTTCATTTATATTTGAAAATATAAATGAAGATATAGATGATTCATGAGAAAATCAATTGAGTTTGGAGTGACTTGGAAGAAAATTTAACCAAGTTAAGGATGTAGGTCAAAAGGGATTTAGTTTGATTACTTTTTGGTCAATGGAAGGTGGGTTTCATTTATATTTGTGAATATAAATGAATAAATAAACTTCGTTCAGTTGCGTATTGTACTAGTGTTGATTGGATTTGAGTTGATTTGGTTAAGCATATGAGGTAGGTCCATATGAAGAAAAAATCTTAGCTTGTTTGATTTGGTTTAGGTCATTTAAGTATGGATTTTATTTATATTTGTGAATAGAAAAGAAAGAATAATTGATTTATAAAGAAATCAATCAAGTTTGGCATAATTTAAGGGAAATTTGGCAAAGTTTATGAGAATGGGTTATATGGCATAGGAAGGAATTTTGGAACATGGATTTGATTTTGGGATCGAATTAGTTGAAGTTGGGTTTGAATTGGAATTTGATAAATGATTGATACATTGAATTGATCTTTGAGAAAATCAAATGAATTGGGATTGATTTGAATTTGGTTAAGGCTAAGTCCATAAGATGAAATCAAAGGCTTAGAAAGGGTTTTGAACTCAATCACAAGGTTTTATGGAGAATTTAAAGCTTGAATTTGATTGTGGGATTGATTATGAGTCTTGAAATTTTGGTCTGGATTTGGTACAAATTTGAGGTTTGGTTTGAGATGGAAAGCATGGATTGGGTTTAGGCTATAAGGTTGGTGTTGACCTCATTTTTAGGATGATCTTTCAACCCCTCCATCTTAGACATAGGACTCCTCTTAGACTTTAAGAGATCCTTAGTCTTAAAACACATCTAGTGATTAGGTGGACACTCAACCTAATCCTAGAGACTTAGAAGAGTTAGCCATAGGAATAGGTCATGCCTTAGGTGTATTAGGAAAATTTGCCTACCTAGAGAACCACATTCCTTCACTTCCTTCAAACTCAAATCAAATCAACATCAAACTTAAATCAATTCTAGCTTAATTGATTTTCTCCCAAACTTAAATCAATGCCACATGATTGAAATTTATGATTGAAGCCCATGATTGAAATTCCAAATATTTCCTAAGTCTTTATTCCCCTCTTAAAGACTTAGCCTAAATCATCTTCAAATCCATTCAAACTCATGAAATTTTCTAATAACCCATTTATATTCTCATTTATATTCACATATATAAATGAAATATAAATTTAAATCGATCAAACTAAACCCAAAAGTCAAATCCAAATTTATAAATCTTTCCTAAGTCACTTTGATTTTATCTTAAGGACTTAGCCTAAATCATGTTCAAATCACTTCAAACTCATGAAATTTTCTCATAACCCATTTATATTCTCATTTATATTCACATATATAAATGAAATATAAATTCAAATCAATCAAGCTAAACCCAAAAGTCAAATCCAAATTCACAAATCTTTCCTAAGTCACTTTGATTTTCTCTTAAGGACTTAGCCTAGATCATGTTCAAATCACTTCAAACTCATGAAATTTCTCATAACCCATTTATATTCTCATTTATATTCATATATATAAATGAAATATAAATTCAAACAATCAAAACTAACTCCAAAAATCAAACCCAAATTCAATAAAAATCCAACTTAAGCCTTTCAAGTCAAATTCTTGAACTTAGCCAAATCAACTTCAAATCAAGCCAAACTCTTGATTTTTCTTCATGATTCAATCAATCCTTCAATCATGAATCCAAATATAAATACAAACTTCAACCACTTAACCAAAACTCAATTCAAAAATCAAACCAAAATCCATTTCATGTTCACCCTTTGAACTTGAAATTGTCAAATAAAAACCCATTTGATTTCAAACCACTTGCAAATGGATTTATATTTCAATCATAAGTCCATATGTGAGTTCAATCAAACTCAAACCAAGCTTTGACCAAGCCATTAGACCCACTTAGGCTCACTTGACCCAAAGTGACCTAAAGTACCCTTATGAGCCAAATTCTAATCCTAACCAAATTAGATTGAACTAAGCCCACCTAAGCCTCTCATCATGATCAACAATCATCATGAGATGATCAATCACTCAAATTGGTCAAACCAAGTCAAACCTAAGGGTTGACCAAGTCAACACTTAGCCAAAATGAAACTCAACATAGACAAAATCCACCATAGGCCAAATTGATTGAAACCAATTACCTAAGTTCATTCATGATCAATGTTTGAACTTGACCAAGTCAACATTTAAGCCTAACCTAGCTCAATTGGCCACTTGACCCATGTTGACCCAACTTGACCTAAAAAAGTCAAAATGTGTCAAAACTTGATCTAAGCCAAACTGAATGAAACCAATGGGTCAAGTTCATCCCAAAATGATTGTTGAACTTGTCTAAAGCCTCAATTGGCCAACTAGACCTAGCCTAGCCCAACTTACCTTGAACCCAACTTGACCTAAAGGGTCATATTGAGCCAAATTCAAACTTAACAAAAATTGATTGGAAAAAAAGAAACCAATCCATTTCATATGACCAACCAAACATGAACAAACCCATGGCTTAACCCAAATAGGTCAGATGGGTCAAATTGGTCAACTTGACCCATTTGACCTAATTGAACTCAATTGAACCAAATACAAACCTAAACCAAATTAAATCAAACTGAAGCCACCAAAACATTTCAAATGGTCATATGAACTTGACCCAACCCTTAGTTTGACCCAATTTGACCAATTGGTCAAGTTGACCCATTTTGACCTAAATGGGTCAACATGAGCCAAATCACACCAAATCAACTACAAATTCAATGAAACTTGGCCAAACCTATTTTCTCATCATACCAAAAATATGCCCAAACTAAAATCAAGGTCAAATGACCATTTTACCCTTAGGCCATAGGGTAACCCAAAATCAAAACCACTTGGAATTTGATCAATTCTTTTTCATGGACACTTGGCAACCTCTAAGTGGACCAAATGGTCATTAATGGACCTAGTGCACATGACCCATTGAGTTTGGGTAAGCCAAACCCAAAACTAACTACATGCCTTGAAATGGAGCACATGGAATCCTCCTTCCACTCAATTCAAGCACATGGGAAGTTCACCATTCAACTCCATGGCCAAAATCAAACTCAAAGACACCTCTAATAGCTCAAACAACCCACCCCTTATGGTCAATTGGAACAAAACAACAAAGCATTGCTCGATCGTCTGATTGCCAAAGGGGGAGATATACTCCCGATAATTTGAATTCAATCCATGGGTCATACTCATTAAACTAGGAAAGTCGAGAAACAATTTCACCTCCCAAGCTCTCTCAAGTGATTCCAAATTCCCATTTTTTGATTTTCATTGTTTGAAAATAGGGGAGCTCCACTAAAAATCAAACTCAGCCCACACTCAATATCAGCTTAATTCTCTTTGCAAGCACTCTCAAGGATCTTAATTGAGCTTGCCAAAAGCTTCATACAAGCTCTTGAAGAAAGGGAGGAGTGCCATAGATCAAAGGCAAGCTCAAGTGCAAGTGGAGTTGGTCCATAGGAAGATCTACCCCATTCAAAGCCTCTAAAATTCAATAAAGCTTCCTCTCAACTAAACAAAGCTTCTCCAAGGGAATCGAGCATCACTGATCACCTCTAGTAAGGTAAATCATTTTTCGAGCTTAATCTAGCCATAGTGTGGAGCTTTGTGAAAGGAAGTTTAATCCCATGGTATTTTAATCGTTAGATGTGATCTAGGTTACATGTTGATGGTGTGGGTTGAGTTTGGATCCAATCTGAGCTCAATCGAGCTCGGATCATGTTCTTGAAGATGGATGGATCTCCTCTCCCACAGCAAATTGTAGGGATGAATCTCTGGTCGTCCATCCGTACATTTTGGATGGATCACCGAGATTAAAACATGTAGCACCCACAGATTTACCCTTTAAAATAGCGGCTTAAATCTCACCATCGATAAAAACGTGTTAAACATGTTGATGCGGCACGATGTGACAAGTTAAGTACCCAATCCCATCATGTCACGTGGAAAGCGTATGCCACATCAGCGGCCCACGTGCCATCGACAGGATTAAATATTTAATTAGGCTATTTAAATATTCTAATTAATTATGGAAACTTTTGAAATTCATATCTAAGCCTAAAAAATCTAAAAAAGTATGAAATAAATTGCATTGGATAGATATTTGAATATAGAATATTCTAAAAGTAATTTTAATAGATTTTAAAAGTATTTTTCTCTAAATTTAGGTTTTATTAGGAATGTTATTTTGCTAATTACCTTCTAATTACTCCACTGATTAATCCTAAACTTCGTTTTCTTAATTAGTGAGATGACTCCTACCTCCCCTAATTTTCTTGGGATTTATTGGTGGCTCAATCAGGAGAATTTCTAATTCATTCCTTAATCACTCCCTAAGTGTAATTAAGCTTAATGAAGGGAATAATTAGTGGTTTAACCCTTTGATTGAGTCAATTAAATTTTGATTAAGTGAATATGAGGTTTAGAGAATAATTTTGGGATACTTTCCTTAAGATATTCTCTAAACCCCCTTTTCTTCCTTAATCCATCCTTAATTAAGGGTTAATTCACTAATTACCCCCTTAATTAATTTTATAAAATTCTAAAATTTTTCAAAACTCAATTAATCTATCTTGGGAAGATTTTTAGGTGTTCAAGAACCTAAGTATATTAAGGAAATCAAAACTCAACTCACATGTGTGAGGGGTTATGAAATTACTTAAGTTAAAAACCCCTTAGTTTAATTAATCATTAATCATGAGCCAAATGCATTAGTCCCTTTTCTTACTAGGTACAGTGCTGATTTAAATTCTTTGTGTGGTTTTATTTCATCTCATTTGCTCATAATTATTTGATTAGCTATGCTAAGATGGTATAGATAAGGGGTAATTAATTCATACCTTAACCTAAGTAACACATAAAAAAATCATCTAGTCACCTAAAAATTAAACTAAAACAACCAACATATGTGAGAATGGGTTAGGAACAGCAAACTCACCTCACATTTCTCAAATTAAATCAAACCCAAAACAAAATCAAACCTTCTTTAAAAGCAATTTTACTTTAAGCTTTCTTATTTCATAAGATTGTCTTTAAGAATTAATTAGGGTGGATGTGTTTACATATTTTCATTACTTTAGTTCTTTTCTAACATGCTAAATGTGTATGTCATATGAATTTCATACATTCATGCTTTTCAAAAATCAAATACAAAAATGAAATATTTTCTTTATGTCAAATTGCATATTTTAGCTAAAGTAAAATATGAATCGATATTATCACTATTAAATTCAAAACTACTTTCAAAATCTATAAATCAAACACATAAAACTGAAAGTGTGCTACTTATAGTTTATTTATAAGCTTGCATGTAGATATAAATATGAAGATATGCATAGTGTAGCCTTCCTTGTCTTTTTTTTTAGTATGGTTTTGAATTGGATTTGTCAAAGTGTATAGTTCATTTGAAAAGAATATAATACTTGCCTAATCCCCTTCCTATTTATTCCTATACTATTACTTAAGAAGGATGGCTACACTTCTACATATAAATTGCATAAACAAAATAAATCAACCAATACAAACTTTTTGCATCCTTTCTTTTCCCTTCATTTCTTTTATACATATGCTTGTATTTAAGAAAAGTAGTATATTAGTCTGGACAACCCTGAGATTGTAAGGCTTTAAGTAGCCATAAGTACATCTTGTACCTTACACCCCTGGTTAACAATGGCGTCATACTCACTTATGCTTTCATACATACATGTGTGCATGTGAAAAATGGATAAGAAAATCTCTTTTCTACTTAATAAAAACCATGCATCATAAAGCATTCAAATTTTCATAAGTAATCTACTTAACATTCATCATAAAGTATGCTAAACATTCTCATATATATGTATAGATATGCTTAGGATGCATCCATATGCATGTTATACATGTTGAGAAAGACATGAAGTCATGTGTGTCTTGTGAATTTAGTTTTCTTTACTTAATCTTAAAATGCCTTTCTTTTTTAGTAGGTTTATTTAGAAAAAATCTAAACTTAAGATTAATTAAAAACACATAATAAAACATTACTAAACAAAACAAAACATGAATCTACTTTAGAAATTAATTAAGGAAGGGAAGGAAAGAGAAGTTCTCTTCTCTTTTCCCTCTCTTTATAACACTTAGTAATTAAATGTAAATTCATTCAAACCTAAACAAAACCTAAAATAAAATTGACCCAAATCAACTAAACACTTAAATGAAATCACCCTCTAAGTTGAACATCTTCATACTTAGAAAAACTAGGACTTAAATCCATAGCTAAGCATAACACACAAACCTTTTAAAACACACACATTAGGTTAGGTCACCACTTATAGCTTTATGTTAGGGTGGTGCATGGCTAGATCTTTGGTTTTGTTTTGTGATATTTTGTTTTAGTCTAGATGTTAGAGTGAATGTGTGTAGAATGAATGGTAGGATGATTTAGTCTAATCATTATTTCCTATAGGGGATTGTGCTTAAGTGGCATCATATAAAAATATAACTGCTTTTATTGTGCAGGTACTTATACCCCTAAGCATAATTCAATAGGATAGGTGTACTTGGTTACCCATGTGTGGGGTGCTAAGTCCACTGTACATGCTTGGGATTTGTATGGTTTGTTTAGCTATTCTCTATTTTGCAGGTGTTAGTTAGATTTACTTTTCCTTTTCATGTAATTTTTGTAATTAGGATTTTGGAATGAATGTTATGGAGGATTAGGATGAGCATTGGTCATAAGATCTCATCTTATGCACCATGTGAAGCCTTTGGAGCATCCACATTCCAACCATCCAAAAGAAGGAACCAAAGGAGAAAGAAGAAAGAAGAAAGAAGAAAGAAGAAAAAAAGAAAGAAGAAAATAAGAAAGAAGACCCCATAACATGAATTTCCTTGCTTAATTATAAATTAATTTATTTGTAATCTGGGTTGTATTAGGGTAGAGCTCGATTACCCAATTTATTTTTGGGTTTGTACGATGGTGCTCGACCACAAATGGTCTTCTATTCTTTTGTGTTGGCTTTATAAAATGTGTGATATTTTTTTTAGCTTGCGCACTAAGATGGCATATTTTCCTAGTTTCTTCCTTGCTTGATGTATGGCCTGGATGTGGATTAGGCTCTTAGGAAAAAATAAATCTTCTACCAAATTAATCAACTCAAAAGAAAAAAATAAACAACTCATAACTCACCTAAAGCTTAAGCTAAAAATCAAGATAAAATAATTCGCAACCCCTTTTTTAGATGAGTATTTATTTTATAATATCATGCATAAAAAGCATATTGATTCACTCTTGATTGGAAGACTTCCACCTTTGCCATAGAACTTTGCTTGACCTTTGAGAGCCATGGTGGAAGTACACCTCACCCCTTCTTGCTGATTTTGGTTCATAATCTTACTTCTTATGCATTAGGCGTATGAATCCTATAAGCCTGAGTCAAATGATTGTCCAAAAATAAAAATAAAATGTAATATGATTTGCATTATATATAGGTCATCTTTCATGCCCTTACATGATCTAGTCTTTTAGATAGTGAGTTTAAGGACTTAGTCTCTTTCTAAATAAATAATAGCCTAACTATCTTGTATAAAGCATATGACTTGCCTACATGAATTTAAAATCATAGGAGGAGTTAGTTGGTGGCCATCCCTAGGTGATTGTAAGTCTAAGCAGTCGGGTGATTTAATTTCTCTTATGGAGGCAAACCAAATACCCATTTTTGTCTTAGATTTAGGTCATGCTTTTGGCCCTCGCCAAAGCTCTCTAGATTTAGGTTCTGAGGTTGCTTCTCTCTTCTATGGGTCATAAGCATAAATACTCACCTCTTAGGTATTTTCATAACCTTGTATTGTGGAATCATAAGCCATAAACTTCTAATAAAAATTCAACTCAAACAAATAAATCAATTTCAAAATAATAAAGCCCAACCATAGGATAGTTTTAGATGCTCGCTAGGTTTTCTAGCATCATGAGCATATCGTGCTTATTTTCCTTTGGCTTTGATAATAACTCCCTCTTTGATCAATCCCATTTTTATCTTCCAAAATAAACTAATCGATTGATAGTCCTACCTATTGAAATCTTTGGATATAATGATCATTTACCTTAATCAAGAGTATTCCTAAGGAATCCCCTTCCTTTGGATGTAATTAACTATGAGGACTTTCCCTTGTAGGGAATTTAACGAACCCAGTTTAAAATAAAACCTACTTTACTTTTCCATATAAAATAGGGGAAGAATCTTTGGTATACATGCAGACCCATTGTCCTTAGGAGTCCTTGTTGAGGTGATTAAGTCCATTGTAGGGTGATGACTTCTATCTTTTGAGATAGTACACCTCTCCTCAATGTCGTACCCAATCACCCTCAATAAGAACATTTACAGATCTACGTGGTGTCCAAAATTACATAAAAAAGAGAAGTATATTTCTATCTTCATTTTATCCCATATAGAGTGAAGATGGAAGTATACATTCTCTCTTTAGAAATTTCAATCATAAAATTTCACCATAGTTGGCAAGTCTTCCTATGACCTTAATGCATAGCCTATTCCTATAACTAACCCTTCTAAGTCTAAGCTTAGGTTAAGGGTTCACCTAATCACTAGGAGTGTCTTAAGACTAAGGAACTCATAATGTCTATTAGAGTCCTAGATCTATGATGAAGAAGTTGAGAACTCACTCCAAAATTGAGATCAGAAGGACCTCCAATAGGTATGATGTAATGACAAGGCACACTTCATGTATTGGCATTGATCGAGATGATCAACAACATCCAAAAGATTGCAAGCGCTAACAGAAATGATATATCCCTAAATTTGGTGTGAACAGAATCACAATCTTAGTGCAATGCAGCTCAACTTATGGCAAGGGCATAAGAGAGGGAAGAAGAATCCGCTAAGGAATTAAACATCTAAACCTTCTAGTAGAGAAGCAGGTTCAGGTTATCCATAGAGGATAAGGGTTTGAGTTTGATTGCAAATAATATTTGGGGAGAGAAGATCCACTAGGGATTAAGATTTATAGCTCACGAGGATGGGTGCATGAACCTTCCACTACAGAAGTAGGTTCGGATCATCCACTAGGGATAAGAATTTGATTTGGATTAATTTATGATTGTATTATAGGCTCCACTATGGGAGGCTAAATTGATTTGTGTCTCACTAGGGAGAAATTTGATTTGATTGGAGGCATCCACTGGGGGATGAGAATTTAATTTGATTTAATGGGGGGCTCTACTAGGGAGAAGATATGATTTAATTCAATTGGAGTTGAGAGTATATCTATTGGAGACATGAGCTTGGATCTACTAGGGGAATAAGGTGGATTTGATTTAATGGATTTCTTTGGTTTGCTTGAGGAAATATCTGCTAGGATGAGGATTTAATATATAGACCTTGATGTGCGATGGATCTACTGAGAAGAGGTTATATCAGCCTTGTCCTATCTTAGATTTATACATCCAAAGGGAAATTCTACCAGCCATTAGGTAGGACTATCCAACCTAAGGACGACTACTAAGAGAGCATCACTTGGAACTTGTCTCGACTCAAAAGTAGCTAGAATATCATTTTAATTTAAATGGACCCTGTCAGTGTGCAATGGTTTCATTAAGAAGAGGCTATATCCGCCTTGGCCTATCTTAGATTTACAAATCCAAAAAGATGGTCTACCGATTGTGGGATAGAGCTAATCAACCAAAAGGGTGCCTTTCGGTGTACAATGGTTGTACTAAAAAGAAAGGGTGTAGACTTACATCTTCCAAAGTGGGGAGCAATTGTTGGGGTGATTTATGATAGCACAATAAATCAAACTTGACCTAAGAGCGTGGTGTAAACGGATCCGGAAAGACTACATAATAGACTTACATCTTCCAAAGAAATGATGACCACTGGGGTGACCTATTGGTGGCCCAATAAGTCAAACTCAACCTAAGGTGACTATTGAGAGAGTGCTGCCTGGAGACTTATCTCAACTCAAAAGTAGTCAGGCGATTCTTGTATGGTGTTTTGTTAACACTGCCCTAAATAAAGGATGTCTGCTTGAGAAAAGGTACCTATAGGAGTGTCCTCCTAATCCATAAGCAAAAATATAGGTTTTGTTTATATGTTTGCATGGACCTTGTTGATGTATGAGGAGCCACACTGAGAAGGAGCTAATATCAGCCTAGTCATACCTCAGTCTTACTGGACTAAGGGAGAATCTACATATCCGCAAGATAAGTTCTCCAACCACAGGGGAGGTTACTAGGAAAGGGGGACTGTCCAATCCAAGAGTAACCTGGGTAGTGTCTAAATGGGGTCGCTAAGGACATGATCCAAATAGAGTGCCCACAAGAGAAGTGCTACTAGGGGCTTTATCCAGGACCCTATAAAAGAAAGCCAATTGGTATACAGTGGCCAACTTCGAGAGAAAGCTTGAAAACTTATATCTACCATGAGTGGTGTATTAATCAGGTGGGTCATTGTCAGCATAATGATAACCAACCAACCTAAGTTGCTCGTCAATGTACAATGATCAATCTAAGAAGAAGGCTTGTAGAATTACATCATCACAGACAAAAATGGTCATCGGGATAGTCTATCATTAATGGGACAGATGCAATTTGACCTAGGGCAACTACTAAGTAGGGAGTCCTGTATGAGGACTATACCGAGACTTAAAGTAGTCAAGAGGAAAGGAGCCACTATGGGACATATCCTAAACCTCAAATATACTCGACCCAGTTAGTTCATGATGGCTAGTTTAAGAAGAAAGTGTGTAGGCTTACATCCTCTTTAAAAAAAGTCAACATGAGGTAGCTTACCGACCATGCAGTAAGACCTACCAAACTAACAAGGTGCTCATTAATTTGCAATGGTAAAGTTAAGAAGAAGGCTTGTAGACTTACATTCTCTAAACAAGGAACTACTGGGATGACATACTAGTAGGGTAGCATGTCAGCCCAACCTAGAGCAGCTAATGAGTTAGTGCCAAAGTGGGCTTTATCCCACATCAAAATAGCCCGAGATAAAAGATATGTGTTTATTTTATATGTGTGTAGTTTATGTTGTGTTAATAAAGGATAGGATGCTTGGGTTCCTCACACCTACTCTAAATATATTGTGGGAGATTCACAAACAAAGATGCTTCTCAAGAACATGAAGAGATGGAATTTGGGATGAAAAGAAGTTTTATTGATAATTATTTTGAAACAAGATTTATGGATAGTATTTCTTTAAGTAGAGCTCGTTGATTGGAAGTATTGGGCACTCTTTCTTACAATTTATAAGTTGATAATATCCTCTTTGGTAGGCCTTCTCTATGGAAAAAGGGCCTTCCTAAGTGGGTTCAAACTTGCCTCTCATCTTTCAATAGGCAACAATTGGTCTTCTTAGAATTAAAATAAGCTATCCTACTTGAAAAAAAGCTCTAGGACAGACCAACTTTTTGTGAGCTTGAATCATTTTTGCCTTGTACAACTCGAGGTTTTGGCATGCCCAAAGGCATCTCTCCTTCAAACCTTTGAGCTCTTCTAACCGAAACTTGGTATTCTACTCCATGATCTTGCTGCCCACAGCTACCCTTAGTGATGGGAGTTGGACTTCTAATGGTGAATTACCTCAAACCCATATAATAAGGAGAAAAGGATGGATTGACTTAGAGTTATGTATGTGGTGTGGTAAGCCCATAAGGCTTCAAGAAACTGCTCATGCCATTGTCACTTATTATCATCTAGTATCTTCTTTAATATCTAGATGAGAGTTTTGTTGAAGGCTTCTTCCAAGCCATTTTCTCTCTGGTAGTAGATGGCAGAATATCTCCAATCTATGTTGTGTCACCGGGCAAAGCTGTTGATTTTAGTGTTCTTGAATACAATACCATTATTGGATATAATTTATCGAGGCACCCTGAACCAATATATGATATGGTTCCTGAAAAACTAGAGCACATGCTGACCTATGACCTCTCTCAGTGGGATTTTCTCTATCCACTTAAAAAGTAGTCAGTAGTAGCTAGGATGAATTGATGACCCTTAAAATAAGGATGGTCAATAGGACCCACTATGTCAGTACCCCAACACTCAAATGGCCATGAGGCCAAGGTAAGGTGTAGAATATTGGGTAGTTATGTAAGACCACACTGTGTACCTGACATTGGTGCATCTCCTAGCTATGTCCATGCATTATGTGATCATCAAAAGCCAGTAGTATCTTAGTCTCTTGATCTTGGCTTTCATCTTTGGACCCTATTGATGCACTCCGCATAAACTCGATTGTACCTCAGTCACAATCTTATGGGCTTCGTGTTTGTCCAAACAATGTAATCACATATGATCGAAGGATAGCCAATACAAGGTGCCATCTATGAGAGCGTAGAAAGGGCTCTCTACTCCTCCTGATATGCTAGTGACTTTTCTTGATGTACTTTGCCTATATTTAGATAATCCATGAATGGTTGCCCCTAATCTAACTCGTTGCCCTTTTTGGAAATGGCAACCTTCCCTTCAAAGAGAGTCTCTTGATGAGTTTAGCATCAACAAGGGATAAGACCTATCTATTTTGGACCCTAATTGGTATGGACTCATCTTCCAGACATGCTAACTCTTTGGCAAGCTTGGATAATGCATCCGCTACTACATTCCCTCCTTGAGGAATCTTGTAAATGGTAACCTCTAAGATTTGAGCCAACAATTCCATAGTGTACTTACGATAGTAATGGAGCTTAGGCTTTAGAACTTTATAAGACCCAGCGATTTCGTTGATAATTAATTGAGAATCACTGAAGATGTTGATATTCTAGATGCATAGCATAATGGCTAACTCCAAACTGGCAATTAGAGCCCTATATTCAGCTTCATTATTAGTGCATGGATTGGAGAGATTATGTTAGGATCTCATCACATCATGGTCTAGAGTTAAGAGAACTATTACTACCCCTGCCATTCTTGAAAGAGTATATTGTGGTTCTTCTCCCTTCTGAAAGGAAGTCGTACCATCAAAATACATCTCCTAGTGGTGAATGTTAGTGTCTGCTAAGTTCATGATTTGTTCATCAGGGAGGTCATCATTAAGCGGGGAGTCATAAGGAAGTGGGTGTGCTACTAAGAAATCCACTAAGTCCTTACCCTTTTACTACACGGAGGGTACAAAAGTGATGTCAAACTATGATAAAATCATGGACCATCGTGTCAACCATCCGGATAGCGTCAATCATGTCACAAGATATTGTAGTGGATTGATCCTAGAGATCAAGTTCACCTTATAAGAAAGCATGTAGTGTTGTAGCTTTTGTGATGCAAAGATTAAAGCTAGGTAGTACTTTTTAATAGGTGGATAATTTGCCTAGGGATTAGATGAATAAGATAGTAGAGTGCATTTTCTTTCTCTTCATTATTGGTTTGGGCCAATAAAGTGCCAATGGAGTCATCTAATGCAGCAGTATGGAGGATTAGTGACTTGTACAGGATAGGGGTTGCTAGAACGACGTCATCAGGCAATGCTTGATGTCCTCGATGGCATGTTGAAACTTATCATCCCACTTGAACTTAGCATCCTTTTTGACAAGTGATAAAAACGGTTAGCATCTTCTGACAGGTTGGAAATGAAGCATCTTATAAATGCTAACCGCCCTTGAAATGATCTGAGTTGAGTTAAGCTTTTAGGGGGTGACATTTTTAATATTATCTTAATCTTATCTGAATCGATTACTATTCCACGATGTCAGACAACAAACCCAAGGAATTTCTTTGAAGCTACTCCGAATGCACACTTTAGGGGATTCATTTTAAAGTTAAATTATCTTAACCATTCAAAAATTACTCTCAAGTCAAAGAGATTATCTTCCTTTTCTTTACTTTTGACTACAAGATCATCGATGTAACATTTGACTTAATGATGAATGGGTTCGTTGAAGATTCGAGTAATGGCCCACTGGTAGGTAGTGTCGGCATTTTTAAGGCTGAAAGGCATGACCCTATAGTAAAAGATTCTGATCGGGGTTCAAAATATAGTGTTTCTTTCATCTTTAGCGGCCATATTTATTTGGTTATATCCAGATGAAACATCCATGAAAGAGAAGCTACATGAGATGAGGTAATGTCTACCATCAGTTCCAGGATTGATAGTGAAAATTTATCTTTTGGGCATCCATTATTTAGATCCCTAAAATTGATGCATATGTAAATTTCACCATTCTTTTTCTTAATTGGAATGACACTAGACAACCATAAGATATTTTTCTTCTCTAATGAAGCCAACATCGATTAGTTTCTTAACTTTAGAAATGACCTGTTGTTCAATGTACAAACATGCATCTAAGAGCTTACTTGATATGGTTAGCACTAAGCTCTACTGCAAGTTTATGGATTGGTATATTAGGAGATAAATCAAGCATCACTTTGTAACTTCATGCAAAGCAGTCCTTAAACTCAGTCAATAGCCTAACTAAGTCATTAGTTTTAGTATCATTCAACATAGAACTGATGTATGTCGAATGTGGATTGTCTTGAGTTCCAAAGTTGATTTCTTTGAGCTCAAAGATGGTTGATCTGATCTCCTCTTCAAACTTTGGCGGTGCATCCTTGACTTCAAAGTCATTTGGATCATTTGAAGTTTCTAAACATACCTCCTCATATGAGTTAGCATGATTTGAAAAGAACCTATCAGATTCTAAATGATTGGTGATGATGAGGCAATGATCTTTATCATCGACTAGGCCCACTGTACCGAATTCTAGTCCTGGTCTTGATTGAGGATGGTTGTTTTGATTATCCCCTAACCTTTCAAGGTAGCCTAACTTATGTTTAGACCAAGTATGTGGGATTAATTTTATCTTTACTAGATTAAGAACATAAGATGAATACCAATCAAAAGGTAATTTTATTAAATATTTATATGAATCATTCTCAAGTTCTACATCAGCTTCCGACTAGAGGATGATGCTCCAAAGAAGAATATTTGAGTCTTCCCATCTATGGATGACTTAGGGGATCCTCCTTACTACTGGTATATCTTCTAACTTCTTTACCTTGGTCAACCAGAACTCTTGATAATCTATATTTGCCATGTCCACTATGATGTAAGGAGGGTGGTTGTGCTTTGAACTGTGTGCCTCCTCTTCAATAGCAATCAGCTGAGTTAAGCATATCTCTGGATCAAGAAGGGCCTTGATTAGAGATTCCCTCATCTCTTTGGATAAGACAAGGGCATCATATATTCTTAACTTAATTGTCAACTTTCTAAGATGTGCGGATGTTGTAATCAACTCTGACTTGGTCCTCCGCAAGCATATTCATGGGTGGAGCATCCTGTGGAGGGGTTATTTGCTTACTGGAACCAATGACTTGTTCCTTATCCTGAGGGGCTACCCTAGGAAGTAGAACTTTGTCATTGCATAGGTTGACTTCAATGAGTTCTTGAAATGATGAACTTATACAAAGTTATACCTTCTCATCAAGTATACCTACAATTTCTCCTATGGGATCCATAGAGTCAGTTGACTCCAAGTCAATCTCAAGAGGTGAACCTGATTGATTTTGAAAAGGAAAGTATGATTCTGAATCAGAAAAGATGGGATCGAAATGACAAGGGCTATCATTATTATTTTCTAGACTTGGAGAGTTTTCAATAGGAATAAAATCTAGTGTATTAGAAATGGACAAGATGTAAGTGAAAGCTTTCTTCATTGATTTCTTTTTGGGTGGAGGTACATGATAGAAATCTAATAAAGTAAGCGAATTAAAGGATTTAATGCCCTTGTCCACTGATACAATGCTCCTGTTGGTAGCAGAGGAGCTAATGGAGGAATAAGAAGATACAACCGTGAGAGGCGGACTCATGGGGCGCTTGAACTATCGCAAGTAAAGTGGATTGTTGATGCTGCTACTGGCTATCACCTTCTTCAACTTATCTTTGTTAACTTGTAAACCATCATTGATGTTGGAGATTTAAGCTGCCTCAGGCACCTGTAAAGAGAGTTTCTTGATTTTAGAAACTACTTTTTTAGAGGTTCTGGATAAGGTAATATCGCAACCTTTCTTTTGTCTTAAGAGGATCACAAGTATCCCTAAGAATTGCCCTAATAAAACTGGATGGTTGTTCTAATAGGTATTCCTTGGGGATAACTATGGCATCTGACTTGTAGCTATGCTCAAGTTAGTCCTTATAAGTAATACAATCATCTAAGACGTGACTAATCATGCGATGGTAGGGGCAATAGTTAGGATCATTACTCTTGCCCACTTCCTCCAACCTCTTGGGCTCTAGTAACTGAAAGTTAAGTTCTATTAATAGATTCTTAAAGATTTTCCTAACTACCTCCCTCTTGAATGAATATGATTTATTCAATCTATTAACAAGAGTGAATGGGTAATAGCTACCTGGTAGTGGATAGAAGTATCGTTGCTGGGTATCCTGTTGAGATGGCAGGAATGGCCATTGTGGTAGTTATGGGGGTTGATATGATGACCGAGGTGGTGGTAAAGGGGGTGGCAAAAGAGGAAGTTCTGGTATCTCATACTAGACTCCGGTTGTTTCCCTCATCCACTAACATAACTATCCCAGCTTCTTAACACCTTCTAGCTTGGGTCGAGATGATTGGTTAGAGAAGGGTAACTATTTAGCTTCCTCTTGTAGGCTAGCCTCCTTGTTGATTAGTTTCTCAAATATCTGGATGGTAAAGCCCTTAAGCATGAAGGAGACAGGGCCATGAATATTCTTGAGAAGAATCTCAATGGCATATTATTTGGAAAGCTGTGGCTCATATTTCATGCTCAAGTTATGCCACCTAAGAATATAATCAACAAAAGACTCATTGGAAACTTGCTTCACTACAATGAGGTCACCTACAGTCACTCTTTGCTAAGCTCTAGCAAATCTCTTGACTAAGAGGTGCTCCAACTCAACAAAAGTCCCTACCAATTTGTTGAGCAGTTCATCATACCAATCAAATACAACCCCTATTTTGTTGTTGATAAAGAGTCTGAACAAGAGTGTGTCACTGCCACTGGCATTGCATCAGTCAGCTCTAAAATGTGTAATATGTAGACTCAGGTTCCCATTGCCATCAAAGATCTTGAAGGAAAGTGGCACAAAACCTTTTGGGTATTGAACCACATCAATTCCTCTGGGTATGGTATACCCTTTATAATGGATGAGCTCCCCCTGGCTTGGGCCATCGCTTCCCTCACCTGCTTCTCTACCATATGCTTGATATCTTTTCATGGATGGAGGTGCCATCTGTAACCTTCCTATGCAAGCTACCAGCATCATCCTCTATGGGAGTGCACCTAGGATGGTCTAAAGTATGCACCAACTATAGTCTTTCGACTACCATGGGAGAAGGTAGTGAAACTAGGGCTGAAGTCTACAATGCTAAAACCACTACCATCAACTCCTTTACTTTCATATTCATCTAGTCAATGTGATCATCCCTCGATGAGTGTGAGGAGGTCAGTGAGAAGTGTCACCTTCCTCGAGCACCACCTTCTCTAAGTTGATCCCATTAAGGATCCGTGTATCAACCATGTGGACTCAACATGTCATCCAACATATCATCCTTAGGATCAAAGACTATCCTCCTCTTCAGAATTCACCTTTTCTATAAAGTAGTCCGCTAATATGTCATCTATCAAGGGCACTATCTCTCGACTGCAATGAACATCCGATGCTAATCGAGGATTGTGCTCCTCTGTCTCTATGCAACAGATGCTTCCTACTGTCAAGACTTCCTCATTGGGAGGATCAACTATCATGGGGGATATGTCTGTGTCCACTCCCCTCTCTCCCTCTATCTATGGTGGTGGTGATGCAATGATGATGCTCTTGGGTCACCACTCCTTCCTGACCATAGCTGAGGTAGAGGGTTGAGCAGGGGAGCTCGATCTCACCTCAATGGGAGTGGATGGAGCGATCCTTGGGTCATAGATCACGGGGGATGGTTTTCTGGATGGGGATTCTAAAGCTTTGTGAGAGTGGTGGATGCTATAAGTTGAATGAGCGATGGTGGATGGCAAGGCGTGTGATAGTAACACCGATTGCCTCTCAATTGAAGATCTCCTTCTGTGTCAGACTATGCTAGTAAGAATAATATTAGAATGATCATCGATAGGGCGATCGGAAAATCCATCATGGAGGAGATAGCATACCTCCATTACTCTCTTGCCCACTAGATAGCCTTCATGGTTCTCTCTCTATGAATCTGACCCCTAATGCTCTTAGGGATCATGGATCTTAAATTGAATAAAGTACCAGACTCTGAGCATTCATAAGCTCTTTCGACTTGGCAGAAGTCTAAGTCCGCATAGGCCTCTTGCACTCCCCAGCGGTCTCAAAGTATTTGGTGGAGGTGATGCTGATCCTCGTAATCTTCCTCTCCATCCGAGGCTAAGAGGGGGGTGAAACCTACTGCCACTCAATAGTGGAGAGGTCTCATGAACCCTCCTCGCCTATAAGCAACATCGAGCTGCGCTCTCATGGTCCCGCTTGACCTTCCTATTTTTATTGTAGTATGTGGGTGAGCAAAGTAGAGTGGGAACTAGAACCTACCTTGAAGGTACGGGAGACTATCTCACCAAGATAGCCTTCCTCCTTTGGGGTGAGCAAAGAGGAGGTAGCAGCTCTCATTGAAGCTATGGCAAGGCAACTGATTGAACCTATGCTAAAGTGGATGGTACTGACACTGACACTGAATGGGGTGTGGGAACAACTGCAGCCTTCCTCTTCAATGAGGGGAACTCAAAGTCAGATGACATGTTAAAGTGGATAAGTGGCGTCTGTCCCGCCACCTCCTCCCTACTAACAGTTGTGAGGGATGTCCCCTCACAAGTAATCTGAACCCCCTCAAAGCCATGGCCAAAGTAGATAAGATGTGCATTAGTCGTGGAGAGATTGGCCTGATCAAAGGCCAGATCTACAATATATGAAAAAGAGAAAACAAACTTACTGGGAGCCATGATCAGCACTAATCAAGGTGAAGACATGCATGAAATCACTACATTTGTTGAAACATAATTGAGTCAGCCCCTTACCGTGATATTTGTCTTCAATTATTGACTTCTAAATTTGATTTGAATTTGAACCCACACTTAACAAATTTAGGTATGCTAAGTGGGGTTCATTATTATTTTTTTTTTTTTTTGGGGAGATTTTTGACAATTGGAGGAGAGACTTTGCCATATGATTTAGATTTAGAACCCATACTCAACAAATTTAAGTATGTTGAATGGGGTTCAAATTTTTGGAGACACTTTCGAGATATATATGTTGTATGTCTTGTTTGAAAATTTGATTTGGAAAACCTTTACTTAGCATATTTAGGTATGCAAGAAAGGTCTTCAATCATGTGTTTGAAAATTTTGTGGAAATATCTTTGCTTGTGATGATTGGTTATGTGTGTGATATATGATGGTTTGATTTGAAAGTGGGGCTTTTGCTTAAAAATGAGGCTCTTACTTAATAAATTTGGTATATTAAGTAGGAGTCAAGTGTATTTATGATTTTAAAATGAGACTCTTACTTAACAAATTTAGTATGTTAAGTAGGAGTCAAGTGTATTTATGATTTACTCTCTTTCATTTTGGAAAGAGAGGGGAACTCTTTGTTTGACAAATATGGTATGACAAATAGAGTTCAAAATGTGTTGTGATTTTGAAAGAGGGAAATATATTTAACAAATTTAGGTATGTTAAATAGAATTCAATTTATTTTTGTGATTTTTGAAAATGGGACTCTCATTTGACAAATTTGGGTATGTCATTGGAGTCCAAATGTATTTTGATTTTCATGACTTTGAAAAAGAGGAATTCTATTTAACAAAAGTAATTATATTAAATAGAAGTCAATTTGTTTTGATTTTCCAAAAGAAAGGAAAACTCTCATTTGACAAATTTGTCAAATTGAGTTCAAAATATGTCTTGATTTTTTGTGTGATTTCTTACTTTTGAAAAGAGGAAAACTTCAACTCTAACACATATGAAATATGCTAAGTGGAGTTTTAACTTTATGTCATGATTTTATTTGAAAATAGAATCTTCATTCAACTAATTTGGGTATGTTGAATGGAGATAACCATTTTCAAAAATGTGCTTTTGAAAAAGGGATTTTAAAAAATTGTTGATTTTGATTTTGAAAATAACCTCCATGTAACAATTATAGAAATTGTTAAATGAGGTTTTGGTTATATGAGTTTTATGCTTTTTAAAAAATTCTTGTGAATTTTGTGCAAATGTGGGTTTTCAAAAAAAAAGTGTTTTTAGAAAGTGGCATTTTGAAAAAGAGTTTGTTTTCATAAATATAAGATGAACCTTGCCTCACCAAGCTAGTGGTAAAAAGGTTCTAAATTTTTGTCATCTCCTTTCATTAGTTAATTCATATCTTTCACCTATCGAGCAACCCAATAGAGGTTTCAAGACCTACAAGGATGAGGTCCTGAAACCTAGAGGATGTTGGCTAGCTTTACTTAAGAATGAAATAAGCTAAGTGCCAACAAAAAGATATATAGTCTCAAACTCATATGAAATACAAGTCCACTATCGATGCTTGGAGAAAATAATTATCTACTAGAGATGGAAAGAGGAATCTTCTCCAGCATAGTTGCCAGAAAAATCTGTGGTGTTTATTTTTTGAATGTGTATGGGGGAGACCATGCATATCTGAGGGTGTACTTATTGATGTGAGTGGGTATGACATTAAGGAATGGTACACTATCTTGAAATATCAAGATCACCACCCTATAATGGACCTAATCACCTAATAAGGACTCTTAAGGCATGATGGGTCTTCGAATATACCAAATATTTTTTCATAATTTACATGGATAAATAAAGTAGGATTTATATTGAACCAGGTTCTAAAGTTCCCTATGGGAGTTAATTACATTTTAAGGAAGGTGAATTCCTTAGGAATACTCTCAATTAAAGTAGGTAATTGTTATCTCCAAAGATTTCAAAGATAAAGGACCATCAATAAATTAATTATATTTAGAAAAATTAATGGGTGATGATCAAAAAAAGAGAGACTTATTATCGAAGCCAAAGTAGATGAGTAGGGAATGCTCATGATATTAGAAAATCTAGTGAGCATTCCAGCCCATCCTATGGTTAGGCTTTATATGTTTGAAATTGAAGAGAGTCATTTGTTTGAGTTGAATTTTGTTAGAAGGCTAGGACTTATAATCTAATAATACAAGAATGTAGGGATGCCTAAGAGGTGAGGATTTATGCTTGTCCATAACCTGATCCTAAATTAAGCCTTAGCAAGAACTAAAGCATATGATATATCTAAGTCAATATTAGGTTGTTATATATTTAAATAAGAAACTAAAATTTCCTATTAGAATGAAACTACCTTAAACTCAAGAGACTAGAGCATGAGTGGTATGAGCCATGACTTAGTCTAATGCAAATAATTTTCAATTCTAATTTAATTTTGGACTCTTTATTTTGACGAAGGCCATAAGATTTTTATATGTCTAAATACATGATGAAATAAGATTATTGGCTAAATCAGAGAGAAATAGATGTTTTCCACCATAGAGGAGACCATCAAAGGTCAATTCTTCCCCTATCGTGCAAGGATGGAAACCCTCTCTTTACAAGAATGAAATAATATGAATGCATGATATTAAACATACAACATTCAGCTAAGGGGTTACTAAATCTTTTAATTATCTTGATTTAATGCCTAGGCTTTATATGAGGTTATGAGTTATTTAGAGAATCTAGTTATGAGTTGTAATTGGGGTAGAAAATCTATTTTTCCCTACGAGCCTAATTGAATCCAGGCCACAAATTAAATCACCATATAAGTAAGAAACTGAGAAGAGGCTTGTTGTTTCTATTGTGTAATTTAAACATAACATCAAGCATTTTATAAATCTAACACAAAATAATAAAAGGTCGGTGCAATTTTGGGTGCCATCGTACCCAAAAAGAGAAATGGGTAGCCAAGTTCTACCCTTACACAACCCGATATATGAAAGAATAATTATAATTTTACAAATGAATAAATGATGTGAGGGTCTTCTTATCTTCATTCTTCATGTCTCCTTCATTCCTTCATTTGGGTTTTCTCATTTCAAAGGCATCACAAGGCCTCCCAGGGCAAAGCCTTCTAGCCATTGCTCATCCTAATCCCCCATAACACTAATCCTAATCCCTAATGCATAATTACATTAAAAATAAGAAAACTAAATCTAACTACACTTGTAAAATAAGTGTTAGCTAAACACACCATACAACCCAAGCAGTTATATGAATAATTTGGACTTAGCGCCTTGCACATGGGTAACCAAGCCCACCTGTCCTAATTTGGATTATGCTTAGGAGTTATGCAACCTACAAAAGAGAGCATTTATATTTATTTTAAGAACCCTTTAAGCACAATCTCCTATAGAAAATATGATTAGGCTAATCACAGCCTAACATCTAGTCTGTGAAGTATACACCCTAACATACAGTCTACAACATCACATCATAAAACCAAACACACACTATTTCATGCACCACCCTAACATAAAGCTAAAAGGGGTGACTTACTTCTAAAGTGTGTGTGTTAATGCTTGTGTGGTATGCCTTAAATAGGCTTTAGAGTTGTAATTTTCTAAGTGTGAGAGGATTTAATTATAAAGGATGGTTTCACTTTAAGTGACTTAATAAATTTGCAAGTTTTACTTAATGTTTTCTTTTGTTCCATTTAATTTACACTTAATAAATAGGTGTTATTGTTGGCCTCATTTTAGATGAGCTCTAAACCCAACCCCACCCCCCCCATCTTAGGCTTAATAACTCGCTTAGACTTTAAGAGTTTCTTAGTCTTAAGACACATCTACTGTTTAGGTGGACACTCAACCTAGCCCTAGAAACTTAGAAGAGTTAGTCATAGGAATAGGTCATGCCTTATGGGTGTTAGCAAAACTTCCTACCCTTAGCTTAAACCTTTCCTCACTTTCCTTCTTTCAAGTCAAACTTCAAATCAATTATATTTCATTTTCTCCAAATTTAAATCAATTTCATATGATTGAAATCCATGATTAAAATCTATGATTAAACCCATGATCAAAATCCACCAAAATTCCTAAGTCTAAATTTTGCCTAAATCCTTAATCTTCCCTTAAGGACTTAAACAAAATCATGATCAAAATCTATTCAAACATTTAAGATTTTCTCATCATTCATTTATATTCTCATTTATATTCACATATGTAAATGAAATATAAATTCAAACCCATCGAATCAAATTCAAATTTCAAAATCAATTCATAAAATCCCCTTAAATTCTTTAAATTCCCTTTAATGGATTTAACCTAAATCATGATCAAACATATTCAAACTCATGGGATTTTCTCAAAACATATTTATATCCTCATTTATATTCTCATATATAAATGAAGTATAAATATAAATCAATCCAATCCAATTCAAAAATTAAATTTCAATATAAAAATTTTCTTAAATCCTTTAAATTCTTTTTAATGGATTTAACCTAAATCATGATTAAACCACTTCAAATCATTGAAATTTTCTCATGGTCAATTTATATTCTCATTTATATTCACATATATAAATGAAATATAAATTCAAACAATCAAAACCTATTCCAAAAATCAAACTCAAATCCATTCAAAATCTAATATAAGCCTTTCAAGTCAAAATCTTGAACTTAGCCAAATCACTTTCAAATCAATCTAAACCCTTGATTTTTCTCTCATGATTCAATCAACCCTACAATCATGAGCTCATACATAAATCAAACTTCAATCACAATCAAAACCTAATTAAAAATCAAATCAACCCTTTCATATTCTTCCTTGAATACCAAATGAGTCAAAACCCATTTAACTCCAACTTGATATATTTCAATGATATATTATAAGATCAATCAAATCTTATAGCTTTTAAACATACTGAAGTAAAATCATTTGCCAAAAATTGGAAATCAATCCCTTTTAAACAAACAATAATTGGGTTTACATCAAGTCAAATATTGAAATTTGATAAAACCATTTAGTTTGAAATTGACTAAGCCAACATTTTCTAACCATTTGGTCCATTAAAGTTAAGAGGGTCAAAATGTCAAAGCTTGATCTAAGCCAAATTAATTGTAACCAATGGATCACGTCCATTCCAAATCACTTGTGGAACTTGATCAAAGCCTCAATTGGCCAACTAGACCTAACCTATCCTAATTGACCTTAGACCCAACATGACCTAAAGGGGTCATGTTGAGCCAAAATTGAACTTAACCCAAATTGAATGGAAACAAAGATACCAATCCACTCCATATGACTAACCAAACCTAAACCTACCCTTGACCTACCCCAAATAGGTTAAATGGGTCAAATAGGTCAACTTGACCCATTTGACCTAAATGAAGTCATATGAGCCAATACCAAATATATACTAAATTGAATCAAACCAAAGCCACCAAAACATTTCAAATGGTCAAATGAACTTGACCCAACACTTTATTTGACCCAATTTGACCAATTGGTCAACTTGAAGTTGACCCATTTTGACCTAAATGGGTCAACTTGAGCCAAACCCCATCAAATGAATTACAAATCTAATGAAACTTGGTCAAACCTAGTTTATCCACATACCCAACATGTCCAAAGTGGAAAAATAGCAAAATGACTATCCTACCCCTAGGCCATAGAACAAATTTTGGCCTAACCCATGGGTAATTTCATCATACTCTCTTCACATTCACTTAAGGCTTTCCTAAAAGCTCAAGAGGACTTAGTGATGAGTGGTGCACCCAACCCAATGGGATTGGGTCAGCCCATTTGCTCCCTAGACCAAACTTTATCCCTTAGCTGAAAATTGAAATTTCAAACTCCCTCTCAAGCCCAAATTCAAGCATATGGGAGGTTGGCAATCCACTCATTAGATCAAACTGATCATGTGCACACTCAAAATAGTCAAAATAAACTCTCCAATATCATCAGTTGGATCAAAATGGTAAGAGCATTATTGGCCATCCGATCTTTCAAGGGGGAGATATACTCCCCCTAATTCGCTTCTGTTTTCACTCACTCAAGGTCGATTAAAGCTAAGGAACTCGGATCAATCATCAGAGAGCACTCCCAAGCTTCTTCGAGAGGATTAGTATTCCCCATTTCTCAATTTGCATGTGCAAAAATAGGAGCTCAATCCATTAAATAATTTCTTCCTCTCAATTTGCTTCCAATTGCTCTCAGCACACTTCAAGAGCTAAGTCGAGTGCACTTTATTGAGTTCCATGCAAGGAAGGATCCAATTAATCAAAGCTAAAAGCTCAAGTGAAGGAGGAGTTGGTCCATACATCCACTCAACCCAAGTCTCAGATTCAACAAGGCTTCCTCAAACTGCATGAAGCTTCTCCAAGGAATCGTGGTGATCACCTCATGAGGTATGGGATTTTGATCACCAAACTCAATGTGGTGTGGAGCTTTATGAAAGAAATTTTCACCCCATCAATTTTTGACAGTTAGATTTGCCACTCTCTATCTTTAGATGGTGTGGGTTGAATTTGGTTTGATTCCATGCTAGATCAAGCTTAAATCTTCCCTTATCATGGACATTCTCTGATCAAGGGAAGAACTTGGATGATCTCGCCATCCATCCGCAGATGATGGACTAAGATTATTTAACGCGTTTAGATATTTGTTTATCCTTTATAAAACATGGGAGATCCGTCCATCTTTGATGACCAGAGGATTAAAGCATCGCCACCACCATCCATGAGGTGACAAGTTAGTGACCCCTCACACACACGTGCAAAGCGCCACCGCCACACGCCGCCATGCCGTGCCAAGATTAGATATGGATTAATAAAATGCATTAATTAATTCTTAATTCACTTAAAGAATTTCAAAAATTCATGACTCTTGCTAAAAAACTTAGAAAAATATGAAAAAAATTTTATGGATAGATAATTAAACCTAGAACATTTTAAAATTAATTTTGATGAGTTTTGAGTTATGCTTTTCGCTAAAATTGAGTTTTATTGGAAAGTGTATTTTCCTAATTACTCTTTAATTAGGCCTCTGATTAATCCCAAATTTTTTGGATAAGTTTTAAGGGATGACCTCTACCTCCCCTAATTTTCTTGGGATTTATTGACTGCTTGATTAGAGTAATTGCATATGGTTTTCTTAATTACCCTCTTTATATAATTAAGCATAATTAAGGTATGATTAGTGATTTTAACCTATGATTAGGGTAGATTAAGGTTATATCCAGCAAGTAAGAGGTTTATAGAATAATTTTGGGCATTTCCCCTAAGCTATTCCCTAAACCCCTTCTTCTCTCCTTAATATCCTCTTAATTAAGGGTTAATTCATTAATTATTCCTTAATCAAATTCTAAAAATTCTAAAATATTTCAGAACTTAATTAATCTACTTTGGGTAGATGCTTAGGTGTTTAATAGCCTAATTTCAATTAAAGAAATCAAAACTTAATTCATAAGTAAGAAAGGGTGATTTTTGAAATTACTTAAGCTAAACCCCTTAGCTTAATTAACTTTTAATTATGAGCCAAATTGCATTAGGCCTTTTCATTATTAAGTGCATTACAAATTTAAAATTCTTGTGGGTTTTATGTCATATTATTGGCTCATAATTATTTAGTTAATTCTTCTAAGGTGGTGTAGGTAAGGGTTAATTAAGCTACTTAATTCATACCTAACCTAATCAATGCATAAAATGGATCTAATTATAAAATTTAAAAAAATATCAAACACATGTGGGAATGGGTTAGGAATAGCAAATTCATCTAATCTTTTCACAATTAAATCAAACTTCAAATTAAACAAAAATCACTTTGAAATTCACTTTGATTTATTTTAAACTTTCTTATTCTATAAGAATGTCTTTAGGATTTAAGTGATGTGAGTTTATTTACATGCTTTCATTGCTTTGGATCTTTCCCCAACATGTTAAGTTGTATGTCATCTCATTCATGCATTCATAGTTTTGAAATTCAAATTTTAAAATGAAATTCTTTACTTTATATCAAATTTGCATGTGTTAGCTAAAGTAGAAATATGAATGGCTATTATCACTACTAAATCCAAATTATTTTCAAAATACATAAACCAAATATCAAATTGAAAAGTGTGCTACTTATACTTTAATTATAAGCTTGCATGTGATAGATTATAAAGTCATGCTTAGCATAGGTTTTCTTTCTTTCTTATGTTAGCATAGTTTTGAATTGGAGTTAATAAGATGTAGGGTTCATTTAAAAAGAACCCAACACTTACTTAATTATATACCATATTCATCTCTATGCTATCATTTAAGAAGGTTTATCTATACTTGCATACATAAATTGCAAAAGATAAAAGGAATTTATTAAACAACTTTTTGCATTTTCCTTTTCTATTTCATTTCTTTTATATAAATGATTGCATTTAAGGAAAGTGGTATATTAGTCTGGACAACCCCGAGGTTGCGAAGCTTTAAGTAGCCCTAAGTAGGTCTTGTACCTTACACCTCTGGTTAACAATGGCACTATACTCACTTATGCCTTTCTTACTTTCATGTATGTATGTAAAAATTTGGATAAGGAAGACCCTTTTTTACTTAAGAAAAATCATGCATATTCAACTTCAAAATTTTCTTGAGTGGATTACTTAGCATGCATCATAAGTGTGTTAAATACTCTCATTTGCATGTATAGATATGCTTAGGGTCCATCCATGTGCATGTTATATATGTTGGGAAAGAAATGAAGTAATGTGTATTATGTGAATTTTGATTCATTTTATTTAATCTTACAATGCCTTTCTTTTTGAATAGGTATGTTTAGAGTTTATCTAAACTTAGGATTAATTAAAAGATTTAATCAAAACATTTAACCTAAATGAAATTAAATTGTGAATATACTTTAGAAATTACTTAAGTTAGGGAAGGATAGAGAAGTTCTCTTCTCTTTCCCTCTCTTCATAACTTAGTAATTAATTGTAGGATTCACTTGAACCAAATCAAAACATGAAATAAAGTCAACCCAAAACACTTAAACAACTTATCAAAACCCTCTAAGTTGAACATGTTCTTCACACTAGAAAGTTTGAAAGCCTAGCATCATCCCATTAAATTAACCCACAAAATTTGGGATTAATTGCAAAAGTAATTAAGTTAATACATTTTGTAATTAAACCTTAATTACTATTCAAAATTAGTTAAGATCAGTTTTAATTAATTCTCCTCTGAAATACCTTTTAAATGAGTATTTATTTACATTAATTTGATTTCTCTATGATTTTTTATGATTTTTAGAAGTTTCAGCCATTAAAAATGATTATTAAGCCTAATTAATGCATAATACTATTGGCGTCATGTGGCTCGTTGATTTCCACTTCTAGCTTCATGTTAGGTCAGTGCATGATTTGATGTTTGTTTTGTTTTATGATATATGTTTTAGACTAGATGTTAGGGTGTATGCTCGTAGAATGAATGGTAGGACATTCTCTCTAACTGTTCTTTTCTAGGGGATTATGCTTAATGGGTGCTATCATAAAATAAAAATATAAATGCTTTTGCTTGCAAGTGCTTTATACCCCTAAGTATAATCCATAGGCTAGGTGGATTTATTCACCCATGGGTGAGTCCAATATATACATGGATTTATGTGGTGTGTTTTAGCTAACTTTTATTTTGTAGGTGTTAGTTAGATTTCCACCTTTTCCTTTTTCAAGTAAAAATTTGTATAATTAAGATTTTAGAATAATTATTATGGGGATTATGATGAACATTAGTCATAAGATTCTATCTTATGCACCATGTGAAGCCTTGGAGCATCTACCATTCAACCATCCAAAAGGAGGAACCAAAAGAAGAAAGAACGAGAAGAAAGAAGAAGAAATAAAGCTTGAAGACCCCCATAATAATGAGTTCCTTTGCTTAACTATAATTTAATTCATTTGTAATCTGGGCTGTATAAGGGTAGAGCTCGGCTACCCATATTTGATATTTTGAGTTTGTGTGGTGGTGCCCGACCACAATATATTTATTCTTTTTGAGATTAGCTTTCTAAATTGATTGATGATTTATTTAGCTTTTGTATTAAGTGGCATAATTTTTCTAGTTTCTTCCTTTCTTTATGTATGGCCCAAATGTGGATTAGGCTCTTTAGGAAAAAATAAATCTTTTACCCAACTTAATAACTCAAATTAAAATTAATCAACTCATAATCTCACGTAAAGCTTAGGTTTAAAATTAAGATAAAAGTATTAGCAACCCCTTAGCTGGATGAGCATTTCTATCATGCACAAGTATCTTATTTCTCTTTTATCTTTGCCAGAAAAACTTGGCTTGACCTTTGAGATCCATGGTGGAAACTCACCTCCTCCCTTCTCGCTGATTTTGGCCAATAACCTTCTTTCTCATGCATTAGTCATAAAAATAATGTTAGCGTGAGTCAAAATTAATTATCCAAAATAAAAATTAAATGAAATTTGAATTGCATTAGATTTAGGTCATTTGAAGCATGACCTTTTACATGATCTAGTCTCATTAGGGAGTGAGTTTAAGGACTTAGTCTCTTTATAAATAATAACAATCTAGCTATCTTGTATAAGCATAAAGACTTGTCAATATGTACTTAAAATCATAGGAGGAATTAATCGATGGCCACCCCCATGCGGTTGTAAGTCCAAGCTATTGAGTGGTTTGTCCTCTCTTATGGAGGCAAACTAATTACCCATTTTTGCCTTAGATTTAGGTTGTGCTTCCGGCCCTCACCGAAGCTCCCTAGATTTAGGTTCTGATGTTGCTTATCCCCTTTGTGGGCCATAAGCATAATTCCTTGCCTCTTAAACATTTCCTTAATCTTGTGTTAAAGAATCTTAAGTCCTAAAATTCTAATTAAAAATGTAACTCAATCAAACTAAATCAATTTCAAAAATGTAAAGCCTAATTATTGGATAGTTTGAGATTCTCGCTAAGTTCTCTAGCATCATGGGCATCTCTTACTTATCTTCCATTTTGGCTTCGATAATAACTCCCTCTTTTGATCAATCTCATTTGATCTTCAAACATAAACCAATCGATTGATAGTCCTTCCTATTGAAATCTTCAAAGGAAATGATCATTTACCTTAATCGAGAGTTTTCTTAAGGGATCCCATCCCTTAGGTTGTAATTAACTATGGGGGCTTGCCCCTGTAGGGAACTTAACAAACTCGGTTTAAAATAAGCTCTGCTTTACTTTTCTATGTAAAGTAGGGAAAGAATCTCTGGTATATATATAGACCCATCATCCTTAGGAGTCCTTATTGAGGTGATTAGGTCCATTAAATGGTAGTGAATTATGTCTTTCAAGGTGGTACACTATTCCTTGATGATGTACTTGATCACCTGAATAAGTACATATATGGATCTGCATGTTGTCTTAACAAGATGAATTTTTATAGTGTCTTGCCTTTTCTTTCTCCCCACAGATTTGAAGGGGACTCCCTATAGACATTTTTCACCACGATATAAAGAGAAAAAAAAAAAAAGAGGATCGCTCTCTTTTATCCTTACCTTAAGCCACAACTAAAGCTTATTAATTAATCAATTCTCTTTAATGAATGGCTTATTACATATTTTAAATTAATCCTAAAAATACGTTCACTTTGAATAAACTCATTCAATAAGAAAAGCATCTTAAGATTAATTGGAATTAATTATGATCACATGTAACATGCATATGATCAAACCTTAAGCATACCTATACATGCATTATGTCTTAGCACACTTAAATGATGGATGTAAACATGTATTCTTAGAATTTATATGTTCCTTTTGATTGAATTAATTTATCATATTAATTTAAAGCTATCTAAATTCTTATACAAAAATACATAGGAATTAAATTAAATAAGTATGTGTCATTATTAACCATGAAAGTGAGGTAATCAAATGGCCTCCTTGGGGCTATCTAAAGGCTCGTGTTCCTAGGATGTCCAAACTATATACCCATTACATTCAAGCATATGTAAATTTGCATACATGAATATAAGAAAGAGAGCTCCAAGTCATATGATTGATTAATCCAACAACTTAATCATTCATGAATGCATGGATTTTTGATAAAAGATAATGGGTTCTAATTCCATAATTAAATACACACACACATGTATAAGAGACATAAGCTAGTACATTTCATTGTTAACCAAGGAAGTGAGGTAATAAAATGACCTCCTTGGGGCTAACTAAAGCCTTGTATTCCCGGGATGTCCAAACTAAATATTTGTTTTTCTCAAATACATATGAATGAATACATAAATAAAGAAAATAAAACCATGAAGTTATATTTTTATTTGATTGAAATATTTATGCATATAGAGTGAAGTCTTATCTAAATTCTAATATTGAACTACATAAGAATAAAATAAAATGGAGTATGCCATTGTTAAACCAAGGAAATGAGATAATCAAATGACCTCCTTGGGGCTAACTAAAGCCTCGTATTCCTGGGATGTCCAAGCTATATACCCATTAACATTCTTACTTATAAAAGTCAATATATGAATGAAAGAAAAAAAAACTTTACTTTATACACTTAAGCTATAATCACATACATCTCCTATGTATTTATAACTAGCATTTATAACATATATATAATTATTCAATTATAAGTTCTGGAAAATAGATTTAGATTTAATAGTGGTAATAGCCACACATATATCAATTAAATCAACACATGCAAGCTTGACATAAAGGAAATCATTTAACTTAATTAATTTTGGAAAAGATGAATGCATGAATTAAGTGGCATATAACATTTAATATGATTGGAAAGAAATAAAAGGACATAAGCACATGATTTCATTCAATCCAATTAATTCCTATGGACAATCATAATAAATAAATTCATTTAAAATAAATCAAAGTTTCTTAATGTCATTTTTAATTTTGTATTTGTTTAATTTAGGGAAAGGTTTGCTAATCCTAATCTCATTCCCCATGTGTGAGTTAATTTAAATTAAGGAAAAGCAAACAGGTTGATTTTATGGATTAATTAGATTAAAGTATGGATTAAATCAATTAATTAAACCCTTACTTATGTTATCTTAAGATAATTAATTAAATTATTATGAGCTAATGTAATAAGTAAATGAATTGGAAAGTAAATAGTGATGCTCCTATGAAATGGAATGGGCCTAATACAATTAGCCCACAATATTAATTAATTAAACTTAAGATACGCACTTAATTACTTTTAAGATTTTCTCACACATGTGAGCTAACCATAATTTCATTAATCTCACTTTAGGTTATTAAACACCTAAAGCTACCCAATATTTCAATTAATTAAGATTTCATTTGATTACATTTTCAACTTGATTAATTGACTAAGCTTTGATTAATTTAATAAATGAAAAAGAACATAGAGAAATAGATTGGGAAAGAAGCGTTAATCTTATCTCCTGAGTTCACCCACTATTATGGAACACTTAACCACTTAATTAATTAATTAATTCATTACTATTCATTTGATTAATTAAACATTAATTAAATTAAGAGAGTAATTAAGCTTAATTAAGCAATTCTCTTAATTTGGCAAGCAATAAATCCTAAGAAAATTAGAGGGGGCAGAGGTCATCCTCTTAAATAATCTCAAAAATATTGAGTTCAATCACTTGAATGATTATAGAGTAATTAAGCTAATTAGGTTTTTAATTTAACCATAATTAAGCTTTATTTACTACTCAAAACCAACTAAAAATATTTTTATTAAATTCTCCCCTCAAATACCTTTAAAATGAGCCATAATTTATATTTTTGGATTTGTTTACAATTAGTTATGAATTATGGAAGTTTCAGGCTTAAAAACACATTAAATAACCCTAATTAAGCCTAATCCCACCTGTGCCACATGGCGTACTAACGCAGTGTGCTTTTCACATGGTGCCAGATTTTATTTAAGTATCACATTCACACTAAGTCGGATAAATATTGATCTTCATTTCGATCTCGAATCGGATAGCACAAACTGAACCCGTGGCATAACAAGAGAAAATAGGAGAGATCTAATGTGACTTGATCAGAGCCGTCCATTCCAATCACACGGAACAAACGGCCTGTGATCCTTCTTCCCATGAGCGATGAACGATAATGTTCGTCTACCATGGATCATTTGATTCGAGCTCGGATGAACTTCAAAATCAACCCACACCATCAAGGAAGTAATTTGAACACATCCAACGGTCAAGATCAACTAATACTGATTTCCTTCGAAAAGCACCAACCCAAAATTTCTTATTTCTATGGTTTTGAGGAATTACCTCATCGGAGCTCAAGACCGGTGGTGGGATCGATGGGGGTAGCTTCATCTAGTAAATATGAGGCCCTATAGAGAAGGAATCAATCCAATTCCTCTTGGTTCGCTTGGTGGATCAATTTTTTTCACTATGGAGATTGAAGTCCCTCCTCCGGTGGCTTGGAAGCTTCAGAAAAGACTTGGATGGCTTTGATGATGTGCATGGAAGGTGTGTGTAAGGGTAATTTGGTTTTGGTTGAGGAATGGGTGAGCTCGAATCGGGATTAGCCTCCCCTATTACAGTTTTGCACATGAAGAAGAAATGTGTAAGGGGAGAGCTTGGGATGGTTCTGGAATTACAGGGAGACTCAAAATCTTGTTAGAAATCTCTCACAAACTGAGTGATCAGTTTCCCATTCAAATTGAGGGGGTATACCCCTCAGTTTATTAAGGTGGATAAACAGGATGTCTTCCTATTTTTCAATTGGCCAGCCACTGTCAGAGCACCGAAGGGATCTTAATTGAGTCCACATGGGTTGTATGGATTGAGAGAGCCATGGTAGGAGCCTTCAAGAGGAACAAATTAGGTTTTCTTGATCCTTTGGGTGTTCGGCTTGTATGTGAGGTGAGTTGGCTCACCTCTCTTTGGTCCATGGTAAGTCCAAGCATCTTGTAGAGTGGCTGGGAGGCATAGAGATCTCTCATTTGGGTGAGTGAGTGCTATCAAGGTGAAAGGAGGGTGGACTTTGCCATTTTTGGCAAAATCCCACATGGGTGAGAGGATCCATGGAGGATTTGTATTGGTCTTGGCTCCAAATGGGTTTGGGCTGATTTTGGCCTAACCAAGGTTGAGTTTGGGTTAAGTTTGGTCAGCCACCAAAGTCCCATGGGTTGATTATATGGGTTTTGGCTTTATTTGGTCAAATGGGTTCACATTAGGTTATGTTGGATTGGGTTGACCAATTAGTCAAAATTAGTCAAATCAAGGCTTGGGTTAGATTCAAATGATGATTTGAAGATTTTTAGTTCAAGTGGTTTCAATCAATTTGGCTTAGGTTTGATTTTAGCTCACTTGGATTCAAATAGGTCAAATGGGTTATGTTAACTAAATTGACCAAATTGGGTTGGGTTAGGTGGTGGTTCATAATCAATTTGTTAATTGAAGATGATTGTAGGCTTTGGTTTGAATCAATTTGGATTTAATTTGGGTTTTGGCCAATTGACCCTTTAGGTCAATTTGGGCTAGGTTGGGTCAAGTTGACCAATTGGTCAAATTGAGCTCAATTATGGCTTTGGCCAAGTTCAATAATCAATTTGAAAGGAACTTGAGCCATTGGTTGCAATTAATTTTGGTTAGATCATGATTTGACCTATTTTGGCCTTTTAGGCCAATTTGGGTCAACTTGGATCAAAAGGCTAAATTGGACTCAGTTTGGCTCAATTGAGGGTCAAGTCATGTTCAATCATTGATCATGAGTTAGTGTGAATCAATGGTTTCAATCAATTTGGTGTATGGTGGGTTTTGGTTAGTTTAGGTTTCATTTGGGCTAAAGGTTGACTTGGTCAAAGGATCAAGTTGACTTAGTTTAACCCAATCCAAGGTGATTGATCATCTTAGGGTGATTGTTGATCATGATATGAGGCTTGGATGGGTTTGATTCAATCTAATTTGGGTTGGATTAGAACTTGGCTCAAAAAGGTCCTTTAGGCCACTTTGGGTCGAGCAAACCTAAAGGGGTGGTTTGGTTTTGGATTGATTCAAGTTTAGTTGAACTTATATATGAGCTTATGATTGAAATATAAATTCAACTGCAATCAATTTAGAGTCCAATGGATTTTAGCTCATTTGAAGTTTTCAAGTTAAAGGGCTAACTTGGGCTTGACTTGGATTGACTTGAGTTTGGTTTGATAATTGTAGGTTTCATTTATATTTGGGTAGATGATTGGAGGAATGATTGATTCAAGAGAAAATCTATTGATTTTGGCTTGGTTTAGGTGGATTTTATTTAAGTTCAAGGAATTGGCTTAAAAGGCTTGAATTGGGTTTTGGTTTGATTTTGGATTCAATTTTGGCTATTTGAATTTATATTTTATTTATATTTAGGAATATAAATAAAGATATAGATGATTCATGAGAAAATCACTTGAGTTTGGAGTGACTTGGAAGTAAATTTGACCAAGATTAAGGATGTAGGTCAAAATGGCTAAAGAGGAAATCAATTTAGTTTGATTTATTTGTGGTTATTAGAAGGTGGGTTTCATTTATATTTGTGGATATAAATGAAGGAATAATTGATTTATAAAAAAATCAATTAATTTTGGGTTGATTTGGGTTAAGATTTGGTTAAGCAAATTGAGGTAGGTCTATATGACTTAAGAAGGGTCTTAGCTTGGTTTGATTTGGTTTTGGTCATTTGAGTATGATTTTTATTTATATTTGTGAATATAAATGAAGGAATAATTGATTTATAAAGAAATCAATCAAGTTTGGGATAATTTAGGTGGAGATTTGGTTAAGTTTATGAGAATGGGTTATATGGCTTAGGAAGGAATTTTAGAACTTGGATTTGATTTTGGGATTGAATTATTTTAAGTTTGGATTTGAATTGGAATTTGATAAATAATTGAGAGATTGAATTCATCTTTAAGAAAATCAAATGAATTTGGATTGATTTGAATTTGATTAAGGCTAAGTCTGTAAGATGAAATCAAAGGGCTCGAAAAGGGTTTTGAACTCAATCATAAGGTTTTATGGAGAATTTTAAGCTTGAATTTTATTGTGGGATTAATTATGAGTCTTAGAAACTTGGTTTGGATTTAGTATGAATTTGAGGTTTGGTTTGAGAAGGAAAGCATGGATTGGGTTTAGGCTATTGGGTAGGCAAATCTTCCTAAGTCCCTAAGGCATAGCCTATTCCAATGGCTAACCCTTCTAAGTCTCTAGGCTTAAGTTAAGTGTTCACCTAATCACTAGGAGTGTCTTAAGACTAAGAAACTCTTAGTGTCTATAAGAGTCCAAGATCTATGATGAGAAAGTTGAAAATTTGCTCCAAAATTGAGGTCAACAGCAGCCATCTCCCTTCCCTTAGCCACTCAAACTAAGCCACCTAAGGGGAATCCCTACCATTCCTAGCCACCACTCATGGCTAAGCATCAAGAGAATGCCAAACTAGCTTGAGCCATCTGATCCAAGGGAAGAGGGGTATACACCCCCTCATTTCCACTCAATCCCACATACTTGCATTCCTTAGAGTTCTAGCTACTCAAGACAAGCTACTAAATACTTCCCCCAAGCTCCCAAGCTCATCCAGCATTCCCCATTTTTAGATTTCCTCAAGCTAAAATAGGGGAACCTCCTATTTGATCCCATTTGCTCAACACTCCACCAAAGTGCAATTAACTTTGCACACACCATCCTTGGAGGTAGTCAAGTAAGAAGGAATCATCTCCCTAGCTTTCTGATGGCTAGAGGGTGTACTTTGATTAGCATAAACCACTTACAAGGTTCCATCTTACGGGCTTCATGTTTGTCTAAACAACATAACCACATATGATCGAAGGATAGCCAGTACAAGGTGCCATCCACAATAGTGTAAGAAAGGGCACTCTACTTCATCTGATGGGATTGAGGCTTCTCTTGAGGTAGTTTGTATTTGTTTAGGTAATCAATGAATGGTTGCCTCCAATCCAAATCCTCATCCATTTTGGCAACGACAACTTCTCCTCCAAGAGAGTACTTATCAAAAAGTTCAGTGTCAATGAGATATAGGACTTGTCTATTTTGGAATCTTATTGATATGGACTCATCTTCCGGATAGGCCAATTCCTTGGCAAGTTTAGCTAAGGCATATGTTACTGTGTTCTCTCCTCGAGGAATCTTGTAAATGGTAACCTCTAGGATTTGGGCCAACAACTCCATGGTTTACTTATGATAGCGATGGAGCTTAGGCTTTAGAAACTTATAAGACCCAGTAATTTGGTTGATGACTAATTGAGAATCCCCAAAGATGTTGATATTTTAGATGCTCAAAGTAACGGCTAACTCCATACTGGCAATCAAAGCCTCATATTCGGTTCATTTTTAGTGTATGGATTGAACAGATGGTATGAGAATCTCATCACATCGTGATGTGAAGTTGGGAGAACTATTCCTACCCCTGCCTTCCCTAGAAGAGTAGATTATGGTTCTTCTCCTATTTGAGAGGAAGCTGCACCATCAAAGTACATCTCCTAGTGATGAATGCTAATGTCCCCTAAGTTCATGATTTGTTCATCGGGGAGGTCATCACTAAGCGAAGAATCAACAGAAAGTGAGTGTGCTGCTAAGAAATCTACAAGTGCTTGTCCTTTCATCACACCAGGGGTATGAATGTAATGTCAACTATGAGAGAGTCATGGACCAATGTGCCAACCATCCGAATAATGTCAGCTGTGCCATGAGGTCTGTAGTGGATAATTCTGCAGATCAAGTTCACTTTATGAGAAAGCATGTAGTATCATAGCTTTTGAGATGCAAAGATTAAAGCTATGAAATACTTCTCATTAGGTGGATAATTGGCTTCAGTAAGGATTAGATGATGGTTGAGATAGTAGAGCATGTTCTCCTTCCCTTTATCGTTAGTTTGAGCTAACAAACTACCAAGGAGTCATCTAATATAGCCAGAGAGGATGAGTGGCTTACCTAGGATAGAGGCTGCTAAAACTAGCAGTATCATTAGGTATTGCTTGATTTCTTCAATAGCATGTTGGCACTTGTCATCCCTCTTGAACTTGGCATCCTTTTTGATAAGTGCTGAGAACGGATGGCATATCCCTGATAGGTTGGATATGAAGCATCTTAGATATGCCAACCGCACTTGGAATGATATGAATTATGTTAGATGTTTTGGTAGTGACATTTCTAATATCACTTTGATCTTATCCAGATCAATTTCAATTCCCCGGTGTCAGATAATAAACACAAGGAATTTTCTTAAAGCTACTCTAAATGCACACTTCAATGGATTCATTTTGAGGTTGTATTATCTTAACCATTTGAAAACTACTCTCAAGTCAAAGAGGTGGTCTTCCTTTTCTTTGCATTTAACAACGAGATCGTCAATGTAACATTCAACTTAGTGATGAATAAGTTCATCAAAGATTCGAGTCATGGGCCACTGGTATGTGGCACCAGCATTTTTAAGGCCAAAAGGTATTATCTTATAGCAATATATTCTGATCGGGGTTCGAAATACAGTATTTATTTCATCTTCAATGGCTATCTTAAATTTGTTGTGCCTAGATGAACTATCCATGAAGGAGAAGACTACATGAGATGAGGCAATATCCATCATCAGTTCTGAGATTAGTAGTGGAAACTCATCTTTTGGACATGCCTTATTTAAGTCCTTAAAATTGACCCATAATTTGTCCATTCTTCTTCTTAACTGGAATAGCACTGGCCAACTAGGTAGGATATTTTTTTTCTGATAAAGCCAACAATGATTAGTTTCTTGACTTCAGAAATGACATGTTGTTCAATGTCTAATCGCATATGTCTGGGAGCTTGCTTGATAGGGATAGCATTATGTTATATTACTAGTTTGTGGACTATTACATCAGGAGATAAACTGGAGATTTCTTCATAACTCCATACGAAGCAGTCCTTACACTCAGTCAATAGCCTAACTAAGTCATTGGTTTTTTTCATTCAATAGAGAACTGATGGATGTCAGACATGAATTATCTTCAGTTTCTAAGTTAATTTCCTTGAGCTCATTGATGGTTGACTTGATCTCCCCTTCAAACTCTGGCAGTGTATCTTTGACTTTAAAGTTATCTGGACCATCTAAAGTTTCTAATCACACCTCCTCATATGAGTTAGTGTGGTTTGAAAAGAACCTATCATATTCCAAATGATTAGTGATTATTAATAAATAATCATCATCATCGATTGGACCCACTTGTCGAATCCTAGTCCTAGTCTTGATTAAGAATGTTTGCATTTGTTGTCACATAACCTTTCAAAGTAATCCGACCTATGTTTAGACAAAGCATGTGGAATCAATCCTTTATTTGCTAAATTAAGCACACAAGGTGAGTACCAATCAAAAAGTAATTCTATTAAATTTTTATATGAATCATCCTCAAGTTATATATCAACTTCTTGACTTGAGGATGATGTTCCAAGAAAGAACCTCTTTACTTTTACATCTATGGAAAACCTAAGGGCTTCCTTAACTACCAAACCCTCAACTTTTTGTGAGGAAAGTGGGATTAGAGCTAAGGTTCACAACTAATGTCTGACTATTTTACAAATAGACTTGGATACACTCATACTTTACTTTGGAGCTCGGTCTTCATCACTATCTAGCTCAACTATCACCTGTATAGGGATCTGATATATGGAAGTGCTAGCTAACATACTAACCATATAGGACTCATCCTCTGAACTAGATTCTAAGTCTATATGGATTATAGGTGTACTCCTAGTAACAAAGATATATCTTCTATTGGGTGGCCAATAAGAAGGCCTTCCATCCCTAGGAATGCCTCTGGATCTATCACTTCCTCTTCCTAGTGGACTCGGGTCATTCTACCCATATATTTGAATGGAGTAACGAACTATGGGTGGAACCAATGTCATACTCTACTTTCTCTTCCAAGTCTATTTCTCGCTCCCTTTTATTTTCTTTTTCACTTTCTTTTTTCTTTTCTTTTTATTTTTATCTTTCTTTTTCTTCTTCTTTTTCTTTCTCTTTTTTTTTATTTTTGAACTTTGGCCAAGTTTGCAAGAATAGACTTGTTGAATTTAGAGAGATAGTAAGCGGCATCCTCATATGTTCTGACCTCATGAACTGTGAATGGCTTGAGATCTCCTTTGACATAATATGAAATCCCACCTCTCATGAACTTGATACACTGGTGTAGAAAGAATAGAACCATATTATTTTCATGTATCCATGGTCTCCCTAGCAAAGCATTGAAAGATGTATCTGAGTCTATAATATGAAACTTGGATGCAGTCTTCTAATCATCTATCTCCAAAGGTAATACTATGGAACCTAAGGCCCTCTCGCCTTGTTCATTGAATTCTCTCAACATCATCCTTTCTTTTGAAAGTTTGGAGATGTCAATCTTCAAATAGGCAAGGGTTCTTAGACTCATTATATTCACTGATGCACCTAGATCAACCAATACTCTAGATAATCTAAATCTTCACATGTCGATCATGATGTAGAGGGGACGATTATACTTGATCATCTTTGAGAGAAGGTCTTTGTCTGTGAATGTGACTGCTAGGACCTCCCTAGAGTAATGTGTCTCCTCTCCTATAGCAGCTAACTGAGCCAAACATATTTCAGGATCAAGTAAAGTGATTGGGCCATGAATATTATTGAGAAGAATTTCTATGGCATATTATTCAAATAGTTGTGGTTCATATTTCATACTCAAGTTACGCCACCTGAGAATATAATCAATAAGAGACTCATTGGAATTTTATTTTGCCATAATGAGGACACCTATAGTTACCCTTAGCTGGGCTTTAGTAAATCTCTTGAAGAAAAGGTGCTCCAACTCAACAAAAGTCTTTACTGAACTATTAGGCAGTACAGCATACCAATCAAATGTCATGCTTACTAAGCTACTGACAAAGATGTGAAAGAGAAGAGCATCTCTATAGCCAGTGTTGCAACAGTCAACCCTGAAATGTGCCATATACAGTCACGGATTCCCACTGCCATCAAAGATCTTGAAGGAAGGTGGCACGAACCCCTTGGGATATTGGACTACATCGAATTCCTTCTATACTGAATAGATGAGCTAGTGCCAATGCTTCCCTCACTTGCTACTCCACCATTTATTTTATGCCTTTTTCTTGCACGGAGGTGCTATCTATGACTTACTTATGCAAATTGTCACTATCCTGGTCCATGGGAGAGGTACTCTTTGGATGATATATGTAAAAGTTTGATCACCTCCATAAAGATTGAAAGTGAGGCTTGGTTCTGCAATGCTAGGACTGTGGCTAATAGATCCTTGACCCTCTTCTCCATTCTCATGGCATGCTCATCCTTCTGTCTGAGCTGCTGAAGGAGGTGTTGGGTCGAGTGAGCTGTGTCATCCTTCTCGACCATAATACCTTCCTGACTGTCCTGCTCTCTAAGGAGGGAAATCATCCTCATCGAGATCAAAGTCTACCTTAGCGTCCTCCTTGTCAAAGTGATCACTTCCAAGAAGCTACCTCTTCTTGGCAAAGTACTGCACGAGAATATCACCCAATGAATGATCATTTACCTTCGCTGGCACAAAGACTCACTGATTAGTAGATGTCATACTATGCTCAACTAAGGTGATGCATGACGGCTGGAGTCTCTCTCTAGGGTCAACTACCATAGAAGTACAGTGTCCCCTACTCTATCGCTGTCACCACCGGTGGGTGACTATTATGTTTGGTGTGGTGGCACGACCATGTGACTTTAGGTCGCCACTCCTTCTTCGCCACAACTGAAGTGGGAGGTCGAATGGGAGAGCTCAACCTCACCTCAGTAGGTGGAGAAGATGGAGTTGGATCCATAGTCCATAGCCAAATCATCAATGGGGACTTCCTCTCCCCGGATGCAGATCTCTGAACCTTAGTAGAGGAAGGAATGTGTGATGCAGGATGTGAGGCTAATGGGGATAACACTAATGCCCCTTAAGAGCTCTCCTCCGCTGGGTGAGTACTATACTATCTGCGATCGATCCGGTGGCGATGGGAGTCAACAAGTGAGGCCATGGAGGACCTCAATCTCCTACTACCCACCTAAACCTTGGCCTGTCCCTCTCTATGGATCTAACTCTTGGGGATCACAGACCTTATATTGAATAATGCACTAGACTGGTGCCCATGTCGCCAACCGCAAAGAATCCTGTCATGAAGCCATGGGTTTCCTCCTCCCTGCTAGTTTCATAATAAGTGGTGGAGGAGATGCAGCAATCTGCCTAACATCCTCCACTCCATCTAAATCAAAGAGGGGTGGATCTACAACCACCCAAGAAAGGGGAGACCTTTCAAGGAGAACCGTCCTCAGTAATATGTGATGCAGGGTCTACCTCCCTAGCAGCTCTCTCATGGTGCTGCTTGATCTTCCTATTTTTGTTATGGCATTGGGTGCGGGAGAGCGGTGCGATGCGGGAGCTGGAACTTATCTCGAAGGTATGGGAGACTATCTCAGATGCTAAGATAGCCTTCTCCTTTTGAAGGGACTGAGGAGGAGGTAACCACACCTCACAAGAGAAACAATAAGTAGATCAACCAAGACTGCATGGGGACCCCTCAAAGCCACAGCCAAAGTAAATCAGGTGGGTGGCCTCTATCATGGTGAGATTGGCCTAATCCAAGGCTAAGTCTACACCTAACGGGAAAGAGAAAGCATACTAGGAGCCATAACAACTCTACATGTGAAAATATAACTGAATCAAACTTTGACCTTCATATTTGCCTTCAATCACTGATTTTTTATTTGAATTTGGAATTTGAACCCGCACTCAACAAATTTAAGTATGCTAAGTGGGGTTCATTGATTTGGAGAGATTTATAATTTTGGAAAGAGACTTTGCCATAAGAATTGGTTTGTTGATTTTGGAACCTTCATCCAATAAATTAGGATATGTTGAATTAGGTTCCTCCATTTGGAGAGATTTTTGGAGATGATTTTGTTTCTCTAATCCTTTATTTTGATATTTTGATTTTAGAGCTTTCACTTAGCAAATTCAGGTATGCTAAGAGAGATCCAAGTGCATGTTTGAAAACATTTTTGAAAATATCTTTGTTGTTTGCGATGATTATTTATCATGTATTTGATTTATTTTGATTTGATAATGGGATCTTTACTTAGTAATTTTAGGTATGCTAAGTGAAGCCCAATGTGTTTGATATATTTTGATTTGATTTTTAAAAATGATCTTACTTAACAAATTTGGTATGTTAAGTGGGGCTCAAGTGTGTTTAATATTTTTGGAAGTGAGATTATTACCTAACAAATGTGGTATGTTAAGTAAATATTTGATGCTTTGCTTTGATTTGAAAAATGAAACCCTTACTTAACAAATTTGTTATGTTAAGCAGGGCTTAAGTGTGTTTGTTGCTTTGATTTGAAGATAAGGCTCTTACTTAACAAATGTGGTATGTTGAGTAAGGTCCAAAATGTGTTTGATTTTAATTATGGGATTCTTACCTAACAAATGTGGTATGTTAAGTGTGTGACTTGTATTTGTTTCATTTTGAAAGAGGTGAACTCTCATTTAATAAATGTGGTATGTTAAATGGAGTTCAATTTGATTTTATGATTTTGCTTACAAAAAAGGAAATTCTCATTTAATAAATTTGAGTATGTCAAATGAAAATGTGGGTATGTTAAGCAGAGCCCAATTTGTTTGTGTCTGGTTTCTTTTGAAAATAGAACTCTCATTTGGCAAATTTGGGTATGCCAAATGAGATTCAAAATATATATCTTGACTTTGTGTGTGATATTCATTTTGAAAAGAGGGGAACTCTTACTTAACAAATTTGGATATTTTAAGTGAGGTTCAATTATATGTTGATTTTGATTTTGATTTTTTTAAATGGAACTCCAATTAACAAATTTGGGTATGTTAAATGGAGTTGGTTAATTGATTTTTTTAATAAATGTGCTTTTTGAAAATCTTTGAAAGGGATTTTGATGATTGTAAATTTGATTTTGATTTTTAAAAGAGGACCCTCATTTAACAAATTTAGGTCTATTAAATGAGCTTTGATTGTCTTTTATTAAAGAGATTTGAAAAAATTTTATGTTTTTGCAAACTTCATGTGGAGTGAATTTAAAAAAGATTTTGTTTAGGAAAGTGCTTTTGAAAATATTATGCAAAAGACTTTACTTGTTTTAGTTTGAGTTTTCTTAAATGAGGGATAAACCTTACCTCACAAAGGTAAAGAAGTTCAAAATTTGTAATTTATCATCTCCTTAATTTAGTTAATTTATTTTTACCTATTGGGGGACCCAATGGGGATTTTAAGACTTGCATGGAGTGGGTCTTAAAACCTAAAGGATGTTGGCTAGCTTAGCTTAAGGATGAAATAATCTAAGTGTCAATAAAAAGTTATATAGTCTTGGGCTTATATAAAATATTAGTCCACTATTGATGCTTGGAGATAATAATTGTCTACTAAAGATGAAGAGAGGAACCATCCCCAATGGAGTCACCAGAAATTTCTGTGGTGTTTATTTTTTAGAATGGGGACACCATACAGATCTTAGAGGGTACTTATTGAAGTGATCGAGTATGACATTAAAGAATGATGCACTACCTTAAAAGATAAAAATTATCACCCTATAATAGACCTAATCACCTAATAATGACTCATAAGGCATGATGGGTCTTCTAATATACTAGAGATTTTTTTCTAACTTTACATGAAAAAGTAAAGCAGGGTTTATTTTAAGCTAGATTCATGTCAGTCCCCATAGTTAATTACATCCTAAGAAATGGGATCTCTTAAGAATACTCTCTATTAAAGTAGATAATTTGGGTCTTCAAAGATTTCAAGGCTAAACTATCAATAAATTGGTTATGTTTGTAAAATTAAATGAGATTGTTCAAGGAGAAGACTTATTTTAGAAGCCAAAGAGAATAAGTAGGAAATGCCCATGATGCTAGGAAGCCTAGCGAGCATTTCAATCTATCCTATGATTGAGATTCTTATGTTTGAAATTGAAGAGATTTATTTTATTGAAGTTGACATTTCATTAGAAAGCTAGGGCTTATAATCCAACAACACAAGGCTGTAAAAATACCAAAGAGGTAGGATTTATGCTTGTAGCTCAAAGGAAATAGCCACCTCATATCCTAAATCTATGGAGCTTTAGCATAAGCTAAATCATGGCCTAAATCTAAGCAAAGATGAGTATAAGGTTTACCTCCATAAGAGAGAGAAAATTACCTGACTATTGGGCTTATAACTGCCTAGAGTGACAGCCAGCTAACTCCTCCTACACTTTAAAATTATGTAGGCAAGTCATATGATTTTGCAAGATAGTTAGGTTATTATTATTTAGAAAGAGACTAAAGTCCTTAAACCCACTCTAAAAAGACTGGAGCATGATTGGTATGAGTAATGACTTAGTCTAATGAAAATATTTTTAAATTTTATTTATTTTTGGACACTTCATTTTGACAAAGGCTTTGGGACTTTTGTATGCATAAATGCATGTTGAAATGAGTTATGGGCTAAATCAAGAGAGAAGAGGGTGAAGCTCTATCAGTAGGAGTTATTCTCATAGGTCAAGCGGTTCCCATGCGTGTAAGAATAGAGGCCCTCATTTTTACAAGAGTGGTAGAAGATGCATGCATGATATTAGACATAATCATGCCTAAGGGTTTGCTAAATATTTTAATTATTTGATTTAATACCTAGGCTTTATGAGGTTATGAATTATTTAAAACTTTAATTATGAGTTATAGTAGAATTATTTTTCTAAGAGCCTAATCATCCTCCATACAACAAACACTAATCATAAAGAAACTATGAAAAGGCATGTCATTTCTATTGTGCAATTTAAATAGAACATCAATCAACTTTATAAAACCAGCATAAAAGAATAAAAGGTAGGTGTGATCAGGTACTGCCATACAACCCGAAAAGAGAAATGGGTAGCCGAGCTCTACCCTTATATAACCTAGAAAATGAAAGAATAATTATAATTTATAAATGATAAATTCTATGGGGGCTCTTCAAGTCTTCATATTTTCATGTCTTCATGCTTTATGTATCTCCTCCTTTGATTTAGTTTTCTTAACATCAAAGGCATCATATTCCTGATCAAAGCCTTCTAACCAATGCTCATCATTATCCTCTGATAACACTAATCCTAATTCCTAATTATAAAATTATACTAAGAATAGAAAAAATAAATCTAACTACACATACAAAATAAATGTTAGCTGGACACATATATAACCCAAGTATTTATATTTATAATTTAAACTTAGCACCCTGCACATAGGTAACCAAGCCCATTTGTCCTAACTTGGATTATACTTAGGGGCTTAAGCAACCTGTAAAGATAGCAATTATATTTATTTTTAAGTGACCCATTAAGCATAATCCCTTGTAGAAAATATTATTAGGCTAATTATGGCCTACCATCCAATCTACGAAACATACACTCAAACATCCAGTCTAAAATAATACATCACAAAAATAAAACATACATCAAACCATGTACCATCTTAACATAAGGCTAGAAGTGGTGACTTAGTCTAATGTGTGTGTATTAAAGCTTGTGTGGTATGTCCTAACTAGGCTTTAGAGTTAAGATTTTCTAAGTGTAAAAAGATTCAATTTAAAGGGTGGTTTCACTTCAAGTGCTTTAATTGATTGGAAAGTTTTAATTTGTGTTTAATTTAGTTTTATATGACCTACACTTAGCAACTAAGTGTTATAAAGAGAAGAAAGAGGATTGTCCTCTTTCATCCCTACCTTAAGCCACTTTCTAAAGCATGTTAATTTAATTTAGTTATCTTTAATGAATGGCTTATTAACATGTTTTAATTAAATCCTAAGTTTGGATGAACTTTAAATAATTCCATTCAACATGAAAGGCTTCTTAAGATTAATTTGGGTGAACTACTAACACATGACATACATCAATTTATTCTTTTCTATCACATGTAGCATGCATAAGACTTAACTATGACTATACATACAACAACATGTTTTAGCACACTCAAATGATGAATGTATATGCATATTTGAAGTTTATATTTCTTATTTGATTGAATTATTTAATCATATTAATTTAGAGCTTTATCCAAATTCTTATACAAAAAGACATAAGAATGAAATTAAATAGGTGTGTGTCATTATTAAACCAGGGAAGTGAGGTAATCAAATGACCTCCTTGAGACTAACTAAAGCCTCATATTCCTAGAATGTCTAAACTATACACCCATTTGCATTCAAACACATGTAAATTTATATATAAGGACTTAAGAAAAGAGACCCCAAATCATATGGCTAATTACTTCAATCACTTAATCTATTATGAATGCATGTATTTTTTTTTAGTAGAAAAGATGGATTTTCATATTTTAGCCACACATACATACACATGCAAAGAGAAATAAGCGAGTACATGCCTTTGTTAAACCAGAGAAGTGAGGTAATCAAATGACATGTTTGGACTAGTTAAAGCCTCGTATTCCTAAGATTTCCAGACTATTTAGTATGTTATATCACTACACATGAATGTACATGTAAATAATAAAATAAAATCATGCAAAAATTATATTTTTATTTGATTAAAACATTTATGTATGTGAAACAGAATTTCATCCCAATTCTAATATAGGAACACATGTAAATGAAATAAAATAAGTATGTGTCATTGTTAAACCAAGGAAGTGGGTAATCAAATGACCTCCTTGGAGCTAACTAAAGCCTCATATTACCGAGATGTCCAGACTATATACTTATTAACATTCAAATACATGTGAAACTACATATAAATTAAAGAAAAGAAAGCTCTATTTCACATACTTAAGCTATAAGCACATGAAAACCTATATGTAATCATAACTACAATCACTTCATATGTTATTACTCATCTATAAGCTTTTAAAAAATACATTTGGATTTAATAGTGATAATAGTCACACATATATTAATTAAATCAACACATACAAGCTTGACATAAAGAAAATTCATTTAAGTTTAAACATTTTAAAAACATGAATGCATGGAACCACATGACACACATCATTTAATATGATTGGAAAGGAATAATAAGATATAAAATACATGTTTCATTCAATCAAATTAATTCCTAAGGACAATCATATCAAATACAATCATTTAAAGTAAACCAAAGCTTCTTATTAAGTTATTTTTGGATGTTTGATTTGATTTAGATAAAAGAGGAGATTCAATCATTTGCTGATAGTAGGATCAAACAATATTGGTTAATCAATTTGGTTCAATGAAAAGAAATTAAGTTGATTTTATAGATTAATTAGGTTGCAATATGAGTTAAGTCCATTAATTATCCCTTTCCTATATTACCTTAACATATTTACCCAAGTAATGGTGAGCCAACATGATATGCATATGCAATAGAAATTAAATCAATAATGATCCTAAGAAATGAAAAGGGCCTAATGCAATTGGCTCACAATTAATAGTTAATTAAGCTAAGGGATTTAATTAAGTACTTTTATAATTCTCCCATACATATGGGCTAATTATAATTTCCTTAGAATTCTCTTAGGTTATTGAACACCTAAGAGTCTACCCAAGAAACTTAATTAGATGAGATCTTGAATGATTATGATTTCAATTTAATTAATTAAGCCATTTAATTAATGAATTAAACCATTAATTAGTCACAAATTAATTAGTTTCAAGTCAAGTGAAATGAACTTAGGGAAAAAATGAGAAAGAGGTCCCAATCTCATTCCCCATTCTCATTCACTATTCCACAATGATTAGCAAGCTTAATTAATAGTTTCTTTACTGTTTAGAGTGTTAATTAATCATCTAATTAATTAAGAAAATAATTAGTGCTAAGATAAGCAATTTCTCCAATTAACCAATAAATAAATCCCAAGAAAATTATGGGAGGCAAATATCATCCCATTAATCAACCTCAAAAGTTTAGAATTAATTACTTTGGTAATTAGAGAGTAATTAAGCTAATTAAATTTTTAATTAATCTAAAATTAAGCCTTAACTACTATTCAAAATTAATTAATAGTAATTTTAAATTAATATCCTCTAAAATACCTTTTAAATAAGTATTTATTTGTATTTTTTAGATTTTTTTATGATTTGTTATAATTTTCTAAAGTTTCAGCTGATTTAAATGATTTTTCATGATTTTTATAAATTCCATTAATTTATTTTAACTAAATTAGACTATTTGATCTTCAGAATGCCATATCTCCTAATTTAAAATTCTTTTTGACTTGAAATTTTTATGGTATGTGTATTTTAACTTTAATTTCAATCTCTGAAAATTTCAAATCAATCTAATGTGTATTTTTGGTTTAATTAAAAATTTGATTTTCAGAAAACTTAAATTAAGCCCAAAATATTTAGTAAAATTTGAGGATTTTAGGTTTGTTGAAAAGATGAATCCAACAAACCATTGTTTTGTAATTTTAGTTAAGTCTTTATTTTCTATGAATTTTGACATTTCAGCTGATTTAAATAATTTTAAAATTGAAAAAGGTTGAATTTCCTACTTAATCGAATTAGCATCGCGCAGCACTGATGGGGCAATGCGCTTACGTGTGTCGACGTGCGGTTGGGCACAGCCAAGATTGGTCACGTGGTGCGATGTAACCGAGATGAGCGGGAAGGTGGATCGCGATGCGCGGATCAAATTGGACTGTCTGATCACAGATCGGACAGTCCAGATCGATCCATGCAATTCAAAGGCTAGAAATGCGCAATTTGGCAGGAGATCTCAACCGTCTGATTCCCAAGCATGGGATCGGATGGCTGCTGCTTTCTAGCTAACGAAATCGATGGGATTTCATGATTTTTGTAAAAATTGAACGAAATTTCATCCAAATGGGCTCAATTGATCAAAAAACTTTCGATGGGGTGGTATAAAATGAAAATTGAAGGTTTATCTAAGGAAAATTATTACAATCACGTAAAAAATATCATAAAAATAAGAACATAAAATTGACTACAATTTTATTTAGAAATTACCTCACCTGAGATGATTTCCAGTGATGGTGATGATTCGAGCATGCTCTTGAGTGCAAGAAGAAGCTGTGGAATGGGTTCGAACTTGCATCACTATGGAATGATGTGTCCACCAACTATCACCACTTCCTCGCTGGAATCCACTTGACTTTGATGGCTTTTGCTCAAAATCAAGTGGGAATGGTTGCTAGTTGGTTTGGGAGCTCTAGGAGAGTGAAATGAGTGTGTAAGGATGAGTTTTTGCCTCTTTATTTTATGTGCTTTTGGAATGGCCGAAAATCACCTCATTCTTTATGATTTTGGCTCCTTGTGGGTGTCCTTGGTTTGGGTGGTTGGGATTCTCTTTAGGTGGCTTGGTTTGAGTGGCCAAGGCATGAGAGGTGGTGTCATGAAGGACTAAGAGTGTCCTAGCAAGGGGAGGTGGAAGTCTTTCATGCCAAGTGTTCCAATGGGAGAGGTGAGGTGAATTCACCTCCTCATGAGTCATGGCTATCCCAACCACCTCTTGGGTCAGGTTGATCAATGTTCTTGGTGCCTATGTGGACCAATGGATAAGTGTCAAGTGGCTAAGAAAGAAAAATGATTATTTGGGCAAGTATCTTTTTCCATGGGATGCCATTGATCTAAGGGCAAAGTGGTCATTTGGCTTTGAATTTGATTTGGCTAGATTTAAAATGAGTCAAAAATGAGTTGGACCAAATTTCATATCATTTGGAGTTCATTTATTTTAATTTGGGTCAATTTGACCCATTTGGGCTAAATTGGGTCAAATCAAGTTAGGTTGACCAATTGGTCAAATTTGGTCAAACTAATGATTGGATCAAGTTCAAATGATCATTTGGAGTGTATTGGTGTCATTGATTTGGTTTAATTTGGTTTAAATTTGATTTTGGTTCATTTGAGTTCAATTGGGTCAAATGGGTCAAGTTAACCAATTTGACCCGATTGGCTAAGTTGGCTTGGGTTGGGTGTTGGTTCATATTCAATTGGTCAATTGGAGAGGATTGCATGCTTTTATTTGATTGAATTTGGATTTAATTTTGGTTTAGGCTAATTTGATCCTTTATGTCAATTTGGGCTAAGTGGAATTGGGTCCAATTGGCCAAATTGGATTCAATTGTGGCCTTGGTCAAGTTCAACAATCAATTCGGAATGAACTCGAGATATTGGTTGCAATCAATTTGGGTTGGATTTTTATTTGACCCATCTTGACCATTTAAGCTAACTTGGGTCAACTTGGGTCAAGAGGGGTAATGGGGTTAGGTTTGGCTCAATTTAAGGCCAAGTCAAGTTGAAGTATTAATTTTGGGTTAATGTGAATCATCGATTTTAAGAGATTTGTCTTAGGTTGTAATTTGGTTAGTTTTAGTTCATATGGATTAAAGGGTTGACATGGTCAAATGGTTAAGTTGACTTGGTTTGACCTAATTTATATCAATTGATTATCATATGGTGATCAATAATCATGTCATGAAGTTTGGATTGGCTTAATTCAATTTGATTTAGATTGGATTGGACTTTGGTTCATGTAGGTCAAATTGGTCACTTTGGGTCAAGCAAGTCAATTGGGTTCAGTTGGCTTGATTTTGGGTAGAATTTGATTTAGTAGAGTTTATATATGGATTTGGGATTGATATATAAATCTTATTGTAATTGATTTGGATTCCAATAGGTTTTAGTTCATTGGAACATTTCAAGTCAAATGGGTTAAGTTGGGTTTGATTTGAGTTGATTTTGATTTGGCTTGATGATTATGGATTTCATTTATATTTGGATAGATAATTGAATGAATGATTGATTCATGAGAAAATCAATTGATTTTGGAGAGGATTTTGAGTGGGATTTGATTGAGTCCAAGGAATTGGCTTAAAGAGTTCAAATTTAGGTTTTAACTTGATTTGAATTGATTTTGGCTATTTAATTGTATATTTAATTTATATTTAGAAAGATGATTGAATATATGATTGACTCATGAAAAAAAAATCAATTGAATTTGAATTGAATTGAAGGCAAATTTGTCCAAGCTCATGGAGATAGGCCAAAATTACTTTAAGAAAGATTTTGATTTACTTTGATTTAGTTTTGATAATTTGAGTGTAGATTTCATTTATATTTATGAAGATGATTGAAGATATGATTTATTCATGGAGAAGTAAATCAAGTTTGAAGTGGATCAGATGGAAATTTTGCTAAGTCCATGGGATCTAATCATAAGGCTTAATGAGGATTTGATCAAGGGCTTCAATCATTTGATTTGATATTTGGATTTTGGATTTAGTATTTAGATTTCAGTTTGAATTCAATTTGAGGTTATATTTGAAATTTGGATTTGGATTGAATTTAATAAGGTGTACATGGATTGGGTTTAAGCTTATAAGGTAGGTGATTTTCCTAACCCCTAAGGCATGGTCTAATCCATGGTTGAACCCTTCTAAGTCTCTAGGCTTAGGTTAGGTGTTCACCTAATTACTAGATGTGTTTTATGACTAAGAAAATCTTAGTGTCTAAAGATTCTATGTCTAAGATAAGAGATTGAGAACTCACTCTAAAAGTGAGGTCAACAAGATGTCTTACATATTAAATGAAATTACTTAAAGTAAACCTAAACTTAGATTAATTAAATCATTTAATAAGTCATTTACTAAAGGGAACTAAACCAAATTAACATGCTTTAGAAAGTGACTTAAGGTAAGGATGAAAGAGAGCAATCCTCTTTCTTCTCTTTAAAATACTTAGTTGCTAAGTGTAATTATACAAAATGAAAGAAAAATATAAATTAAAATTCTTAAATCAACTAAATAACTTCAAGTGAAACCCTTTATATTAAATGAAAGTCTTTCATACTTAGAAAATCATAACATTAATGCCTAGTTAGAACATACCACATAAGCCTTAACACACACCTTAGAGAAAAGTCACCACTTCTAGTTTTATGTTAAGATGGTGCATGGTATGATGTATGTTTTGTTTTGTAATATATTATTTTAGACTGGATGTTATGGTGTATATTTAGTAGACCAGAACTTATGCCATGATTAGCTTATTCATGTTTTATACAAGGGATTATGCTTAAGGGGTTCTTAAAAATAAATATGAATGTTCTTTTTTACAGGTTGCTTAAACCCCTAAGCATAATCTATATTAGGACAGGTGGGCTTGGTTACCCATGTGTAGGGTGCTAAGTCCAAATTATAAATATAATTGTTTGGGTTGTATGTATATTTAGCTAACGCTTATTTTGCATGTGTAGTTATATTTACTTTTCTTATTTTTAATGTAATTTTGTATTAGGAATTAGGATTAGTGCTATGGGGATTAAGATGAGCGGTGGCCAAAAGGCTTTGTCGGGGTGCCCTGTGATGTACCACCATAACATTTTATAAATTATAATTATTATTTTGTAATTTGGGTTGAGAGTAGAGCTCAGCTACCCATCTTTCCTTTTCGGGTTATGGACACCCGATCTTATTCTTTCTTTTGTGATAGTTATAGAAATTGATTGATGTTATGTTTAAATTGTGCATTAGGATTGCATCTTTTCTTAGTTTATTAAATGATTGATGCTTTTAATGTGGCTTGGATGTGATTAGCTCTTAAAAAAATCAATTTTTCTACCCCAATTAATCACTTATAACTAAATTTTAAATAATTTATAACCTCATCATAAAGCCTTGGCATTAAACAAGATAATTAAAAGATTTAACAACCCCTCAGCTGAATGGTTGAATGTTTCACAACATGCATACATATTATTTCTTCTCTTAAAAATAAGGTATTTTCATCCTTGCACAATAGGGAAATGCTTGACCTTTGAAGGCATCTCTTATGGTGGAAATCATCCCTTCTTGTTGATTTAGCCAATAACTCTATTTCACCATGCATATAGGCATCAAAATCCTAAAGCTTTTGTCCAAATGAAGTGTCAAAATTGAAATAAAATTTGAAAAAATTTGCATTAGATTAAGTCATTATTCATACCACTCATGCTCTAGCCTCTTAGAGAGTGGGTTTATGGACTTTATTCTCTTTCTAAATTAATAACAATCCAACTATCTTGCAAATTCATAAGAATTGCTTACATGGATTTAAATCGTAGGAGGAGTTAGCTGGAGGCCACTCTAGGTGGTTGTAAGTCTAGATGTCGGACGGTTCATCCTCTCTTGTGGATGTGAATTTTTATGTTCATATTCACTTAGATTTAGGTCGTGTTTTAGCTCTTAAAGCTCCATAAATTTAATATCCGAGGTAGCTATTTTCTTCAGGCTACAAGCATAAATCTTCACATCTTAGGCATTTTCACAACCTTGTGTTAATTGATTATAAGCCTTAGCAATCTAATAAAATTACACCCAAATATATAAATCTCTTTAACTTTCAAATATGTAAAACCCAACTATAGTATAGATTGAAATGCCCCCTAGGCTTCCTAGTATCATGAGCATTCCCTACCTATTCTCTTTGGCTTCCAAAATAAGTCTTCTCCTTGAACTTTCCCAATTGATTTTTCAAATATAACCAATCCTTTGATAGTCTAGTCTTAAAATCTTTGGAGATAATAATTATCTACTTTAATCGAGAGTATTCTTAAGAAATTTTAATCTATAAGATGTAACTAACTATGGGTGCTTGCCCCCATAGGGAACTTTATAATCCGGTTTAATATAAACCCTACTTTATTCATCCATATAAAGCTGGAAAAAAAATTTTTGGTGCATTCAAATACACATCATGTCTTAGGAGTCCTTATTAGGTGATTAGGTCCATTGAATGGTGATATCTCTATCTTTTAAGAAAGTATATCATATCTCAATATCATACCCAATTATTTCAATAAGTACCCCCCTACGATCTGCGTGGTGTCCCCCCACATCTAAAAATAAACACCACAACCCTATGGAGTTTAAATGAGCTAAGTCCAGTCAAGGGCCAAGTCGATTTGGTTTTGGTTTAATTGGATTGAAGTCAAAGTTCTCTCAAGCTCAATTAAGATTCATATGAATTCAATGAGGTTTCAATTGCAATTGAATTGATCTTAGGTTTGGTCCTTTGAATCTAAAGGAGCTAATTTATCATGGTTGCTTAACCCAATTGAACTATGATAAATCATGTTGAGCCAAGGTCAAATTGGTATTGGTTTGAGACTTTGATTGGCAATCATTTGATTTAGTTAGGGTCCATTGGTTTAATCTAGGATGTGGTTGGGTTCAAGGTAGGCAATGTTTTACCTATCCTAAGGTAGGGTCTAGCCTTAGGGTTGTGCCTTCGAGTCTGTATTCTTGGGGTGAGTGTTCTCTAACTATTAAGAGTGTTTTAGTGCTAGAGAAGCCTTAGTGCCTAAATGGATCCTAAGTCTAAGAAGAAGATAGTCAACCTCACTCCAAAAGTGAGGTCAACAATATCACACGGGGATTTTGCTAATAACATGTGCCACAAAGAGCTAAGAAAGTTAAATAACTTTTATAATATAAATTTAGCTATTTCTTATTAGGTGAAACTATAAAAAAAAAATCTAATCTACAATTTTTTCCCACATAGGTTATTCTGTGAAAATCAAAGAACATGTTTCAGATCAATTTTACTTTATATATATATATATATATATATATATATATATATATATATATATGTTTTTTGTTTGTAAAAGTAAATCAACATGTTCTTAAAAATATCTAATATTATAAGTTGATGTTTTAAGTTTTTCAAAATATAAATATTATCAATCAATCACCACTATGCCAAATTTTTTTTTTGATCGCTATCATCATCATCGCCCACTACCAACTACAACTATCACATCACATAAAAAATAAATTATATTTTTAAAAAACATCAAACATATTTTACTCTAAATAAAACATAAAAACTATCTCAAATACATCCAAAATAAATCTTGAGAAAACAACCTTCTTACTAAAACTTCAATACACTTTATCTATCTCTAACTTGTAATCCCCAGCTTAAATTCAAGCTAAGCTCATAAGATTATCTAAGTGTCTTGGAGCTTTTTGGCCTGATAATCTTGGAATACTTAGATTATTTTATATTTTTATTTTATTTTTTTATATTTAAATTAAAAAAAGTATATTTATTGTAATTTAAAATTATATTATTTTTATTCCAATGATCGTGCCGACAATCATTGGCGGAGCAACAATAATAGTGATCGGTGTCATTGTAACTAGTAATAGCGAGCGAATGCTAGTGACTTTGACTATTAGCTGCATGAGTGTCAATGACAAACAATGACCAATAGGCAATGACAGCATTTGTGATTGCTAGCAATCAACAATGACGGTGGTGATAATTGATGGATAACAATGACAGCGATCATCAATGGTCGGTGTTGGTGGTTGGAGGCAACTGACAAGGGCTATGATCATGACCAGCGGCCATTAGTAATAATTATTTCTAAAAACATTTAAAAACCTAAAAGTTATTTTAAATATTTTTAAAAATAACTTAATTTATCTCTAAATATAAGAAATAAAAACACATCAAAAATACATCAAATAAAAAAAATTAAAAGACAAAATATAAAATATGAAATATAATTAATTTCAAACAGACTCTTAGAAAAACTATTTGTTTAAACAAGTTGAAATTTAATTAAATTTTATATTAAATTCATCTCAAAATAAATCTAATTGATATAAAACTAAAAATTGGCCAGAATATTAGATTTTAGATTTATTTCTATTTTAATATATCCATAAATAGTATGGGAATATAAAGCTTGGCTTTCCGATCAGAACTTCTGTTAATATTTGTTGTATAAGTTCACAGTATGGGAGAATAATTGATCTGCCCTTCAAAGTGTGAAGAATTTAAATCTCCACCAAAACGCTGTAACATCTATAATATGAGAGGTGATAGCCATTATTTTTTTTTTTCAAATAAATTAATATATCGAAAGCAATAACTAAACATATTTAAAAAAAAGGTAAATTCGTGAAGAAAATTAACTATGAAGTATTTTATTTTGTTTTTTTTATTTTTTTTAGCATGAAGGTAATTTTTTTAAGAAATTAATTTTGATAGATTTTTTATTTATTTGATGAATATAACTAAAGGGCCATTGGGATCATTTTATTTTTTTTATATTTTAATTTGAAATAAATTATTTTGAGAATCTTAAAAATATACTATTTTCTTTTTATATGATGATAAAGAGATGACTGACATCTACAATAGTGAGGATGATTTGTGGTAGCAATGGAGATAATTAACAGCGAGATCACTCCACAATGGCAAACGCGGCGGAGTGGTGAAGGCAACGATTGATGGCTATAGGAGATGATAACGATGGTGGCTAACAATGATGGCCAACGGCACTAGGTAGCAAGTACTGTGGTGGGCAATAAAAACTTCTAGGTTATAGTGATCAAAATTTATTTTGAGCATACTTAAAATTAATGTGATTTTATTTAAAAAAATAAACCAAATAAATAAATTTTAAAAATATTATAAAAAATAAAAATATAAAATAAAATTGATCTCAAATATATCCTAAAAATCAAGATAAATCATAGTTTCACAAACTACCCAAAATATAAGGATTTTACTTCGCATATAAAAAGAAGGAAATCAAAATCAGAGTCAAATATATTGAATTTATCTTCAACCAAACCGAATAATAAGAGAATAAATTCAGTATAAAATAAAATAATAATAAAATAAAATTTAAACTTTATCTCGTATAAAACAATTTGTAACAGAAAATTCATAAAAAAAAATATAAATAATTATATTTTAAATCTAAATATATAAAAATAAATATATATTTTCTTAAACTATGAAACCTAAAATAGAATTTAATTAAAACGTCTTCATGTTCATTCATTATAATAAAAAATATATCAAGGTATTTTGTTTTTTTTTTTTCATCTATAATATATTTATTATTTTTTATTATTTTAATTATTGAACTTAACATAAAATAGATTAATAAGATATATAAGAGAATCAAATAATAATAAATAATAAGCCTGAAAATCAGGGTCTTCTCTTTAATCTCTGGGTTAACCACGTTATTATTATTTTTTTTCTTATTTTTAATTTTTTTCAACATCTTTGTTATAGAGTTGTCAAAAAAAGTTTGTTGTTCGTGAGCAATATTCCTGGATTCGTTAACTAAAGCAAAATCAAACATACATTTCGGACGTATATAGAACGGCAACAATCGTTTGTTCGATCATTCATTCGATTTATCGAAATAAAAACTATATTATATTATATATTATTATTATTCTTATTATATTATTATTATTATTATTATTATTTATTACTATTATTATTATTATTATTATTATTTTATTATTATTTTTTTATTTATTACTATTTTTTTTTTTATTACTATTATTATTATTATTATTATTATTATTATATATATATATATGAACATATTTATATATCATAAATATAAGCATAAATATAAGCATAGTTTAATGATTAAAATTTTTATTACAAAAAAAAATTGACCGAAATGTGAATCCTACCTAATATAACCAATAGGAACAAATTTCAAACGAATTCTGTTTGCTGAAATTCGGCTCGTTTACACCATACTTTGTTAGAAACTACTCAGAATTTCCATAATTTGCATTGCATACATCTCGCATTGTTGCTTTATTTGCACCAACCACCTCGATCTTTGAGATTTTACTTAATGAGGCCAACTATAGAACGATTTCCCCATAATCATCATTTATGGAACCTATCATAATTATCAATCTGCCACATTAATTATTTCCAGGTGTCAGCACCGCAAGCTAACACGTCGAGCTCTTGGCTACCTCTTAGAAAATATAAAATTATAAAAATATCTCTGAAAAAATATTTATGTTATAGATATAACAGTCAAATAAATAATGGAACAAAGTTAAAAAAAATACTAATATTAGTAAAATCATTATAATGCAATTATAGAATATTGTGATTGAAATTTTAATATTTAGTTGAAATCTAAAAAAATTTAATATTTTAATATTTGGATTAACTTAGCTAATAATTGCAACCATATCAATAGATTTTAGTATGTCATATGATTAAATATATTAGTTCTTCAAAACTCTACAAAATAAGTTACTTTCATAATATGAGAATTTACAATCTTAACAAAATAAGTTTCTTTCATAATATTATATGACATAATAATAATAAATTGAATATTATAATATATGCATATTATGGGATCATACTTCAACTATTTATGAATATTCCTTAAAAAATTATGTAATCGCTAAAATTCTTAGCCAAATTTATCTAAGGCGACAAGCTCATATCTCATTTATAAAATATAGTTATTACCTTCTAGTAAGAGAATTTCCATAATATAAATGCACCTATAAAAGTGAATCTATATTCTTCAACAACTTTTGAGTCTTTTATATCAAATATTTGGCTTTTATTAGTGCATACATCAACAATAAGGGGATATCTAATATAGTGCAACTCATAATCAAAAGTATATTATAAATATTCAAGTACTTTTGAAAATTGCTTTCTAATAAATTGGATCACATATTACTCAGTACCTCTACTCACAGTGAAGGAAATCATTCATCTCTTTTTTTGTAATGGGTATCCACCCAACACCCTACCTATCTTGTGGATGGGGATATCATTATGACTAATCACGCCTAATTCATCATGACATATGTGGGTTACTTACTTTCCCCATCTTGGGTATGTCCTCCAGAAAGATTCACTTCGGTGGGGTTCCGAGTTCGTCTACGAGCTGACGGTGGGTAATCATTCATCTCTTAAAACTAATAAAGTACATAAGATTATCAATCACACAAGCATTCTCTACCTAAGGGTCTCATTCTTTTTTTTTATTTTTCTTGAATATATGCTAACTTAAATTAATTAGAACTATGCCATACTAGAATCATCTTTATTAGTTATGTCAAGTATCTTTAAGGATATAACTAAATAAGTGCACTCAATGAACAACTCAATACTTATTAATATAATACCTATTTTTATTTATTTTTATATAATTAGATAAGCTTGAATAAAATTTTAAAAACTTATCATATAAGTGAACATGTTTGAATATTGACTTGCTTACTCATTTAAATTTGTAAACATATTCACTTGTTATTCAACAAATAGCTCAATATAATTATAATAAAATACTAATTTAATAATAGCTTTTTTTTATTTAATGATTTAATTTTATGTTATTATGTTACTTTTTAAAAATTTATATACTAATAATTAAGCTACAAGTTTACATTTTTAACAAAAAAACACATAATTTGTTGTGCTTGATTAATGCTCAACTTTGGCTCAAATTTGATTAAAAATTAATAAAAAGGCTTAAATAAAATTTTAAAACTTGAATCATGTTTAACCTTAACTTAAACTCAATAGGAAAATAAATAAATGAACTTCATCAAGATTGCATTAAGGTTTTATGTTGTTCATGAAAAATTCAAGAATGGATGAGCCTAATAAGAGAAATTCTAAGAAATGTGATATTTTGTCTCTCCTCCCAAAGGTGTTGTCTTGCCTCATTTAGAATGACTTTTACATATATGATAATTTATTCCAAATTATTTTCCTCTCTCTCCTCCTTAATTTTTAATGCCATATAAAGCAATAATTAGTTTAAAATTCAAATAAAATAGGCGATTTTGAGAAATGAAGTTATTGATATCATGTATCACACATTATTCAATTCCACTTCTTCTCTTAACATCATTTTTAGGAACAAAGATGCTTGACTCTTAATTATAAAAAATATAGATTTATCCTCAATAACTTCACTTGAGTTTTGAAGTTATGAAAGTATTATTAGAATAGGTGGGCTGTGTAGACCCAATGTCCACTCACCACTCCTTGGGTTGGAGTTGACAATATTGACATTAGAGTCTATGACATAAAGGTTGATAACATAAACATTTAAAGTGAAGGTGCTCACCATATTGCCTTCCTAGCATTAGTCTTTTTTTTAGCAATCTGTAATTTATGAACTTGTGACTCACCTCATTAAAATTAATGCACTTCCCTTTAAATTTATGCTTCATAATTATTCCATGCTTAGTTCCAAAGTCGGACCCCAACTTATTACCATTCTTAGATCAACCATGCTACATTAGATTGGCTTTTGCAAAACTAGAGGTCTTCTTCTTTGATCTTATATTATCTTCTTCAACGTGAAGTCTAATATTAAGCTTCTCAATGTTCATCTTATATCTATTTTTCTTCAAATAGTTCTTCTACAAAGAGAGGACCTTTTTAATAATATTAATTATCTCAAAAGGATTAATTTAGATCCATGCCTTCTGTGTGGATCTCACAAAGAATTACTTGGATTTCCAACACCTAACTTACCATACTCTTGAAATCTACCATCTTAAAGTCTAAAATTATCCCAACAAAATTTTATTTGCACTAATATCCTCAATTTTATATTCATAATCTAAAGACTCCCTTAATTTCATAGATACATTTTTGAGATATAAAATGCATTAGTCATTCCTAGCATTATTTTGGAATCAGAGTTTAAAGTGTTTTCATGCATCTACTATATTCATAATATATATGGATGATTCATCCTCTTTTAGAATAGGAAGATCTTTCAATAGAAATTTAGAAAGATACAATGTTATTTGGTAAATAACATCTACTACCATCTTTCAAAATTCAATCTATGAATTTCTTTCAATTATCATTATAGTTAAATGGAATTGATATTTTCATTAATGTGTTAAGAGTTAGAGCTTTAATCCAAGGTGATGGGAGTACTTGTACTCATTGGTGCTCTCATGTCATATAATTTTAACATATGATTCACTATCTAGTTATAGATATATGCGATTTCTTTCTACATTCTAGTCATTTGGTCGTTAATTACTTTAAACCTCTTAAGTGATTTGACTTTCTTATTTTGAACCGTACAAAGCTTTTTATCTATGACACCTTTTAAGCTAGTGAAAATTGTGAGAAGCTTGTAATGAATGGATCCAATCTTTTCTCTTATGGTTACTTTACAAAAAATTGCTTCACCTATGGTTTAAATGCATTTAACCCACCCTTAAATCTCCATTGTATTATCATTATCGTCTTAATTAATGTTAACTCCATCCTCATCTCCTCTACAATTGATTAACCCTCACTATAACTATTGGGAATATCATCATGAGTAAGTGCTAGCAGTTCTTAAACCTCATTTATTTTAACTAACTCTTCTTCACCTATTTCTTTACCTTTTATCAATATTTTATTTAACTTTTAACTTCTTTGTTAGCTTTCTCCTTCTTGTACTTATCCTTTATTGGAGGTTCATCACATGTTCTTGTGGTCTATCAAAATTATTTTTCTTTAACCCCTTGGCATCTAGTTTTGATATTAATGACTACCATTATTATAAATCATGTGAGCAAATTGGTGCTCTTTCTACTAGCAATCTCGTCAATCCCATTCACAGCTTTTATCTTACAAACTTTGGTATCTCTGTCACACATCATAACCTTAGTTACTTTACTTCATTATTGAGCACAATTACAAAACTTGAAAACTAAAAAAATAAGTTATAAGTGAGCACATAGTTGTCCTCTATGGCTATTGAAGCTATTACAACAATCACATCTTGCAACTATCCTTGCTTCTATACATTTTGTAGCTTGAAGAAGACTTACTTTAAGGGGTTGTTTGGTTGGGATAAAAGTAAAAGTAAATGCAAAGGTTTTAGATTTTTTGGCATTTGACAATGTAACAAAAATTTCAAAGTGATATAATGCATTTAGAATTCACTAGATAGTTATATTTTGGTGTATTTAGAATTCACTCAAATTTAGATAAATTTCAAATACAAATATAAAATTGAAACTACCGCCGTATACCACCCCAAATCAAGACAATACACATCACGGTACCGCCGTCCCTTACGCATACTTCGCTCAAAACCTTCAAAATACTTTACATTATATTTATTTAATCTAATAGAAAAAAGCAAACTCAAGAATTTATAAAAATTTTAACCAAATAATCTAAAATAATCCAAATATCAGATTCTTCTTTTTGTATTCTTTTTTCAGCAACCAAATAGCCTAAGTGATTCATGTTAACTTGAAATAAAAATGATTATTCTACATCAAAAAAGGGCACCATAGCTTAAAAGATAAATATGACATTTTAAAATCCTATACTTATATTATCAAGAAATGAGAAAAATATGTAAATCTAAAAGATATTTAAATGATTTAATGCAGTCCAAATCATTTATATGGCCATCACAATTATGGTCAATGTGCTTTGCATTGATGTGATATTGTCACATCAACAAGGATTTTTGTTTCTCAAAATCATATCTTAGAGAGCTCTCCCAAACATTCTTTTAATGCATAACTCTTAGCAATGTCTCTCTAAAACTCTATTTAAGCATTTGTCATAAAATTTTGAGCAAGAAATGCATAAATATATGGCTTTGAACCTATTCTTGCCCAAAAAGAGAAGAAAATTCTCAATAACATCAATCACATTGCTATACATTATCATTATCCATATTATAAAGAAAATAAAATGCAATGAAGAAGTGAATTAATTTTAATTGCTATATAACTCATAATAATTAAATTAAAAAATTTTAAAAAATTTACTCTTCATGCACTATATGAAATTCTTTAAATATTTAAAATTATTTTAAAAATAAAAAAATATTTATAATTCTTTTATTTATAAAAAAAAAAGTCCCAAAATTTACTTGCCCTATCAATCAATAGTGGCAGTCCAGAAATATTTAAGAAGATCTTGGGCATCTAGATGGCTTACCGAGGGGGACTCGCCGCTAGCTCTTATTGGTGTTCCCGTCTTCCCTTTACCGTGTCGTAGGCTTTTAAAGCGTATCCGAGCAGTCCTTTTATATCTCCCGGATTCCAAGCTCCGGTCTTCTCCCACTGTCAAGTCTTCGGAGAGCCATCGGAGCGATCTCCAGAGCAAGATCTCTTCTCCTTACTTCTCTCTTCGTTGACTTAACTCGGAGATGGGGTTCGTCTCGTTCGCGGGGAGGGTGCTTTTCGCCTCCGTCTTCCTTCTCTCCGCGTACCAGGAGTAAGCTCAACGTCTTCAATCGTCAATGACTCGCTTTATGGTCCCCCAAAGCTTCGCCTTTGTAACGGATCTGCGCTTTTTCTTGTTGTTTGGAACTTGCTTCATGGATCTAGGGTTTCGGTTTAATCTGTTATATTGCTTGACTCGCTTCTATGAGCAAGCGTTTGGCCGTTTTTTTTTTTTTTTTTTTTGAATACTAGGGCGGCCGGGGATGGTTTTGGGTGTTTAGTTGTTATATTTTGGTTCAGATCTATTTGCAATTTAAGTGTCTTATTGAAGCGCCGGCTGTTTGACCACTTCTAGGCACGGTAGACCGTTGTGATGTGGGGGGGCGTTCTGCAGGAAGTTAGTTTTGATTTTAGATCTGAGAGCTATTTATAGTCAACTAGTTTGTTTGATTGGATGGGAAGTGATGGGTGATAACAAATGAATTAATGCTGAGTGCTTAAATTGTTTATACTGGATGATAATTGTTGATTATGCGGGGATCTCAAAAGCTTCCTTTAAGCGAGTTAACCTTATGCTTCAAAAAAAATTTTTTTTTTCGGAATACTGCTAATATGGGATTACAGGTCCTTCATTTTTTGTGAGATTCATTTATACATCTTATGTTGATGGCTTTATCAGGCTTATATTTTGGACAATCCATTTTAGTATTGATTATCTTTGCACTTTTCTACCTTAGTTTATCAAAACCCTCAAATTGCAAGCATATACTTGTGATCCTAGCTATGTTGTTCTATGATAAAATGCTTTTATCGAAAAAGCACTGTCATGATATATTTTTTTTGTTTGAATGGCTCTGAAAAGGCTTGTGCTGTGAACTGACTTGGTTTCCTTTGTTTCGATCTGGATGTTTATGGTTTGGATCATGATAGCATCCTCTTTCCTATTCAAATGTAAGGTTTATTTACCAACTCTTCCCTTCTGTCTTCATTTATGGGACCTTGTTGCACTGTCTTTTCACAAGAAGCCATTTGCTTATTAATTGAATGCTATTTCATCTTGCCTATCCTAAAGTTACAGTGAAGGTGGACGAGGAAATGTTTTTTCAAATTTAAAAAGAAACTTGACTTTCTATTTCTTGCAATGAGTATAGGATCCTTTTCAATCTTTCTATGATGATACTTTTTTCTCCATGAAGGAATAAAAGCACCTGTGAATAATAGGCTAGTCCATGCTACCAGCGTTACACTAGCAATAAAACAATAATAAACTATTGAATTTCTTTTTGAAGATTCCTATGATCTTTGTAGTTTATTAGGAAGAACAGGAGGCGGCAATTCCAAATAAATGGTGCATTGAATGCAAACTAGTAGTCCTCACACAGCACCTCAAATATGTAATGCAATAGTGGTGCTGTGTTCTTTTTTTTTCATTTCCATTTTTTTGCCTTTTTATTATTTCCAAGTAGGATAAGTCTTAAGATGCTTGGTTGACTGAAATTTGATCACTATATGTAGGATTGAAGTTCTTATTATCCTACTTGTCATTACCTCCTTCCCATCTCCCCCTCCCCTCCTCACTCTTTATAGGAAGTTCTTCTTGCCCTAAGATTCTTTTTTTTAGTAATATTTTCTTATTAAATATTTTAGCATCCTTTCAATCTTCCTATCATGTTTTTTCTTCTTGTTTGGCTCAATCAAATTCAATATCATATGAAAGGTAGTTTGAATTTATCTTTTTGCTTGCTATGTTCATTTGTATTTACTTGTTTTATACTCCCTTGTTGAGATGAAGTTTCTCATTTATTTTTAATATTCCTTTTATCTCATATGAACTCTAAAAATATCTTATTCTTTTTTTCTTGTTCTATGTAGAACTAGTGTTATAATAAATGTAAGGCGACCTTATGGAGTTGGCTATCAAATGCCTAAGATGTTAGGTGTTTTCCCAGGCAAGGAAAAGCATTAAAGGATAAGTGAATGTGCTATTTAATAACTTATTTTAATTGATATTTTTTAAAAATGGCATAAAATTATAATCATCACATAAATTTATGCTAGGAGAAATGATGAATCATTATGTTTCGTTGCATTCCAAAATCTTGGTGAATAATTTTCCTTAAAATAATGTACCCAGTAGTTGTTTAATTAGTTTAAAACAAACTTAACTTTTCAGGATAGATAGCCTAGAGAAAAATTTAATCTTCACTACTATCTTTTTTTAATATTTGTTATCATTTATACTCTCTTCATCATCGAGTTTGTAACCCTCCATCTCCTTGAACTCATCATCTTCATCCACATTCTCGTTTCTTATTATTTTCAACTTAATGCTCGTGCACCACATTCTTGTTTCTTATTTTATTGATGTTCTTTCCACAATAACTCATGTCAAATTTTTATCATAAAATAAGTCAATTCTAATTTTTAGAGTATTAACAATCATTTTCTTAAATAAGACAAGTATTGGTGCCATCATGGGAGTGGTACAAAGCATTGCAATCTCAACTTGCCTTGCCCAGGTGCCAAGGCGAGCAATATACTTTGTTGTAACAACATTGTAGAGAATAAAGATATAACAATGTAGGCGTGCTTTTCTTTTTTTTTATATTTATGTCACTTTTTTAATGCATGTGATGATTTTAAGCTCTTTTAGAGTACTTAACATATTCTGTGTGATTAAATTTGCAATTTATTTTATGTGATACCATTCATGATAAAAATATCTAATTGATGTTCATTGGTAAATGATTGTCATTAATTGTATGCTTAAGCAGTTTGAACTTCAAGTGTTTCTAAGCAATGAATTACCTCCTTGTGTGTTTATGATGACAGTATTGTTGCCATATTGGGATTTTATTTATCCCAAATATATTTTTCTAATTAATTTAATTTCATCTCTTTGGGGCAACTCTTCTATTTCTTTAATGGGTTTAAAAATTGTAAACTTATTAGTAATTGAAGTGTACATTCATGATAATATAAAGATAATGAAGCTTATGTATCCAACTTTTTTATTAATGATTATGATTTACTTTTATTATTTATTTCTCTGTTAATAGCAATGGAAAAAAGGTATATAGTGGGTTAATGAGTTAATTGTAGTGGCCAATAAATGTATATATCATATGATCAGAGAAAATGAATAAAGGAGAAGAAAAAGCAATTGGAAGATCAAAGAAGTATTACTAATGCTAAACATTTTAAGAATTGCTAAGTGGCTTTGGAATATATGTTGTTGTTCTTCAAGGAATTTTGTGTTCATGATACATTAAATTTCACCTCAAACAAATCAAAAGTGATTAGATAAATTGGTTGTTGGAATCCATACCATTGCACTTCATGGAATTATTTGTCGATAAATTACTATATTTCATTACAAATTGTAGATTAAGGGTAGAAGGAGCTTTGCACAATTTATTTTTTATATTTTGTCTTTGCAGAGATGTTTTGCACCTCATCATATTGGGCAAATCATATTGTAAGCACTTATTTGTTATTCACTAGTTTTTATGATGTATTCAATTGTGATGATGATAGACTAGGCACTCACCTAAGGCTAGTTGAGGCCATAGTGTTTCATACAAAACAAACGTGCAGTACTAAATTGTTTGTTGGAATCTATGCTACTATAGACTATGCATCATATATTTAGTTTTTGTTTGACTAATTATAAGTCATTTGTTTTTTAAACATTTATTTTCAGTGTGTTTAATTTTTGATTTTTTATGTTAGTTTCTAATTGATTATAAATCTACAAAAACATATAACATTTTGCCTCAATTTGAATATCTTTTGTGAGCATGTTTATTATTAATATAAAATATATCGGTCTCAAAGCTAATCTTTAATATAATTGAATTATAATTAACAAGTCTTTGTTCATCAACTCCCTATGATGTTAATAAATGCTCTATCATATATATCTTTAATAACTTCAATGTACTTTTGTTTCCTTTCATACATAATGCGAGGCAAATTATTTTTGGTGGTACTCGATCGTGTCTTCTCAAGATTATTGAAATTCATGTGAAGACTATTTTACCATTTTAATAATTTTCATTAGTTGTTTTATACAAAATTGCTTTTATAGTTGATCCTCTTATCATGAAAGCAAATTAATTCTCAGAAAGTGTGTGATTTTTCTTTGTATCATTATTTCTTTCATTTTTTTTTTTGGTTGCTGGACTCATGAGTTGATTTTTTATTATTAGCATCATCTGCTTTTGCTTTGTGCCTAAACAACCAAATTTTTTTGTTATTGTATATTTTGACATTCTATCAATAAAATTTTAATAAAAAAAAAAATAGCAGTGCACTAGTGTACACCTTATACCTCTAAATATTAATAGATATCTAAGACTTAAAATTTTATCATTGTTCATCATCTTTAGTGATAGTTTCATTTCTTTTTTTTGATTATTTTGCATTATATTTTATTATTTTGTTCATTATACTCTTTCAAAACACTTTCTTTTTTAAAATTCTTATTTAATAATTATTTAAAGTAGCATTTTTTATCATTTTGATGGTTCCATCATTAATTAAGATTTTATTATTTTTTCTTATAATGCTTGTAGTTTGATAATACTTTCTAGATCTCTTAGTTCATCCCTAATTATTTTATAGTTATTGTTTTTATTTCTTCCTTTGTGTAAAGCTTATTCTTATAATTTATTAAAAGTTAAATCATTTACCTTACTCTGCTAGGCTTCTAGTTTTGTTATGGTAACTATGATTCTTCATAGTTTTAAATTCTTACCATTATTTAGAAAAATTTACATTTTCTTAATAACTTTTTGTAATTTCTTACTTAACCTAGCCCCTTACTAAATTATCAATTATTTTGGACCTGCTTAAAATTTCTATGAAAGTCTTATTGATTGAAGATTGGAAGTAGGTTTTTTTTATCACACAGCAAATTTTACTTAATTAGAGAAATTTTATTTGCCTTCTTTAGCAACCTTTTCTGAAAGATTGATAATTTCTCAACTGTTAAATTCACCACCTTATTGTAGTGTAGTTTTCATTGTTTTATCTATACTCATAAAATATATATCGATAACTATTATTCTATGTTGTGTAGCCAGCCTCATAGAATAATCCTACAATATATGGGAAAAGTTTTTATTTTCTTTCATGTGGAAAGGCATCTATTTATGATTTGTTGGATCTATTTTTAAAAGTAATCAAGTGTTCTTGTTCCTTCTTAAAATATGCATATGTTATTGCAAAATAAGAACCTGTTGAGAATTTTAGTTTAGTTTCTCTCATTTTATTTTTATTTTCTATTCGATATTTTGTAGTAATCCTTTCATAGCCCATCTTAGTAGAACTTTTATACTTATTTAAGTTTGTGCAAATAATTATTTTTTTGTCAGGTATAGATTATAGTAGTTCATTAATCTCTTTCCAAAATTGAATTTTTTAACAATCATCTAATCCAATTTGTGGTGTATAAGCATTAATCATATTTATGGTCTATGAATAATTATTTTAATAACAATCACCCTATCTATTGCTCTATTCACCTCAGCAATGTTATTTTTTTAAGCCTTCATTTATTACTATTCCAACCCCATATCTACCGTGAAATGTTCTAAATTTAGGAATTTATAATCTTCCTTAATATTTTTGGAATTTTTTTTCTTTTCATTTAGGTTCTTACTAACAAGAAATATTTATTTTTTTTGGAATCACTTTGCCACTAATTCTCTTTCTCACTTAAAAGTTTCAGAGTTCATGTTGAAAAATTACTCATATTTTTACATTTAGTTGACTTTTGCTTGCAATCTTGTTAATGCATTATTTACTGGCAACATCCTAGTCAACCATTGCCTATTTTTCATCACAATTGGATTAGAATATGTGCATTACTTATGGGTGACATTCTAACAAACCTGTGCTCCTAAGCACTAGGAGTACTTTAGTATTAGTGTAATTAGTTAAATTCAAATTTGAATTGTTTCATTAATTTTGATGCAAATATGATGATTGGTTAAAGCGCTGTTTAGGCAGGGTATGATAATAAATTTCATATTAGTATGTTTAATAAACTTTGCATTAATACCCAAGAATTACATTGATGCAGTAGTGGAGTTGTGTTATTGATGATGTTGACCAAGTTGGTTAGAATAGTCACTGTTAACTAAGAAGTGTAACTTCTCGGCAACTTTTGTACTTTCAATTTTATTAAAGTATGATGCATCCCTTATTCTATTTATGTCTCCGACCTGCAAGGTAAATTCTTGTTTGGTCCTGTTGACTCTATTGTAAAACTTTGTTTGATTTCCATCCCTTGACTCCTCATTTAAAATTTGTTTAGATTTTATGGTTAAGGTATTATACATATAAATATGTGCTACATTAGTTAGCACTACCCACTCATGGGGTTGACAAGGCATAGCGGCACCTGAGATTGTTGCACATTGCCAAATGTCTGGCGTCTTATTTGAACGAGCTAGTTTTGCTAGCTTTTGGTTATTTTTTAATTTATTATATCACGCTAGTTGTGCACATTATATATCAGTGAATGTAAAGCTGCCACAAATTTAACCATTTTTAACCTTTTGAAAGAGAAATAAAGAAGTCGTTTCTGCTCATCTGTCTACCCATGATCTTTTCATTTTTTTCATGCAAGTTCTGTAAACCAATTCTTATCAGCACGTTTTCCTCTCTGACCTTCATTGAAAAGGATAGCAAATTTCTTCCGTCCATTGTGTTTCTTCTTCTACTATTTTTTTAGCAAATAATCTTTCATCTTTATTCTTATGGCTCTTAGGTCATATTATTGTCCTTTAGTTTATTCAATTTATAATGACTTGTGCATATGATTGGATTATCTTTTCTTATTTATTAATGGAAATATGAATGTTTGCTGCTTACGAAAAAGCTTTTTTATGTGAAATACTATGTTATGAGTTTATTTCTTTTATGATATGTGTTGTAGGTGACATTTTTTAAGTGTTGTCTAGTCTTTTGTGAAGAATATGTTACGATTACTAATTTTTAAGTGATTTTCCTTCCATTAAATAGCCTATCATTGTGATGTGCTAGGAGGTTATGTTATTGGAATATTGTTTCATAACATTTGTAACGTTTTGAGTATCTGAGCGAATTTTGCTGTTGTTATTTCTCATAGAAATGTCTACAGGATTTGACTGTTAAATCCTTTTTGTTTGTGGTTTTATAGTGCTCCAGTTTGTGTTGAATATGTTGCAAATGTTAAAATTGTAAGTTGTGTTTGAAATTCCTTGGTAGGATTATTTTTATGGGTTGTTTAATTTAGTAACATTTTCTGTGTCATCTTATTGTTAGCTGGTTTGTTTGGTGACATCTTTGGTAATTTTTTTAAGTGACATCCGAGTTTTGTTTTCATGACATCTCAATGTTAGCTAAATTTGCTAACATTTATACGTTAGGTTATTTGACGCTAAAGAAAAATGGAAAGATTATAATCACTGCTAGTCATTTTAGAAAACGTTACATTGTATGATATCATTGTGCCGAACACTCTTTTTGGTAGATAACAATGATATATGAGTACATTGAACCAAACAAACCTCCTTCATTTCAAGTGATTTTATAGCATTTGTTGCTTTCAAATAAGTTGCCAATCTTCAAAAATGGTGAAAACTGCAAAGCTTGCTAGATTAGATGTTAAGTGTTGGGATGTTGGGTAACCCTATTGGCACAAATGATGACAGAAAGTTCCATGATTGGTTCATTAATGTTTACGCTTTGTAGATAATCCTATGGTAATTATACTTGGGCTGTTGACAAATATTTCAGTTTGAAAATCAAATTGAAGATCCTACACAAATATCATGGTTTGTTTTTCACCAATTTGAATTTAAAAGGTGGCATGATTCTATAATTTTTTTGGTAAAATTTGTGCAAAAATGTTTCTTGAGAGCTGTTGCACTTCATAAAGAGGTAGCACACTGGAGTTGGGAAGGGAGTGAAAGAGAGTTGATTCAAAAGTGCTTTTTTGTTTCTTTTTTGTGTGTTTTTTTTTAAAACTTTGAATTTACTATCAGGTTTATTGAATTTGGAAGTGACGGTGGACCAGCAGCGAAGACACTCAGGCCTAAGTTTAACCAATTGACAAGGCATGTGGCTTCTCACTTGGGATTAGTAGCACCGCATATTGACGTGAGTACTTTTATGATTTTTTTGCATATTATGATAACGTGTGTTGTGTCTTGACTATTCAATCTGAATTTTTGTAATTTCATAGCTCTGCAATACCTAACATTTTGAGTTTGATTGATTGTGTAGATGAAGCATGTTATTGCTACGACCATAGTTCTCAAAGGGCTTGGGGGTCTTCTGTTCATCTTCAGCAGCACTTTTGGCGCTTATCTTCTTGTATGTTTATCTTGTTTGCTTGTTCTCTCTCCAGTTCTAAAGCTAATACTAAATGATATATATATATATAAATTTTTTTTTTCAATATCGATTGTCCATAATACATATTTCTGAGTTTTAAATCCCAACATAATCTGTTTTACCATTCACATGCAGTCAATATATTACGTTTCTTCAATTTAGTCCCTCGCGATACAAAATTGATTCAAAATGATCTGTCGTATAAAAATTATGATACAAACTTGATCTCATCTTAGTTTCTTGACCATACAAAACTGATCATAATTGTAATCCTTAAGGAATGGATCATTTTTGGATAGTTAAGGGACTAAATTGGATACATACAAATAGTCAAGCAACCATTTTGAAATTCAATCCCATTTTTGATTTACTTTAACTTTATAGAAGTTTATTTATTGTAACTTGCATTGTTAATGCCTGTAATTCTACATGTTCCACAATTTTTATTTATCTTGTGAGACTTCTCCACTTATTTTGTGTGAAAACATTCGTGAGTACAGAAGAATTTACTCTTTAAATGGCTTTCTTGTCTGCTTAAATTGTTTTGCAGCTTCTTTACTTGGCTTTCATCACACCCATTGTTTATGACTTCTACAACTATGACATCGAGAGGCCAGAATTCGTTCAACTTTTCATCAAGTTCACACAGGTGAAAGTTTTTTGAATGATTTACATGCATACCACATAATTCTCATGCATTCATATATCTAACACCTAAAGTTTGATATTTACGTTTGTAACACTTTACGTTATGTATGAAAAGGCATATTCGTTTTTAAGTAGGTAATGATAGTGATATTTTTTATTTGATACTTAGGATTTGAATGTCACACACTTAAATGTTAAAATTTTGGTGTTAAATTTGTAAATATAGAAGAATTGTGTGGCATGCATGCAAATACCCCCAAAATTGTTCTCTCTCATATTATTTAACTGGTGAGAATCTAATCTTCTGCAAGAATTAAGAAGCGTTGAATTACTCTCTTTCTTTTGCAGAATTTGGCTCTCTTCGGTTCACTGCTTTTCTTCCTTGGAATGAAGAACGCAATCCCTAAACGCCAACCGAAGAAGAAGGTACCCAAAACGAAAATTGGTTAAGTCCAATATGCCTCTTTTGTAACTTGGAGAGAGAGAGAGAGAGAGAGAGAGAGAGAGGAACTAAGTGAAAATTATGGTGGGTGGTCCCTACGTTTTTTCTTATCAATATATTTATCCTAAATTATTGGAAAAAAAAAAAGAAATTTACTTTTTGTAAGGGTGTAGTCATCATGTGTTTAGGACAGTTTATTTGTTTTCAGATAGCCGAGTTTTACTCGGAGACTCTCCCATGTTTATGTTTGTCATTCTCTTTCTTGCAGAATACCTGAGGTTCCTTAGAAATTAGTACTTTTTTCAGTCATCTTTTTATTCTTGCCATATTTTTTCATCGCTGGGTTCGCACTAATATTGGTGCATAAAAATGATTATATAGTGTTTAAAAAGTTGATTTTTTTTTCTTTTGCAATATTTCTGTAGAAGAATTTATTTGCACAGATAAATTCTTTTATGAACTTTTGACATTTCCTGAGCATCTTTTGTTTTCTTCTATTTGATGACAGCAAATAGGAGGTTTTGTGCTAATCATTTACTTCAAAAGCTTATGTTTCTTCTAAAATGTTATTTAGAGAGGATAATTAAAGGATTTTGAGATATTAACACCTTTGCATAAACTTGAACCTGTAGCTTCATGGAAACCTCTAAAGAATTGAAAACACATTCTCATTGAGAAATCTACTTTACATGTTGTCCTCTTACTATTCAAGATAATTAGGGTTATACTTCTTTGCAATTTGCATTCTACATATCTTGAAAATAAATTTAATGCATTAGAATATCATTTTTAAGGTAAATTTTTTCTCATCAAAAACCACCAAAAGAGATTAAGGGATAAAGAGATAAAGGCAATTTTTTGGTTTAAGAATTTAAGTAATCTTTATGAAAAAAAATTTATCAACATAGTTCATAATAGAAGAATGATTGTTTAAAATAGTTTGAAAAGAATATAAATTGGTAACCTTCACCATATTTGCCTAATGACCTACAATCATATAGTTAATGGTAAATGCATTATTTGTATTTTTCTCAAAAACTTTTATTCCTCCAAATATGCATATGAAGTGATAAATCCTAAATTGTTTAGGCTCCTATGTTGGAAAGTATAAATTATTTATGGAGAATATAAAATAAATAAATAAATAAATAAAAAGATTCATGTTACATAAAGTGCTTGATAATTGAACCAATTAAAATGCTTTATATACGAAATGAGATATATATATAATAATTAGAGTTTCTATTTTTAGTAAATGCTTGAAACGTGGAATAATTAAAATTGTATATTTGAATGACACGTTAGGTTTCACTATTGGATATGGAAACATTTACTTGCCCTCTAGGATAATCTCTTCCTTCTTAACCAAAGCGATTCATCCAATAAAGCTACCTTCGACTAATACATATATATATTTTTTATATATATATTATTTGAAAATAAATATAAAATGAAAGTTTTTATTTTTTAAATATTATGCTCATCTTTAAATATATATATTTAATGTTTTCAATATTTATTTTGACAAAATACAGACTTTTTTCAAATAAATCCTCACAACGTATGAGGGAAGAAAGTGTCTTTAAAAGAATCAACAAAGACTAACCTTTTTTTTGTTTTGATAGTTTTATTGACTATTAATATATTAAGGACCATTATTAATATGTTCTTAAGTTATATTAATTAAATTGATAATTATTATTTATATGATAATAATGACTGATATATATATATATATATATATATATTTGTCAAGCTTGACTTAGTGAACTGAAAGCTCATGAAAATAAAAAACATAACGTCTTCAGTAATTTAAAAGAATTCAAGACGTTTGAACCACCAGAATTAATCAGGCTCGAATGAGATTATTTAAGAATTATTATTATTAGAATTTAATAACGGAGAAATTATTTTGGAGAGGGAGTACTTTCATTCAGAATGTTTTATTTTCTAGATTTCTATGTAAACAAAAAGAGGAAAAAATTAAAAAAAAAATGAAAAGAAAATAACGGCATATTTGGGATCAATTGGGATCAATTTGTTGTGTTCTTTATTTTCATTTTATTTTTAAAAAATATTTATTAGTTGTATTTTAAAGTATTTTTATTTTTATTTCTATACTAAATTATATTATTTTTATCCCTTCAAATTTTTTTGCCAAATATAGATCTTTTGAAAATTTAACATATTCTAACGATTAAAAACTATTGTACTTACAATGATTATTTGTGTTGATTTTATAATTTATTATTATAAGTAGCTTTTCAAATTAAAGCTCTTCAAATTAATTAAAAATATATAATTTAATTTTACAAAAGTATTTTTTGTATTTTTAAAGAATATAAATAAAGCTTACAAAGAAAATAATAGATTAAGATAAATAGAATATCAATTATTTAATTGATGACAGTAATTCAATTGGAAAACTTATCACGCTGATATTAATAGATGATTATATCATTTATTAAATAGGCAACAATGACTATTTTAATTTCTAATGTTTTGAAAATCAGATTGGATGTTAAACTAGGAGGAGAGATATAAGATTTAATGATTCAATTGAGCTTAAAACTAGATTAAACATAATAAATATTAAAATTATTTTAATTTATATCAATATTGTGCAATAAATGTACAATAATAATATTTTTATCAATTTAATTTATAATATTTTGATTTAGAACTCTTCTTTTTTTTAATATATTTCTAATATAATTTTAAAATATTTTATTTTAATTATTTTACCTATTTTTAATTTTCATTTTTTATTTTAGCCACCCAATTAAAAATAAAATATCTAAAATTTTATTATTTTTAAAGCTAGGTGGATTTTTGGAAACCAATTCAATTCAATTTTAATCAATTTTGTGCAAAAAAAAGATCTTGAACTTGAACCAAATTGATCAAAGAACTGTCTCACACAGTCAAATCGACTGATCTGATTCGATTTTAAAGCCAAGATAATTTCCTTTATATTTTGCTCTTATTTAAAATAATAAACTTTTAAATTTTTGCTTAAATTTTAGAAGGATATAAATATATTAAATTAAATTTTTAAATAAATTTTTTTTGCTCCCCTCCCTTGGATCCCCCATTGTGAGTATATTTAAGAGACTTATTTATTTATTTTTTTTAATTTAATTTAATTTTATTATTATTATTTTTGAGTATATTTAATAGACTTATTTGATCGGTTGATCTTGAAAATCTATATGTAAAAAAAATTAATTTTTTTAATTCATTTTGATTCAATATTATCACACTAGCATTAAGTTCAAATTTTATAAAAATTTAAATTTTTTTCAAAATTTTTGAATATAATTTTTTTAATTATTATTCATTAATCATTATTTTTATTTCTCGTCATCATCACTTGTCACTAACATACACCGATTACACGATCTTCATTTTCATCAGCCATTGTTCCACGTTTGTCTCATGCTTGGCTCCCAACATAAAATTATTAATTTTATAATAAGAAAATCAATATAATAAATTAATCAACTAATTTTCTTTTAAAAAATAACTAAATATTGTAAATTATTTTAAAGGAAGATTTTAATTTACAATTTTATTTTGAATGGACACATCTAATTTTCTATTTTAATACATTAAATACACAAATTTTGATTTAAGAAACTCGTCCATTTAGAGAGGAGTTCTATAAAAATAGGGTTATCAATGAACTTAACCGAGTCAAGTATATACATATTTGAGTTCAAGCTTGTTTATCATTATTGAGCTTAAGTAAGATTCAAACTTATTAGGATGTTGTTCAAACTTGAGTTTATTTATCATTATTGAGCTCGAGCTTAATTCAAGTTTGTTGAAAAGCTCGGTTCAAGTTGGATTATCGATTCTGTTATTGAGTAGCTCATTTAATAAAATCAATGAGCTTTATTTAAACTTTAATCGAGCTTACTTTCGACCAAGTTGTTGATAAATATACATGAGTTGTATCAATTAAAGCTTATTAAGCCTATAAAAATAAAAATGTAAACAATATTGTTCACAAACAAATCTTAATACATCTATAATCGAGCTTGTTCACTAGTTTTAAATGATATTATTCATGAACATAAACGAATCGAATGACAAAGTGTTCGAACTTATTCATTTAACAATCGGGTATTTACAAAAGTAGTTAAACCCATTTGATTAGTTAGTCAAACGATCATGAATGAGTTCTAATTAAGCTGACAAGGGTATAACTGAAAGGGGGCGGGTAATTATTCCTCTTAAATTTTATAATTTTTTTATATAAAATAATCAAATTATTTATTTATTTATCTTAAAAATTATTTATTTTATATTTTTATCTTAATATATAAAATTGCTCTTTTTAAAAATGAAGACGAATGACGCCCGACCAAATAATTTGTCCAACGTTTAGTTCATTTGCAACCCTGTATAAAAATAAAATCTTACTCTTTTTTTTTTCCGAGCCCGTGTCTACCAGACTAGCTCAATTCCTACGACTTCCACATGTAATTTTTCCAGGTGTCGGTCAGGATTCCTTCCTTCCAGTCAGCTACTAATGCCCACTGCTTTCTTTCAGGCCACTTCCTATGGAGAAAATATTATGTTAGACACGTACTTAATAGAATTCTAATCGACTCGTGTCCAAATGATTTTTTTCCGTTTTAGCTTAACGGCTACTGAACCTGACGGCGACGACGTCGTTTATCTACCACCCGCTGCTCAAACAATGGAGAAGCGTCGTTAACTAGAATTTAAAGAAATATATATCTAAATTTAGGGTTTAAGGGTGTATATTTTTCTCAAACCGAGCTGAGAGAGAGAAAATCATTCGCTTACGAACCAGAAGTTGGAAGCAATTTGGAAGTTATGCAGGAAATAAATGTATTAAATAAAAAAAGTCATCGGTAATTTTCTCAACCAGATAATGCGACAATTTTTTTAAGGTTTGTTAGTGTTATTCCTTGAAATTCTTTTATTTAGTATATTTCCTATGTTTGGAGTTCTTTCGAGACTTTGCTTTATTTTGAGAGATTTTCAGATTCCTCTTCTCATGAGTATAAATGATTTTCGAATATTTTGGTTTATTTTGCTTGGAAGAGAATATGATCGTTACATTCCATTAGAAATAATTTTCTTTGTTTTGGAGGAAATATTCATCATAATCCATCAATACTTTGGAGGTCGTTTGGTTATTTTTTTAGTATTATTTTGCATCAGATCTCTCTTGAGGTACATATGATTTTGGACATTTTCTCCGCTTTTTTGTTTGTTTGAGATTATTTTCATTACATCCAGATTTTCTGATCCTCACTCCAGAGTCTGAGCATTTTGATTATTTTTTTCCTGTTTCTTTGGCCTGTTTGGAGGAAATATGTTCATTAGACATAATTGGAGGTTGTTTGATTGATTTGCTAGTGTTTTCTTGCATATGTACTATCTATACTCTCATGAGAGTACAAATGATTTTTCCATTTTTTGAGTTCTTTCTATTTCGAGATTAAGCGTTGAAGGTTCTTTTTTTTTTTTTTTTTTTTGCATCCATTCTATACTCGTGAGAGTACAAATGATTTTGCCAATATTTTTGCAGTTTATTTGGCCTATTTGTAGGAAATATATTCATTACAATCCATTAGTAGTAATTTTGTAGGGTGACTTGGTCAGTTTTTATAGTTTACCATGTCTCAAAAAAGGATAACTTCGAAATGCAGTCCTACCATCGCTCTAACGGTGTTTGATAATACTGCAACACTCTTTAGTAATGAAATCATTAACATTTTACAGAGGCTTCATCTGCATCAATTCATTGACTCTGAATTCAAGAAGACTCAATTACTATTACCTCAATCCTGCCTTGTTGGGACATAGAGAAGCATGCTTTCTTTCTGGGTGGGCAGTGCATTCCTTTCACCCCCGATGAAGTTGGATAATGTGATGCCAAATAGAGGGAGAAGGTCTTATGGCATAGATAATGTGCTATCAGGAGGTCAAGACTTCCAAGTGAGGAAGCCCTTAAAGAGCATCTTGAAGGTAAAAATAAAGCAAAAGAAGCCTTACGAAAGCAAAAGAAGCCTTAAAGAGCATCACATCAAATGAGCTGATGAATAGGATGCCAAATAGAGGAGGTCTTATGGCATAGGAATGCTATTTATGAGGTCAAGACTTCCAGAGGAAGCCCTTAAAGAGCATCTTGAAGGTAAAAACACAAAGCAAAAGAAGCCTCGAGCAAGAAGAGCCCCTCAGACTCTCGTACTCTATACTCTATACTCTCAGACTTTCTATACTCAGACTGTACTCTCAGACTTTCTATACTCTACAACTTCAACTCATGGGTAACTTGATATAATATTGTTTATGATTCTATGATGATTTTTTTTACTTGTTTGGAGAAAATAAGCTTAATTTTGGTATTCAAATTATATCATATTTTAAATTTGGATCAACTGAAAAAAGTGAAGTTAAAATTTACATTATCTAAAATTTATTAATTATAGTAATTTGCATTGTGAAATATCTAATAATTACGATTGAATGATACTTGATATGTCAAATTAGACGCTTTAATAAACCATTATACTCAGGCACATTCATAATGCCACAATATAAAAGTATCATCTGAAATAAATTAATATTTTTGATAAATTTATAAGTAATTACTAAACTAATATCATCGACTAATATAATCTTCATTCAAATTTTTTTTCTTCGACTTCTATTAATCTTGTTGATAGCATACAGCTTATCAAATTTTGTAATGCATGCAATAAAAAGCATTTCATAAAATGTAGAATACTTTATAGAGTATATATCAGACTATGTAATGCCTAAGAATGAAAATCATCATCCTGTAAGCAAGTGAGCCATCAATCGAGCTTACCCTGCTCAGTCCTCATTCAAACAACGGAGAAGTCGTTGAATGCGTGAGGAATTTAGAGAAAATATATATATATATATATATATATATATATATATATATATATATATATATATATATATATATATATATATATATATATATATATATATATATATATATATATATATATATATAGATTTAGGGTTTAGGTGTATTTTTTCTTGCAAACCGAGAGAAATAGATCTCATTTCCTTTTCAAAAGAACCATGAAGATGAAGAACAAATTTGGAAGTTATGAGAAATAAATGAGGATGTATTAAATAAAAATTCATCGGTAATTTTTCTCAACCGTTGTATCAATAATTTTTTCTGTTATTCCTTGAAATTTTTTTTATTTAGTGTATATTTCTTGTTTGAAATTCTTTGAAGAGACTTTGCTTGTTTGAGGATTTGCTTTGCATGAGTATACTCTAATATCTGATGAGTATTAATCAATTTCATATTATTTTTTTTGAGTTCAGTCTGAGAGAATATGTTCATTACATTCTATTAAGAACTCAAGAGTTTAGTTTTAGGAGAGTTTTGCATGTGTAGTCTCAGACTCTCAGAGTACAACACAAAGTATTTTGGGCATTTTTCTAGTTCTATGAGAATGTTTGAGGAAATATCTTCATTACAAATCCATTAGAATAATTTGGGGTGTTTGTTTTATGTTATTTCAGATCTCAGTACTCTCTCAGACTCTATATTCTCTCTCAGAGAGCATTTTGGTCATTTTTTTTCTATTTCTTTGATCTATTTGGAGAAAATATGTTTATTACAATAACGTGAACAATTTGGAGTTATGATTTTTTAGTGTTATTTTATATCAGACTCTATACTCTATCGAGTAGATAATTTGGACATTTTTTCCGCTTTCTACCGTTGTTGAGATTATGCTCATTACATTCTAGTGTAATCCGTTATCGGAAAACCCACTCCAAAATAAATATATAGTGAAAGTTTTTCTAGGCTGTAGTTTTTTTTCTTTTTTTTTTTTAGTAAAATTTCTTTGTTTCACTCTTTAAATATCTCGTGTCTTTGGATTTACATAAGGTTAAAGTTAAACTTTCACTCTATGAACTGATTTTCTAAAGACTAATATATATTATATTAGATTGAGCTTAAAAATTTATAAATTTGCACAGTGATTAGTATTATATATAAAAATTTTATATTATGCTAATATTAAAATAAATTTAAAAGTTTTAATATTCATTTAGATATTATGATATAATTTTTTAAATTAATTTTAGCATTTTATATAAAATTTTAAATCTACTTTGAATGATGTAATGTTAATTGTTGATATATTTTATCATTTTAAAATAAATTTATAATTTATAATTATATACTGATTTAATTTTTACTTCAAGTATGTGATGTAGGAAAACAAATTCCAACCTAAAATGAGCTTTCCTCCCACGTGACTGTCACATGCGCTTCAATTCGCTCTTATCCCTTCCCCTCCTTTAAAGCTCACATTCGAGTGGTTGCCGTCTTCACATCTCACGTCTCTCTCCCTCTCTCTCTCTCTCTCGATCTGATCACCAAAACTCACTTTCCGTCATACTCTAAGATGTCTACCGCGTTAACATCGGGAGGCGCCGCCGCCGGCAACATTCGCCGGAATCAAAGCAGGCTACGGATGCACGCGCCATCATCGATTCAGGTCGGGCCGCCATCGGAGACCTTTGCCGAGTGGAAGGTCGCCATCCCGCTTCTCTCTCCGCTCGATATCGTCTCCTTTCCATTGATCGGGGATCTGTCGCCACCGGAGTTGACATCAGAAGAAGGGGGAACGCCTCCGGTGGTGGCAGCAGGTGGGTATGTGAATCGGGAGTGGCGGCATCCTGCGGAGCCGTTCTATTACGAATCTGCTCCGGCGAACGCTCCGGCTTTCGCTGCTTCTCGTTGCTCTTCAGGGTTCTTATTTTGATCTGGAAGGACTCGATTTTGATTTTTAGTTAATTGATAAATGATAAGGAAATAATAAATTACATGCTCTTAAATGCGCCAATAATTTGTCATTTTATTAATTGATATTTCTTGTAAGTTGTAACAATGAGGATTAATGTTATTGTTTTTTTTTTTTTCATTTCAAATTTCAAGTGTAATTCTTTTAATAATAATTACATCAATATATTCTGATATAAATAAATTATTTTTATAATACATATTCTAAAATTTACACATTTCATAATATTCTTTTATCAGATAAATATCATTAAAGTGTTAAATACAAAAAAATCATGACATGAATCCTTTAATTATAGTGTTAAATATGCATAATTAAATTATTATGAGTTTTTTTTAAATAAAGCTGTATTTTTAATAATTTAATTGTATTAAAAGATATCATGTGATTTGTGAAATAAAAGATAATAGTTATAAACATAATTTTATATTTTGATATAATTTTTTCAATAAAAATTTATTTGTTATTTGATTTTCTTATTTAATATATTAACTATGATAAATAAATAAATATTTATTGTTTTTAAAATTATAATAAACAAACTTGTATATTTTAAGATATTTTTAGTTAATATCTAATTATCTATAAATTTATTATTTAGATATATCAATAAATTAGAACATACATGGCATTATACTGAGATATTAGTAGTTCATATAACCTCTAAATAACATGTATTTAATTCATTGAAAATAATATGGGTTTTATCTGTCATATAAAGTAAAATAATTTATTAAAAATTGTGTAATAATTCAATTAAACATTATCAGTATTATTATTACATTAAAAATTTGATAATTAGAGAGGATTAGGGAGTTGAATTTTTTTCTCTCTCCTCTCTCTAGAATTACTCTTTATTATTATTTTATATTAAGAAGAAGGAATTTGCAATTATTGCCTCTTATTAGAGAATCACAACTTCTATTGAAGGTTTGAAAATCTGGTCAAACTCCCTAATTTGATTGCTTTATGGCTCTTGTTAGTCTATGTTCACAAGAAAATTATTTTTTTAAGAGAATAAAAATGTATTTTTAATATTTTAATAATTTGAATTAGAGCATAAAGTTAGATAAATGAGCATAAAATCAACTAAGGATAAAGTTGAGACAAGGTCAATTATCAAATGTATTTTACATATTAATTTAAAGGATTATTTATATTACTTATATAATATTAATTAAACTAGAGCTCTTTGGTAAGATTACATCATAATTACTTATTATTACATCATTAATAATAATAATAATAATTTGATTATTTTATTATTTAAAGTCACATGGCTCCAATCTTTTTAATATATAATCTAATACAAATGCTACATGCCATTCTAATTATTGCATTTAAATCATAATTAATATAAATAATTAATGTTAAAGATTTTTTTTATGTCTCACTATAAAATTTTAATAAACTTTAATTTTTTTAAATATTTATGAAAATTATTGAACCCTGACGTGTTGAGTCCTCAATTAACTTAAATTATATACTAGCAATCATTTCACAAATTATATACCATAATTAATAATTCAAATCAAATTGAACATTCATCTCATTATACCATTTTCAATATATATGAGAATAACACATAAATCAAAGAAAGTGGCTTCACAAAATAGCTCAAATGTGCTCATTTTAACCTATATAAACTATAACAAATGAACTACAATAGTCATATTTGTTGCCTATTTTATGTTAGTATGATGTAGTGCACATTAAGCGAAACTTGTAGATTAATTTACACAACTCAAATCAAGATATACGCTTCAAAATAAAAAATTAATATTATTATATCAACACATACAAAATAATTAAGATAATTATTTATTAAAAGATATAATAAAATTTTCTATGATGTGAAAATCTCTCAATTTTTATAAATTTTGATAAAATTAAATTAAAATTAAAAATAAGATAATAATAACTTATTTCGAATAGAATAATTTTTTCAATTAATCTGCCCTATAGAATTAGTCTTAAAATCTATAAAATTAAGCTTCCTCTCCTTTTTCGGTCAAATCTCCATCTAGATTTAGGGGCTGTTTAATTGCCTGAAAAAGAAATACAATATAAAAAAATTATAGTGTAAAAAGAATACAATATATTTAGATTACTTTTGATTATTTAGTTAAAAAATTTTAAAAATACATGAGTTTATTTTTTCAGTTTAATAAAAAATAAAAATGTAATATAAACTATTTTGAAAATTTTGAGTGACGGTGGACGGCTGAGATAACAATAACAATGAACGACGACCAGCAGCAACGATGACGACCACACTTTATATTGACTAATATATTTAAATCCACTTAGAATTTTTGATAAATTTCAAATACACTTAAATTTAATCTTTTGTTGAATTCTAAACGCATTACAAGCCAAAAAAAAAAAAAAAAAACACCTAAAACTCATGTATTTACTTTATTTTATTTTTCATTCCAACCAAACAGCCTCTTAAGGGAAAGCAAATGAAAGCAAACGAGGCTTAACAGAGAGACTAGATAATATATAGTGATAATCATATTGTTGTCATTATAGGATATTATTTCAATTATAAAATTTATACAAACCATTTTATAACTTGAAATAAAATACCTGAAAATTATGAAATAAATAATTATAATATATCTAAAATACTCCAATAAAAATAATTCAAACGTCTGTTCGAATTATTTTTATAATCAAATGATTCTAAAATACTTACTTTTTAGCTGAATAAATAATTACTTATTTTCATATCTATAATATCTATAAAATAAATAATATTCATAAAATAAAGTTCACTAAAATTTATAAGATGATAAAAATGATTTATAAATCAAATTTATACCTAGTTTTTAAAAACTATTTGGAAGCTAAGGGGCAAATTCAAACTACTAAAATTCTAAGGGAAAGCATTACTATTTCTCAAACAAAAATTTAAGAATTTAACCAAACACCAAAACATGAAAATATTTAACGGATATATTAGGTATCATGTTATTGAACATATATTTATATAAATATGCTCAAAGCAAATTGATACTCGAGATTTGGTTTGGAAATGAATCAACTCGACTCAATTAAAACTTACTCATAATTATTTAATTAATCAATCAAATGAGCTTAAACAATTTTATAAACACTCGATTACTAAATAAATAAACTTGATTAACTTATCAATTAACTTCATTTAAAGATAAGCTCATTAAGAAGCTCAATAACTTTATTCCGCTCGATTAAGTTTTACTCATGAACATTATTGTTTTAATTTTTTATTTTAGGCTTAATAATCTTTAATTAATACACAAACTGCTCGCAAATAAACTCAATTAAGGCTTAATTAAAACTTATTTATTTCATTAAACAAGCTACTCATTAATAGACTCTATAATCCCAATTTAAATCGAGCAAGTGAACAAACTCAAGCCTAGCTTAAACAATTTTTTTTTAAACAAGCTCAAGCTTGTACACCATCCTAAAAGCTCTAATCGGGCTCGAATCAAACTCAAAACTCGTTAATGGTAAACAAGCTTGAACTCAAATAAGTACATAGTAGCTCAACTCAGTTCGTTTGCAGCCCTACTCAATAGTATTGTAGAATATTCCTGTACTAGACACTACTTTTATGCTAAACTTGCTTGATTCTGCCTAAAGCAGTAATAGCAAAAGAGACTCATAAGCATTCAACCTACATACAGTGTTGGAAAACAAAGAGTGCTAAGGGGAGCCCAAAACTCTCACCCACCAAACTGAAGTTGCCTCTCTAAGTGAGTGTGAGATAAAAGTTGAAATCTTGTCTTATAAACCCATACATAATTCCCCCAAAACAAAAGCTACAAAAAAATATTTTGCCTGACCATATTTCCTTCACCGCTTGTGATGAAATCTCACCTTCAACAAAAACTGCATCTTTATCTGTTAAATCAACAGTGTAGAAGTACTTATCAAAGAGCACAAGCTGGGAAATAACGAAATGGAAGTAAATGGCCAAAACAGTTAAGCGTTCTGTCAGAGATTATTTTTTTCAGATGTTTAATTTAATCCCTGAACTGATCAAATATAAATAAAAATCGGTCATACAATCAAATCTTGTTGTTTCTTTGAGCATAAATTGATTGAGGAAAGCACTTTGTAATGGCATTTTAGACTTTCTGATCGATGCCGCAAAGCAATATCAGCTCAAATTAATGAGATTGATCTTCAAAAGTTCAAAATGCATTCATATAAAGCTTCCCTCTAATCGAAATGCAATGGGAGAACCAAAATGGCTCAAATCTATTGAGTTGAGGGACCAAATTGAACAACTTATGGTTCAAATATGTTGAATTGAGGGACAAAATTGAACAACTCAAAAAATTCTACAATTTAAATGGTCATTTTCTCTAGCTACAGTTTGATCATAATTCAGTTATCAAATACTAACCTGTGCAGTATTATAGACAATGTACTCATTATACATGAGCTCTGATGCTCGAACTGAGGAAGGCACTGGCTTCCCACAAGGGACAGTGACATCTCTCCACTTGACAAATTCTGATTCCATAGGAACAGTCTTGCCGAGGCCTTTTGTCGAATGCTTTCCTTTTGGTGGTTTTTCCATGTACTGCAGTTGGAAGAAATAAAAACTAAATTAAGTCAAACAGATTTTTACAGTAAGCTAGTGAAACAAATGTGTATAATCTTCTCTAGCTACAGAGCATCATAAGCATGTGCTTTAAAAAATTCCAATATGCAGCTATCAAATGCTATAAAGAAAAAAATGGTCGTTATTTATTCAAATAATCAGCTGAACAAAAAAATACTCATGTAACAAATCAATGCAACTTTGGATGGACGCAGCTTATGATTAACATACTTAGAATGTATTTGAAGTAGCTTCTCCACTTTTGATTTCTTCAAAGCTGCCAAATTCTGTTTAACTACAATTTTCTCGAGGTTTTTCAAAGGTTTCAATGGCGAGAATTTAAAAATAACTTTTTTGCAATCATACAAACTACTATAGTGTGATAGCTGTAAGAGAGTTTTTGTTAAATTTTTTTCAAAAGAAAAAAAATTGTAATTCCCGCAATAATTAAAAAAAAAAACTATGTTATAACTATTTTTACAAACAGTTGTAACCCTCTCAAATAGACAATTCATGGAGGATCACCACTTGCATAAACATGATTGAAAACAAAGTAAGCAGAGATTTAATGAATTTGTTTAGAGCACTCGCCATAGCTGTTTTGAGCTCATTCATCTCTCCCAGAGCAACCTCACTGAGCAGCATTAGTCCCACTGGATCCTTCTTGTCAACAAAACAATACTGTGCACTCTTGCTCACAAGATCAGCAAAGTAAACTCCTTTTCCAAACTGTCGCACAAAGACAACCACAAATGCAAGACATTTCTCTACCATCAGTGGTAATGTGTATTATATAATACCATCCATGGTACCATCAAAAGAATAACAAAAGCAAGCTTGGGAAGAGAGTCACCATGTATCCGGTCACTGGAGCTTCAGGTGGTGCTATTCTCAAGCCTTGGTTGAGAATGCCAACAAAGTTTGTTAGGCGAGATCCTGTTCAGGGTTTTCAAGTTAATATTAGAAAATTATTTTCAACATCTAAAGCATGTAGTCAGTATTACAATGGGCAGATGCGTCAAAGCTTTTTAATGGTTTTGTCATGGCTGTAAGACAGATTTCTCCACCCTAATTCTCTCCCAGCCATAGTTTCACATAACCCCGACCATGCCTGATGAAAGATCTAATACTCCTGATGATTTCTCATATGTGAGAATAACGTTGGGAGACTACCAAATTCTTCCAAAACTTGCATTATCAAGATTTAAAATAAAACAATTAAAGCATGTTGAATTACTAATGTGACATAAATGATAAGATGGATCAAATGCAAGAGCACCAAATGTGACTTACAAGAACTTAACAAAAAGAGAAGAAATTAGTCCACAAACAAGAACAAATCTCTTATACTCCAAGAAAATACACTTAATTTTTTTTTTTTTGGAGTAAATGAAAATTTAAGTTGTAAGGTTAATAAAGAATGGTTTCTATTTTTTAAAAAAAAAGGAATGATTTTTCATGTTAACTCTATTCAATGAAATGTAGAAAATGTGATAATCTTATCACATATTATCATGTTATTTTCATTTATAAGGAAACAAAAAAAAGTCTCGTGTGAAATCCATTTTTATTAAGATGCCAACATTGTGACTTGCTAAAATTTACAATAAAATTCTAACTCATAATACATGCCACTGAATCTATAACATGTACTTACTAGCAGACAAGACATCTTTAAAATTCACAAAATAAAACTTTGTGCACTTTAATGATATAATTTTCACACAACTACTTAAAATTGAATAATTGCAAACCCTGCCTGCCTTGTAAATGAATATTCATATTCATGTCAAAATGAGATTTTTTGCCCCATCACCAATGTTGAGGATTACAATCCTTTTTCTCTTTAAGGATTCAATGCTTCTTTAGATGCTTCGAGAGTTAGCAATGGAAGCTTAGAATATGTAGTTACATTTCAAACTCTTAACTCTTTTTATCTCTTTTTTTTTCTTTCAATTTGTCAAAAGATCCAGCATTCTTTTTCTTGCTAAACCATTTGAAAAACTGATTTAGAGATTGTTTGGAAGAATTCCTAACGAGTGCAAATGAAATGCAATACTTTTGAAAATTTTAGCATTTACCTGAAAAAAAATGCAATGTAAAATTTTAATATATTTGGAATTTCATCTTTAATTTATTTTCAATGCATTTGGAATGCACTTAATTTAAGTGAATTCCAAATATGCTGCTCATGTGAAGCATAGCCCACCATCCCTATAGGCTATCCTCCGACGCCAGCATTAGGTGCCCTACGTCTCCTTCATTGTCGGCCACCACCATCAATCACCTTCTAACTCAACTTTCGTTACAACCATTCAACATTGTTAACTACCCACCACCTCTGTCACAACCGCTATCAACCACCACCAATGTCAATACCGCTATCACAATCACCCATCATCATCGTAAGTATTTGAGATACTTTGCAAGCAATCAAATAGAAAAAGTAAACTCCGTTTTTTTTTACAAACCAAACATTGACGAAGTATTACAAATATATGATTTTACTTTACATGTATTTTGAATACTTCAGAATACCAGCTACTTGCAAACAAATAACCTCTTAAGGTAAATGGAACATATATTCAAAATTATAATTTTGCACGTCTTTTAAGTCTTCATAAGCATGGAGCATATGAAATGACCTATAGAGATGCTTTCATTTTATGAAAAGATATGATAATTTTATTTCATGCAGCATACCGAAAGCCCAACATCAACATAGTTGCTTCCCTTTTTCACTACTTCAGTCATTATTAAATAATGTTCCAAAAAACTGCAAAATAAAAGCTACCATCTCAAATAGAAGACAGATCTTTCGAATAATCCCATCCCATCTTAATTCAAACTATATGTTACACTGTACCTATTTAATAAACTTTGTATTGAGAAACGTGTTATATTTTGTTTCCCTAATGTTAAACCCAACAGCAAAACTCTACTGCCTTAACAAGAAGAAAAAGCTATCTGCATTCTTTTTTGATATTCACTAGTTAAGAGCAAGAAATAAGAGACAAGATGTAGACCCAACTGAAAAAGAGAACATACACAGCTCCACCACCCGAAAGTACACCAGCTAAAATTTAGGCGTTTCAACTAAGCTAAGAAAAAGTAAAGTTTTAAAACAAATAAACCGATGCATAGTAAAGATTGAAAGTGTGAACTGTCTGTTGATGATTGAAACTGAAGCATTGGAAGTTGGGTTCAATGTAATATTTTATTTGCTAATTAATACCCATGTTAAGGAAACGGGTTGTCATTGCAAAAAAAATATTAACATGCAAAGATGGATAATTTCAGTTAATATTCCATCCACATGTAAATATTAACGAAGACCATTCCATAATGTTGATAAATCGCCATATATGAGACTTAACGTGTTGATTTTTTTTTAATTTTTTTTATTTTTTTTGCAAGTGGGTGCCTTTGTTTTACAAGCACCTTCACCACAAATTCATGAGCAATTGAACTTAATGGAATAGAATTGTAAGGTAAAGTATGATGATTTCATTTCTTGCAGCACAACAAAAGAACAATATAATCAGAGTTGTATCAAATGAGCCTTAATAGATAAGTAGGAAAGAAAGAGCTAACCATGCCACAAGAGCATTTTATTCTTCAGTTTGTCTCTATATGGTGCATATTTGTCAAATTCTCCCTCTCTCTCAAGAGCAAAAACCTCATCCAATTCAAGGCTCCAAAGCTAATATCACAGAAGCAGAAAAATTATGTCAAAAAACAACAAAACTAATGAAGAAAATTAACTGAGCATCAAACAAAATCCAGTGTACCTTATGTGTAGGAGCATGGGTGGTAAGAAGATAGTTCTTAACCATCTGAAAATCTTCACTATCATGAGGCAATGGATCAAGTTTACATTCAAGTTTCATGTATTTCTCGTCCAGTGACTCATCATTTTCTTCATCAAAACCAACTAGCCTGGAAGCTATTTCTATGTCTTGAAGAGCCTCTAGCATTTTTACCTAAGAATTCAAGGAAAACTCGGTAATAAGGTCACAAGATCATTGCATCTTATAAAGACGATGGCATATACTGTTGCATTACATGAAGTGAGATAGCACATAGTAGCACAAACTTTTCAAGGAAATTCCACAGCTTACAAGTTAAAAGAACACAATATACTGAAATTCAATGGTTGTGGCACCAGAAACTTGACTATTAGGCATTGGTGAGTAAGGCAGGACATACCTTTGCCTTGAAATCATCTTCACCTCTTATGACATGTGGGTGAATGGAGGGAATAAGAGTGAAGAAACGATTGCTGGCATCAACAAGCAAGCTTTCTCTAATAGTTGGTTCATGGCCATTGCTATTATTTAATAAATTTTGTATCTCTGTTAAGGCTTCAAAACCTGCAACAAAAAAAAAATAATATTTTCTAAATTTCCTTCACTAATCAGAAATAAATTTATGCTTGATTTTGTCCCTTCATGCATTAGTATCTTTGGTTAGAAACAAAGTGGCTAGAAAACACAGGCTGCAACACATGGGCATACCCTTCTGAATGTTCTTCTTACTAAGCTTTCCCAAAGGCATTTCAGTCATGTCAATTTGAAACTCCAGCATAGCAGCCCTGAAAGAGTGTTGAGTCTTTAGGAGTTCATAATTAGAGTAACTAGAAAAAAAACAGATTAAGAAACTAAAAAGAGCAAGAGCAACCTGTATGTCTCAACATTGAAAAGCATCTTCATCAGCTCTTGTACTTGAGGGGCAAGATTGTTCTTCGTATTCATGGGATCTTTCTTTTTGAATTCTGGTTTAACTCCATAATCCTACAAAAAGTACTCAAGTTTTAAGAAACTATGAGAAGCAGGAAACCTATTAAAGCTTATTTAACATTTACGTTGATGAGCAGAATCAGAACTTACAATGTCAAGAGGACAAAACTTTTCCAGGTTGTTTCTCAAAGCTCCCTTGCTCCCATGACTCCCAAGAGTTTCCAGTTTTTTCAAGAAACAGACGTTTAAACTCAAGAATGCTACCAGATTTTGGCAATTCTAGCAACCTACTCCCACCAATTTTATCATTTCCAACCCTTCCCCATTTACGGAATATATAACAATCAGACCCTTTGTCCTCTTGAATGATCTGAAGTATGTAATAGCTTGAACAATTGAAATAAGTCAGAATTACTTTGAATTTCATGGGCCATAAACAGCAAGCGAAAGCTGAAACATGCTGTTGAAAGGGCACTAAGATGGATAAATCAGGTGAATGTACAGCCAATTAATCAACAAGTAATAGCTCACACACACAAAAAAAAAAAAAAAAAAAAAAAAAAGCTGCCTAGATATCTTTTAGCATGACTAATAGGCCCTAAACAATTAGGTTGAAGAAAATCTAGAAGCCCTAGATGATTGCCCAACCATGCCTATAGAGACAAAATTTAAAAATGCATAAGCCGATGATTTTACTTTCGCAGTCACCTGCAACCTTCCTCTTAATATAGAATCAGATGCGACTTCTGACACTGATTGACATGACGCAAATTGGGCTGGTAACAATGAATCCTTAATTCCTCTAGTTATTACATAAGATGCTTACAAAAGATATACAAAGACACATTGGTATATGCTCTTTACATATGGTGTTATTCAGATGGGTGAGACCTCTATTATGTTAATGAAACACAAGAACAATGGAAGAGGAGCTAAAGAATATTAGAAAAAAACACTCAATAAACATAAGTAGATCAAAATTAATAATTAGCAGTCAGTACTGTAAAAGATCAAGTGATACCTCAACATCTAGATTAGGTGTCCTGAATATATTAAAAAAATAAGAATATGGAGGAGGTCATAACTAGTTGAATAGCTAAAACCTTAGCATGTCATACTAGAATAGATTATCATGAGGACTAAAAGTCAATGAACCTTGATAGCAATAACAAGGCTGTTTAGCTTGATATTAGTAATGGCCATTACAGACTTGCAGCATGTTATAATCCTCATAACATACAGAAACAATCTAAAATAATTTAGAACAAATGTATTAAAAGCATGCATTTACAAGGATCCTTACCTATTGATACCAGTCGATAGATCAGACATGCTCAAAGTTGTGTTATAGATGCTTTTCCATCATCAAGAATATGACCTGAATCTTGCAGACCAGAGGACTCGTGCACAGCACTGCGTCCCTTAACTTTCACAGTGACCATGCCACTCATGTTTTCACTGGCCATTTCCACCTTATACAACTCAAAAGGTAGTTTCTTCTGATTCTCAATACATTTACCAAGGTAATCCTCCCTCACAATTGGCACTTTCATCCTCCTGTCAAATTAGAGAATATACATAATACAAATTTTCATGAAAAAACATAAAGAAAATTAACATTTTGATCAATAAGAAACATGTATCAGAAAAGTAAAACTTACCTGGCTTTTTTAATTTCAGGATCCGAAACTTGCGCCTCTCCACAAGCAATCAAACAGCTAGTATCTGAGATTCAGAGACCAAAAATAAAAAGAAAGAGCCAAGTTAAGAAATAAATTCTGCATGCTTTTCCATGAGTTTTTAAGCAGAGCAATGCATACCTTTTTTAATCTTTGCATGAACCTTTCCTCCATACTCTTCAAGTTTCTGCTTCAAATCCTCCTGCAGATTCTCAGTTACATAAATAGATCAGCATTGTAATAATACAAGTCCTATTTATAACATCCTAAAAATGGTAATTTGCACAAATAACAGAAGTAGCATGCCTTGACCAATAGAAAACATTCGACCATGCAGAACAATCTTTCAAGAAAACTAGACAAGACATAGATTCAACAAATTAAATAACATATAACCGAAGTGCAATAAATAATTTTACCACCAATCAAGCACTCAAGCGCCAATTCCTCTTGCTTTTAAAAAAAGTGTCAAGGTTTCAAACCTCTAAATAAATAAACCACTCAGAGCATTTTTCACTCCAAAGAATCTACTCACAAAGATAGAAGTCGATTAAACTTCTGATAACACATAAAAGGTAAAAAAAAGAAATAGATACCTAGCCTCCTCCTAAGCCTGCTAAAAAGCTTTGGTAGGAATTGATAGAACAAAAGGAAAAATCATACATACTATAATACTTCAGCAAACAAATAAAGAAAAATCACAGAAATTGGCCACCATGTTACATAGCAATAATATAAGGAAGAAAATATACCATTTCCTTCACAAATTCTCCAGTTAAAGCAACTTTCAGATCCTCCAATCTTTCGCTAGTAGATGGTTGAGACTGCTTGCTGCTAGATATATTACCAGGATAATTAGAAGATGATTTAGGAGGAAGTAATCTGCTGGGTTTTTTAGCCTTCTGTGACTTGAACCACTGCAAATTGTCATTCATCGAAAGCAAACATTAAAATCAGAACCTGAAAATTGTGGATTGGCATTTATAAGCATAACATAGACTGACCTTTAAAAGGTACTCATTAGTTGTGCCTTCTGGAATTCTCCACTTCACCTTCAAGCGCACAGGTTCAGTAGTTGAGTATGAACACTTGCTCCATGCTGACACATAGCCATGGCAGCGATACTGCCCTCCAGAATAATGCAGAGAGCCAGAACATAAAGGGCATTTCCCAAGCGCTCCAAACAGCATTCCATCAGCACTTGACGAGCAAGGCAATTCACAACACATTAGTAATATAAGCAACTCTATCATATAATACTTCTAAAGCACTTCTCCATTTTAATCAAGCAATTATAACTCTAAAAGTTATATCATCTGCTATAGCTTTATTATATCTAAAAATACAAAAATCTATCACATACAATATCATTTTATTTTCTACTAATATTAATTGATAAGTGTTAATACCACACACTAAAATTTTAGAATACATAATCATTCTATATTCCACTAATTATAAACCCTTTTATCGTCTAAATATTTTCTCTAACTTACCACTTAATTCAACAATTGTATCACTAATTAGATGTCATCAGTTAAAAGCACACAATGAGGCACCTTGTTTTAAATATCTTTCATAAACAGCTACATGACCGATATAAAAAAAATTATGAACTCAATGTTAATGCTTGATATAATCTATTATAATCAAAAACTCTTTGATCACCTTAAAACTAAAATACTAGTCGATGATTGCTCTTTTTCTATAAGCTTCTGAACTAGCACCGCTAGAGAAGCAAGTAGTTCAGCGGCCTGTGAAAAAACCTTCATGCAAATGAAGAGTTATTTTGGGTAACAATGTTGATAAAGAAGATCATAAATTACTTACCAACGCTCTCGTAGATCATATTCTGATCCTGCTGAATCTTGTTCGTTAACTTCAAGCATTTCCCGTAGCTCTGCAGTAGTAACATGCTTCTTTAGCTCATCTTTAACCGCCCACAAAGACCGGTTTTGCCCTTCAAGCTTTCTTTCCAGATCCGCATTAGCGCCACTTGATTCATTTCCATCAGACACCGAATTTTTTGAGATCTTATGATCACTTGCAACTTTCCTGCGCTTGGTTTCTCTTGAAGTTTCTTGTTGCAAGACCTCCTCTTTTGTACCTTGCGCTAAGTTTAATAAAAAATATGCATACATGAAGGAAAACAATTGCAACAATCAATCATCATCTTCCACGATAATTCATTGGAGATATTACCTCTTTTAGCTGCACCTGCATCCTTCTTAAATACTGTGGAGAGAGTTTCTTTGTCTTGCAAAGGTAAGTTGTCCCAACCAGACACTTTCTCGATATCAAGTGATGGAAATATCTCCCTGAAACAGTTAACATGATGCCAAGCCACACCTCTGGAACCTTGACCCTCAAGCCTGGTTGAAATGCGGACCTATAGAAACAACACAAAAAAACAATAAGATAAAACTCCATTGTGGCATCAGCGTTCAAAGATCCATGGAGAAACTAACTATATATTCAGGGGCTTATGTTTTTATTTTTATTTTTATGCGATTTTTAAAAATATGTTTGTTTAGTATGTTTCTTAAGTACTTTTACATTTTGTTGTAAAAAACAAATAACATAATTTTTAAAAACACTCAAAACAATTTTTAAATGTTTTGAGTGTTTTTAAAAATAATAATTACCATCAACCATGTTTTATTTTGAAATAAAATATAAACAAAACAAAATAAAAACATAAAATAAAAAAACAAAAAACAAAAGTGATCCCAAACAAACCCCTTAGATATGAAACTAAGGGACCATAAACTTTTAAGCAAGTATAACGCTCATTCTACTTATGCACTTTAAAAAGGTATAATACTCTGGTTCAGTATTAATTTCAGTCCCATCAGAAAAGTTACAACAGTTTTGATTGTTTCATCAATTTTGAAATTTAGTTGATTTTAGTTTTAATTACCTTTTATTATACATATAGCTTTAAAATAAAGAAGATTATCTATCTACTTTAGGCTCACATTAAAATGCTAAATCGGTGACAGCTCAATGATAAAATTCATGCAGACGTTTAACATATGCTCAAGAGTTCTAGTTAATTTTCAGTTAAAACCAATGAGTAACAGGTAATCCTCCTGAATTTTATCAGAAACTCCCAAAATCTTGAGTTTTGAGTTAAACTCTCATAACAAAATGAAACTAAAAAAATAATGAGTTCCTAATCAACTTCAACAGGTCAATGGAGACCGATCCAAACCCACCAAAACTGAAAACCATACTCAACCTTCAAAAGCATATATTATGTAGTAAGATCATTAGTAGTACCTGGTTCAGAGCAAGTTGCTAGAGGCACATCATTTCAAATAAAACTGAGTAATTATGACATGATCAATACCATTGTAGTATGGTAATCATATTTATCATAAGACACCACCAACAAAAGGAGGCAACATGGCATGAGGGTAATGGGTAACACAAATATTTACAAGGCCAGACAGGAAGTTGGTGATTAAAAAGCAACAAGAATACTAACCATTCCTTTCAGAATCTTCTCACTGCAACGTTTACAGGCAGCTCGGGAAGTTTGTGAAACTTCAATGGTGCTTTCAACATTATTAGCACTAGGTGCAGCTGAGGTTGCACCCTCCACATATTTTCGGATTTTCTGTTGATCTTCCCACCGAATCAAGTCTAAACCTTCAACATCATCTAATCTGATGATCATGGTAATAGCCACAATTAGTTTATTTGTTAAAGAAAAAAAGGACTTTAACATCATTTCATTAGCCTTATCAAAATGATTAAAGGCCCATTAATGTTTTTGATACCATTGTAGTAACAACCCACTTGCACTGACATGAAAAAACGTTTTAAAAAGACAGAATAAAGTTGTGCCTGAAGAATCAAGAACAGGAACTTGTGTCGCAAATAAATCAAGAAACTCAATTTGAATAGAAACCATCTTCAGAGATACATACGCTTTGATTTGGTTTGCTTTCTTTAAAACGCAACCAGCATGATGCCACAGCTGCTCAGAAACAATAGCAAACAAAATTAACAAGAAATAGAAAGAAGATTAAGGATTCCTAATAATATTGTCTTAAGTAACTCTCCGCAATAACAAGACCTCTCTTCGAGAAACATAAAGTGACGAAATAAAGGTAGAAGCCAATGGTGGTTCAATCATAAAAGGTCATCATGTAATAGACAAACAAAACAGCTAGACACACATTATTAGGAATTACTAAGTAACCTTTCACATGGTGCTTATAACATTCAATGAATCATACAAATAACAATATGGATATCAACTATATTTATACATTTCAAGGTTAAAAAGTTTTGGAGAAAAAAAAGTCCATTTTTGACCTTACTCAAAAGTATATTGCCTGTAATAAAATGATGGCAGCAAAGAGTATTAAACAGATCTATCAACCAAAAGCATCCCATTTAAGCAAGGAAATCTGCATTTACCAAGATGGACCTTCAGGATGCTAATTAACAAATGCAATCAAAATCCACGCCATTTGCTAACCAGATGAGGTCCATCCCAATTAATTGGTTAATGTAGGGTGGAAGACTTGAGCAACCACCAAAAACTTGAGTGCATATCAAGCTTTCAATTTCATTACAAGGGGGATCACAATAAAATAAAGAATTTACATACATACCACACAATTCTCATATATTTACATATTTAACACCTAAGCTTTGATATTTATATTCATAATACTCAAATGTTTAACATTACATCAAAAATATCACTATTATTATCTTTTTAAAAGGGAATATAGTTTTTCATGCATAGGTAAAGTGCTAGATATCTAAATATCAAGTTTTAGGTGTTAGATATGTAAATATGTAGGAATTATGTGGCATGCATGTAAATCTTCCTTAAATAAAATAATATATAGATCAAAAATCTTTTGAGTAGAGAATCTGCTGAATGTCTATCTTTCAACAAACATGTTTGGAATATAGTCATGACATCCAGAAAGTATGAAATAGAACTATCAGCCAAATATTTCCCATTAACACAAAGTATTTAGCAAGATATATCTTCATCATGCTGGTCAAGAAATATCTAGGGCTTTCATAAACACATTAAAGTTTTAAATCACATGAAATCAGATCCCAACAAAAAGTCAATGTAGGTTGAATTGAACGGTTGAACAACCACAAAAATCTTTATCTCATCGCAAGCCTCGAAATTCCTTGTGTGATTCCAATAAAACTTGGTGTAAACTTTTCCAACATGCAAACCAAACTGAGACATAAGTTTAGCAGAAAAAAAACCCTACCATAACATGTATATCTAAAGATGGGCTTTAGCTATATGAAAAACAGGTTCAACTTGCATCAAACAAAATAAGTCGAGCTACGAGAGACATTTTTTACTTGGTTTGATTTTCGAACCAATTTCAAATCAAGGCCGGAACAAATCAAGCTAAATCATGATTGACTCTCTCTATATATATATAAATACATAGATATATGATATCATAAATATGTATCTAAAAATATAAAATAATTTTAAAAATAAAATATAAATATACACTAATTTTGAATATGCTTTGACTCAAATTAGAGTCGAGAGTCAAATTACATTGAAATCAATTCAATTTGATTCACAAGCTGATTCAAGCTAACTAAATATTTTCGATCTAATTTTGATAAATAAATAGATCAATTTGAAATAGGAGCATTGTACCCTCTAAATATATTGGCAAAGATATTATGGAAAACTATTGTCGAACAATAGGCACAAAATAGGTAAATTGTAGATTTAAAAATACATCATAACAAACTTGCACCTACTTTTTTCTAAAGCAAGGTAAGTAAAAAGTACAAACATAGTCTCTATCAAATTAAACATATTATACTTTTGGAAAACACCTCAAGGAACACAAGACATTATCCAAGCTAGTTTTTTGTGTTCTGAGTTCTGACCAACTGAAAGCACAAAATTTCAAGTAATGCCTTCAAAGCCAACATCCATGACTTGTGGTGGTGGCGTATGCATGTTCTGAGATTTGAGAAATTCAGAGGGCATACTCCTCTACTTATTCCAGACAAACACACATCTATAAACACATAAATACAAATTGTAAATTCAGGTGACCAATAACTTCAAAATAGATCAAAACCTTAACATAAAGAACCAGACAAGAAATAAGATTATTACCTCTAGTTGTATTTGTATCTCCTTGCCTTCTATATTCTCACTATTTTTCTCTTGCTCAAAAAAAAAATAAAAACAAAACAAGCCTTCAAATAATCTCCTCTAAAGTGGCTAAACATAGCTCTTATGACTATGACTAAAACAGGAAGCCTTCATTTTCACCTTGAAACCAGTAAATGTTTCAAGAACATGCTTAGAAGACTTCAACTAATAAAAACTACAAAGCACAGATTATGATGGGGAAGATAAAAGGACTAAGAATTAAGTATACTTAGGTTTATGATCATGATGATGATGATGATAATGATGATTCAAAGAATGACTATTTTAGTTTTTGAATTTGAAATATGTTAAAAAAACTATATTTTGAGAATAAATATTCCTTTGATAATATTTACGGTCACTTTTTAGTAAAATTTTGGGGTTTTGCATTTGTTCTAATACCATGCATTGACATGATTATGATAATTTCAATTTCCAATAAATAATTGCTAATTGCTTTTTTTTATCATGAAAGTGTACTTTCAATTTGAATCTTTCATTGACCTTCACATATGCTAGAGTAAAACAATCTTATGTCCTAACTATGCGACACTATATTTTTTATTTTAAATACATTTTTCTCTTACAATATTGCTTATTTGATAAATCATTCATGATCTTTTATAATTTAAGCTTCTTTTAAATATTGTACATGGTATTATACATAATATGCTATGACTCCAAAGACCCATGCACCACAATGCTTTTTTTACTGTTGAAAAGTATGTTAGTTCCTTTGAAGTTGTAAATCATTTTTTTTTTACATTAATCACAGTTGCCCTCAATTTGATTATTTTTGCATGAATTTCATGTCATAATTCCTTTAAGAAACAACATGAAAAAAAAAAAAAGCTGACAGCTCATTCTTTTGTTGCTTGATCTTAACTAGCAATAAGTATTGTTGCTACTCAAGCTGGTAAGATCTTCCCACAATGACTAACCTTACTAACGATCATAGAATCTTCATAAGAGTTAATAAATTAGGGTGGGATGGAATCCTAGTAGAATTAAAAATTAAGGTGGTCCACCAACAATGAATAGGAATGATAGGCCAAAAAATAACTAAATTAGACGAATGATAGGAGAAGCATCCTTTGAAGACAAAGAAGTAAATACAGATTTAGGTGGTTTGGATATGATAAATGGCAGGAGATACACCAACCACCAATAAAAAATGCATCTAAACTAATGACAAACGATCAGGAAAAAAATAGAAAGTCGAAGTTAAATTGATATAAGTTGTGCAAAAAAAGTAGTACTAAAAAGATTTAACACCTCACATAACACTCAGTAAGAACAATTGAATAAATGGAGCATCAACATTCATAAAGTCAATCCAAAATAAATAACTGAAATATGCCTAATGATGTTGGAGGGTGGTACACCAATAGATTCATAACCTTTGTGAATTGATACAACAAAAAAGTCCCTACTCAGTAAAGGAGATAGACACAAACCTAGGCATGTGCAAGGCAAGTGCACCTTAGACATGTATCAAATCCACCATTTTGAAAACAAAAGTTAGGTAAACAATTTGTTAGCAAACTCATGGACTTCTTTGGTGGCCATAATTAATTAGAATTTAACCAAGATTTGGCTAAATCTTTCTCAACAATTTTTTAGTCATATAAATCCAATTATACAATTAAATCTCTTTTTTGTCCCACTTCTAAATTTTAATGGCATTTGGTAAATTTTGGGGAAGTCCTATTTAACAAATTTAAGAGAAAGTATTCTCCTTCATTATGCTTTCATTGTTGCCTTACTCTTTTTAAAAACTCTTCTTCTATTCCCATTGTGATCACCTTTGTCACATGTTTCCCCATGAACTCCTATGTGTCAGCCTTGTTGCAATAACCTTGGTCGCTCCTTGCAAGCTCCTCCATGATGGTCTCATCGTGAGGTCATACATTGCTTGCTCTCCACGAGCTTTACCTAATACAAGTTCCTTTTGTGCTAAAGATCGCACCAGTAACGGCCCCCTCCCCCGCGATCTTTAAACAAACAACCAAGCAGGTTACTATGATTTAACAAAATTTAGCAGTTGTGATACCAAATTATTTTCAGGATTTAACCCACTGGATTTACAAAATCTAAATTTACAAGATTAACTAACTCTGGATTTAAAGGATTTACTAAATCCTACTTGAGTTAAATCTTACTTGAAGACAAACAGACATTATAGATTCATCTAAATAATCCTGGAAATGAAAAACCAGCTTGTCTAAAAAAAATAATAGGATAATAATGACATAACCTGAAAATAACCCGCCCGTCTTTAAAAAAATAACAGAGCAAAAACACGAACATCGGCCTAAAAAAGAACTAAAACAAACAAAGTTGCGCAAGAAAAATTGTGGAAGCATTCCAATTTCGGCAGAACAGTGAATATCATAAGCACATTACATTCAACAAAGTTCAGATTACTCCAAAACCATACAAAAAAGATGGTGAAATAAAAACAAGAAACTTAGGGTGGCGATCAAATCAACCGGATAGAGATAAAGAGTAGTTTTACAGGCATGAATCCATCAAACTGAGTGGCCACGACCATCTTGCCGAGCCTGAGATTGTCCTTGTTAATGGCACTCTTGCAGGTCTTACAGGAGGATCTTCCAGACTTTGCGTACTCCGCTTTCCACGGCTTCGGAGGAACTGGGGTTGCCATTGATGGGGTTTTGATAGGAACTCAGAAAGGAAAGGAAAAGGAGAAGTTTTTATAGGGTTTGCATGAGCAGCGGCAGGGTATGCCGATCGCCGAGTGCCCTTTGGTCGTCAACTAACTTCTTGAGAAAGCTAGCATTTTTGTTCTGGTCATATGGCATAAAAAATTTCTTTCGAGGGCATTTGATACGGATATAATATTCACAACGGACTTATTCTTCTCCGGTGCGTATGGATAGAACTCCTTGGGGATAAAATTGGAAGTAATTTTAATAGGGTTCAATTTTAATAAATCTAAGGCTTTTTTTATCAATTTTATTTTGTATTTTATATTTTATATTCTTTATTTTCATGTTATTTTTAAAAATTATATTTATTTAGTATATTTTTTTATTTTTAAAAATAAATTACATTATTTAAAATAATATTTAAAATAACTTCTCGTGTTTAAAACAAATTTTAAAAAATATATTAATATCAAACATAATTTTTTAATTAAAATAAAATAAAAAATAAAAAGGGCAATTATGTACATAATACAAAATTCTTTTATATCTATATATGTAATAAATACACTTTAATATTTATATATATAGCACACAAATCTAAAATATTATATCAAAAATAGCATCATTATTAATTTGGGAGATTTACATACATGCCACACAATACTCATGTATTTACATATCTAACACCTAAACTTTAAATTTTAGATATAAAACAACTCAATCTTTAATATCACATTGAAAATAGCATCATTACTCACTTTTTGAAAGTGAAATGCATATTTTAAGCACAGAAAAGTGTTAAAGAATTATGTATCTAACTTTAATTGTTAGATATATAAATACATAAGAATTATGTGGTATGCATGTAAATCTTCCTATTAATTTTAAAGGGGATATTTAGTTTAATATATTTAGAGTATAAAATAAATCAAATGTTGGGTTTTAACTTTTTGAGTGTTTGACATGATATAAAATAAAAATTAAAATATTTGTGGTGTATTTAAAATATATTGGAAGGATGATTTTATGGTGTATTTTAAATTCACATTATTTAACTGAATTCCAAATACACCGATTGATGTAAAGTGAGAACGATCGCCCCATTGCGGTCGCCTGCATATCACCATTGCAGCCGACCATCACCTTTGATCGTCCATCATCGATCACCGCCTGTGGTGTTTATTTTTGGTTGTGGAGTGGATATCACGCAGATCGTAGGGTACTTATTGAAGTGATCAGATATGACATTAAGGTATGATGTACTATCTTGAAAGATAGATGCCTCACCTTACAATGGACCTAATCGCTTAATAAGGACTCATAAGGCATGATGTGTCTTCGAATATACCAAAGATTTTTCTCATACTTTATATGGAAAAGTAAAGTAAGGTTTTTATATCAAGCCGGGTTCTTAAGTTTCCTATAGAGGCAAATAGGCAAGCCTCCATAGTTAATTACATTCTAAAGAATATGAATTCCTTAAAAATACTCGATTAAAATAGGTAATTATTGTCTCCAAAGATTTCAAGGCTAAACTATCAATGAATTAGCTAATTGGAAAAATCAAGTGAGATTGTTCAATGAGAAGACTTATTTTTGGAATCTAACGGAGAAAGCAAGAAATGAAGCTCGTGATACTAGAAAATCTAGTGAGCATTCTAATCTATTTTATGGTGAGGCTTTATATATTTGAGAGTTAAGAGATTTTATTTGTTTGAGTTGTAATTTTATAAGATTACTAGGGCTTATAATCCAGCAACACAAGATTGTAGAAATATCTACAAGGTGAGGATTTATGTTTGTAGCTCAAAGAAAACTAGCAACCTCGGATTCAAAATCTAGGAGCTTTAACACAAGTTAAAGCGCGACCTAAATCTAAGTGAAAGAAGACATAATGGTTTCCTTTCACTAGAGAGAGTAAACCATCCGACTCTTTTGGACTTACAACTGCCTGGAGTGGCCGCCAGCTAACACCTCCTATGATTCAAAACTATGTGGTCCGGTCTAATGTAATTTCCAGATGGCTAGGCTTTACTATTTAATTGAAAAGAGACTAAAGTCTTAAACCAACTCCCTAAGTGACTAGAGCATGAGTGATATGAGCATATGCCTCAATTTAAAAATGAAAATCTTTACAATTTTATTTCATTTTGACTCATTCATTTGGACTAAGGCTTGAGATTTTTTTATACCTGAATGCATGATGAAAGTTGATTTTTGGCTAAATCAAAAAAGGGAGAGAGTGAAGCTTCGTTATGAGGGGTTGCTCTTATGGGTCAAGCGATATGTGTAGTGTAAGAATGGTGGCCCTCATTTTTAGCAAGAGTCATAGAAGATGCATGCATGATGTGAGACATACAACATACAACTAAGGAGTTGCTAAATCTTTTAATTATCTTGATTATAGCCTAGGCTTTATGATGAAGTTGTGAGTTATTTAGAACTTTAATTATGAGTTGCTAGTTATATAGAAAATTTATTTCATCCTAAGGGCTTACCGTATCTAGACCACACATTAAAGCATCAAATATTAAGAAACTATGAAAAGAAGACAATCCTATTGCACAATCTAAATAAATTATCAATCAATTTTATAGTCTAGCAAAAGAATAAGAGGTGCAGTCGGGTACTGTCATACATCCCGAAAAGAGAAAATATGGGTAATTGAGCTCTACCCTTATACAACCCGAAATATAAAAGAATAATTTTATAATTATAATGAATACATGCTATGGGGGTCTTCATTCTTCATTCTTCCATCCTTTGATTTGATTTGCTCCTTCTTTGATTTTGTATTTGCTTCAAAGGAATCACAGGGCACCCTAGGACAAAGCCTTCTAACCACTACTCATCTAATCTCCCATAGCACTAATTCTAATTCTTATTATAAACTTACATTTATAGAGAAAAGTAAATCTAACTACACATGTAAAATAGATGTTAGTTAAACATACATATAATCGTAAGCAGTTATATCATAATTTTGACTTAGCACCCTACACATGAATAACCAAGCCTACCTATCTTAGCTTGGATCATACTTAGAGGCTTAAGCAACCTGTAAAGAGAGCATTTATATTTAATTTTAAGCAGCCCCTTTATGCATAATCCTTTATAGAAAATATGATTAGGCTAATCACAGCCTACCATCTAGTCTATAAAATATACACTCTAACATCCAGTCTATAATAATACATCACAAATAAAATATACATCATACCAAGCACTGCCCTAACATAAAGCTATAAGTAGTGACTTAATTCTAATGTGTGTTAAGGCTTATGTGGTATGTCTTGCTATGCATTAGAGTTATAGTTCTCTGAGTATAGAAAGATTTAGTTTAATATGAAGGGTTGGTTTCACTTGAAGTTATTCAATTGATTTGAGAATTTTAATTTGATTTTTCTTTTGTTTCATTTGATTATGCTAGCAACTAAGTGTTATAAAGAGAAGAAAAGAGGATTGCTCTCTTTCATCGCTACCTTAAGCCACTTTTAAAGCATGTTAATTTAATTTAGTTATCTTTAGTGAATAACTTATTAAATGATTTAATTAATCCTAAGTTTAGGTTTACCTTAAATGATCTTATTTAATATGAAAGGCATCTTAAGATTAACTTGATTGAACTACTATCACATGGTATATATTATACCATCCCTTTCCATCACACATAACATGCATATGATTTAATCCTAAGTGTATCTATACATACAACATGTTTTAGCACACTTAAATGATGAATGCAAATGTACATATTTGAAGTTTATATTTCTTATTTGATTGAATTATTTAATCATGTTAATTTAAAGTTTTATCCAAATTCTTATACAAAAAGTACATAAGAATGAAATTAAATAGTACGTGTCATTGTTAAACTAGGAAGTGAAGTAATTAAATGACCTCCTTGGGGATACTTAAAGCCTCGTGTTCCCAGGATGTCCAGACTATATACTCATTTGCATTCAAATATATATAAATTTGAATACATGAACATAAGAAAGAAATCTCCAAATAATATGATTAAATAATACAATCACTTGAATAATTATGGATGCATGCATTTTTAATACAAAAGAGGGATTCTCATTCTTTAATCACATGTACACACACATGTATGATATAAACAAATGTCATTGTTAAACTAAGGAAGTGAGGTAATCAAATGACCGCATTTGGGCTACTTAAAGCTTCATATTCCTAGGATGTCCAGACTATATACTTGTTTGTTTAGAAATATATAAATGTATAAATAAATAAGAGAATGAAAATCATGCAAAACTTGTATTTTGTTTAATTGAATTATTTATGTATATGAATTAAAGCTCTTTTAAATTTTGATATTGAAATACATAAGAATGAAATCAAATGGATACATGCCGTTGTTAAATAAGGGAAGTGAGGTAATCAAATGACCTCCTTGGAGCTACTTAAAGCCTCATATTGAGATGTTCAGACTATATATCCATTACCATTCAAGCTTATGTATTTCATGTCCTTGGAGAGGAATAATTAACTACAAACATGTGATTTCATTTAATCAAATTAATTCTTAAGGACAATCATATCAAATAAAATCATTTAAAGCAAACCAAAGCTTTTTTATGTCATTTTAGTTTCACATTTGATTTGAGGAATATGAGAAGAAATTTGTCAATCCTAACTCATTCTCATGTTTGTAAATTAATTTGGTTTAAGAAAAGGTAATTAAGTGAATTTTATGAATTAATTAAGTTGGATTCTTAATTAAATCAATTGATTACCCTTACTTATGCTTCTTTAATTTGATTAACCACTTAATTATGACCCAAAAATGGCATGAACATGTGAGAAAATAAAATTGCAATGCTCCTACAAGGACTTAATGCAAATGACTCATAATTAAATGTTAATTAAATTAAAGAACCTAATTAAGTACTTTTATGATTTTTCCACCCTTATGGGCTAATCATAATTTTTTTAAAGGTCTTTATGTTATTAAACTCATAAAGATGAACCCTTAATTTTATTGTTAATCTGATGTGATTATGATTTTAGTCTTATTAGTTAAGCCACTTAATTAGTTAATTAACCCTTAATTAATCTTCATATTAATTAACTTTTTTTCAAAATGAAGTGGACTTAGGAGAAGAAGCTAGGAAAGAGGTCCTAACCCTACTCCCCTTGTCCATTCATTGTTATACAGAGATTAGTGAGTTTAATTAATTAATTTGTTATTATTTAGGGTGTTAATTATCCATTAAGTAGATTAAGAGAGTAATTAAGGCTTAAATGATCAATTCTCCTAATTAACCAAGCAATAAATCCCAAGAAAATTATGAGAGGTAGAGATCATCCCATTAAACTAATACATAAAGTTTGAGATTAATAACTTAAGAAATCAGGGTTTAATTAAGCTAATTAAGTTTTCATTTAAACTTTAATTAAGCCTTAATCACTCTTCAAAATTAATTAACTTTTATTTTAATTGAATCTCATCTGAAATAATTTGAAAATCAATATTTATTTGCATTATTATGATTTTTCAATGATTTGTTATAAGTTTTCAAAGTTTCAACCATTTTAAATAATTTTTCATAATTTTTATAAAGTCTATTAACTTATTCTACTAAAATGGACTATTTGAGCTTCAAAATTTAATATCTCCCAATCCAGAAATTCTTTAGGCTTGAAATTTTTTTGATAGATGTATTTTAACTTCAATTTCAATATATACAAATTTTAGATCAATCTAATGTATATTTTTTTTTAATCAATGAAATTTGATTTTCACTAAAACCTAAATTAAGCTCGAAATACCCAATAGAAATCAGGGATTTTGAGCATGTTGGATTTATTTTAGAAAGGTGAATCCAATGAGTCTTTATTTGTAATTTTTCGTTGAGTATTTTATTTTTTTATAAATTTTTGAATTTTTAGGCAATATAATTATTTTTTAAAATTGAAAAATCCTAATTTCTTACTTAACTTAGTGAGCACCATGCAGCGCTGACTGGACCACGTGGTTCCATGCATCACCGCATGATTGGGCTATATAGTTCCACGTGGCACGCAGTACCACATGGCATAATTTGATTGGTTGGCGCGGCGCTGATGCGGCTATTGAGCGAGAAACTGCGAAACCGCGCATGTTCGATTCGACCGTCCAATCGGATGATCCAAATCAAATCGCGTGATCCAGAGGCTGCAATGGAGCAGATCTCTCTTCTAATCTCAGTCGTTCATCCCTATTAAAGAGGGATCAGATATGGCTGCTGCTTCGTCTGCTTCCCAACTAGCAAAATCGGCAGACCAAATAAAAAAATGGCGAAATCAGACAAGATGGGGTCTGTTCGGGCTCGAGTTTATGGCAAATCTCGCCAGAAAACTCTTAATTTTGCATCAGGATCATGTGAAATGAAGAATGCAAGAGATATCTAAGGAATTTTTCTAAAATCAAGCAAACATCATCACAAACAAGAGATCCTATCGTTGGCTAAAGGATTTGAAAATTACTTCATCGGGGATGGTTTCTGACGACTATGTTGATCTGAGCACACTCTTAGATGCGAGATGAAGCCTTGGGATGAATCTAGACCCTTACCTCCCCTTGGAATGTTGTATTCACCGATGGCCACCACCTCCTTGAAATCCACTCATTTTGGTGTTCATCTAGCCCAAAGAAAGTGGGGAAAGGGGTCTTGTTGCTTGGAGGAGCTCATAGAGTGTGTGCAATGGTAGAAAAACTTCTTGGAGGCCTCCCTTTCTCTTGTCCTTGATGGTGGCCAAAAATTACCACTAATGGTGATTTTTGGCTCCTAGTGGATGTCCTATGGCTTAGGGTGATTGAGAATGGCAAAGAATCATCCTAGGTGGCTTAGTTTGGTTGACCAAGGCTTGGGAGGTGGCTACCAAGAGGTATTAATGGGTGTCCTATGGGTTTCAAATGCTCCAATTGGGGAGGTGAGGTGAATTCACCTCCCATAAGTTATGACCAACCCAACCACCTCTTGGGTCAAGTGGGGAAATGTCCTAGATGCCTAGGTGGACCATTAGTGGGGTACTAAGTGGCCAAGGAATAGAAATGACCCCTTTCATAGGTGATTTGTCTCATGTGATACCCTTGACCCAAGGGTATAATGGTCATTTAGCATTGAATTTGATTTGGATAGATTTGAAATGAGTCAAAAGTGAGTTGGGCTAAATTTTATGTCATTTGGAGTTCATTTGGTTAGGTTTGGCCCAATTTGACCCATTTGGGTCAAATAATCAAATATGGTTGACCAATTGGTCAAATTAGGTCAAACTAAGGGTTAGGTCAAGTTCATATGATCATTTGGAATATATTGGTATCATTGGTTTGGTTTAATTTGGTTTAGATTTGATTTTGGTTCATTTGAGTTCATTTGGGTTAAATGGGTCAAGTTGACTAATTTGACCCAATTGACTAAATTGGCTTAGGTCATGACTTGGCTTGGGTTTGGTTGATCATTTGGAATGTGTCATGAGCTTTGGTTGAATTTAATTTCGATTTGATTGGGTTATAAGTTGGTTTGACCCTTTAGGTCAAGTTAGGTTCAATAGGTCAATTGGGTATAGTGAGCCATTTGGGCTCACTCGAGGCTTTGGTCAAGTTTAATAATAAATTTGGAATGAACTTGATTCATTGGTTGCAATCAATTTGGATTGGATTTTAATTTGACCATTTAGATCAATTTGGGTCAACTAGGGCCAAGAGGGCCAATTGGGCTTAGTTTGACTCAATTGAAGGTCAAGTCATGTTCAAGTGTTGATTTTGGGTTGGTATGAATTATTGGTTTCAAGAGATTTGACTTAAGTTATAATTTGGCTAGTTTAGGTTCATATGGGTTAAAGAGTTGACTTGGTCAAAGAGCTAGGTTGACTTGGTTTGACCTAATTCATGATGATTGATCAACTTAGGATGATCAACAATCATGTCATGAAATTTGGATTGGTTTAATTCACTTTGATTTGTATTGAATTAGATTTTGGTTCATGTATGTCAAATTGGCCACTTTAGGTTAAGTGAACCAATTGGATTTAGTTAGCTTGATTTTGGGTTGAGTTTGATTTAGTTGAGTTTATATATGGATTTGAGGTTGATATATAAATCCAATTACAATTGGTTTGGGTTCAAATGAGTTTTGGTTTATTTGAATATTTCAAGTCAAATGGGCTAAGTTGGGTTTGACTTGGGTTGATTTTGATTTAGCTTGATGATTGTAGATTTTATTTATATTTGGAATGATGATTGAATGTATAATTGATTTATGTGAAAATCAATTGAATTTGGGTTTTGGAATGAAGAATTTGGCTAAGTCCATGGAGTTGGTTCAAATGACTTAGGAAGGGTTTTGATTTAATTTGAATTAGTTTGATTTAGTTTTGATAATTTAAATATAGATTTTATTTATATTTAGGGAGATGATTGAAGATATAAATGGATTATGAGAAAATCAATTGATTTTAGATTAATTTAGATGATATTTTGACTAAGTTTATGAAATTGATTCAAATGACTTAGGAATGATTTCAAGTTTGGATTTGATCATGGGCTTCAATCATTTGGCTTGAGATTTGAATTTGGATTTGAAATTGAGTTTGATTATAGGTTTGATAGGGTGAATCTATACTGGATTTGGGTTGTGGGGTAGGAGGGTCATCCTAATCCTATGATTAACCCTTCTAAGTCTCTATGTCTAGGTTAAGTGTTCACCTTATCACTAGAAGTGTCTTATAACTAGAAGGCTCCTAAGTCTAAGATGAGGAGGTTGGAAACTCATTCCAAAAGTGAGGTCAATAAAGAGCCTAGTGATTATTCCAATCTATCTTATAATTGAGCTTTATATATTTGAAAGTGAAGAAAATTATATATTTGAATTGAAATTTTATTAGCTTATAATCCAACACTACAAGATTATAGAAATGCCTAAGAGGTGAGGATTTAAGCTTATAGCATGAATGAAACAACTATCTTGGATCCTAAATTTAGGGAGCTTTAGCACGAAAAGCATGACCTAAATCTAAGCGATAGATGGACATAATGGTTCACCTCCATAAGAGAGGATGAACCGTCCGACTTCTAGACTCATAACCGCCTAGGGTGGCTGCCAATTAACTGCTCCTATGATTTTAAAATCATGTGGTCCGATCATATAAAATTTCAAGATAGTTGGGCCATTATTTATTTACAAAAGAGACTAAAGTACTTAAACCCACTCTCTATGAGACTAGAGCATGAGTGGTATGAGTAATGACTTAATTTAATGCAAAATCTTTTCAAATTTTATTTAATTTTTGACACTTCATTCGGACAAAGGCTTTAAGATTTTGATGCTTGCATGCATAAAATAAAGTTGTTGGCTAAATCGATGAGAAAGGGGTGTTTTCCAACTTAAGGGATGCCCTCACAGGTCAAACATTCCCATATCGTGCAAAGATGAAAATCTCCTATTTTGAAGAGCGAAACAATACGTATGCATGATGTCAAACATATAACCATTCAGCTAAGGGGTTGTTAAATCTTTTAGTTATCTTATTTAAGACCTAAGCTTTATGGTGAGGTTATGAGTTGTAGAAAATTTTAGTTATGAGTAATTAGTTGGGTAGAAAATTTATTTTATCCTAAGAGCCTAATCATATCCAGGCCACACATTAAAACATCAATCATTAAAGAAACTATGAAAAAACATGCCATTTCTAATGTGCAAAATAAACACAACATCAAATAATTTTATAAAATTAGTGCAAAAGAATAAGAGGCCGGTGCGGTCGGGTACTGCCATATAACCCGAAAAGAGAAAAGGTGGGTAGCCGAGCTCTATCCTTACACAACCTGGTATATGCAAGAATAATTACAATTACAAATGAACAAATGCTATGGGGGTCTTCTTACTCCATTTCTTCATATCTTCTTTCTTCCTTCTCTTGATTTGGATGTGCTTGCTTCAACGACATCACAAGGCACCCCAGGATAAAGCCTTATGGCCATTGTTCATCCTAATATCACTCATCCTAATTCATAATGCAAAATTACATTGAAAATAGGAAAGGTAAATCTAACTACACCTATAAAATAGAGGTTAGCTAAACACACATATAATCCCAAGCAGTTATATGTATAGTTTGGACTTAGCACCCTGCACATGGGTAACTAAACCCACCTGTCCTAACTTGGATTATACTTAGGGGTTTAAGAAACTTGTAAAGAGAGCATTTATATTTATCTTTAAGCATACCCTTAAGCATAATCCCCTATAAAAATATGATTAGGTTAATAGTGGACTACCATCCAGTCTATGAAACATACACCCTAACATCCAGTCTAAAATAATACATCACAAAATAAAACATACACCATACATACACCATCCTAACATAGAGCTAGAAGTGATGACTTAAATCTAATGTATGTGTTAAGGCATGGTGTGGTATGTCTTACTAAGCATTTGGGTTATAATTATTTAAGTTTGGAAACAATTCAAGTTAACATGATGGTGGATTTTATTTGAAGTAGTTTAATGTATTTGTGGATTTTAATTTGTATTTTATTTTGTGTCATATGATTTATACTTAGCAAATAAGTATTATAAAGAGATTGAAGAGTATTACCCTCTTTCATCCCTACCTTAAACCATTTTCTAAAGCATATTAACTTGAGATTTAGTTCTATTTAGTGAATAGCTTATTACACATTTTTTTAATTAATCCTAAGTTTAGGTTCACTTTAAACAAACGTATTCAATATGAAAGACTTCTTAAGATTAATCTAATTGAATTACTACCACATAACATATATCAAATTCCTCCTTTCCATCACATGTGACATACATATGATTTAACACTTAGCATATCTATACACACATTATGTTTTGACACACTTAAATTATGAATGTATGTGTATGTTTGAATTTATATTTTATTTGATTGAATTATTTAAACATATTAATTTAAAGCTTTATCTAAATTCTTATACAAAAAGACATAATAATGAAATTAAATAGGTACGTGCTTATTGACCTCACTTTTGGAGTGAGTTCTCATCCTCTTCTTAGACTTAGGAGTCTTCTAGACACTAGGACTTCCTTAGTCATAGGACACTTCTAGCACTTAGGTGAACACTTAACCTAAGCCTGGAGACTTAGTAGGGTTAACCATAGGATTAGGCTATGCCTTAGGACTTAGGGAGATCCACCCACCCTACAGCATAATCCCAATCCATGTTCACCTTCTTAAGCCATAACCAAATATAAAATTCAATTCAAATACCAAATTCAAATCCAAATCCAAATCCAAATTCCAAGCCAAATGATTGAAGCTCATGATCAAATCCAAACTCAAAATCAACCTAAGCCCTATGATTTTATCTTATGGACTTAGCCTTAGCCAAATCCAAATCAATCCAAACTCAATTAATTTTCTCAAATATCAACCCTTCAATCAATCCATCAAACTTACAATCAAGCTCAATTCCAAGACCAAATCAATATCCAAGTTAAATCAAATCCAAACTTAAGTCCTTTGAATCAATTTCATGAGCTTAGCCAAAATTCCCATCCAAATCAATCCAAAATCAATTGATTTTCTCATAATCAATTTATATCTTCAATCACCTTCCTAAATATAAATAAAATCTACAGTCAAAAAATCAAAACTAAATCAAACTAAACCAAATAAAATCAAGATCCAAATCTATGTTCTAGACCTACCTTTATGAGTAGCCAAATTTGCCTTCAAATCATTTCAAACTCAATTAATTTTCTCATGAATCAATCATATCTTCAATCATCTTCACAAATATAAATGAAATACACATTCAAATCATTAAAACTAAATCAAACTAAATGAAAATCCTCCTTAAAACCCTTTGAGCTAACTCATAAACATAGCCAAAATCTCATCAAAATCAAGCCAAAGTCAATTGATTTTCTCATAAATCAATCATTCATTCAATCATCTCTCCAAATATAAATGAAATCCACAATCATCAAGCCAAATTAAAATTAATCTAAGTCAAACCCAACTTAGTCATTTTGACTTCAAATATCCAAATGAACCAACACTAATTTGAACCCAAATTGATTGCAGTTGAGTTTATATATCAATCCCAAGCTCATATATAAACTAAACTAAACTCAAAACAAACCAAAACTGATTCAACTAAACCTAATTGATCCATTTAACCCAAAGTGGCCAATTTGACCTATCTAAACTAAAATTTAATCCAATTTTAATCAAATTAAACTAAGCCAACCTAAATCTCATTCCATGATTGTTGATCACCCTAGGTTGATCAATTATCACAAATTAGTCAAACTAAGTCCACTTGGTCCTTTAACCAAGTCAACCCTTTTAACTCTTATGAACCCAAACTAGACAAATTGTAACCTAAGCCAAACCCCTTGAAACCAATGATCCATACTAACCCAAAATCAACATTTGATTATGACTTAACCTTCAATTGAGCCAAACCAAACCCAATTAGCCCTCTTGATCCAAGTTGATCCAATTGATCTAAAAGGCCAAATTGGGTCAAATCAAAATCTAAACTAAATTGATTGCAACCAATGGCTCAAGTTCATTCTAAATTGATTGTTGAACTTGACCAAAGCCTCAATTGAGGCAAACCAAAACCAATTGGCCCTCTTGACCCAAGTTGACCCAAAGTAACCTAAAAGGCCAAATTAGGTCAAATAAAAATCTAAACTAAATTGATTGCAACCAATGGCTCAAGTTCATTCCAAATTGATTGTTGAACTTGACCAAAACCTCAATTGAGCCCATTTGACCCAATAGACCAAATGACCTATTGAACCCAATTTGACCTAAAGGGTCAAACCAACCTAAAATCTAATTAAATCCAAATTAAACTCAACGAAAGCCCACAACATATTTTAAATGATCAACGAAACCTAAACCAAAAGCCCCATGGCTAATTAATTTAAATCATCAACTTGACCTATTTGACCCAAATAAAATCAAATCTAAGCCAAAACAAATCAAACCAATGATACAAAAATACTCCAATTGATCATATGAACTTGATTCAACCCTTGGTTTGACCCAATTTGATCAATTGGTTAACCTAACATGATTTGACCAATTTGATCTAAATGGGTCAAATTCAGCCAAGTTGAACCAATCAACTCTGAATGACTTGAAATTTGGCCCAACCCACTTTTGAATCATTCCAAATCTACCCAAATTAAATCTAATGCCAAATGACCATTCTACCCTTAGATCAAGGGTATCACATGAGACAAATCACCCATATAAGTGGTCATTTCTCTTCCTTGGTCACTTGACATTCTCTTATTGGTCCACATGGGCACCTAGGATACTGCCAAACCTGACCCAAGGGTGGTTGGGTCAGCCATGACCTAAGGGGAGGTAAAATTACCTCACCTCTCCCATTGGTGCACTTGAACCCACTAATCCCCCTTGGTAGTCACCTCCCAAGACTTGGCCAATCAAATCAAGCCACCTAGAATAATTCTCTGCCATTCCTAGCCACCATCAGTGGCTGGACATGCACAAACTTCTAAACTCAGCCGAGCCACCCAATCTTGGGAATGAGGGGGTAAACCCCCCTCATTTCAATCCGAAATGAGCGTTTGAGCTTAGGGCATCCTCAGTGAGAGCTAGAGCATCCTCAAGAGAGTTTCCCAAAGCTTTTTCAAAACCCCCAAGCCTCCCTATTCTCAATTTTCCTTCAAGCCAAAACAAGACATCCTCCCCTTGATTCCCATTTTCTCAAACAGCAACCAAAGTGCAATTAACTTTGCACACACCATCTCTAGTGCCAATCGAGCAATAACAAATCATCTCCCAAACTTTCTAAGCACCTGAGGTGTGACTTCAATCAAGGTTGAGCTCCAAATCATCAATTTATGGCCTTCTAAGTGAACGATGAGTACTTGATTTAATTACTACTAATTAGAGCTTCATCTCTACTAGAAAAAGCTTCCTCAATCAGATTTGCCACTGTTCTTGAGCTCGGTGAAGCATGCCATTAAAACCAAGATTTGGGTGAAAATGAGTTGAATCTTTTTGAAGAAAATGTTCATCTCATGTGATCTCAACCATTGGATCCCCTCCGATCAATGTCATGAAGGTGTGGGTTTCATTTGGAGTCGATCCGAGCTCAGATAAGCTTGGATCATGTGAGAAATGGCAGATAGACTCCATTTTCCCTCACTCATGTGACGATAGATCACACATCTTCCATTTTATATAATCAGAATGGGCGATCATGATTATATATGATAAATTGATTCGATTTAATTTTATTAAGCCATAAAATTAATCATGGTCATCCATCTTAGATCGGATGACACACGAGAAAGCGCATCCACCGCCACCACGTAGGCACTAAGTCGGATAAGTTTTAAGTAGCCAATCCCGCAGTGCCACGTGGAAAGTGCACCACGTGGCCGCCATGATGGGATTATTATTTAATTAGGCTTAATTAATCATTTTTAATGGTTGAAACTTCCAAAAATCATAACAAATTATAGAAAAATAAAAAATGCAAATAAATATTCATTTTAAATGTATTTCAAAGGAGAATTAATCAAAAATAATTCTATTAATTTTGAATAGTAATTAAGGCTTAATTATAGTTTAATTATAAAATTAATTAGCTTAATTACTCTTTAACTACTTGAGCAATTAATCCCAAATTTTGTGAGTTAATTTAATTGGTTGACCTCTACCTCCTATGATTTTCTTGGGATTTATTGCTCACTTAATTAAGAAAATTGACTAATTAAGCCCTAATTACTCTCTTAATTTAATTAATGATTAATTAATCTCATGAACAGTAATAAATTGATTAATTAAGTTCATTAATCACTATCCAACAATGAATGGACTAATGGAATGGGGTTGGGACCTCTTTCCTAGCCCCTTTCCCTAAGTTCCCTTCATTCTTCAAAAGGAAATTAATTAAAGCTTAAACTAATCAATTAAATTGCTTAATTAATTAAATTGAAATCATAATCACATCAAATCTTAACTAATCAATTCATGAGATAGATCTTTAGGTCTTTAATAACCTAAAGGAGTTTAATGAAACTATGGTTAGTCCACATGTGTGAAAAAACCATAAGAGTAATTAATTAAATTCTTTAATGTAATTAACTATTAATCATGAGTCAATTGCATTAGACCCCTTTTATTTCCTAAGATCATTACAAGTTTACTTTCCATGCATATCATGTTGGCTCATGATTATTTAGTTAATTACTTTAAGGTGACATAGGAAAGGGTTAATTAATGCACTTAATGCATACTATAACTCAATTAACTCATAAAATTAACCTATTAAATCTCATTAAACTAAATTAATTAACAAATATGGAAATGGGTTAGGATTAGCAAACTTCTTCTCACATCCTTAAACCAAATCAAAACATGAAATAAAAAATATATTAAAAAGCTTTGGTTTACTTTAAACGGTTTTATTTCATATGATTGTCCTCAGGAAATAATTTAATTGAATAAAATCATGTGTTTATGTTTATTTATTCCTTTCTAGTCATGTTAAATTTTGTATGTCATTTAGAATCATGCATTCATCTTTCCAAAATTATATTAAATCAAATGATTTTCTTTTATGTAAACATGCATGTGTTGAACTAATTTGTAATATAAGTGGCTATTATCACTAATAAATTCAAATTACTTTCCAAAGTTTATAAATCAATTACATTGATTAGAGTGGTAGTAGTTATGAACATATATATGTGAAGTAAAGCTTTCTTTTTCTTAATTCATATGTAGTTTTATATGTTTTTGAATGTTAATAAGTATAGTCTGATGTACTTCGTTCAGTTACGTATTGCTAAGGAGGTCGTTTGATTACCTCTTCTGAATAGTTAATAGCGACACATACTTATTTGATTTCATTTACATGTGTTTCTACATTATAATTTGGATAGAACTTTGATCCACATGCATAAATATTTCAATCAAATAAAAAATACAATCTTTGTATGATTTTCTTCATTTATTTAAGTATACATCGATATGTATTTGAGAAAAAGCAAGTGTTTAGTCTAGACATCCTGGGAATACGAGGTTTTAAGTAGCCCCAAGGAGGTCATTTGATCACCTCACTTCTCTGGTTAACAATGGCACATACTTCCTTATGTCTCTTATACATGTGTGTGTGTATTTAATTATGGAATTAGAACCCTTTTCTTTTTTCAAGGATACATGCATTCTACAATCACCTAAATGATTAGCATGTGTTACATATAAGTTAATGCTCTCTTTCCTATGATTCATGTATAAATTTACATAGGTTTGGAATACCAATAAGTATATAGTTCGGGCATCCCAGGAATACAAGGCATTAGGTAGCCCCAAGAAGGTCATTTGATTATCTCACTTCTGTGGTTGATAGCGACACGTACTTATGTAATTCCGTTCTCATGTATTTTGGTATTAGAATTTGGATAGAGCTTTAAATTAATATGGTTGAATAATTCAATCAAAATAAAATATATAAACTTCAAACATATATATACATTCATCACTTAAGTGTGTCAAAACATGTCACATGTAGAGATACACTTAGGATTAAATCATATGCATGTTATATGTGATGGAAAGAAAAAAATTGAATACAAGTCATGTGGTAATAATTCAATTAAATTAATCTTAAGAAGCCTTTCATCTTGAATAGGATTATTTAAAGTGAACTTAAACTTAGGATTAATTAAATCATTTAATAAGCCATTCATTAAAGAGAATTAAATCAAATTAACATGCTTTAGAAAGTGGCTTAAGGTAGGGATGAAAGAGGGCAATCCTCTTTCTTCTCTTTATAACACTTAGTTGCTAAGTGTAATCATATAAAACAAAAGAAAACATAAATTAACTCATCACTTCTAGCTCTATGTTAGGGTGGAGTATGATATGATGTGTGTTTTGTTTTATGATGTATTATTTTAGACTGGATGTTAGGGTGTATCCTTCGTAAACTAAATGATAGGCCTATATTAGCCTAATCATATTTTCTGTATGGGATTATGCTTAAGGGATGCTTAAAGATAAATATGAATGCTCTCTTTGCAGGTTGCTTAAATCCCCTAAGCAAAATCCAAGTTAGGATAGGTGGGCTTGGTTACCCATGTGCAGGGTGTTAAGTCCAAATCATATATATAACTGCTTGGGATTGCATGTGTGTTTAGCTAATACTTGTTTTGCAGGTGTATTAAGATTTACTTTTTTTTTTAATTTTTGATGTAATTTTACATTTGGAATTATGATTAGTGCTATGGGGGATTAGGATGAGCAGTGGCTACAAGGCTTTGTCCTGGGAGGCCCTTTGATGCCTTTGAAGCAAACACTTCCAAACTAAAGAAGAAGGAAGAAAGAAGATATGAAGAAATGAAGGAAAGAAAGCCCCACAACATTTAATACTATTGTAATTATTCTTTAATATTCTAAGTTGTATAAGGATAGAGCTTGGCTACCCACCTTCTCTCTTTTTGGGTTGTACGACAGCACCCAATCGCACCGGCCTGTTATTCTTTTATGATAGTTTATAAAATTGATTGATGTTATGTTTAGATTGTGCATTAGGATGGCATGCACTTTATAGTTTCTTCATATTTAATGTTTTAATGTGTTGTCTGGATGGGATTAGGCTCTCAGGATAAAATTAATTTTTCTACCCCAACTAATCACTTATAACTAAATATTAATTTACTCATAACTTCACCATAAAGCTTAGGCATTAACCAAAATAACTAAAATATTTAGTAATCCCATAGTTGTATGGTTGTATGTCTCACGTCATACATATCATCTTGAATCACTCTTGCAAAATGAAGGTCTCCATCCTTACACACATAGGAACCGCTTGACCTGTGAGGGCATCCCTTACTAATGGAACTTTACTCTCTCTCTTTTGATTTGGCCAACAATCTATTTTATCATGCATTTAGGCATATAAAAATTCCAAAGCCTTTGTCAAAATGATGTGTCAAAAAGAAATAATATTTGAAAATATTTTGCATTTATAAATTAAATCATATGCTCATATCACTCATGCTCTAATCTCTTAGGGAGTGGGTTTAGGACTTTAGTATTTTGTAATTAAATAACTACCCTAGCCATCTTATAATTCATGAGACCAGACTACATAGTTTTAAAATCATATGAGGAGTTAGCTGGCTGCCACTCCAGGTAGTTGTAAGCCCAGAAGTTAGGTGATTTACTCTCTCTTGTGGGATAAACCATTATGTTCACCTGCCACTTAGATTTAGGTTGTGCTTTAGCTCTCACTAAAGCTCCATAGAATTAGGATCTGAGATTATTTTTTTTCTTTTGAGCTATAAGCATAAATCCTCACCTCTTAGGTATTTTCACAATCTTATTTTATTGGATTAGCAATCTAATAAAAATTTAACTCAAAGTAAATAATTCACTTTCAAATATATAAACTCAACCATAGATAGGAATCTTTGCTTCCATTTATCATGCTTTCCTATACATTAAAAAATTTTGGAATAATAGTCCTCTTTTCATGAAAACTTAAAACCAATTTATCTCCTACTTTCATCCATGTAAAGTAGGAAAAATCTCTTGTATGAAACCCATCAAGCCTTAAGAGTCCTTATTGGGTGATTAGTCCATTGAAGGGTGGTGTCTCTATCTTTGAGATAGTACATCATACCTCTAATACCTAGATCATTGTGATGTCCCCCTACCCCATATCCAAAAATAAACACCACAGTGCCGTTGTTAAACCAGGGAAATGAGGTAATCAAATAACCTCATTGGGGCAAGCTAAAGTCTCATATTTTCGGGATGTCCAGACTATATACTCATTTGCATTCAAAGATACATGAATTCATATACATGAACATAGAAATTATGCTCCAAATCATATGGCTAATTAATTCAACCACTTAGTCAATTATGAATGCATGCAATTTTAATATAAAAGGGGATTTTCATTCATTAATCACACATACATACACATGTATAAAGATATAAACAAGTATGTGTCATTAACCAGGAAAGTGAGGTAATCCAATGACTTCCTTAGGGCTAGCTAAAGCCTTGTATTCCCGGGACGTCCAAACTATATACTTGATTTTTTTTAAATACACATGAATGTATACATAAATGAAGGAAAGAAAATTATGCAAAGATTATATTTTTATTTGACTGAATCATTTATGTATATGAATTAAAGCTCTACCTACATTCTAATATTGAAGTACATAAGAATGAAATCAAATGGGTATGTGTCATTGTTAAACTAGGAAGTGAGGTAATCAAATGACCTCCTTAGGGCTAACTAAAGTCTCGTATTCACAAGATGTCCATACTCTATACTTATTACCCTTCAATCTTATATAAATCAACACATGAATAGAGGAAAGAGAACTCAACATTCACACACTTAAGCTATAAGCATATGAATTTCTTATGTATTTATAACTAGCATCATAACACATATTATTATTCATTTATAAGCTTTTGAAAAATACATTTGGATTTAATAATGATAATAGCCACACATATATTAAATTAAATCAACATATGCAAGCTTACATAAAGAAAATATATTTTATTTTATTTTGAAAAGATGGATGCATGAATTCAAATGACATACCAAATTTAACATAATTGGAAAGAGAACAATCAAATATAAGCATGTGATTCATTCAACCAAACTAGTTCCTAAGGACAATCAACCAAATTTCTTTATTAATTAAGTTTTGGATTTGATTTGATTTAAAGAGGAGAAGAGAAATTACCACTTGCTATTTTAAACCCATTCCCACATTTGTGATTTGATTTAGTTTAAGGAAATGTAATTAAATTTATTTTATGGGTTAATTAGGTTGAACTCTTAATTAGATCAATTAATTACCCTTACCTATGCGACCTTAAAGTAATTAACTAAATAATTATGAGCCAACATGATATGCATGCAAAATAAACTTGCAATGATCGTAGAAAATAAAAGGGGTCTAATGCAACTAGTTCATGATGAATAGTTCATTAAATTAAGGGACTTAATTAATTACTCTTATAGTTTTTCCACACATGTGGACTAACCATAATTTTATTAAACTCCTTTAGGTTGTTAAACACCTAAAGATCTACCCCTAATGATTTAGTTAATTAAGGTCTGATGTGATTATGATTTCAATTTAATTAATTAAGTGATTTAATTAATTTCATTTTTAAAAAAGGTGAAATAAACTTAGGGAAAAAGGTTAGGAAAAAGGTCCCAACCCTATTCCTTAGTTCACTTACTGTCAAGAAATGATTAATAAACTTAATTAACCAATTTATTACTGTTCATGAGATTAAATAATCATTAATTAACTTAAAAGAGTAATTAATATTCAATTAGTCAATTTTCCTAATTAGGTGAGTAATAAATCCCAAGAAAATCATGGGAGACAGAGGTCATCCCATTAAATTAACCCATAAAATTTGGGATTAATTACTTAAGTAATTAAAGAGTAATTAAGCTAATTAATTTTATAATTAAACCATAATTTAGCCTTAATTACTGTTCAAAATTAGTTAAGATTATTTTTCATTAATTTTCCTTTGAAATACTTTTAAAATGAGTATTTACTTGAATTTTTCTGATTTTTCTATGATTTTTTATGATTTTTAGAAATTTTAGCCATTAAAATTAATTAATTTGCCATAATTAAAGCCTAATCCCATGTACATGGTGACCTGAAACTCTTTCCACTTGATCGGGATTGGCTACTTAAAACTTATGCGACTCAACCTTACGTGGCGGCGGTAGGATGCATTTTCTCTTTTGCTGTCCGATCTAAGATTGGATGGCTACGATTAATTTCGTAGCTTAATAGGATTCAGATCGATCTAGCAGATCTAATCATGACCGACCATTACGATCACACAGAACAGACGGTGCGTGATCTACCATCCTGTGAGCGACTGTTGACCTCACTTTTGGAGTGAGCTCTCAAGTTCTCCATCTTAGACATAGGGCTCCTCTTAGACATTAAGAGTTCTTTAGTCTTAAGACACTTCTAGTGATTAGGTGAACACTTAACCTAACCTTAGAGACTTAGAAGAGTTAGCCATAGGAATAGGTCATGCCTTAGGGGTGTTAGGAAAACTTGCTTACCCTATAGCTTGAACCAAATCCTTACTTCCTTCTTTCAAGTCAAACTTCTAATTCAAATCAACTTCAAATCCAAATCAACTTCAAACTCAAACCAATTCCAAATCAAATCTCAAATAAATTCCAACTTAATTGATTTTCACAAACCTTAAATCAATTTCAATGGATTTTCTCAAATCATGAATCAATTCCAAATGATTGACATCCATGATCAATTCTAAATCCAAAATCTTTCTTAAGTCATTTTGATTTCATCTTATGGACTTAACTCAAATCAAATTCAAATCATTTCAAATTCAAAAAATTTTCTCATAACTCATTTATATTCTCATTTATATTCACAAATATAAATGAAATATAAATTCAAATAACCAAAAATAAATTCAAAACTCAAACCCAAATTTAACTTAAAACCAACCTATACCCTTTTAAGTCAAATTCTTGAACTTAGTCAAATCAAACTCAAATCAATCCAAGCTTTTGGATTTTCTATTCAAACAATCAATTCTTCAATCACAAACCAAATTCAAACATAAATTTCAATCATCAAACCAAAATTAAATTCAAAACTCAAACCCAAAACAAACTCATGTTCATCTTTTGAACTTGGAATTTTCAAATGAATCGAAACCCATTTGACTCCAAACCACTTGCAATTGGATTTATATTTCAATCATAAGTCCATATATAAGTTCAACCAAAGTTGAATCAAGCCTTGATCGAGTTAATTGATCACTTAGGCTCATTTGACCCAAAGTGACATAAAATAACTTTTTGAGCCAAATTCTAATCCTACCCAAATTGGATTGAATTAAGCCCATCTAAGCCTCACATTGTGAGCAACAATCATTATAAGATGATCAATCACCCAAATTGGGTCAAACCAAGTCAAACATAGCCTTTGACTAAGTCAACATGTAACCCAAATGAAACCCAGATAGCCAAAATCCACCATAGGCCAAATTGATTGAAATCATTGATCAAAACCAATTTGTGGTCAATGATTGGACTTGACCAAGTCATCATTTGAGCCAAACTTAGCCCGATTGGTCACTTGACCCAAGTTGACCCAAGTTGACCTAACAAGCTAAAATGTGTCAAATCTTGATCTAAGCTAAATTGATTACAACCAATGGGTCAAATTCATTCTAAATCACTTATTGAACTTGACAAAAGGCTCAATTAGCCAACTAGACCCAACCTAGCCCAATTGACCATGAACCCAACTTGATCTAAAAGGTCAAATCAAGCCAAAATCAAACCAAAGAAAAATTGATTGAAACCAAAGCATGCAAAATATTTTAAATGATCAACCAAGCCTAAACCAACCCATGACCTAACTCAATTGGGTCAAATGGGTCAAATTGGTCAACTTGACCCATTTGACCTAAGTGAACTCAAATGAACCAAAACCAAATATAAATCAAATTGAACCAAATCAATGACACAAAAATATTTCAAATAATCATTTGAACTTGACCTAGCCAATGGTTTGACCCAATTTAACAAATTGGTCAACTTGACCTAAGTTGACCCATTTTGACCTAAATGGATCAACATGAGCCAAATGATATCAAATCAACACCAAATTCATTAAAATTGGCACAACCCATTTTTCAATCATATCAAATGCCAAATCAAAATCAAAGCAAATGACCATTTTACCCCTAGGTCAAGGGTAACCTATGATTAAATTCACTTGGAATTTGATCATATTCCAACTTAAGACCACTTGGCATCCTCCTAGTGGACCATTTGGGCACGAAGGAGGGTGGTGCACATGACCTAATGGATTTGGGCCAGCCAAACCCAACCCAAAGCCAAAACTAACTACCTCTCAAATTTCTCCACATGGATCACCTCCCACACTCATTTTAACCCATGTGCAACTCCACACTCCCACTTTTTTTTCCAAAACCGAACCACATGGCACTCCGAACAACCTAAACAACCCATTCTATGAGAGCAATTTGATCAAAATCATAAAATGAGCATCAGTCATTTGATTCAAGTAGGGGGAGATATACTCCCCCTCATTCCATTCCAATTCACTGACCTTGAATTTGATTGAGCTCAGAGGATCAAAAGCAAGTGTCCTAAGCTCCTCCAAGCATTCCTAAGCTCAATTGAATTTCCTCTTCTAGGTTTTGACTAAGCCAAAAATAGGGGAGGTGTGAGGATATTCCACTTCGTTCAATTCTCAACTAAAGTCTAATTCCTCTTGCAAGCACCATCAAGGCACTAATTTGAGTTCATCTAAAGCAAATCCCAAGCATCCATGCCATGGGAAGGAATACTTAGACTAAAGCCGCAAGCCATTGAAGCAAGCTTTGGTCAATTAGAAGATCTACTATAAATTGAAACTTAAAACCTTCAATAGTGCTTCATCTCCACTAGATGAAGCTACCTCAATGCTTGGAAGTGCCAATGATAGCCTCCGGGGAGGTATGCCTCAAAACTAAGCTTAAGTTAGAACATCTTTGTTCTTTTGTGAAGGGAAGTGTAATCCCATTGAATTTCCGCCATTAGATGTGCTTCTTCTTACATCTTGATGGTGGGGTTGAATCCTAGCCCAATCCAAGCTTAAGTGAGCTCGGATCAAGCCATGGAGGATGGATGGTCTCCATCTCCCATAGGCGATGGCAAGGATGAATCATGGACCATTCATCCCACGTGTTTTGGATGGCCAGTCTTGATTAAAATATGCTTGATCCACTGATTAAAAATTTAGATCAACGAGTTTTATCCTGGCCGTCCGATCAAGCGTCCGATCCTTGATCAGATGACCAAGGAGAAAGCACACAGTGCCGCCGACTGATGCGACATGTGATTTGATAACTTAAATAACCAATCCCGCCGTGCCACATGGAAAATACACTTCACATCAGCAGACCACATGGTGTCGATATCATTAATTATATAATTAGGCTTTTTAATTACTCAATAATCACAAAAAATTCATAAATTCATAACTAAATGTAGAAAAATCCAAAAAAATACAGACTTCTCAATTTGGATTGGTTGGGAAGAATAATATAAAATTTATTTTAATTGATTTTGAATAGTATGCTTCACTCAATTTAGATTTTATTGGGAATATAATTATGTTAATTACTCCTTAATTATTTCATTAATTAATTCCAAACTTCTCAGGTATGTTTAGTGGGATGACTTCTACCTCTCTTAATTTCTTTGAAATTTATTACTAGTTTAATTAGGGTAATTACTTGATTCATTCCTAATCACTCCCTTAATTAATTAAGTGATTAATTAATCTATTAAACAATGATGAACCTATTAATTGAGCTTGCTAATCACTATGAAATATTGAAGGGACTTATGGAATGAGATTAAAATTCCTTTTCCAATCTCTTCTCCCTAAGTTCACTCCATTTGGAAAACATCTAATCAAGTTGTAATTAATGGCTTAATCACTTCATTAATAAATTCAATTAATCAAAATTCAAAATTAAATCATTCTAGATCTCATTAATCTTAATTCCTGGGTAGATACTTAGGTGTTCAATAACCTAAGTGGCTTTTAAGGAAATCATACCCAACTCACATGTGTGGGAAGGTTATGGAAGTACTTAATTAAACCTTTAGTTTAATTAATCAATAATTATGAGCCAATTACATTAGACTCCTTTCTTTCTTAGGTGCATTATTGATTTAAATTCAATGTGGTTGCATATTATGTGTTGGCTCATAATTGTTAGGTTAATTATGTTCAAGTGGTGTAGGTAAGGGGTAATTAATGGACTTAACTCACACCTTAACCTAAAAAAAAGGTAAAATCAACTTAATTGTTCTAAAAATTAAACTAAAATAATTCACACATGAGAAAAATGGGTTAGGACTAGCAAACTCTTCTCACTTTTCCTAAATCAAATTCAAATATAAACATAAAATAAAAATCTCTTTAAAGAATTTGGATTCACTTTAAATAATATTATTTCATAGGATTGTCTTTAGGAATTAATTAGGGTGAATGAAGTTACATGATTACATCACTTTATTTCTTTTCAAGCATGTTAAATGTTATTTGTCATGTGAAGTCATGCATTCATTCTCTTTTCAAAAATCAAATTAAAATGAAATGTTTCCTTTATGTTAAATTGCATGCTTTGGTTAAAGTAAGAATATGAATAGCTATTATCACTACTAAATCAAAAATTATTTTCAAAACCTATAAATCAAAGATTATAAATGAAGGTATTCTACTTATAAATACTTATAAGCTTGCATGTGTTTAGTATAAAATGTGTTATGTGATTTTCTTCTCTTTTCTTAACATAGGTTTGCATAGGATTTGCAAAGTGTATAGATCATTTGAAAAGAACATAACACTTCCTTAAATCCATTCCTATACACTTCTATGTTATTTCTTAAGAATGATCTTCACATTTCATATGTAAATTAAATAACCAAAATCAAACAAACAAACAAAAATCTTTTGCATGATTCCTCATCCATTTATTTTCTTTTTATATATGCACATGTATTTAAGAAAAGTGGTATATTAGTCTGGATATCCTGAGATTGTGAGGCTTTAAGTAGCCTTAAGAAGGTCTTGTACCTTATACCCCTGGTGTAGAACACAGTGGAATTGTACTCACTTATATCTTTCATACATGTAAATGTGCATTTGATTAATGGATACAAAAAATCCCTCTTTTATACTTAAACAAAATCATGCATTCATGAAATATCCAAAATTTTTCTAAACAATATTCATTAGCATCCATCATCAAAGTGTGCTAAAGTTTGTATTTGCATCTATAGGCATGCTTAGGAATCATTCATATGCATGGTATACATGTTGGAAGAAAATAAAGGGTTGTGTGTCATGTGATAGTAATTCACCTTAATTAATCCTAAAATGCTTTTCTTATTGAATAAATTTATTTAGAGCAAATCTAAACTTAGGATTAATTAAAACACATAATAAAATAATTACTAAAAAACTACTAATGAATCTATCTTAGAAATTACTTAAGGTAGAGATGAAAGAGAAGTTCTCCTCTCTTTTCTTCTCTTTACAACCTTTAGTAATTAAGTATAGGTTCATTTAAACTAAATCAAATCATCAAATAAAACTAATTAATTAACTAAAATACTTAATTGAAACCACTTCCTAAGTTGAAACCTCTCACACTTAGAAAACTTTAACCTTAAAAGCCTAGCTAAGACATACCACATGAGCATTAAATGACACACACATTAGGCTAAGTCACAATTTCTAGCTCTATGTTAGGGCGGTGCATGGTTTGATGCCTGATTTTATTTTATGATGTAATATTTTAGACTGAATATTAGGGTGTATCTGTGTAGACTGGATGATAGGATGATCTTATTCTAATCATTTTCTTCTGTAGGGGATTGCGCTTAAGGGGTGCTGTAATAAAAATATAAATGCTTTTATAGTGCAGGTTGCTTATACCCTAAGCATAATCCAAAAATAGGCCAAGTGGACTTTGTTACCCATGTGTGGGGTGCTAAGTCTAATTTATTCATATACATGCTTGGGATTGTTTGGTTTAATAAGCTAATCTCTATTTTATAGGTTTTAGTTAGATTCATTTTTCTCATTTTCATGAAATTTTGTAAATAGAATTTAGAATGAATGTTATGAGGGAAGAGGAGGAGAACATTGGTCATAAGACTATGTCTTATGTACCATATGAAGCCTTGGAGTCAACTACATCCCAACCAACCAAAAGAAGGAAAGAAAGAAGAAAAGAAGAATGAAGAATGAAGACCCCCATAACATGAATTCTTTCTAAATTGTAATTATTCATTTGTAATTCGGGTTGTATAAGGGTAGAGCTCAGCTACCGACATATCTTTTTGTGTTTGTGCAATGGAGCCCAACCATAAAGGCCTTTTATTCTTTTTATGATAGCTTTATAAATTATTTGATGTTTGTTTAGCTTATGCATTAAGATGACATATTTTTCCTAGTTTCTTGCTTGCTTTGATGAATGGACTGGGTGCGATTAGGCTCTTAGGGAAAAAATAATTTTTCTATCCAATTAATCAACTCAAAATTAAAAAGTAACAATAACTTCACCTAAAGCCTAGGTTATAAATCAAGATAAAATATTTAGCAACCCCTTAACTGGATGTTGTATGTTTCATACCATGCATAAAAATCATCTTGCTTCACTCTTACTTATGGAGGGCTTCCACCTTGCCAGGGAACTTGGCTTGACCGTTAAGAGCCATGGTGAAAACACACCTCCTTCTTGCTGATTTTGGCCCATAACCAATTTCTCATGCATTAGACATATGAATCCCCAGTGTCAAATTGTCTAAAAATAAAAAGAAAACTTAATAAAATTTGCATTAGATTAAGTCATTTATTCATGCCCTACATGATATAGTCTCTTAGAGTGAGTTAAGGACTTAGTCTCTTTCTAAATAAATAATAGCTTAGTTATCTTAAAGCATAAGACTTACCTACATGTATTTAAAATCATAGGAGGGAATTAGTTGGTGGCCACCCCCGGTTGTAAGTCCATAGTCGGTAGTTTATCCTCTTGTAGGTAAACCATATACCCATTTTCACCTTAGATTTAGTTGTGCTTCTTGCCAAAGCTCCTAGATTTAGGATGTCATTTGTTTCTCTTTGGGGCTACAAGCATAAATCCTCACCTCTTAGGCATTTTCATGATCTTGTATGTAAGTATAGATTTCTAATAAAATTCAACTCAAATAAATAATTCTTCAAATTTAAAAATATAAAGCCCAACCATAGGATAGTTTGGGATGCTCACTAGGTCTCCTAGCATCATGAGCATCCCTTACTTATTTCCCTTTGGTTTCGATAATAACTTCCTCCTTTTGATCAATCCCACTTAATCTTCCAAAAATAATCAATTGATTGATAGTCCTATCTTTGAAATATTTAGAGATAATGATCATTTACCTTAATCGAGAGTATTCTTAAGGAATCTCATTCCTTAAGATGTAATTAAATGTAGGGGCTTGCCTCCATAGGGAACTTAACAAACCTGATTTAAAATAAATCTTACTTTACTTTTCCATGTAAAGTAGGGGAAGAATCTCCGGTACATCTGAAGATCCATTATCCTTAGGAGTCCTTATTAAGGTGATTAGGTCCATTGTAGGATGGTGACTTCTGTCTCGTGAGATAAAAATATCTGCGGATCTACATGGTGTCCAACAAATAAGAGTTTTATTTTTTTGTCTTCATTTAATTCATTTTTTTAAACAAAGATAAAATAAAAAAATTTATCGTAGCAATAAAAGATAGAGTCCGTTCATCGTTGCTTGCTTGATCTGAGCTTACCCAAGCTTGGATCAACTCCAAAAGGATCCCACACCTTCACAATGTCAATCAAAGGGGATGCAATGGTCAAGAACACACGAGATGAACATTTCCTTTAAAAACGTCAACCCATTTTTGCCTAAGGATCAATTTTGGAAGCTTACCTCATCAGAGCTCAAGATCGATAGCTCAAACAATTAAGCTCCATCTACAAGTCCATTGAATAACAATTGGATCTTCCTTGCTTCGTTTTGCTTGAAAGGCCATGAACTAATGATTTGGAGCTCAGCTTTGATCGAAGTCCCACCTCCGGTGCTTGGGAAGCTTGGGAGATGATTCATTCTTTCTCGACAAGGCCTCAGGAAGGTGCTCACAAAGTTAATTTAAGTTTGTTGGAGAAATGAGAAAGTTGGGTCAGAAATGGGAGTGTCCTATTTTGGGACAAATAGGAATGACATTTTTGGGATCGAGGAATGAGCTTGGGAGCTTGAGGAATGTCTTTGGTAGCTCGTCTTGGGTAGCTAGGGCTCTAAGGAATGATTTCATGTGGGTTTGAGTGGAAATGAGGGGGTGTATACCCCCCTTCCTCTTGATCTAATGTGGGATCGAATTTGGCTTCTAATGGTAGCTTGACCATCTTATTTCTGGGTGGTAAGGAGATGAGTTCTTCTTATTGGTTGAAGGTGTGGAGGTCTCAAGGAATCATGGGTGTCATATGGGTTTATGCTTCAATGGGATTGATTTTCCCATGGGTCATTAACACCACAAGTTATAGTGTCCTATCATGGACTATTGAATGCAAGTGGCCAATGGAAATGACCACTTACATGGGTGATTTGTCTCATGTGATACTCTTTAAACAAGGGTAGAATGTTCATTTGGCATTGGATTTGATTTGGGAAGATTTGAAATGAGTCAAAAGTGGGTTAGCTCAAATTTTAAGTGATTTGAAGTTGATTGGATTAGGTTTGGCTCAATTTGGATCAAATGAGTCAAATTAGGTTTTTACCAAGTTGGAATTGGTCAAAAATACAGGTTATCAAGTTCATATGATCATTTGGGATGTATTGGTATCATTGGTTTGATTTTATTTGGCTTAGATTTAATTTTGACTCATTTGATTTCAAATGGGTCAAATGAGTTATAATAATTTGATCAAATTAGCCAATTAATTGGGTTGGTGTTGGTTTGGGTTTGGTTGACCAATTGAAGAAGATTGAAGGCTTTGGTTTCAATTAATTTGGATTTGATTTGGATTTAGGCCAATTTAACCCTTTAGGTCAATTTGGGCTAAGTGGGTCAATTGAGTTCAATTGGTCAATTTGGGTTTAATTGTGGCTTTGGTCAAGTTCAACAATCAATTTGGAATGAACTTGAGACATTGGTTGTAATCATTTTGGTTTATATTTTTGATTTTATTAATTTTCCTTTAGGAATTTGGATCAACTTGGGTTATGAGGGCCAATTTGGTTTGGTTTGGCTCAATTGAAGGTTAAGTCATCTTCAAATATTGATTTTGAGTTGGTATGTGTTGACCTTATTTTTAGAGTGAGTTCTCAACTTCCTCATCATAGATCCAAAATTTTATAACTAAAATATATTTTGAACACTTTATAGCTTTAAACAGAAGGGTTAGCCATAAGAGCCTTTTGAACTTAAGAAAACTTGCCTACCCTAGGGCTTAAACCCAATCCATTCTTTCTTCCTCAAACCAGATCTTAAATCCTATGCAAATTCCAAAATCCCTTCATAAGCCATACAAATCACCTTCATATGCTTAGCTAAAATCCCTTCTTAAGCCCTATGGACTACCTCCATAGGCTTAATCAAATCTTAAACCAAATTATCCCAAAATAAATTGGTTTATTTATAAATCAATTATTTTTTCATTTATATTCACAAACTTAAATGAAATCCATCCTCCAATGACCAAAAATAAATCAAACTAGATCAATTCCCTACTTAAGCCCTTTTGACCTAAATCCTTAAGCTTGGTCAAACTTGCTTCTAAATCACTCCAAACTCAAGTGATTTTCTCATGGATCATCTATATCTTCATTTATATTCCCAAAAATAAATGAAATACAAATCCAAATAGCCAAAACCAAATCAAATCAATTTTTCTAATTTTAGCCTTTTAAGCCATTTCGAACTTGGTGAAATGATTCAAATCAATTCAAAACCCATGGATTTCTTCATGGATCAATCTTTCCTTCAATCACTCATCCAAATATAAACATAAATTACAATTATCAAATTAAACTTAAGTCAACCCTCAAACCAAGTTAGGCTTTTGACTTGAAAACTTCAAATGAGCCAAAATCCATTACTCAAAATTGATTGTTTGGTTATATTTCAATCAGGCTCATATATGAGTTCAACTAAACTTGAATCAAGCTAAAACCAAACCAATTGACCCATTTAGGTCCACTTGACCCAAAGTGACCTAAAGACCTTTTGAGCCAAGTCAATCCAACCCAAATTGGATTGAACCAAGCCATCCAAACCTCTTATCATGATCAATAATCATCTTAATCAACTACCTTGAATTGGGTCAAACCAAGTCAACTTGTCCTTGACTAGTCAACCTTAGCTTAAATGAAACCCAAACTAGCCAAAACCCACAATATACCAAATTAATTGAAACCATTGATTCAAACCCATTCATAATCAATGATTGAACATGACCAAACCCTTAATTGAGCCAAAGCAAGTCCAATTGGCCATTTGACCTAAGTTGGCCTAAATTGGCCTAAAAAGCCAAAATGGGTCAAATTCAAATTAAGCATAAATTGATTGCAACCAATGGCTCAAGTTCATTCCAAATCATTTATTGAACTTAACTAAAGCCACAATCAAGCCCAATTTGACCAATTGGTCAACTTGAACCAACCTAGCCCTAATTGACCTAAAAGGTCAAATTGGCCAAAATTCAAATTAAACCCAAATTGATTGCAACCAATGGCTCAAGTTCATTCTAAATCATTTATTGAACTTGACCAAAGCCATAATTGAGCCCAATTTGACCAATTGGTCAACTTGATCCAACTAGCCCAAATTGACCTATGGTCAAAATAGCCAAAATCAAATTAAACCCCAAATCAAACCAAAGCATAATCATTTTTAATTAACTAATTGAACATGAACCAACACTTAGCTCAAATTTGGTCAAATGGTTAAATTGGTCAACTTAGCCCATTTGACCTATTTGAATCAAATGAGCCAAAATCAAATCTAAACCAATTGATTGAAATTGAACTAAAACTCTCATAATTATCATTTGAACTAAAAGCCTTGGTTTGACCCAATTTGACCAATTGGTCAACCCAATCCAACATGAACCCATATGAACCCATTTGACCATATGAAGCTAAAGCACCCAAAACCAACCCATGGAACCTTTGGCTACCAAACTAATGACCCTAGGTGAAAATCTTCCCAAAAGTAAAGTGGACCATCCAAGGAATTAGCCATTGGACACCTCATTTGTATTGGATTCTCTCCATGAGCAAAATCCACTCTCCCATCACCATGACAACCATCCAATTTTATGGAGCACCAAGCCTCTAGCCCACCTAGAACAACTAGGACTCACCATGGACCAAAGGGAGGTCAAGTCACCTCCTTCATGCAAAGCACCCAAGGACAAAGCAAACTCAATCCCCCATATCTTGCCATACCTCCAGCTTCCTCCACTCTACATGCCATATAGTCAATGGTGACCCTCTGGCGCATGAGCCAAAATCGGGATGAATCCCATCCATCCATCAAGTTTAATTGAGGGGTATACTCCCTCAATTCACATGGCAAACCTCACGATTCGCATTGTAAGTTCCTTTTTGAAACTCCTGAGCCTCAAACTCCCCAAGCTTCCCGATCATTTCTCTCCCATATGAAACCAAAATAGGGGAGCTCCACCTCCAATCCCACTCTCTCAATCCTTCACCTCAATCCAATTCCTTTTGTACTCATGTGTTGTCGAAGTCATTGGAGTTTCCCAAGCTCCAGTTGTGGAATGAGTTGATCAAAGCAGCTCAAGCATGTGAATGGGTCTACCAAGTGATCCATACCAAATTCTAAGCTTCTCAAGCTTTCCTCTACTAGATGAAATCGATCCACGGAACATTTACTCGGTGGTAATTCCTCAAAACCATAGTTTAGGTGAATTTTTCATGGGCCTTTGTGAAGAAAAGTTTCATGTGGGTCGATCTTGACTGTTGGATGTATTTACCTTCTACTCCTGATGGTGTGGGATCAATTTGATCCCAATCTGAGCACTGGAGAGATCAAATCAAATGGAGAAATATGGATAGTATTTGTCTTTCACCATTCGTGAAGGAGACAGATCACGAGCCATCCATTCTGTGTAATCAGAATGGACAGTCCTGATCATGTTAGATCTACCAATTTAATCCCATTAATCTACATTTTTAATCATGACCATTCGATCTTAGATCGGACAGCCCACACAAAATTGCATTCGTCACAATCTAAGTCAGTCGTGGAATGTGATGTTTTAAATAACAAATCCCACCATGCCATGTGGAAAGCGTGCTGCATCTGCTGCCATGTGGAGCCGATGGGATTAGGGCTTTAATTAGGTTAATTAATCCATTTTAATGCTGAAACTTCCAAAATTCATAACTAATTGTAAAAAAAATCCAAAAATATAAATGATTGCTTATTTTAAAGATATTTAGAGAGAATCATTAAAATTATTCAATTGATTTTGAATAGTAATTTTAGCTTAATTAAAGTTTAATAAAAGGTAATTATCCTAATTACTCTTTGATTAAGCATTTAAATAACTCCAAAATTTTAGAGTATGTTTAGGGGGATGACCTCTACCTCCCCTATTTTTTTTGGAATTTATTAGATGTTTAATGAGGGAAATTGGTCAATTGAATTTAATTACCATCTTAATTCAATTCATGATTAATCAAGGAAAAGAACAGTAAATTAATCCACTAATTAAGCGTATTGCCATCTATTAACAGTGAAAAGTCTTAGGGAAATGGTTTAGGTTTACTCCTTATGACTATTTCATTAATCTTCTTCATTTATTTCAAATTAATTAAAGTTCAAGTAATTAATTAGCCACTTAAGTAATCAATTAAAAGAAAATCATTTTATTTTAGCCTAGTGATTATTTGAAATGACTTAATTGAGATTGAGGCATCTTCCTTGATCTCTTTCCCAGTTAACATTATCTAATTAAAATATAATCAAATTTTAATTAAGCAATTAAGGGCTTAATTAAATTAATTTAAAATCCAATTCATTCCTAATTTTCATTAATGAACCTTGGGTAGTTCTTTAGATGTTTAATGGTATAAAGAAATTTAATGAAATTATGATTAGCTTACATGTGTGAGAAAATCATAAAATAATTAAATAAATCTCTTAAGCTTAACTATTAATTATGAGCCAATTGCATTAGGCCCCTTTCATTTCTTAAGTGTATTGCTAATTTACTTTTCTATATGGTTGCATCTCATGTTGGCTCATCATTATTTAGTTAATTAACTTAAGATGATGTAGGTAAGGGTTTAATTAATTGATCTAATTCATACCTCAACCTAATTAAACCATAAAATCAATTTAATTGCTTTTCATTAAATCAAATTAACTCACACATATGGGGAAGGAGATTAGGATTAGCAAACCTCTTTCACATCCCTTAAATCAACATGAAAGCAAAAATTTAAGAAACTTTGGTTTATTTTAAATAAGCTTATTTAATGTGGTTGTCCTTAGAATGAAATTTTAATCATATTTCAAAAATATTCTACTTGTATATAATTTCTTTCAAAATTAATTAAATAAAATTATTTCCTTTATGTCAAATTTGCATGTGTTAATTAGAAATATGTGCGGCTATTATCACTATTAAATCTCAAATATATTTTCAAAAGCTTATTAATGAATAATAATGTATATTGTGATTTTAGTTACATATACATAGGAGGTGCATGTGAATATAAGCTTAGTGTATGAAGTGATGTCTATTTCTTACATTCATATGTTGATTTGCATAAGTTTGAATATTAATGGGTATATTAGTCTGGACATTCTAGGGATGCACGACTTTAAGTAGCCCAAAGGAGGTTCCTACCTTACTCCCCTAGTCTAGAACAATGGCGATGTACCCGTTTGATTTCATTCTTATGCATTTTGATATTAGAATTTGGATATAGCTTTGATTCATTCACACAAATAAATCAATTAAATAAAACTCTACTTTTGCATGATTTTCTATTCTTATAGTTGATTATACATCCATATGTATTTAAGAATAGTGGGTATATTAGTTTGGACATTCTGGGGATGCACAGCTTTAAGTATCCCCAAGGAGGTCTCTCCCCAGGTGCAAAATAATGGCGTCGTACCTACTTAAAACTTTTATACATTTATGTGTATTTAGCTAATGAATGAAAACCCCCCTCTTTCTATTAAAAAGACATGCATTCACATTTTGTTCAAGTGGTTTGATTGATTAATTATATGATTTAGAGTTCTTTTTTTTATACTTTTGCATAAGAATTTAGATAGAGCTTTAAATTAATATGACAAAATAATTCAGCCAAATGAAACATCAATTTCAAGTACATTTGCTTACATTCATCATTTAAGTGTGCTAATATACAAATTTCATGTATATGTATGTTTAGGACTTAATAATCATATGCATGCTATATATGATGGACAGAAATGAACAAACATGTATCATGTGATAGTAGTTCATTCCAATTAGTCTTAAGATACCTTTCTTATTAAATGAGATCATTTAAAGTGAACCTAAATCTAGGACTAATTAAAATATGTAATAAGCCATTCACTAAAGAGAATTGATTAATTAATTCTCTTTAGATGTGACTTAAGGTAGGGATAAAAGAGAGTGACAATCTCTTTTCTTCTCTTTATAATACTTAGTTGTTAAGTGTAAATCAAGTGAAATAAAAGAAAACACTAAGTAAAATTTACAAACAAATTAAGTCACTTAAAGTGAAACCATAAGATTTTTATATGTCTAAATACTTAGAGAATGATAGCTCCAAAGCCTAGTTAGAATATATCACTCAAGCTTTAATACATACACATTAGATTAAGTCACTAATTCTAGCTTTATGTTAGGATGGTGCATGGTTTGAATTTTGTTTTTGTGATGTATTATTGTAGATTGGATGTTAGGGTGTATGCTTCATAGACTAGATATTAGACCATGATTAGCCTAATTTATGTTTCTACAGAGATTATGCTTAAGGGTACTTAAAATAAATATAAATGCTCTCTTTTGCGTTGCTTAACCCCCAAGCATAATCTAAATTAGGGCAGTGGACTTGGTTACCCATGTAATGCTAGTCAAATTATATATATTTTGGGTTGTATGGTGTGTTTAGTTAACACTTTTGCATGTATAGTTAGATTTACTTTTCTATTTTTAATGTAATATAGCATTAAATTAGGATTAGTGTTATGGGGATTAGGATGAGCAGGCTAGAAGGCTTTATCTGAGGCCCCATGATGCCTTGAAAGCAAATCAAGGAGGAATGAAGAAAACATGAAGAAATAAGAATGAAGATAATATTTATTCATTTATAATTGTAATTATTCTTTCATATCGGGTTGTATAAGTAGAACTACCCATTTCTCTTTTCGGTTTATGGTGGTACCCATCATACTATTATTCTTTTACATTGGGTTTATAAATTTTTTGATGCTTTGTTTACAATTGTGTAATAGAAATGGCATGTGTTTTTCGTTTCTTCATATATGGTGATTTAATGTGTGACCTGGACCCAATTAGGCTGTTAGGAAAAAAGTAATATTTCTACCCCAACTACAACTCATAACTAAATTTTCTAAAATAACTCATTACCTCATTTAAAGCGTAGGTATTAAATCAAGATAATTAAAAGATTTAGCAACCCCTTAGATGAATGTTGTATGTTTAATATCATGCATATATTTCACTCTTGTAAGAGAGGGTTTTTCTTACTTGCATGAGAAGACTTGACCTTTGAGCTCCTTGACACACCTCTTCTCTCTTGATTTGGCCCATAACTTTTCATCATGCATTTAGACATATAAAATCTATGGCCTTTCAAAATAAAGTCAAAATCAAATAAAATTGATAGATTTGCATTAGACTAAGTCATTATTCATACCACTCATGCTCTCTTCTCTTAGTGGTTTAAGGACTTTAGTTTCTTTCTAAATAATAGCATCCTAACCATCTTGCTATGACTTGACCACATGGTTTTAAAATGTAGGAGAAGTTAGCTAGCCACTCTAGGCGATTATATAAGCTCGTGGTTTACCCTCTCTTGTGGAGGTAAATAATATACCCATTTTCTTAGATTTAGGACATGCTTTGGCCCTACTAAAACTCCTAGATTTAGGATGAGGTTGTATTTTCCTTGGGATATAAGCATAAATCCTCACCTCTTAGCATTTCATAATATTGTATTGTGGTTATAAGTCCTAGCTTTCTAATAAAATTTCAACTTAAATACATAATTCTCTTCAATTTCAAAATATAAAGCCCAACCATAATAGATTGGAATGCTCACTAGGTTTCCTAGTATCATGAGCATTCCCTCATCTCCTTTGGCTTCATAATAAGTCTCTTTTGATCTATCCCACTTGATTTTCTAAATATAACCATTTTATTGATAGTCCTATCTTTGAAATCATTGGAGACAATAATTGCCTGCTTTAATCGAGAGTATTCCTAAGGAACTCACTTTATTTAGGATGTAATTAACTATGGGGCTTGCCCCATAGGAACTTTTCTTTAAATAAACCTACTTTATTCATCCATGTAAAATGGGAAAATCTGGTATATTCAAAGACCCATCATGCCTTAGGAGTCCTTATTAGGTGATTAGGTCCATTGTAGGGTAGTGATTTCTATCTTTTGAGATAGTGCACTATTTCTTGATGTCGTACCCGATCATCTCAATAAATATACCCTCAGATCTCATTGTCTCCCCATACATCAATAAAATAAACACCATAGATTTTTCTAGCAACTTCTCTGGGGATGGTTCCTTTCTCCATTTCTAGTAGAAGATTATTTTCTTCAAGCATTAATAATGGACTTGCATTTCATGTGAGTCAAAGACTATCTTTCCTTTTTTTCGCACTTAGCTTATTTCATTCTAAAGCAAAGCTAGCTAACATTCTCTAGGTTTTAGGACCTCACTCTTTGTAGATCTTTAAATCTCTATTGGGTTCCCCAATAGGTGGAAGATGAAATTAACTAATGAACAGAGATGATAAAAATTTAGAACCTCCTTACCACTAGAAAATAAACTCTTTTGCAAAATGTCACTTTCTAAGAGCATTTCAAAATTCACATAACAAAAGATTTTGCACAAATTCATAAGAAATTTTCATAAAGCACAAAACTCATATAATCAAACCTCTTCTAACAATCCCCATGATTATTACATGGAGGTTCTATTCAAAATCAAAGTCAAAATACATTTTCAAAAGAATCTTTTTAAAAATAGTTATCTCTATTCAACATACCCAAATTTGTTTAATGAAGATCCTATCTTCAAATAAAATCATAGCATAAAATTGAAACTCCACTTAACATATTTCACATATGCTAGAGTTGGAGTTTCTCTCTTTTTCAAAAGCACACTTTTGAAGATAACCACCTTCATTCAACATGCTCAAATTTGTTGAATGAAGACCCTATCTTCAAATAAAATCATAGCAAAAAACTGAAAGTTCACTTAACATATTTCACATATGCTAGAGTTGAAGTTTCCATCTTTTTAAAATTAAGAGATCACACACATGGAATCATGACATATTTTGGACTCCATTTGACATACCCAAATTTGTCAAATGAGAGCCCCATTTCTAAAATCCACAAAAAAAAATTGAACTCTATTTAACATACCCAAATTTATTAAATAGATTTCCCCTTTTTCAAACACAAGTCATAATTATATTTGGCTTCCACTTAACATACCAAATTTGTTAAGTGAGAGTCTCATTTTCAAAAATAAATCATATACACATTTGACCACGACTTAACATACTAAATTTGTTAAATGAGAGTCTCACTTTCAAAACACAAATCATGATCACATTTGATTCCTACTTAGCATACCAAATTTGTTAAGTAAGAATCTCATTTTCAACAAATCATAAACATTTGACTCCCACTTAACATACCAAATATGTTAAGTGAGAGTCTCATTTTCAAGACACAAATCATAATCACATTTTGACTTTCGCTTAACATACCAAATTTATTAAGTGAGAGTCTCATTTTCAAAACACAAATCATATCACATTTGACTTCCACTTAACATACCAAATTTGTTAAGTGAGAGTCTTATTTTCAAAAGCAAATTAAATCACATTTGGTCTCCTACTTAACATATCAAATTTGTTAAGTAAGAACATCTTTTAAAAGCAAACAAAACACAAATCATATCACATTTGACTTCCACTTAATATACCAAATTTGTTAAGTGAGAGTCTAATTTTCAAAACACAAATCATATCACATTTGACTTCCACTCAACATACCAAATTTGTTAAGTGAGAGTCTCATTTTCAAAACACAAATCATATCACATTTGACTTCCAGTTGACATATCAAATTTGTTAAGTGAGAGTCTCATTTTCAAAAACAAATCAAATCACATTTGACTTCCACTTAACATACCAAATTTGTTAAGTGAGAGTCTTATTTTCAAAAGTAAATCATTAAATCACATTTGGTCTCCTACTCAACAATCCAAATTTGTTAAGTAAGAATGTCATTTTCAAAAGCAAATAAATATAAATCATATCACATTTGACTTCCACTTAACAAACCAAATTTGTTAAGTGAGAGTCTCACTTTCAAACATAAATCAAAGCACATTTGGTTCTTACTTAACATACCAAATTTATTAGGTAAGAGCCTCATTTGACCTCTACTTAAAATACTAAATTTTTTAAGTAAGAAGCCCCATTTTTCAAATCAATAATATATCACACACATAACCAATCATCTCAAGCAAAGATGTTTCCACAAAATTTTCAAACATATAATTAAAACCTCTTCTTAGCATACCTAAATTGTGAAGTAAAGGTTATCCAAATCAAAATTTTCAAACAAGACATAATGTAAATATCTCCAAAGGTGTCTTCAAATATTTGAACCCTGCCTAACATACTTAAATTGGTTGAGTATGGGTTCTAAATCAAAATCTTATGGCAAAGTCTCTCATATAAATATCAAAAATCTCTCCAAAATTCAATGAACCCCACTTAAGCATACCTAAATTTGTTAAGTGTGGGTTCAAATTTTAAGTAAATATAAGTCAATGATTGAAGGAAAATATCAAGGCAAGATTATTATATTTTGATAATGATTCAAGTCATGATAGTCAGTTCTTGATCTGTGATCATGGCTCCTAGCAAGTTCATATTCTCTTTCCCTTCCAGTGTAGATTTGGCCTTGGATCAGGCCAATCTCACTATATGTCGACTGATCTACTTTGGCCATGGCTTTGAGGGGGTTTGCATTACTTGTGAGGCGACTCCACCATTTAGGGAAGAGGTGGGGGACAAATGCCACTCATCCCTTGATATCCCATATGATTAGTTTCCCTCACCAAGAGGAAGGCGTGGTTCACACCTGCCGTCTTCGGTTCTTCCTACTTGTTGGTTACCCTACCATAGCTCGGTGAGGCTACCTCCTCTTGGCACCCCAAAGGGGAAGGGATCTTAGCCTCTGATAGTCTTCTTCTTTCGAGGTTCAGTTCTCACTCTACACTACTAACTCGCACCCAACACCGTAATAAAAATTAAAAGAATAAGCGATCATGAGCAGCAGTAGAGCTTGGCACTTCCCATGTGAGGAGGGTTCTCCCATGAGACCTCTCCACTTTAAGTGGTAGGTTCCACCCCTCTCGACCTCGAGATGAGAAGAGATTAGGAGGATCTGCTTCTCCTCACCACCCATTATGAGACCGGCTAGGGAGCATAGGAGGCCCTATGTCGGGCTTATGATTGTTCTACGCCAGGTCGACATACAAAAGTTCAGAGTCTGGTACCTTGTTTGATTTATGATCCATGATCCCTAGGAGTGTTAGGGGTCAGATCCATAGAGAAAGAGCCATGGGGGCTCGAGTATCTTCCCATGCAAGTAGGAGAGAGTGATGGAGGTATGTTCGACACTCGGTAGCTTCTACTTTGATGAATTTTCCTGATCGTCGCCCTTTCAGGGCTGATCATTCAAATAGGATTGTTCTTACCCGGCACAATCCACGGAGATCCCATTGAGGGTAGTGTGTTACCATCACCGCTCCCCTCACCATCCACCATCACTAGTTTAACTCGCAACATCTACCACTCCCGCCAAGGTTTAGAAGCTCCCATCCGGGGAGAGACCTTTACCTCTAGTGATTCAGCTATAGCCCAAGGATTCTGCTCCATCCATTCCACCTGTTGAGGTATGATTGAGATCCCCTACTCTATTCCTTACCTCAGCTATGGCCAGGAAGGAGTGGCGACCCAAGAGCGTCATCATTGCATCACCTCTGTTGTAGTATACAAAGACAGAGAAGGGAGTGGACATAGACACAATCCTCATGATAGTTGATCCTCCCAATGAGGAAGTCTTAATAGTAGGCAGTGTCCATTGCATTGAGGTAGAAGAGCATAGTCCTATAGCTAGCGATGGTATTTCTCCAGTCCGGCAAGCATAGTAGATGTTGATAGATGACATATTAGCTACTTTCCAGAAGAGGTGAATCTTGAGTGACCACTAGATCGAGGATGAGGGAGTCTTTGATCCGATGAGGATGACGTGTTGGATGATACAGCTAAGATCCACATGGTTGACACTCAGGGATCCTTATAGCGGGATCAAATAAGCGAGGAAGGTGTTGTGCTCAAGGAATGTGAGACTTCCCACTTGACTCAACATCTCCTCCACTAGCTCAGACAGAGGGATGATCATATTGATAAGATGAGGAAGAAGATTGAGGATTTGATGGTAGTAGTTTAGCATTGTAGAACTCAGCCCTAGTTTCATAGCCCTCTCCCATGATAGCCGACCGTTCAGAGTTGGTACATACCTTAGAGCATCCTAGGTGCACTCCCATAGAGGATGACACTGGTAGTTTTCATAGGAAGATTATAGATGAAACCTCCATGCACAAGAAAGATATCAAGGATATGGTAGAACAACAGGTGAAGGAAGCAATGGTGCAAGCCCGAGGGAGCTCATCCAGTCCAAAGAGTAGACCATACCCGGAGGAGTTTGATGTAGTTCAATAGGGTTTTTTGTCTTCCTTCAAAATCTTTGATGGCGGTGGGAACCGCATCATATTGCACATTTCAGCGATTGTGCAATGGGTGGTGGTGATGCTTTGTTATTTACTTTTTTGTCAGCAGTAGGGTTGCATTTAATTGGTATGTCGAATTGCCCAATGATTCGGTAGGGACTTTTACTGAGTTGGAGCACCTCATCATCAAGAAGTTTATTGTAGCTTATCAAAGAGTGACTATAGATGATCTTGTTGTAGTGACACAAGTTTGTAATGAGTCCCTTATTGATTATATTCTTAGGTGGCATAACTTGAGTATGAATTAGGAGTCGAAGCTGTCCTAACATGCCATTGAAATTCTTCTCAAGAATATTATAGCCCGATTGCCTTTATGCTTAAGGGCTTTACCATCTGAACATTTGAGAAACTAATTAACAAGTTGGCTAGCTTGGAAGAGGAAACCAAATAGTTACTCTTTCCAGACCAATCATTTTAGCCCAAAGAGGTGTTAGAAGGTGGGATAGTTATGTCATTAGATGGAGGGAAAGCGACCGGTAGTATGAGAGACCCAGCTCGTGACCTCCTTTTGCCTCTCGCCACCACCTCAATCATCATGCTCACACCAGCCATAATCCATTCCACCACATGTAGCCTACCCAGTATTCTATCCCCCCAGTACCATTCAACTCTTGATAGATTGAATAATCCATATTTATTCAAGAGGGAGGTAGTTAGAAAAATCTTTAAGAATCTCTTAAAGAAACTTGACTTTTAGTTACTAGAGCCTAAGAGGACAGAGGATGTGGGCAAGAGTAATGATCCTAACTATTACCCCTACCACCGCATGATTAGTCATGTCTTAGAGGATTGAATTACATTTAAGGACTGGCTTAAGCATAGCTATAAGTTAGGCATCATAATTATCCCTAAGGAATACTTACTAGAACAACCTTCTAATTCTATTAGAATAATTCTTGGGGAAATCTGCGATCCTCTCAAGACAAAAGAAGGTTGTGATATTGCCTTATCCAAACCTCTAAAAAATAGTTTCTAAAATTAAGAAACTCTCTTTCTGAGTGCTAGAACCTCAAACCTCCAACATCAAGGAAGGTTTGCAAGTTGGTGACAACTTGAAGAAGGTGATAACCCGTGACAGTAGTCCACTTACTTGCCGATAGTAGCACAACCACCAGTCAACTCCATCCATAGTTGCAAATACTACTTCTTCCTCCACTAGCTCCTCTTCTACCAGTAAGAGCATTATATCAGTGGATAAGGGCATTAAATCCCTCATCCACTTACTTTGTTATTTTATCATGTACCTCCCTAAAAAATAATAATAGCTCTAATCATTACATTCACACTCTTAAGGTCAAATTGGACTTTCCTTTTCTAAATCAATCAGGTTCACCTCTTCAGATTGACTTAGAGTCAACTGGATCCAAAGATCCCATAGGAGAAGTTGTAGGTATTCCTGATGAGAAGGTAGAACTTTCTATAAGTTCATCATTCTAAGAAGTCAGTGAAGTCAACTTACGTAGTAGAAAAGTTCTACCTCCTAAGGTAGCACCTGTTGATAAGGGTAAACAAGTAATTTATTCTAGTGAGCAGATAGCCCCTCCATAAGATGCTACACCCATGGATATGCTTTTGTAGGACCAAATCAAAGCTGATTACAATAGCCTAACACATATTAGAAAGTTTCAAGCTAAGTTAAGCATATATGATGCCCTTATCTTGTCCAAACAGATGAGGGAATCTCTAATTAAAGCTCTTCTTGATCCAGAGATATGCTTAGCTCAGCCGATTGTTATTGAAGAGGAGGCACATAGCTCAAAGGACATCTTAGGAGTCACATTTAGAGATGAAGACTTGCTTCTAGGAACAATTAAGCACATCTGCCCTCTTTACATTATAATGGACGTTGACATATACATGACATCAAAAGTTCTAGTTGACCAAGGTGCATCAATCAACATTATGAGTTTAAGAACCCTTGCCTACTTGAGGATCGACATCTATAAAGTCTAAAAATAGAGGATGATGTTTAGAGGATTCATTAAACAAGGAGAGAGGGCCTTAGGCTCCATAGTTTTGCCATTAGAGATTCGATGACTAGAAGACTGAAGCCAAGTTTCATATCATAAACTTGGATACATCTTTCAATGCTTTGCTTGGGAGACAATGGATACATGAGAATAACATAGTTCCATCCTCTCCACATTAGTGCATGAAGTTCATGAGAGGTGGAATTGAGTACTGCATCAAAGGAGATCTCAAGCCCTTCATAGTTCATGAGATCAGGGTATATGTGGATGCTGCCTATTTTCTTTCCCAAAATCACAAGTCCATTCTCGTGAATCTAGTCAAGATCCCTAAGAGGGACAAAAAAGAAAGAAAATAAAAAGAAATAAAAATATAAAAATAAAAGAAAAAAGAAATAGAAAATAAAAGAGAGCGAGACATGGACTCAGGGGGAGACATAGAGATTGACATTAGATTCCACTCACAGTTCATCTCCAATCGAATACATGGGTAGGATGACCCGATCTCCACTAGGAAGAGGCAGAGGACAGTTTAGAGGCAGCCCCTGAGGTGGAAAGCCCCTCTATTGGCCACTGAATAGAAGGTATGTCCTAGCCACCATGAGTACACATGCTATCCACATAGACTTAAAATCTAGTTTAGATGATGAGTCTTATGTGATTAGCACACCAGCCAGCTCTTCTAAGTAGCAGATCCCTTTTGAGAAGACATTAGGGTATGATAGTGATGAAGACCGAGCTCTAAAGCAAAGCATAAATGTATCCAAGTCTGTATATGAAATAGTCAGGAGTTAATTGGGAACCTTAGCTCTAATACCACTTTTCTCTTAGAAAGTTGAGTGTTTGGTAGTTAAGGAAGCCTAAGTCATCCACAGATGGGAAAACTCAATGGTTATTTTTGGGAAAATCATCCTCAAGTCAGGAAGATGATGTTGAACTTGAGGATGATTAATATAAAGATTTAATACAATTGACTTTTGATTGGTATTTGACTTGAGTTCTTAATTTAGCAAAGATGAGATTAATCCCACAAACTTGGTCTAAACATAGGTTAGACTACTTTGAAAGGTTATGGGACAACCAAAGCGACACTTATAAGACCCGATTGATGCAGTGGATCTAGTCTATGATGACAATTATTGCCTAGTAATCACCAATCATTTGGAATTTGATAGATTATTTTCAAATCATGCTAACTCATATAAGGAGGAGTGTTTTGAAACTTCAGATGATCTAAATAATCTTGAAGTCAGAGATGCACCGCCAGAGTTCAAAGTGGAGATCGAATCGACCATCGATGAGCTCAAAGATATTAACTTAAGAACTGAAGACAATCCACGTCCAACATACATTAGTTCTTTATTGAATGATATTAAAATTGATGACTTAGTTAGGCTATTGATTGAGTTTAAGGACTGCTTCACATAGAGTTATGAAGAGATGTTTGGTTTATCTCCTAATGTAGTAGTCCATAAACTAGTAATAAAACCTAGTGCTAACATGCAAGCTTCAAAATGTATACATTGATTGAACAACATTTAAAATCAAAGCGATGATGCTAATTTTATCATGGAAGAAAAATATCCTACCTGGTTAGACAGTGTCATTCCAGTTTAAAAAAAGAATGACCAAATTCACATATGCGTCAATTTTAGGGATCTAAACAAGGCATGTCTAAAGACAAATTTTTACTACCAATACCAAAATTGATGGTGGACATTACCTCATCTTATGTAGTCTTCTCTTTCATGGATGGCTCATCTGGTTATAACCAAATAAAGATGGCCCCTGAAGATGAATGAAACACTACATTCCAAACCCCGATCATAATGTTTTTCTATAGGGTCATGCCTTTCAGCCTTAAAAATGCCAGTGCTACATACTAGTGGGCCATGACTCGGATATTCAATGAACTCATTCATCATCAAGTTGAATGCTACGTTGATAATCTTATAGTCAAAAGTAAAGAAAAGGAAGGCCATCTCTTTGACTTGAGAGTAGTTTTTGAATGGTTAAGACAATTTAACCTTAAAATGAATTCCCTGAAGTGTGCATTCAGAGTAGCTTTAGAGAAATTCCTTGGGTTGGTTGTTCGACATCATGGAATAGAAATCAATCTGGAGAATATCAAGGCAAGATTAGAAATTCCACCCCCCTGAAAGTTTAACTCAACTCAGATAATTTCAAGGGCGGTTAGCATATCTAAAATGCTTCATTTCCAACATATCAAGGAGATGACAGCCATTTTCAACACTTATCAAAATGGATGCCAAGTTGAAGTGGGACGACAAGTGTCAACATACTTTTGAAGATATCATGCACTACCTGATGACGCGACTAGTTTTAGCAGCCCCTATCCCAGGCAAGCCATTGATACTATATACTACTGCATTAGATGACTCCCTTGGCACTTTGATGGCCCAAACCAATGATGAAGGGAAAAAAATACACTCTACTATCTCAGTCATCGTCTAATCTGTGCTGAGGCAAACTATCCACCTATTCAAAAGCACTGCCTAGCTTTAATCTTTACATCTAAAAAGCTATAGCATTACATGCTTTCCCATAAGGTGAATCTGATCTCTAAGATCAATTCATTGCAATATCTTAGACACAGCCGACACTATCCGGATGGTTGGTGCATTGGTCCATGATTTTGTCACAGTTTGACACCACTTTTGTACCCCTCCGTGCGGTGAAAAGACAAGCACTAGCAAATTTCTTAGCAGCACACCCACTTCCTGCTGATTTCCAGCTTAGTGATGACCTCCCTGATGAACAAATCATGAACTTATGGGACACTAGGATTCACCGCTGGGAGATGTGTTTTGATGGTGCAGCTTCTTTTCAAAAGAGAGAAGAACCACAATCTACTCTTCCATGAAAGGTAGGGGTAAGAATAGTTCTCCTAACTCCAGAGCGCGATGAGATGAGATTCTCATATCATATGTCCAATTCATGCACCAATAAAAAAGCTAAATATGAGGCTCTGATTACAAATGTGGAGTTAGCCATTACACTATGCATCTAGAGTATCAATATCTTTAGGGATTCTCAACTAGTTATCAACCAAATTACTGGGTCTTATAAGGTTCTGATGCCTAAGCTCCATCATTACCACAAGTACACCATGTAGTTGTTGGCCCAAATCTCAGAGGTTACCATTTATAAGATTCCTCGAGAAGAAAATACAGTAGCAGATGCATTAGCCAAGCTTGCCAAAGAGTTGGCATATCTGGAAGACGAGTCCATACTAATAAGAGTCCAGAATAGACAAGTCTTATCCTTTGTTGAGGATGAACTTATCAAGAAACTCTCTCTTGAAGGGGAGGTTGTCATTTCTAAGAAGGAGGAGGAGTTGAATTGTAGGCAACCATTCATGGATTATCTAAATATAGGCAAACTACCTCAAGAGAAGTCACTAGCATATCAGGTGAAGCAGAGAGACGTTTCCTATGCTCTCATGGATGGCACCTTATATCGATGATCTTTCGATCATATGTGATTATGTTGTTTGAACAGACATGAAGCCCATAATATTGTGACTGAGGTACACCCAGGTTTATGCGGAGCACATCAATCCGGTTCCAAGATAAAAGCCAAGATCAAGAGACTAGGATACTACTAGCCTTCGATAATCACAGACTGCATGAACGTAGCTAGGAGATGCCACCAATGTCAGTTACATTGCATGGTCTTACACCAACCACACAACATTCTAAATCCTACATTGGCCTCATGGCCATTTGAGTGTTGGGATACTGACATAGTGGGTCCGATCGATCCTCCTTCTTCCAAGGGTCACTTGTTCATTCTATACCGAACTACTTTTCCAAGTGTGATAATCCCACTCGAGGTCACACTCAAAGATGTGCTCTAATTTTTAGAACCATATCGATATAAGGTTCGAGGTGCCTGACAAATTATATATCGAGCAATGGTACCGCATTCAAGAGCACTAAAATCAATAGCTTTGCCTAAATACATAGCATAGATTGAACATATTCTACCATATACTTCCCAAAGAAAAATGGCTTAGTAGAAGCCTTCAACAAAACTCTCATCCGGATATTAAAGAAGACACTCGATGATAATAAGCTATAATGGTATGAGGAGTTAGTTGAATTCTTGTGGGCTTACCGCACCACATATAAAACTCCAACTAAATCTACCCCATTCTCTTTAGTGTATGGGTTTGAAGTCATCCTACCGTTAGAAGTTTAACTCTCATCATTAAGGATAACTGCGGGTAATAAGATTACAATGGAGTATAATGCTAAGTTACGGTTAAAAGAGCTCGAAGGTTTGGAGGAAAGATACCTCTTGGCATGCTAGAACCTTAAGTTGTACAAAGCTTAAATGATTCAAGCTCATAGCAAGTTAGTCCATCCTAGAGCTTTTCAAGTAGGAGAACTTATTTTAGTTCTAAGGACACTAATTATTGCCCGTCAAAAGATGGGAGGTAAGTTTGAGCCCAGTTAGGAAGGCCCTTTCTCCATAGAGAAAGCCTACCAAGGAGAATCTTATCAGCTCAAAAATTGTAAGGGAGAGCGCCCAATGCTTCCAATCAATGGGATCCACCTAAAAAAATATTATCCATAAATCTTGTTTCAAATCAATCATCAATGAAATTTCTTTCATCTCTAACTTCATCTCTTCATATTGGTTAGAAATATCTTTGCTTGGGGATCCGCCATGATATGTTTAGGGTAAGTATAAAGAACCCAAGCGATGTCCTATCCTTTAGCAACAAAACACCAACACAAACTACACACAACCATATAAATAAAACATATATATTTTATCTCATGCTATTTTGATGTGGGTTAAAGCCCCCTGTGGCACTCACTCATTAGCTACTCTAGGGCAGGCTGACATGCTACCTTGTTAGTGTGTCACCCCAGTGGTTACTTGTCTAGAGGATGTAAGTCTACAAGCTTTCTTCCTAACTTGACCATTGCAAATCGATGAGTGCCTTGTTAGTTTGGTAGGCCTTACTGCACAGCTAATAAGCTATCTCTTGTTAACTTTATTTAAGTGGATGTAAGCCTACATGCTTTCTTCTTGAACTAGCCATCATGCACTTAATGGGTTGAGTGTATTTGAGGCTTAGGATAAGTCCCCTAGTTTCTCCTTTCCTCCTGACTACTTCAAGCTTGGGTCTAGTCCTCACACGGGACTCCCCACTTGATAATCACTCTAGGCCGGATAGTATCTGTCTCACCGATGACAGAATATCTCGATGATCATTTTCATCTGTAAAGATGTAAGTCTATAAGCCTTCTTCTCAGATTGATCATTGCAAAGTAATGGACACCTTAGGTTGGTTGGTTATCGGCATGCTGACCGCCACCCACCCAGCGGATATACCACTCATGACAGATATAAGTCTACAACTTTTCTCCCGGAGTTGGCCACCGTATACCTATAGGCTTTCTTTTACACGGTCCTGGATAAAGCCCCTAGTGGCACCTCCCCTATGGGCACTCTATTTGGATCACATCTTTAGTGACCCCATTTAGACACTACCCGAGTTACTCTTGGATTGGATAGTCCCCATTTCCTAGTAGCCACCCCTATGGTTGGAGAATTTGTCTTGTTGATATGCAGATTCTCCCTTAGTCCAGTAAGTTTGATATAGGACTAGGCTGATATAAGCCCCTTCTCAGTGTGGTCCTTCAAACACCAATAGGGTCCACACAAATATATAAACATAATAAAATATATATCTTCGCTTGTGGATTAGGAGGACAACCCCCAGTGGTACTTTTTCCCAAGCAGACATCCTATCTTTAGGGTAGTGTCAGCAAAACTCCCAATAGGAATCTCCTAACTACTTTTGAGTTAAGAGAAGTCCCCAAGTTGATAATCTATCAATAATCGCCCTTAGGTCGAGTTTGATTTATTGTGCTATTAATCGATCACCCCAGTGGTTCCCTGTTTAGGAAGATATAAGTCTACACGCTTTCTTCTTAACTTAATCATTGCACACCGAAAAGCACCCCTTAGGTTGGTTAGCTCTACCCCACGGCCAGTAGACTATACTTTTGGATTTATAAATATAAGATATAAATAGGCTGATATTAGCCCATTTTTAGTGGATCCATCGCACACTTATAGGGTCCATCTTAAATGAAATTAATTTTAACTATTTTTGAGTTAATATGAGTCCATAGCGACATTCGTTCAGTAGTCTCCTTAGGTCAGGTTCGATTTGTTGTGCTATCAACCAATTACCCTAGTGGTTTCTTATTTAGGAAGATGTAAGTCTACAAGCTTTCTTTCTAACTTGACCATTGCACATCGAAAGAAAACCCTTAGGTTGGTTCATCCTACCTGATGGCCGGTAGACTATCCATTTGGATTTGTAAATGTGAAACATGACAAGGATGATGTATCCCCTTCTTAGTGGATCCATCACACACCAAAAGGGTCCATTTTATTAAATCCATTATCCTTCCCTAGTGGAATCCAAATTAAATCCATCTGCTCCTATTCCTAGCAGATACTTCCTCAAAGAAATCCATATATCAAACCCATCTTATCGCCAATGGATCTGAGCTCATATCTCGAGCAGATGTGCCCTCTAAATCAAAATCACAATATCTCCCTAATGGAGCCCCAAACCATAAACAAACCAAATAAAAATCTCATCACCAGTGGATTCCCACCAATTAAATCAAATCAAATTTCTTCCTAGTGAGGCGCAAATCATATTCTCTCCCTAGTGGAGCATTATAAAATCAAGCCAAATAAAATCTCTATCCGTAGTGGATAACTTGAACTTGATTCCTTAGTGGAAGGTTCATACACTTATCCCTGGTGGGTTATAAATCCTAATCCCCAGTGGATCTTTTCTCCCTAGACCATAAAATCAAATCAAACTCAAACCCTTATCCTCTCTGGATAATCAACCGCTCTGGAAGGTTCACATACTTGATCCCTTAGTGAATCCTTTCATCCTCTATTATGCCCTTGCCATAAGTTGAGTCATCTTGTACTGAGATCTTGATTCCATCTACATATCGGGTTTCATGGTAGTTCATTTCTATCAACGCTTGTGATTCTTCAGACGTTGTTGATCTTCTCTTAACACGTGATGCACCTCTAGCTACACCACACCTATTCCCCTTTGTTAACCTACTTTTGGAGTGATTTCAACTTCCTCATCATAATCTAGGACTCTTATTACACTAAGAGCTCATAGTAAAGACACTTCTAGTGATTTGAACACTTAACTTAAGCTAGAGACTTAAGGGTTACCACAAGAATCTTGCCTTAGGGACTTAGAAAAACTTGCCTACCCTAGGGCTTAAACCTAATACATTCTTTCTTCCTCAAACCAATCTTAAACTCCATGAAAATTCCAAAATCCCTTCCTAACCCATACAAACCACCTTCATATGCTTAGCCAAAATCCCTTCTTAAGCCCTATGGACCTACCTCCATAGGATTAATCAAATATTAAACCAAATTATCCCAAAATCAATTGGTTTCTTTATAAATTAATTATTCCTTCATTTATATTCACAAATATAAATGAAACCCATCCTCCAATGACCAAAAATAAATTGAACTAAATTAATTCCCTACTTAAGCCCTTTTGACCTACATCTTTAAGCTTGGTCAAACTTGCTTCCATATCACTCCAAAGTCAAGTGATTTTCTCATGGATCATCTATATCTTCACTTATATTCCCAAATATAAATGAAATACAAATCCAAATAGCCAAAACCAAACCCAAATGAAATCAAAATTTCAATTTTAGCCTTTTAAGCCATTTCTTTGAACTTGGCCATGGATTTCTTCATGGATCAATCTTTTCTTCAATCACTCATCCAAATATAATCATAAATTATAATTGTAAAATCAAACTCAAGTAAACCCAAGTTAGCCTTTTTGACTTGAAAACTTCAAATGAGCCAAAATACATTAGACTTCAAATTGATTTTTAGTTGGATATATATTTCAATCCTAGGCTCATATATGAGTCGAACATAACTTGAATCAAGCCAAAACCAAACCAATTGACCCATTTAGGTCCACTTGACCCAAAGTGATTTAAAAGACCATTTTTGAGCCAAGTCCTAATCCAACCCAAATTAGATTGAAGCAAGGCCATCCAAACCTCATATCATAATCAATAATCATCCTAGGGTGATCAACTACCTTGAATTAGGTCAAACCAAGTCAAATTAGTCCTTTGACCAAGTCAACCTTTAGCCCAAATGAAACCCAAACTAGCCAAAATCCATCATATACCAAATTGATTGAAACCATTGATTCAGACCCATTCATAATTAATGATTAAATATGACCAAACCCTTAATTAAGCCAAACCAAGTCCAATTGATCATTTGGCCTAAGTTGGCCCAAATTGGCCTTAAAAGCCAAAATGGGTCAAATTCAAATTAAATCCAAACTGATTGCAACCAATGACTCTAGTTCATTCCAAATCATTTATTGAACTTGATCAAAGCTACATTGACTAATTGGTCAACTTGACCTAATAGCCCAAATTGACCTAAAAGGTCAAATTCAAATTAAACCCAAATTGATTGCAACCAATAGCTCAAGTTCATTCCAAATCATTTATTGAACTTGACCAAATCTATAATTGAGCCCAATTTGATCAATTGGATAACTTGATCCAACCTAGCCCAAATTGACCTTAAGGGTCAAAATAGCTAAAATCCAAATTAAATACAGATCAAATCAAACCAAAGCCTACAATCATTTTCAATTAAGCAATTGAACATGAATCAACACCTAGCTCAATCCGATTTGGTCAAATTGGTCAACTTAACCAATTTGACCTATTTGAATCCGAATGAGCCAAAATCAAACCTAAGCCAAATTGATTGAAACTACTTGAACTGAAACTCTCCAAACCATCATTTGAACCAAACCCAAGCCTTGGTTTGACTCAATTTGACAAATTGGTCAAACCAACCCAACATGAACCCATATGAACCCATTTGACCATATGAAGCTAAAGCACCCAAAGCCAACCAATGGAACCTTTGTGGCCAATCAAACCCAACCCAAATTGACCCTAGGTCAGCCCAAAATATGCTCAAAAGAAAAGTGGACCCCACCCAAGGGAATTATCCATTGGGCACACCTCATTTGCATTGGATTCTCTCCATAAGAAGCAAAGTCCACTCTCCCATCACCATGGCAGCCATCCAATTGCCATATGGAGCACACCTTAGCCTCCTTGCCCACCCTAGAATAACTAGGAATCACCATGGACAAAAGGGAGGTGAACCAAGTCACCTCCCTTCATACTCGTGCACCCAAAGGACAAAGCAAACTCAATCCCCCCATATCTTGCCTTGGGCTGCCTGCCATAGCTTCCTCCACTCCTAGCGTGCCACTTGGAGTCGATGGAGACCCTTTAGCAAGTTAACAATGATGAACTGGCCAAAAATAAGGGACTAATCCCATCCATCCATCAAGTTCAATTGAGGGGTATACCCCCTCAATTCGAGTGGAAAACCACATGATTTGCATTATGAGAGTTCCCTGAGTGTTTTAAGCACTCCTCAGAGCCTCTGTGAAGCCTCCCTAAGCTTCCATAATCAGAATTTCCCTCTCACATGTGAAATCAAAATAGGGGAGCTCCACCTTCAATCCCACTCTCTCATTCTTTCACCTCGATCCAATTCCTTTTGCACACACCATCCTCGTGTGTCGTCAAAGCCATTAGAGTCAATCCCTGAGCTCCAAAGCCACCAGAGATATGAGTTTGATCAAAGCTGAGGTTCCCAAGCATGTGAATAGGTCCATCGAGCATTCCACACCAAATCAAGGCCCAAGCTTCTCAACAGGGCTTCATCTCTAACAACTGAAGCTACCTCGGTCATTCCCACTGCCGAACATTAGCTCCGGTGAGGTAATTCCTTAAAATCATCATTTAGGTGAATTTTTTGTGGGATTTTATAAAGAAAAGTTTTATGTGGGTCGATCTTGATCGTTGGATGTGTTTGCCTTCTTCTCCTGATGGTGTGGTATCAATTTGATCCCAATCCAAGCTTTTGATGGAGAAAGACTCAGATCCGCCTTTTTCCATTTAAAAGGAAGAACACAATCGGCTCCGCATGATCAAAATGGAGAGTCCGATCTATATTAGACTGATTTAATCCCATTAATTTTTAATCATGATGTCGATCTTAGTTGACGCCACAGAAAGCGTCGCCTCAATCGATGATGCAATATTTTAATAACCAATCTTACCACGCCACTTGGAAAGCACGCCGCGCCAGCATGCTGCATTAGCTGCCACATGGCACCGATGGGATTAGGATTTTAATTAGGTTAATTAATCTATTTTTAATGTTAAAACTTCTAAAATTCATAACTAATTATAGAAAAATCCAAAAATATAAATGAGGGCTCATTTTAAAGGTATTGTAGAGGAGAATCTGTTAAAAATATCATCAAGTGATTTTAAATAGTGATTTCAGCTTAATTAGAGTTTAATTAAAAAGGTAATTAGCTTACTCATTCTCTCATTAAGTATCTAATTAACTCCAAAATTTCAAATCATGTTTAAGGAGATGACCTCTGCTTCCCCTACGTTTTTGGAATTTATTGGATGCTTAATGAGGGAAATTGGTCAATTGAACCTTAATTACCCTCTTAATTCAATTCATGATTAATTAAGCAAATGAATAGTACATTGATCCACTAATTAAGCTTATTGCCATTTGTTAATAATGAGAAGTCTTAGGGAAATAGTTTAGGTTTACTCTTTATGACCATTTCATTAAGTCTCTTCATTTATTTCAAATTAATTAAAGTTTAAGTAATTAATTAGCCACTTAATTAATCAATTAAAAGAAAAGTGAGTCTATATTTGTTAATTAATTGTTTGAAATGACGGGATTGTGATTAGGCCTTTCCTTGATTTCTTTCCCTAATTTAACTTCATTATCCTAATTAAAATATAATGAAAGGATTTAATTAACTAATTAAGGGCTTAATTAAATTAATTTAAAATCCAATTCATTTCTAACTTTGATTAATCAACCTTGGGTAATTCTTTAGATATTTAATAGTCTACAAAAATTTAATAAAATTATGATTACCTTACATGTGTGAGAAAATCATAAAAGTAATTAAAGAAATCTCTTAAGCTTAATTAACTATTAATTATGAGCCAATTGCATTAGGCCCATTTTATTTCTTAGGTGCATTGCTAATTTACTTTTTTTATATGGTTGCATCTCATGTTGGCTCATAATTATTTAGTTAATTAACTAAAGGTGATGTAGGTAAGGGTTTAATTAATTGATTTAATTCATACCTCAACCTAATTAAGACATAAAATTAATTTAATTCCTTTTTATTAAATCAAATTAACTAACACATAAGAGGAAGGGGATTAGGATTAGCAAACCTGTTTCACATCCCTTAAATCAAATCAAACATGAAATCCAAAATGGCTTTAAGAAACTTTGGTTTATTTGAAATAAGCTTATTTAATGTGATTGTCCTTATGACTTAGTTGGATTGAATAAAACTACATTCTTGTGTTTCTTTATCCCTTTTCAATCATGTTAAAATATTGTATGCCACTTGTAGCCATACATTCATTTCTTTCAAAAATCAATTAAATAAAATGATTTTCTTTTTTTTTTCAAATTTGCATGTGTTGACTTAATTAGAAATATGTGTGGCTATTATCATTATTAAATCTCAAATGTATTTTCAAAAGCTTATTAATGAATAATAATGTATATTATGACTTTAGTTACATATACATAGGAGGTGCAGGTGAATATAAGCTTAGTGCATGAAGTGAAGTCTCTTTCTTACATTCATATGTTGATTTGCATAAGTTTAAATGTTAATAGGTATATTAGTTTGGACATTCCAGGGACGCACTGCTTTAAGTAGCCCCAAGGCGGTTCCTACCTCACTCCCATGGTGCAGAACAATGATGGCGTACCCATTTGATTTCATTCTTATGCATTTTAACATTAGAATTTGGATAGAGCTTTGATTCATTCACACAGATAAATCAATTAAATTAAACTATACTTTTGCATAATTTTCTATTCTTATAGTTGCTTATACATCCATATGTATTTAAGAATAGTGGGTACATTAGTCCAGACATTTCGAGAACGCATAGCTTTAAGTAGCCCCAAGGAGGACTTTACCTCACTCCCCAGGTGCAAAACAATGGCGTCGAACCTACTTAAAATATTTATACATTTATGTGCATTTAGAAAATGAATGAAAACCCCCCCTCTTTCTATTAAAAAAACATGCATTCACATTTTGTTCAAGTGATTGGATTGATTAGTCATATGATTTAGAGTTCTTTTCTTATACTTTTGTATAAGAATTTAGATAGAGCTTTAAATTAATATGATAAAATAATTCAACCTAATGAAACATTAATTTCAACTACATTTGCTTACATTCATCATTTAAATGTGCTAAGATACAAATTGCATGTATGGGTATGTTTAGGACTGTGGTGAAATATTTTCTCCTTCATCTATCTTTTTGAAGAGGATAAATGAAAATAGAAATATTCGCCTTTAGTCGGGACACCATGTAGATCCATAGATGTTCTTATTAGGGTGATCGGGTATGACATTGAGGAGAGGTGTACTATCTCAAAAGATAGAAGTTACCACCATACAATGGACCTAATTACCTCAATAAAGACTCCTAAGGATAATAGGTCTGCATTTGTACTAGAGATTCTTCCCCTACTTTACATGGAAAGTAAAATAAGATTTATTTTTAATCTGGTTCATTAAGTTCCCTATGGAGGCAAGCCTCCATAGTTAATTACATCCTAAGGAATGGGATTCCTTAAGAATACTCTCGATTAAGATAAATAATCATTATCTCTAAAGTTTTCAAAAAGATATGACTATCAATCGATTGGTTTATTTCTAGAAAGTCAAGTGGGATCGATCAAGATGTGGGAGTTCTTATTAAAGCCAAATGAAAATAAGTAGGGGATGCTTTAGATACCAGGAAACCTAGTAAGCATCCTAAAATTCCCTATTATTGGGCTTTACATTTTGAAATTTTGAATTAATTTGTTTGAGTTGAGTTTTTATTAGAATGCTAGGGCTTACAACTCCATAGTACAAGGTTATGGAAATGCCTAAGAGGTGAGGATTTATACCTATAACTGCAAATGGGAAAGCAATCTCAGAACCTAAATCTAGGGAGCATTGGCGAGAGCCAAAAGCACGACCTAAATCTAAGATGAAAATGGGTATTTGGTTTACCTCTATAAGAGAGGATATACCACCCGACTGTTGGACTTACAACCTCCTGGAGGTGGTTGCCAACTAACTCCTCCTATGATTTTAAATTCATATAGGAAAGTCTTATGTTTATGCAAGATAGCAAAAGTTGTTATTTATTTTAGAAAGAGACTAAGTCCTTAAACTCACTCCCTAAGAGACTAGTTCATGTAAGGGCATGAAAAATCACCTTGATCTAATACAAACCATATTACATTTTACTTTTATTTTTGGACAATCATTTGACTCAGGCTTATAGGATTCATATGCCTAATGCATGAGAAATTAAAATATGGGCCAAAATCAACGAGAAGGGGGAGGTGTGTTTCCACCATGGCTCTTAAAAGTTAAGCCAAGTTCTCTAGCAAAGGTGAAAGCCTTCCAATCAAGAGTAAAATAATATACTTTTATGCATGATGTTAGAAAAGAAATACTCATCTAGCTAAGGGGCTGCTAATTATTTTATCTTGATTTTTAGCTTAAGCTTTAGGTGAGGTTACGAGTTATTTATTTTTTTAATTTTAAGTTGTTTAGTATGATAGAAGATTTATTTTTTCCTGAGAGCCTAATCATCATCCAGGTCATACATCAAAATAAGAAAGAAACTAGGAAAACATACCATCTTAATGCATATGCTAAACAAACCATCAATCATTTTATAAAGCTAACACAAAAGAATAAAAGGCCATTTATGGTCGGGCACCACTATACAAATCCAAAAACAAATTAGGTAACTGAGCTCTACCATTATACTACCCAAATTATAAATGAATTAATTTACAATCTGATAAGAAAATTCATGTTATGGGGGTCTTCATTTCTTCTTTTCTTTTTTATTCTTTCTTCTTTTGGTTCCTTCTATTGGATGGTTAGAAGGTGGTTGTTCCAAAGGCTTCACATGGTACATAGGATGAGATCTTATGACTAATGCTCATCCTAATCTCTCATAACATTCATTCCAAAATCCTAATTATAAAAGTACATGAAAAGGAAAAGTAAATCTAACTAACACCTGCAAAATAGAGATTAACAAAACAAACCATACAATGTGGCATGTATATTGGACTTAGCACCCCACACATAACCAAGTCCACCTTGACTATTGGATTATGCTTAGGGTTATAAGCACATGTACAGCAAAAGCATTTATAATTTTATTACAGCGCCCCTAAGCACAATCTCCTGTAGAAGATAATGATTAGACTAAATCGTCCTACCATTCATTCTATGCATATACACCCTAACATCCAGACTAGAAATAATACATCATAAAGCAAAAGCAAACATCAAACCATGCGTCGCCCTAACCTAAAACTAGAAGTGTGACTTAGCCTAATGTGTGTGTTGTTTAAGATTTATGTGGTATGCTTAGCTAGGCTTTAAGGTTTAGATTTCCTAAGTATGAAAATGTTCAACTTGGAGGGTGGTTTCATTTAAGCTATTTAGTTAATCTGGGTCAATTTTATTTGATGATTTTTGTTTGGTTTAAATGATCCTACTTAATTACTAAAGGTTGTAAAGAGAGGGAAAAAAGAAGAGAACTTCTATTTCCTTCCCTACCCAAAGTAATTTCTAAAGTATATTAATATTTAATTTTGTTTAGTGAATGTTTTATTATGTGTTTTAATTAATCCTAAATTTAGATTTTCCCTAAACAATCCTATTAAAAAAGAAAGGCATTTTAAGATTAAGTAAAATGAATTAATGTCACAAAACACACATCACTTCATTTCTTTCCCAACATGTATAACATGCATATGAATGAATCTTAAGGATATCTACACATACAAATGGAAATGTTGAGCACACTTTATGATGAATGCAAAGAAATGTTATTTAAGAAAATTGAAATTCTTTATGATGCATGATTTTCATTAAGTAGAAAAGATGGGTTTCTTTTACCCATTATTCACATGCACATGTGTATGTATGGAAGGCATAAGTGAGTACGGCCATTATAGCAGGTGTAAGGTACAAGACCTACTTAGGGCTACTTAAAGCCTCACAATCCTGGGATTGTCCAGATTAATATACCACTTTCTTTAAATACAAACACATGTACAAAAGAAATGAATGGAAAAAGAAAGATGCAAAAGTTTGTATTTATTTGTTTGTTTCATTTATGCAATTTATATGTACAAGTGTGGATGTCCTTATTAGGTAATAGCATAGGATTTGATAGGAAATGGGTTAGGCAAGTGTTGTGTTCTTTTCAAATGAACTATACACTTTGCCAAACCTTATTCAAAACTATGCTAAAAGAAAAGAGAAGGAAAGCCACACTATGCACATCTTCATATTTATATCCACATGAAAGCTTATAAATAATTGTAAGTAGCAATTTTAGGTGTTTTATTTATATATTTTAAAAATAATTTTGGATTTAGTAGTGATAATAGCCATTCATATTTTTTACTTTAGCCAAAACATGCAATTTGACATAAAGAAAATATTTCATTTTTAATTTGACTTTAAAAAAGTATGAATGCATGAATTTCATATGACATACACATTTAGCATGCTAGGAAAGAAATAAAGTGATGAAAGCAATGTAAATTCATTCACTTTAATTAATTCCTAAAGATAATTCTATGAAATAAGAAAGTTCAAAGTGAATCAAAGTTTGTTTAATGTGATTTTTATTTTGAATTTGCTTTGTGTTTGATTTAGAAAATGTGAAAGAATCTTTGCTAGTCCTAATCAATTTCCCCCATGTGTATGGCATTCTAGTTTAATATTTAGATGATTAGATGATTTTTATATTTTCATTAGGTTAAGGTATGAATTAAGTGTGTTAATTACCCCTTACCTACACCACCTTAGCATATTTAACCAAATAATTATGAGCCAATGATATGACCTAAAACCACACAAGAAATTTAAATTAGCAATGCACCTAAGAAGAAAAGGGCCTAATGCATTTGGCTCATGATTAATGATTAATTAAGCTAAGGGGTTTAAGTTAAGTAATTTCATAATCCTTCTCACACATGTGAGTTGGATTTTGATTTTCTTAATGAACTTAGGTTATTGAACACCTAAGTATCTACCCAAAGTAAATTAGTTAAGTTCTAAAAGGTTTTAGAATTTTATCAAATTAATTAGATAAGTAATTACTGGATTAATCCTTAATTAAGTTTGGATTAAGGAAGAAAGAGGAGATTTAAGGAATAGCTTAAGGAAAATATCTCAAAATTATTCCCTAAACCTCCTATTCATTTAAACAAATCTTAATTAACTCAATCAAGGGATTGAATCACTGATTACACACTTAATAAGGCTTAATTATATTAAGAGGGTAATTAGAAATTAATCTAGAAATTCCTCTAATTAAACCATCAATAAATCTTAAGAAAATTAGGGGAGGCAGAAGTCATCCCACTAATCATACATAAGAAGTTTGGAATTAATCAATGGGGGCAATCAGAGAGTAATTAGCAAAATCAAATTCCAAAAAAAAAACCCAAATCTAGAAAAATAACACTTTTCAAAATTCATTGAAATCAATCTTATAATATTCTAGATTTAAATACCTTTCATATGCAATTTATTTCATACTTTTTTGATTTTTTTTACACTTAGATATGAATATTTGAAGTTTTCTTGATTAATTAAGTAATTTAAATCCCTAATTATATAGTTAATCCCATCGGCGCCACATGGAGGTTGACATGATGCATGCTTTCCACATGGTGTGACGGGATTCACTATTTAAGTTATCACATCATAGCACTGTGTCAGCGATGGCGCTATGCGCTTTCTCCATGTCCTTCTAATGAAAGATCGAATGGCTGAGATTAGATCTGTGATTCTAAAGGATTAAATGATGGATCCTATGTGTTTTAATAACGGTCGTCCATCCAAAATGCACGGATGGATGGCCCATGATTCACCCTTGGTCTTTCCTGTGGGAGATGGACATTGTCCATCTTCTAAGGGAAGATCTAAGCTCGATTGAGCTCGAATTGAATCCAAATTCAACCCACACCATCACCATGCAAGGGAGATGACATCCGATGGATAGATTTTGATGAAGAAGAAATTCCTTTCACAAAGGACCACACCACTTCTAATCTAAGCTCTGCTTAATGGCTTACCTCGCTGGAGGCTATCATCGATGCTCGATTCCCTTAGAGAAGCTTCATCTAGTGGAGACAAAGCTTTGTTGAAGTTTTGAGGCTTTGAAATTGGGTGGATCTTCCTAGAGGCCAAGTCACCCTTCACTTGAGCTCGGTCTTGGTCAAGAGCACTCCTCCCTTATCTTTGGAGCTTGAGAAAAGGTCTAGGTAAGTTAGATTTGATCCTCTGATGAAGCTTACAAGAGGAATTAGCTTGGTATGGAGTATTGGCTAAGTTGGATTTTCACTTGAGCTCCCCTATTTTCAGTCTAGGAAAATTGAGAAAATGGAAATTCTAACTCACTCTAAGAAGCTTGGGAACACTAGCAATGGCTTGCTCTGAGTTTCTATGCTTCAATCGAATGGGGAAGAGTGAAATTCAAGTGAAATTAGGGGGAGTATATCTCCCCTAGATAAATTAGACGGCCGAGCAAGGAGATGCCATTTTGATCCAATTGAGCTCCTTGAGTGGGTTTCTTATGCCGTTTGATGTGTCATTGCATTCGGTTTGGCTAGAGGGAGGTAATGGAAGAGTGTCATGTGCTTGAAATGGGTGGAGAAATGATTCCCATGTGGCCATGCTCAAGAAAGTGGTTGGTTTTGACCTTAGGATAGGTTGGGCTAACCCAAATCCATTGGGTTAGGTGCACCACACTCACTAGTGTCCACTTGGTCTACTAGAAGGGTGCCAAGTGGTCATGAAGAGGATTTGACCAAGTTCTATGTGAATTTGGCCAAAATTTACTCTATGGCCTAGGGGTAAAATGGTCATTTAGCTTGGGTTTTAATTTGAATATGTTTGGTATGATTGAAAAATGGGTTATGCCAAGTTTCATTGAATTTAGAGTTGGTTTGATATGATTTGGCTCATGTTGACCTATTTAGGTTAAAATGGGTCAACTTGGGTCAAGTTGACCAATTGGTCAAATTGGGTCAAACCAAGGGTTGGGTCAAGTTCATATGACCATTTGAAATATTTTGGTTGCTTTGGTTTGATTCAATTTGATTTATATTTGGGTTTGGTTCATTTAGGTTCATTTAGGTCAAATGGGTCAAGGTGATGTTTAGGTTCATTTGACCCAATTGGGTTAGGTCATGGGTTGGTTTAGGCTTTGTTGATCATTTAAAATGTATAACAAACTTTGGTTTCAATCAATTTTGGTTTGGTTTGATTTCAAGTTGATTTGACCTTTTAGGTCAAGTTAGGTTCATGGTCAATTGGGCTAGGATGGGTCTAGTTGGCCAATTGAAGCTTTGGCCAAGTTCAATAAGTAATTTAGAATGAATTTGACCTATTGGTTGCAATCAATTTGACTTAGATCAAGATTTGACCCATTTTAACTTTTTAGGTCAATTTGGGTCAACTTGGGTCAACTTGGGTCAAGTGGCCAATTTGGCTTGGTTTGACTCAATCGATGGCTTGATAATGTTCAATCATTGGTTATGAATTGGTTTAGATCAATGGTTTCAATCAATTTGGCTTATGGTGGATTTTGGCTAGTTTGGGTTTCATTTGGGCTAAATGTTGACTTGGTCAAAGGCTAGGTTTGACTTGATTTGACCCAATTTGAGTGATTGATCATCCTAGGATGATTATTTCTCACAATGCGAGGCTTAGATGGGCTTAGTTCAATCCAATTTGGGTTGGATTAGAATTGGCTCAAAAGATGCTTTAGGTCACTTTGGGTCAAGTGAGCCTAAATGGGTCAATTGACTTGATCAATGCTTGATTCAAGTTTGGTTGAACTCACATATGGACTTATGATGGAAATATAAATCCAATTACAAGTGATTTGGAGTTAAATGGGTTTTGGTTCATTTGATAATTTCAAGTTCAAAGGATGAACATGGGTTTGATTTGGGTTAGTTTGATTCTGATTTAATGATTTGGATTTTGTGTTTATGTTCGGGCATGTGATTGAAGGAATGATTGTTTGAAGATAAAATCCAAAGGTTTGGATTGATTTGAGAATGATTTGGCTAAGTTCAAGGATTTGACTTGAAAGAGTATAAGTTGGATTTAAGTTAGAATTGGATTTTGAGTTTTGAGTTGATTTTGGTTATTTGAATTTATATTTCATTTATATTTGTGAGTATAAATGAGAATATAAATGGGTTATGAGAAAATATTTTGAGTTTAGAGTAATGTGGATTTGATTTGAGCTAAGTCCATAAGATGAGATCAAAGGGCTTAGGAAAGATTTTGTGATTTGAATTCAATCATGGGTTTCAATCATTTGGTTTGGAGTTGATTGATGATTTGAATTTTGGAATTGATTTGTTGATTTGAGAAAATCAATTGAGTTGGAATTGATTTAAGATTTAATTTCAATTTGAAGTTTGAAGGAGGGAAGCAAGGATTAGTCTAAGCTATAGGATATGCAAGTTCTCTTAACACCCCTAAGGCATAACCTATTCCTATGGCTAACTCTTCTAAGTCTCTAGGGTTAGGTTAAGTGTTCATCTAATTACTAGAGGTGTCTTAAGAGTAAGAAACTCTTAGTGTTTATAGTAGTCCTATGTCTAAGATAGGGAAGTTGAGAGCTCACTCCAAAAGTGAGGTCAACATTCACATGTGTGAGAAAATTATAAAAGTAATTAAGTGAGTCCCTTAAGCTTAATTAACTATTAATTATGAGCCAATTACATTAGTCCCCTTTCATTTCTTAGGAGCATTGCTAATATACTTTTCATGTGGTTGCATCTCATGTTGGCTCATCATTATTTAGTTAATTAGCTTAAGGTGGTGTAGATAAGGGTTAATTAATTGATTTAATTCATACCTTAACCTAATCAAGACATAAAATCAACCTAATTATTTTTAATTAAATCAAATTAACCCACACATATGGGGAATGGGATTAAAGTTAGCAAACCTCTTTCACATTTCTTAAATCAAATCAAACATAAAGATAAAAAATTGCTTTAAGAAACTTTGGTTTATTTTAAATGGGTTTGTTTAATATGATTATCCATTGGACATAGTTTGATTGAATGAAATTACATGCTTATGTTTTTTTTTTCTTTCTAATCATGTTAAAATATTGTATGCCACTTGTACGCATGCATTCATTTCTTTCAAATTAATCAAATGAAGATGATCTCCTTTATATCAATTTGCATGTGTTGACTTAGTTAGAAATATGTGTGGCAATTATCACTATTAAATCTCATATGTATTTTCAAAAGCTTATTAATGAAGAATAATATGTATATTATGACTTTAGTTACACATACATAGGAGATGCATGTGAATATAAGCTTAGTGTATGAAGTGAAGTCTCTTTCTTACATTCATGTGTTGATTTGCATAAGTTTGAATGCTAATAGATATATTAGTCTGGACATTCTGGGGATGCACGACATTAAGTAGCCCCATGGAGGTTCCTACCTCACTCCACTGGTGCAGAACAAATGGAAACGTACACATTTGATTTCATTCTTATGCATCTTAACATTGAATTTAGATAGAGTTTTAATTCATTTATACAAATAAATCAATTCAATTAAATGCTACTTTCACATGGGTTTTTCTAATCTTATAGTTGTCTATACATCCATATGTATTAAAGAATAGTGAGTATAGTAGTCTGAACATTCCAAGGATGCATGACTTTAAGTAGCTCCAAGGAGGTTCCTACCTCACTCCACTAGTGTAGAACAATGACGCCATACTTGCTTAGAACTTCTATACATTTGGATGTGTATTTAGATAATGAATGAAAACCCCATTTTTCTATTAAAAAGACATGCACTCATACTTTGTCAAATGGTTGAATTGATTAGTCATATGATTTAGAGTTCTTTTCTTATACTTTTGTATAAGAATTTAGATAGAGCTTTAAATGAATATGATAAAATGATTCAACCAAATGAAACATCAATTCCAAGTACATTTACTTACATTTATCATTTAAGTGTGTTAAGATACAAATTGCATGCATAGGTATGTTTAGGACTTAATCATATGCATGCCATAAACATGATGGAAAGAAATGAACAAACATGTGTTATGTCATAGAAATTAATTCCAATTAGTCTTAAGATGCCTTTCTTATTGAATGGAATTATTTAAAGTGAAACTTAAACCTAGGATTAATTAAAACATGTAATAAGCCATTCACTAAAGAGAATTGATTAATTAATTTATTTTAGATGTGGCTTAGGGTAGGGATAAAAGAGAGTCATCCTCTCATTTCCTCTCTTTATAACACTTAGTTGTTAGGTGTAAGACAAGTGAAATAAAAGAAAACATTAAGTAAAAATTTACAAATAAATTAAACCATTTAAATTGTAACCACCCTCCATAATTAAATCTCTTCATACGCAGAAATTATTAACTCTAAAGCCTAGTTAGGACATACCACACAAGTCTTAATACATGCACATTAGATTAAGTCACCACTTCTAGCTTTATGTTAGGGCAGTGCATGATTTGATGTATATTTTTTGATGTATTATAGAGATGATGTTGTAATCGGATGTTAGCCTGATTAGCCTAATTAAGTATTTTACAGGAGATTGTGCTTAAGATGTGCTTGAAATAAATATAAATGCTCTCTTTTACATATTGCTTAACCCCTAAGCATAATCTAAATTAGGACAGGTGGACTTGGTTACCTATGTGCAGGGTGCTAAGTCTAAATTATTCATATAACTGCTTGGATTGTATGGTGTTTAGCTAACACTTGTTTTGCAGGTGTAGTTAGATTTACTTTTCTTATTTTTGATGTAATCATGGATTGGGAATTAGGATTAGTATTATGGGGGTTAAGGATGAACATTGGCCAGAAGGTTTACTCTCGGGGTGCCATGTGATGCCTAGAAGCCTATCAAATCAAATAAAGCAAATACATGAAGATATGAAGATATGAAGGCATGAAAACCCCGCATTACATCTATTCATTTGTATTTGTAATTATTCTTTCATATACCGGGATGTATAAGGGTAGAGCTTGGCTATCCATTTCTCTTTTTTGGGTTGTAAGGCGGTACTCGATCACACATGCCTGTTATTCTTTCATGTTTAGTTTATAAATTATTGATGATTTGTTTACATCATGTAATAGAAATGGTATGTATTTTCTTAGTTTTTTCATATATGATTGTTTAATGTGTGGCCTGGATCCGCTTAGGCTCTTAGGAAAAAATAAAATTTTTACCCCAATCACAACTCAAAACTAAATTTTCTAAAACAACTCATAGCCTAATTTAAAGCCTAGGTGTTAAATCAAGATAATTAAAAAATTTAACAACCCCTTAGCTGAATATTGTATGTTTAACATCATGTATATCATCTTGTTTCATTCTTGTTAAGAGAGGGTTTCCATCCTTGCGATAGGGAAGACTTGACTTTGTCTCTGTGGTGGAAAATATATCTTTCTCTTAATAATACTATTTCATCATGCATTTAGGCATATAAAATCTTATGACCTGTGTAAAAATAAAAAGTATAAAATTTAAATAAGATTTCATAAAATTTGCATACTAAGTCATTATTCATATCACTCATGCTCTAGTCTCTTTAGGGAGTGGGTTTAAAGACTTTAGTTTCTTTCTAAATGATAATAACTTAGCCCTCTTGCAAAATATATGACTTGACTACATGGTTTTAAAATGTAGGAGGAGTTAGCTGGCTGCCACCCCAACCGATTATAAGTCCAACAGTTGGGTGGTTTTCCCTCTCTTATGGAGGTAAACAATATACCCATTTTTCATCTTAGATTTAGGATGTACTAAAGCTCCCTAGATTTAGGATATGAGATTATTGTTTCCCATTAGGCTACAAGCATAAATCCTCATCTCTTAGGCATTTCGATAATCTTGTATTGTGGGATTATAAGTTCTAGCTTTCTAATAAAATTTCAACATAAATATATAATTATCTTCAATTATATAAAGCCCAACCATATGATAGTTTGGGAAGCTTACTAGGTTTCCTAGTATCATGAGCATCCCCTACTCATCTCCTTTGGCTTTGATAATAAGTCTCTCTCTTTTTAATCTACCCCACTTGATTTTCCAAACATAGCCAATTTATTAATAGTCCTATCTTTTAATTCTTTGGAGATAAAAATTGCCTACTTTGATCGAGAGTATTCCTAAGGCACTCACCTTTCTTAGGATGTAATTAACTATGGGGGCTTGCCCCCATAGGAACTTTAGAACCTGGTTTAAATAAACCATACTTTATTCATTCAAGTAAAGTAGGGGAAAAATCTCTGGTATATTCAATGACCCATCATGCCTTAGGAGTTCTTATTAGGTGATTAGGTCCATCATAGGATAGTGATTTCTATCTTTCAAGATAGTGCACTATTTATTGATGTAATATCTGATCACCTCAATAAATTTACCCTCAGATCGGCATGATGTCCCCCCATACACACATGATACATCATAAATCTCAAAAATAAACACTACACTCTATAAGAGAGGGTAAACCACCCGACTGCTGGATTTATAATCGCCTAGAATGGTAGCCAGCTAACTCCTCTTACATTTTAAAATAATGTGGTCATGTCATATGTCTTGCAAGATGGTTAATATATTATTTTAGAAAGAAATTAAAGTCCTTAAACCCACCCCAAAGAGGCTAGAGCATGAGTGATATGAATATTAACTTAGTCTAATACAAATCTTATCAATTTTCATTCTATTTTGACTCTTTATTTTGACACATGCCATAGGATTTTTATATGTATAAATGCATGATGAAATGAGTTATGGGCCAAATCAAGAGAGAAGAGGGTGAAACCCCGTCAGTAGGAGTTGCTCTCATAGGTCAAGGGATTCCTATGCATGCAAGAACGGCTCATTTTACAAGAGTGGTAGAAGATGCATGTATGATATTAGAACTACTATCACATGATACATGTTTGTTCATTTCTTTCCATCATATATAGCATGCATATGATTAAGTCTATGTTGACCTCACTTTTAGGATGAGCTCTCAACTCCTCCATCTTAGACATATGACTTCTCTTAGACTTTAAGGGTTTCTTAGTCTTAAGACACATCTAGTGATTAGGTGGACACTCAACCGAGCCCTAGAGACTTAGAAGAGTTAGCCATAGGAATAAGTTATGCCTTAGGGGTGTTAGGAAATTTTTCTCCCACTAGCTTGAACCAAATTCCTCACTTCCTTCCTTGAAGTAAAACTTAAATCAATTATAACTTAATTGATTTTCTCCAAACTCAAATCAATTCTAAATGATTGAAATCCATGATTGAAATAAATGATTGAAGCTTATGATTCAATTCCATGTTTAAAATATTTCCTAAGTCCTTAGTTTCCCTCTTATGGACTGTTGACCTCATTTTTGGAGTGAGATCTTAACCTCCTCTTCTTAAACTTAGGACTCTTATAGACACTAAGATCTCCTTAGTCATAAGACACTTCTAGTGATTAAGAGAATACCTAACCTAAGCCTAGAGACTTAGAAGTGTTAATCATAAGATTAGGTTATTGTGGTTTAAGGAAATTACCATCCCATGCCTAAATCAATCTAGATACTTTCTAAATCAAACCATACTCAATTTCAAACCAAATCTCAAATTCAAATTCAAATTAATTTCAAAATTTGACTCTAAATGATTGAAACCCAAAATCAAATTCTTTAAACCATTCCTAAGCCATATGAACCACATTCATAAGCTTAGACAAAACTCCCTTTAGATCAAATCAAACTCAATGATCCCTTTATAAATCAATTATTCATTCATTTATATTCACAAATATAAATGAAATCCAAATTAAAAAATTACCAAAACTATATCAAAATAAAAATTCAAACTCAATCCAAGCCTTTAAGCCAATTCTTTAGTTAGCCAAATTCTATCCAAATTAAGTCAAAACTAATGGATTTTCTCTTGAATCAATCATTCATTCGATCAATTTATCCAAATATAAATAAAACTACAATCATCAAACCAAATTTAAGTCAACCTAAGAACCTAATTAGCTTTTGACTTAAAACTTTCAAAAAACCCATTGACTCTAAATATTATTAGAATTTATATTTTAATCTAGAGCTCATATATAAGTTCAACTAAACTCAAATCAAACCAAAACCAAACCAATTGACCAACTTAGGTCTATTTGACCCAAAGTGACATAAAGGACCCATTTGAGCCAACTTCTAATCCAACCCAAATTGGATTAAACCAAGCTCACCAAAATCTTTCACCATTGTTGATCACCCTAAGATCAATTGTAAATCACCCAATTGGCCATTTGATCCAAATTGACCAAATTGGCCTAAAGGTCCAAATTATGTCAAATCATGATCTAACCCAAATTGATTGTAATCAATGTCACAAGTTTATTTCAAATTAATTAAACTTGACCAAAGCCATAATTAAATCTAATTTGATCAATCAAGAATTGGTAACTTCACCCAACCTAGCCAAATTGGCTTAAAGGGTCAATTTGGCCTACATCCAAATTAAATCTAAATTAATTCAAACCAAAGGCCAAATTCATCTTCAATTAGCCAATTGAACATGAATCAACCCATAACCTGAGCTAATTTGGCCAATTTTGATCAAATGGGCCAATTTGACCCAAAATGACCCATATGACCCAAATTGGGCCAAATTCCTTGAAACCAAGCCAAAACCCATTGGGGTCTGATGAAACCTGACCCAAATCCATTTGGGATTAGCCGAAAATCAACCCAACCCATTTAAATCCCTCATGGATCCTCCCCCACATAGGATTCCACCCAACTTCATTTAATTCCCCATCACAGAACTTAACTTCTCAACATTTGCATTGAATAAATTGATCATATGTAGCAAGAGAGGACTTTGAGCAAAAATCCAATGTCCTCAATCAAATTTATCATCCATCCTACCACTCCAAGCAAGATGACAGTCAATTTGGAGCCAAAAAATTCAAAAAAAAGATTGTATTTTTGGCCATTATAAAAGGAGGGAGAGATGAGGCTTTAGATCTCTTACTCCCACCATCATTCAGCCCCCAAAAGCTCCCCAAAGCAAAAAAAGAACCCATTCCCCACCTCTTTGAGCCATTTTGTGGTCAAAACACAAATAATTGCTCTTCCAGATGACGGTAAAACATCGAGAAGGCAAGATCAAGGAAGGCTAAAGATCAAAAGCTTTCTCACATACTGGGAGTTCACTTGGATCTTCATCACGAAACCATCCTGATTTGCCAAACGTAGTCAACCTTAGGATTTCGTGCATTTTGTATTAATTTTCTTACGATTTTAAGAATTTTTCTTAGATAATCCTGTAATTTAAGATTAAATAATCTCATTTAGGAAATAAAATTTTTTCGGTGCGAATTGGGGTGAAAATGGTTCCATTTGGACAAGTTTTGGCTCATTTTTTCAAAAAAAGCAAAAATACACTATTCATCGGGGCGATAACCGCCATCGATCCCATGATTCGCGGATCGGATGACTGATGTGCGTGGATCGCGCGACCGCCATATCGACATGATGGATCACCATGATCGCCGATCACGCGGATGGCTCATATCGGCATGATCCGACGAGCCTTCGGTCACTTAATGTGATTTGGATCGGCCGATCGTGCGGTTCACGCAGTCGGATGGCTCAGATTGCGCCATCCGCGCCTTTGAATCGCCTGATACGATCTGGACCGTCCGATGGTGAGGTTCGCGCAATCACGCCTGACCGTGCACCAATCGATAATCCGGCCGGATCGTGGTGATCCGACCATATGGTCCACCGGTCGAGTTAGCCGCGTATTTCCTTTTTATAAAAAAAATTAGTTTAAATCACCTAAAATTTTAAAATTTATAAAAACTAAAATACTTAACAAAAAATTGCAAACAAGAGCTCGTTGGATTTGTCTTTCCAAAAGGAATTCAAAAATCTAAAATCCTCAAATTTCACTAAGTATTTTGAGCTTAATTTGAGTTTTAGTGAAAATTATATTTTTTAATTAAACCAAAAATATATATCAGATTAAATTTAAATTTTCAAGAACTAAAATTAAAATTAAAACACAACCACCATAAAAATTTCAAGTGAAAAGAACTTTTAGATTGGGAGAAATTAAATTTTGAAGTTCGATTATCCATTTTAATAAAATAAATCAAATAAAAATTCAAATTTACAAAATCTTTAAAATGGCTTAAATCACTTCAATTGACATCTAGGACTCTTAAGAAAAGAATGTGATCTTCGGAATTTTAATGAACCCCAAATAAATACTTAAGATTAGAATTTAATCAATTAAGGAGTTAATTAAAATATAATCTAAAAATAATTTAAATATTAAATCAAAATCAAATGAAATAGACTTAAGAAATCATTAATCAAATCTCAAATCAGAAATATCATTCTTAGAGAAAATTAAATTAAATATGATTAAACCTTTAAGTTAATAAAACTCAATTAAATGATTAAATCTTAAATCAAACTCAAAACCAACAAATTCAAGAAACTTTAATCATTTGATACTAATCAAATCAAATAAAATTAAAATAAACTTAATCAACATATGATTAAATCACATCCATTTGAAATAAGATAATTAATTAACCATTAAATATTTCTACCAATAACTAAATCAAACATGTTAATGAAATCAAACAAACATAATAAATGAATCAAATCAAGTAAAACCCTAATCATGAATAATCAAACTTAAGTCAAATCTAATTAAGTAATAAATCATCATTAATCAAATTAATTTAAATAAGTTACATTAAAGCTAACTCTAAAATTAAGCTTAAATCAAACCCCTAATTAAATTTAATAATCATACCTCTCAAATAAACTAATTAAGTTAATCAAATTAATCATATTAAACCTAAACTTAATCAAACATAATTAAGATGCAATTAAACACTAATCAAAACCTAAATTAAACCTAAATCATTAAGTCAATAATTAAATAAAACCCTTAATTAATCTAATAATTTTAATTAACTTTTAAACTTAAATCAAACATCTAATTAATGCAAACTTAATAAATTAATCCATCATCTTAATAAACTAAATTAATTTTATAAATCACATTAAAATTAATCCAAATTAAAACTTAATTAATCTACTAATTTAATCACACGTATTAAATAAACTAATTAAGTCAATTAAATTAACCATATTAAACTTAAGCTTAACTAAACATAAAATGCAATTAAATATTAATCAAATCCTAATTTAAACTTAAATCATTAACTCACTAATTACATCATTAACCTAAATAAATATGAAATCAAATTAAAGATTAAACAAATCTTTATTTAATTTAATAATTAATCACACCTCATAAATAAAATAATTAAGTTAATTAAATTAATCATATTAAACCTAAGCTTAATCAAACATAAATGCAATTAAATATTAATCAAAACCTAAATTAAACCTAAATTATTAAGTCATTAATCACATAATTAGTCTAAATAAATATGAAATCAATTTGAAAATTAAACTAACCTTTATAATTAACATAAATACACTTTTTAATTAAACTAATTACATAATCACATTGAACATGAAGCAAACCCATAGACCAATAGAGCTAATCAAATTACAAATTAAAATTAAATTGAAAGACTCTCATCAATTTAATATAATCAAATTAAATCTCATTCAACCTACTTAAATAAGATAAACTAATCAACTATCCAATGTATGAAATCAAAATACAAACCAAACTTTGATGAGCATGATAGATGGAGGTGATTAAAGATAAAATCCTAATTACAGGGAATAAAACTCAACTAATAATCAAAATAAAATCTCAATTAATCTAATTTGATCAAACTACAAATGAATGAACCATAATCGAATCAAATAAATATAAAGTCAAGTCACATAACCATAGTCAAAGAAAAGAATTAAATAGGATATTGAATTATCAAGATTTAACTAAACCAAAGACATCTAATCTAAAATTAATCAATCAAAAGAACATGAACTTAAACAAACTTAAACTTCATTAGATATTAATGATATTGAATTAGCAAGATTTAATTAAATCAAAATCTAAAAATAATCAACCAAAAACACATGAACTTAAACAAACTTAAACTTCATAAGGATATTGATTTGTCAAGATGTAATTAAACTTAAACATCTAATCCAAAATCAATCAATCAAATACTTAAACAAACTCAAATCCTAAGCTCTAAATCAAATCAAATAAATCAAATCAAATAAATTACATAAATTCAAATGTAATTAAGATACTTAAGGACCTTGGTTAGATTCTTTAGAATTAGATGGAATAGGTGAGTCCCATCTACAAGTGGAACTCATTCTACTCTTCATTCTTGAAAACCTAAACATCATTTTAACCAAATAAAAGTGAAATAAAAATAAAAAATAAATAAATAATTAAATCATTTAAATTGAAATCTCACAAAGGTAAAATTTAAACAAATTCAAATTCCAAATTGAAATTTAAACTAAAAAAGCCTAGTAAAGTCTTGCTACACAAGCCTTGAGCACACACATTAGAATACTAAGTCACCACTTCTAGCGCTAAGTTTGGGCGTTGTATGTATGATGTTGTGTTTTATTTTGAGATGTAATATTTTAGATCGATACGGTGTATGTTTCAGAGCTAAATGTTAGCCATTATTAACCTAATCATGTTTTCTGGTTTGTGCTTAAGGGGTGTAATAAAAAAATATAAATACTTTTGTTATGCGGTTGTTAGCTAAGCGCGAACCCATATTAGATATGTGGGCTTAGTTACCCATGTGTGGGTGCTAAGTCCAAATTATTCATATTGTTGTGGTGTTTAGCTAACATTTATTTTATAGGTGTAGCTAGATTTACTTTTCTTTTTTTTGATGTAATTTTGCATTGGGAATTAGGATTAGTGTGATGGGAGATTATGATGAGCCTTGGCCAGAAGGCTTAGTCCCGGGGGTGCCCTATCTTGCCTTTGGAGAAAATCAAATCAAAATAAAGACAAGGAAGAAATGAAGGAAAAGAAGACCCCATAGCATGCATTGTTTTTTTTTTGTAATCGGGTTGGGTAGAGCTACCCATATTTTTTTTTCTCTTTTCGGTGTATGAAGACCGACTAGCCTTTTATTCTTTATGATAATCTATAAAATTATTGATGATGTTTAGATTATGCATTAGAACAACATGCTTGTCATAGTTTCTTTATGATTGATGCTTCAATGTGATGGATGGTAGGCTCTTCTGATAAAATTAATTTTCTACCCCAATTAACAACTCATAACTAAAATTTTAAAATAACTCATAACCTCACATAAAAGCCTAGAATTAAATCAAGATAATAAAATTTTTAACAACCTCTTATGGATGAATGAATGTATTATATCATGCATGTCATTCTTTCACACTTATTAAGGGCTTCCATCCTTGCCGAGAATCAAGGCTTAACCTGTGAGAGCCTTTGGTGGAAGAACACCCTTTCTCTCTTAATTTGGCCCATAATCAAATTATGCATGGCATACAAAATCCCATGTGTAAAATAAAAGTCAAAAGAATCAAATAAATTTGATAAAATTTGCATTAGATTAAGTCATGGATTCATACCACTCAGTCTCTGGGAGTGAGTTTAAGGACTTCTCTTCTAAATAAATAACAACTTAGCCATCTTGCAAAGCATAAACTTGCCTACAAGGATTTAAAGCATAGGAGTTAGGCACACCACCCGTGCGTAATAAATCCAGAATGGTTCATTCTCTCTTGTGGAGGTAAACCATATACCCATTTTCTTAGATTTAGGTTCCTTTGTTTTGTTGGCTTAGTTTAGAATCTGAGGTAGCTATTTTCTTTGCAAGTATAAATCCTCACCTCTTAGATTTTCACAATCTTATGTTGTGGAATTATAAGCCAGCAATCTAATAAAATATCAACTTAAATAATTAACTCTCTTCAAATTTCAAAAAAATATAAAGCCCAATTATAGTGGTAGATTGGAATGCTCACTAGTTTTAGATCATGAGCATTTCCTACTTCCCTTTAGATTCCAAAATAAGTCTTCCTTTATCTATCCCATTTGATTTTCTAAAATAACCAATCCTTTGATAATCTTAACCTTGAAATGGGAGACCCTAATTATCTACTTTAATCGAGTATTCTTAAGAATTACCATTTCTGGATGTAATTAACTATGGGGCTTGCCTCATAGGAACTTAACAACCCAAAATAAACCACTTTACTTTTCCATGTAAAATGGGAAAGATCTCGTATTTGAAGATCCATCATGCGAGTCCAAGGTGATTAGGTCCATTATGGGTGGTGATTTCTATCTTCAAGATAGTACATCATTCTTTAATACCCATCACTAAGTACCCTTAAGATCGTGGTGTCCCACATCTCAAAATAAATACCACAAATTTTAAACTCACTGGGATTTGTTCTCTCTCCATCTTTAGTAAAAATTATTATCTCCAAGCATCGATAGTGGACTTATATTTATATAACAGACTATCATTCTTTCCATTGACACTTAGCTTATTTCATCCTTAAAGCTCCCCACCATCCTTAGGTTTTAGGACTTCACCAGTGTCTTAAAATCCCTCTTTTAGATTAATCAAACAAAGAGATGACCAAATTAAATTAAAATTAATCAAACGCTTTGATCAAGACGACCTACTTAGGCTCACTTGACCCAAAGTGACCTAAAGTACCCTTATGAGAAAATTCTAATCCTAACCAAACTGGATTGAACTGAGCCCACCTAAACCTCTCATCATGATCAACAATCATCATAAGGTGATCAATCACTTAAATTGGGTCAAACCAAGTGAAACTTATGGATTGACCAAGTCAACACTTAGCCAAAATGAAACCTAAACTAGCCAAAATCTAACATAGGCCAAATTGATTGAAATCATTGATCAAAACTCATTCATGATCAATGTTTGAACTTGACTAAGTCAACATTTGAGCCTAACCTAACCCAATTGACCACTTGGCCCAAGTTGACCCAACTTGGCCTAAAAAGTCAAATGTGTCAAATCTTGGTCTAAGCCAAATTGATTGAAACCAATAGGTCTAGTTCATTCTAAAATGATTGTTGAACTTCAATTAAAGCCTCAATTGGCAACTACCAACTCCTAATTTGATGAACCCAACTTGACCTAAAAGGTCAAATTGAGCCAAAATCAAACCAAACCAAAATTGATTGAAACCAAAGCTTGCAAAATATTTCAAATGACTAACCAAACCTAAACCAACCCATGACCTAACCCAAATAGGTCAAATTGGTCAAATTGGTCAACTTGACCCATTTGACCTAAATGAAATCAAATGAACCAAAATCAAATATAAACCAAATTGAATCAAACCAATGATGCCAACACATTCCAAATGGTCATATGAACTTGACCCAACCCCTGATTTGAACTCAAATTGACCAATTGGTCAACTTGACCCAAGTTGACCTATTTTGACCTAAATGGGTCAACATGAGCCAAATGACATCAAATCAACTCCAAATTCTTTGAATTTTGGCCCAACCTAATATAAAACTTTTCTAAATCTGTCCAAAGTGAAATCAAAGCTAAATGACCATTTTACTCTAGGTCAAGGGGTAACCTATGGCCAATTCCACTTGGAATTTAGTCATATCCTCTTCATGGTCACTTGACACCCTCTTAGTGGGCCAAGTGGGCACTAATGAGTGTGGTGCACATGACCCAATGGGTTTGAGTTAGCAAACCCATCCCAAGGCCAAAATCAACCACCCCACTCAAAATGAGCACATGGGAATCACTCTCCACCTCATTTAGCACATGGAAACTTCTCCACTACCTCCCTCTGACCAAACCGAACCACATGGAATCCAAAACAACCTAACCAACTCAACCCTTGGGATCAATTTGATCAAAATGGCAAATCCATGCTCAACAATCCGATCCTTCTAGGGGGAGATATACTCCCACTAATTTTGTTCCATTTGAAGGGATTCACATTCGATTGAAGCATAGGAACTTAGAGGAAGCAATTCCAAGCTCCCCCAAGGTTTCCTAAGCTACTTTGATTTCTCCATTTTCAATTTTGCTAAGCCAAAAATAGGAGAGCTCAAGAGATTTTCCATCTCATTCAATTCCCCACTATAGCTCAATTTCTCCTTCAAGCTTCTTGATGGGACCCAATCGAGCTCACTTAAGTCTTCATCTAAGTTCCCCGTGAAGAGGGTCTGACTGCTAAGAAATTAAAGCCCACTTTGGTCAATAGAAAGATCCACTCAACCTCAAGCCCTCAAATCTTCAACAGAGCTTCATCTCCACTAGACGAAGCTACCTCGATGGTTGGGAGAACCAGTGATAGCCTTCTATGAGGTATGGATCAAAACCAACCTTAGGGAGAATTTTCTTTGGTCCTTTTAGAATGGAATTGTAATCCCATTTCATTTTGATCGTTAGATCTTCATATTTTTTCATGATGATGGTGTGGGTTAAATTTTAGCTCAATTCGAGCTAAATCGAGCTCAGATCAAGTCCTAAGAGATGGATGGTTGCCCTCTCCCGCAGGTGAGGTCAGGGATGAATCATGGACTGTCCATCCCACGTGTTTTGAATGGACAATCCTGATTAATCCATGTTAGATCCATGTTTTAATCCCTTTAATACTGCAGGCTTAATCTTGACCATCCACCTTTGATGATCCAAGGGAAAGCACGTACACTGCCGGCGTGATACTTAAATAACCAATCCCATCGCACCACGTGGAAAGTGAGCACTATGTTAGCGGTCCACGTGGCATCGACAGGATTAGTTATATAATTAGGCTATTTAATTAAGTTTTAATCATATAATCTTCAAAAATACATAACTAAATGTAAAAAAAATTAGCAAATTATAAACTCAAATGCATATTTAAGATATTTCAGGGGAGAATAATATAAAATTAAGTTTAATTAATTTTGAACAATAAATTTCATACAATTTGGGTTTATTGGGAATGTAATTATGTTAGTTATTCCCTAATCATTCCACTGATTAATTTCAAAGTTCTCATGTATGTTTAGTGGGATGACCTCTGCCTCCCATGATTTTCTTAGAATTTATTAATGGTTTAATTAGATAATTACTTTCTTAATTAATTAAATGACTAATTAAACTATTAAATAGTGATAAATTCATTAATTAAGTTTACTACCTTAGAATAGTGAATGGACTTAGGGAATGAGATTAGGAGTCTCTCCTAAATATTTTCCTCTAAGTTTATTTCATTTGGATAAAAATATAATTAAGGTGCAAATTAATTAAATAGTTTAATCATTTAATTAAATGGCTTAATTAATCAAAAATTTAAAATCAAATCAATATAAACTTAATCAATTCCTTTTTGGGTAGATGCTTAGGTGTTCAATAACCTAAGTAGCTTAAGGAAATCATATCTAACCCATATGTATAGGAAGGGTTATGAAAGTACTTAAAATTAAATCCTTTAGCTTAATTAATCATTAATTATGAACCAAATGCATTAGGCCCCTTTCTTTCTTAGGTGCACTACTGATTTAAATTCCTTGTGATTTTATGTCATGCATTGGCTCAATTATTTGATTAAATATGTTAAAGTGGAGTAGGAAAAAGGTAATTAATGGGCTTAATGTATTCCTTAACCTAAAAAATATATAAAATCAATCTAATGATTCTAAAATTAAACTAAAACAACATACACATGTGGGAGATGGGCTAGGACCAGCAAACTTTCTCACATTTCCTAAATTCAAATCAAACTCAAAACAAAATCAAAATTTTCTTAAACCAACTTTGATTCACTTTAAATAATTCTTATTCCATAGGATTGTCTTTAGAATTAATTAGGGTGAGTGAAGTTACATGCTTTCATCACTTTATTTCTTTCCTAGCATGCTAAATGTGTATGTCATATGAAAATCATGCATTCATGCCTTTTGAAAATCAAATTAAAAATGAAATGTTTCCTTTATGTCAAATTGCATGTTTTGGCTAAAGTAAGAATATGAATGGCTATTATCACTATTAAATCTAAATTTTTTTTTCAAAACTTATAAATCAAACATTACAATTGAAAGGTATGCTACTTATAATTATTTATAAGCTTGCATGTGAATATAATATAGATGTGCTTTTTTTTCCTTCTTCTTTTAACATAGTTTTGAATAGGGTTTGCAACGTGTATAGTTCATTTGAAAAGAACACAACACTTGTTTAAATCCATTCCTATTCATTTTTATGTTATCAATTAAGAAGGATACTCACACTTACACATGTAAATTGCATAAATAAATCAAATAAACAAACATAAACTTTTTTCATGATTCTTTTTCCATTCATTTTCTTTTGTACATGCACATGTATTTAAGGAAAGTGGTATATTAGTCCTGACATCCGGGTTGAAGTTTTAAGTAGGTCTTGTACCTTACACCCTTGTAGAAAATAATACCATACTCACTTATGTCTTTTATACGTGTAAATGTGCAAATGAATAATGGATAAAAGAATCCCTCTTTATTACATAACAAAATCATGCATACATGAAACATTCCAATTTTTTTTTCTTAAACAAATCTTCTTAGCATTTATCATGAAGGTGTGCTAAACATTTCCATTTGCATGTATAGATATGCTTAGGATTCATCCATATGTATGTTACACATGTTGGGGAAGAAATAAATTATTGTGTGTTTTGTGATAGTAATTCACTTTACTTAATCTTAAAATATCCTTTCTTTTAAATAGGTTTGTTTAAGGGAAATATAAACTTAGGATTAATTAAAACACATAATAAAATATTCACTAAAAAAATCAATAATGAGTCTACCTTAGAAATTACTTAAGGTAGGGAGGAAAGAGAAGTTTTCTTTTCTTTTCCTCTCTTTACAACACTTAGTAATTAATTGTAGGTTCATTCAAATCTAATCAAATCACAAAAATAAAATCAACCAAATCAACTAAAACACTTAAATGAAACCACCCTCTAAGTTGAACTCTTTCACACTTAGAAAACTTCAACCTTAAAGCCTAGCTAAACATACCACACAAACCTTAAATAGCACACACATTAGGCTAAGTCACCACTTCTAGCTTTAGGTTAGCGTAGTGCATGGTTTGATGTTTGCTTTTATTTTGTGATATAATATTTTAGCCTGGATGTTAGGGTGTATGTACGTAGACTGAATGGTGATCTTAGTATAATCATTATCTTTTGAGATTTTAAGGATGTAATAAAAATATAAATACTTTCATGTTGCTTATACCCTAAGCATAATCGAAAATAGGCCAGATGGACTTGGTTACCCATGTGTGGGGTACTAAGTCTAATTTATTCATATATATGCTTGGGATTATGTGGTTTTTTTTAGCTAATCTCTATTTTGTAGGTTTTAGTTAGATTTCCTTTTTCTCATTTTCATGTAATTTTGCAACTAGGATTTGGAATGATTGTTATGGGGGACTAGGTTGAACATTGGTCATGAGACTATCTTATGTACCATGTGAAGCCTTTAGAGCAACCACATTCCACCCAACCAAAAGAATAAAGAAGAAAGAAGAATGAAGAATGAAGACCCCCATAACATGAATTCCTTCTTGATTGTAATTAATTCATTTTATAATCTGGGTTGTATAAGGGTAGAGCTCAGCTACCCAATTTATTTTTGGGTTTGTGTGGTAGAGCCCAACCACAAATGACCTCTTATTCTTTTATGCTAGCTTTATAAATTATTTATGTTTGTTTAGCTTATGCATTAAGATGGTTATTTTCCTAGTTTCTTCCTTGTTGTGATGTATGGCCTGGATGATGATTAGGCTCTTAGGAAAAATAAATTTTCTATCCAACTAATCAATTCAAATAAAATAAATAAATAACACATAACCTCACCAAAGCCTAGGTTATAAAATCAAGATAAAAGAATTAGCAACCCTTTAGCTGGATGTTGTATTTTCTTTCTCACATCATGCAATAAAAGGCATATTATTTCACTTTGATTTGGAGGGCTTCCACCCATGCAGATAACTTGGCTTGACCTTTGAGAGCCATGGTGGAAACACACCTTCTTTTTCATTGATTTTGCCCCATAATCCAATTTCTCATGCATTAGGCATATGAATCCTACAAGCCTATGTCAAATCAATAGTCCAAAATAAAAATAAAATGTAACAAAATTTGCATTACATTTAAATCATTAAATCATGCCCTACATGATCTAATCTCTTAGAGAGTGCATTTAAGAACTTAGTCTATTTATAAATAAATAACATTTGAGCTATGTTACAAAAGCATATGACCTACATGTATTTAAAACTATAGGAGGAGTTAGTTGGCAGCCACCCCCAGGCGGTTGTAAGTCTAAATAGTCGAGTGATTTATCCTCTTTTGTGGAGGTGCAATAAGTACCCCTTTTTGTCTTAGATTTAGGTCTTTTTGGCCTCAAAGCTCCCTAGATTTAGGTTGAAGTTACTACTTCCTTTATACAAGCATAAATCCTCACCTCTTAGGCATTTCTACGATCTAGTGTCGTGAAATCATAAGTCCTAGATTTCTAATAAAAAATAACTTAAACAACTAATTTCACTCAATTCAAAACTATAAAGCCCAACCATATGATAGTTTGGGATGCTTACTAGGTTTCCTAGTATCCTAAGCATCCCCTACTTATTTTTATTTGGCTTAAATAATAACTCTCTTCTCTTGATCAATCCCATTTGATCTTCTAAAAATAAATCAATCAATTGATAGTCTTACTTTTGAAATCTTTGGAGACAATGATCATTTACCTTAATCAAGATTATTCCTAAGGAATCCAATTCCTTAGGATATAATTAACTATGGGGGCTTGCCTCCATAGGGAACTTAACGAATTCGATTTAAAATAAACCATGCTTTACTTTTCCATCTAAAGTAGGGGAAGAATCTGGTATTCAAGACCTAGTCCTTAGAGTCCTTATTCAAGTGATTAGGTCCATTGTTGGTGACTTCTATCTTTGAGATAGTACACCTTTCCTCAATGTCGTACCCGATCACCCTAATAAGAACATCTATGGATCTATGTGGTGTCTCAACAAAAGGCATATATTTTTGTTTTCATTTGTCATTTCCAAAAAGGATAGATGAAGGCAATAATATAAAAATTTCACCATAAATTTTCTAACTCCACTAGGAAAGGTTCCTCTCTCCATCTTTGGTAAATGATCATTATCTCCAAGTATCGATGGTAGGTTTGTATTATATATGAATCCAAGACTATCTTTCATTTCTGTTGGCACTTAGTTTTATTTCATCTTTAAGCTAAGCTAGCCAACATCTTTAGGTTTTAGGACCTCACTCTGTGTGGGTCTTAAAACCCCTGTTGGTTCCCAATGGGTGAAAATAAAAATAAATAACTAAAGACTTTCTTTTTACCATTTCTATGGTAAGGTAAAGTTCATTACAACAATAAAAGAAAAAAAATCCTTTATGAAAGCATCAATCTCCAAAAAGCACTTTTCAAAATGCACATAATAAAATATTTGCACAAAAACACCCTCATCCAACAATCTTCATGATTGTTATATGTAGGATCATTTTCAAAAATAAAATTCTAACAATCATATTTTTTAAAAAGCATAAATGAACTTCTTCACTCAATTCATTTTGATGAAGACTTCATTTTCAAAAAATAAAATTCCAACAATCATATTTTTAAAAAAGCACAAATGAACTTCTTTAGTCAATTCATTTTGATAAATACTTCATTTTCAAAAAATAAAATCCCAAAATCATATTTTCCAAAAGCACCAAATGAAGATCTTTATTTAGTTTATTGAATGAAGATTTCATTTTCAAAAATCAAAATCAACAATCATTTTCAAAAATCAAAATCAACAATCATATTTTCAAAAAGCATAAATGAACATCCTCATTCAATTTATTGAATGAAGATTTCATTTTTAAAACAAAATCAAAATCCATCTTTTCAAAAATAAAACACATTTGGATCTTTCATTTAGCATACCCAAATTTGCTAAGTGAAGATCCACTTTTCAAAATAAAAAATTCAAACAACATTTGGATCTTTCATTTAGCATACCCAAATTTGCTAAGTGAAGATCCACTTTTTAGAATCAAAAATTCAAACAACATTTGGATCTTTCATTTAGCATACTCAAATTTGCTAAGTGAAGATCCACCTTTCAAAATAAAAATCACAAAAAAAAATATGAAACACATTTGAATTTCCTTAGTATACTTAAATTTGTTAAGAATCCTCTTTTTCAAAATAAAAATAAAAGATAAAAAATAATAGGATTTCCTTAGCATACCTAAATTTGCTAAGAATCCTATTTTCAAAAAAAATCATTAAAAATAAAACACACTTGGATTTTTTATTTAGCATGTCCCAAATTTGCTAAATGAGAGTTCCATTTCCAAATTCTCACATGATTCACAAAAATAAGCAAACAAAAGAAGAATTTGTTTTCAAACACCTCACCTAGCATACCTAAATTTGCTAAGTGAGTAAATTCCAAATATCATAAATCAAAACAAAATCAATTGACTCTTTACTTTAACATACTCAATTTTGTTAAATAAAGGGTCCTCAAATTCAAAAATCAAAATCAAATATGAACCTATGAAGCATCTCTCTCAAAAAAAATACTTGAATCCATTTTCAACATACCCAAATTTGTTGAAAGTAGATTCTACATTCAAAAATTCCCTTTCCAATCAATCTCAAAATTCTTCTAAATTCATTTGAGCCCTACTTAACACTTTCAAGTTGTTGAGTGTGAGTTCAAATTCTAAAATCAAAATTCAAAAATAAACAAAGCAAAAATTTGATTCAAGTTTGTTTTCAACATTGCAGACTTTGAGTCAACTTCAGTCAATTTCAATTTTAGTTTTAGTTCAGTTCATTTCAATGGCAGCACAGAAGTATGTGTTCACATTTTCTCATGGGATGAGTTTGGCCTTGGATCAGGCTAGCCTTCCATGATCTAACTATGCCCACCTCATCCACTTTGGTCGAGGCTTTGAGGGGGCGATTACATGTGGGAACCCCTCACGATCCTGCCAGGAGGCGTGGTGACCGGAGCCGGTCATCATCAGTTGAGTTACCATCTAATTTAGAAATCTCCTCAAAGAGGAAGGGTGGTGGTTCCCATAGTAGAGTTCTAGCACGCGCCTGTGCCCCTTTGTTGCCCTAGTTAGGGCTAGCATCCACTCCTTGGCACCTTCCAAGGGGAAGGCTCTTCTGATTTCAGGGATTGTCTCCTCTGCCTTTGAGATTGGGTCTAGTTCCTACACTTCCCGACCTACCAGGACTTAGTGCAAAAATAAGAACCGCATGATCAAGAAGTATCACACTCGCATTGCCAGGGAGTTGGAGGAAGCCACTTAGTCTGTTGTAGAGGAGTCTCCTAGAATGGTTTCCCACTGGTCACATAAAACTAGTTCCACCCTCTCTATAGATCTGATAAAGAGGATGTTAGAAGGATTTAAGCTTCACCTCGCCACAGTTAGTTTGTGCACTTGTAGTGAGAGGAGGAGGTCATGCCTTGATTAGTTTATGTGTGAGTAGGCGAGCCTATGGACATCGTGAGTTTGGAGCTCAATTTGATTTAAGATCAGTTATCCCCAATAATGTAGTAGACAGATTAGACAGGAGAGGGCCAGGGAGGCCCGTACATCAGTTCATGTTACCAACTGGGAGTGACGAAGGTATAGCTGATAGTCAACAACCTCTGCACTTGTAGATTTTCCTGATCGGTGTGCTACCCATGTCGATCATCTAACATAACATCTTGCTCATGGGACTACCCATAGGAGAGGACTCTATTGAGGGGAATCGGTGGTGCCTCCACCACCATCTCTAACCCTCCTCGGTGCATGTCTTGGATCCAAGAAGGTTCATCCTACTATAGAGACTAGTCGCCGAGTTGGTGCATGTCTTGGATCCAGCCAAGACTTTACCTCCACTAGAGTAGGGTAGCACTAGTTTGTATAGGAAGGTAATACAGAAAAGGACATCAAAACCATGGTTGAGTAGCAAGTGAGAGAAGCATTGGCCTGAGGAGGATCATCAATTCCAAAGGGTGGACCCTACCCAGAAGAATTCGATGCCATCCAATATCCTAAGGGTTTTGTACCACCATCTTTCAAGAGCTTCGATGGCAGCGAGAACCAAAGGCAACACATAATGCATTTCAGGGCCAATTGTTATAACACCAGTGGTAGTGATGCTTTACTCTTCCATCTATTTGTCAGTAGCTTAGTAGGCATAGCCTTCGATTGGTATGCTGAACTCCCAATGGTTCAGTGAAGACTTTTGTTGAGTTGGAGTAACTATTCATTATGAGATTTGCTGGAGCTCAGAAGAGGGTGATTGTAGGAGATCATATTGTGGCTCAACAACATCATGGTAAGTCCCTCATTGATTATATTATCAGATGACATAATTTGAGTATGAAATTGCAACTATTTGAACAGCATGCCATTGTGATTCTGCTTAAGAATATCCATGGCTCGATTGCCTTCATGCTCAAAGGTTTCACCATCACAACATTTGAGAAGCTAATCAACAAGATGGTTAGCTTACAAGGAGAAACCAAATAGTTTCCTTTTCTGATCAATCAATAATAAACCAAAGCCTAAGAAAGCTTATGAGAAGCCGGGGAAGTGATAGTAGTAGCCAAGGGGAAATAGCTGGCCAGAGAGCAGTTTGAGAGACCTCGTGCTCCACAACCATCACTTCCGCCTTATTTACCATTACCGAGGCAGTCCTACTAGCCACCACAAGCCTCTCACCCTCCCTCAACCATATCCACACCAGCGGTGGTACACATACCTACCGCCAAGTAGCTATGGTCTACCTACTCTTATGGATAAACTAAATAAACCATATTCATTTAAGAGAGGTAATTAAGAAGATCTTTAAGAATCTCTTAAGAAACATGATTTCTAGCTACCCGAACCTAGAAGGTCGAAGGAAGTGGACAAGAGCAATGATCCTAACTTTTGCCCCTATCACCACATGCTAGGTCATGTTTTGGAGGATTGCTTTACATTTAAGGACTGGCTTGAACATAGCTTCAAGACTGGTGCTATAGTTATCCCAAAGGAATACCTTGTGGAACAACCATCCAGTTCCATTAGGGTAATACTTGGGGATACTTGTGATCCTTCTGAAATTAAAGAAGGTTGGGATATCTCATTATCTCGAACCTCTAAAAAAATTGTGTCCAAAATCAAGTAACTTTTTCTCCAGGTGCCTGAGCTAGCTCAAACCTCCAACATCAAGGAAGGTTTGCAAGTTGTCCAGGACAACTTAGGGAAGGTAGGAGCTTAGCAGCAGCAACAACAGCAATAGCCTATGCTATCCCAAGATAGCCAAGTAGCGTAACCACCAACCTAGTCCAGCCTCCAGTCCACCATTGGAGCTACTACATCAGCGAGCACCTTTACTTCAGCCAGCTCTTCCTCTAATAGACATCTTGTATCGACAAATGAGGGCATCAAATCCCTCACCCCACTTACTTTACTTGACTTCTACTATGTACCTCTTTCAAAATCCAAGAAATCAAGGAATAAAGCTAGTTTGAATGATATCTGTGTCACTTCTGATGGGTTGTTTAAATATGTTCCTAATAAAAATTCTTCAAGTCTAAACAACAATTATAACAACTCTGATTTTCCTCTTTCTGATGTAGAGTTGGACTTTCCTTCTCTAAATACTATGGGTTCACCTCTTGAGATAGACTTAGAATCATCGAGAGGGTCCCATAGGAGAAGCAGGTGAGTCGTGGTAGAACTTCCATTAACACGCCATAAGAGATCACCAAAGTCAACCTCGTAGTGGCAAGATTCTACCTCCTAGAGCACCCCAAGATAGGGAAATAAGTCATTGGTTTATGATCGAGATTTGCACGTGATGCTCCACCCTTGGATATGCTTGTGGAGGATCAGCCCATGGTGGATTATAATGTCCTCTCTCACCTAAGAAAGTTTCCATCTAAGTTAAGCATATATGACACCCTTATCTTATCCAAAGAGATGAGAAAATCATTAATCAAGGCTCTCATTGATCTATATATATACTTAGCTCAGCTAACTATTATTGGAGAGGAGGCACATTATTTCAGAAAAGCTCAAGAATCACTTTCACAGATGAAGACCTTCTTGTAGGGAACATGGAGCACAACCGTCCCCTCTACATTACAATGGACATGAAGATTTTAGATCCGATCGTGTGTATCAATAAACATTATGACTCTAAAGACCCTTGCCTATTTGAGGATCGACATCTCCACACTCGAGGAGATCAGATGATGTTGAGAGGATTCAATCAACAAGGCAAGAGGGCTTTAGATTCCATAGTGTTACATTTGGAGATATGACTAAGATTGCCAAGTTTTATATCATTGATTCAAATACTTTTATTCACTTTGCTCTATAGACCTTGGATACATCGAATAAGATGATTCCATCCTCCTCCATCGTGCATCAAGTTCGGAAGGATAGGATTATGTGTCAAAGGAGATGAAAAGCTATTTTCAAAGAGGTTGAGATATATGAGGATGCGACTATCTTCCTCAAAACCTTTTCTCTGAACTTGGTCAAAATTCAAATTCAAATGCAAAAGAAAAAGAAAAAGAAAGGGAGAAAGAAAAAGAAAAGAAAAATGAAAATCCAAGTGAACGAGAAAGGGAAATTGAGGAAGAAGTAGAGCCGCATATCACATTTCACCCACAGTTCATTCCATCATATGGACATGTGGGTAGGATGACTCGACCTCCACCAGAGGCGAGAGGCAGAAATAGAGGTAGTTCCAGAGGTGGAAGACCCCCTAGTTGGCCATCAACCAATAGGGGTTATGTTCAAGTTCATAGGAGTACCCTTACTATTCACATAGACTTAGAATCCAGTTTGGAGGATGAGTCTAATGTGATTAGCATACCAGCCAACCCCTCTCAGTGGGTTTCATTGGAGGTGACACTGAGTGAATAATGGCCAGGCCTCAGATAAAGCATGTATTCGAATCAAATGTATGTGAAACTATCAGGCATCAGTTAGGGACCTTAGCTCTAACCACACTTTCATCTAAAAATGTTGAAGATTTAGTAGTTAAGGAAGCCCATAGTCTTCCAGAGATGTCAATCTGAAGAGATTCCTTTTGGGATCATCATCCTCAAGTCTAGAAACTAATGTAGGACTTAAGGATATTTCAAAAAAAGAATTAATGGAATTACCTTTTGATTGGTACTGTGTGTTCTTAATCTTGCAAAGAAGGGTTTGATTCCTTATATGGGCACTAAGCAGTACTTTGAGAGGCTATGGAATAATAGAGGCAGGGATGCACAATCAAGATCATGACTAGGATTCAATATAGTGGGTCCAGTCAATGAAGATGATTACTACTTAGTTGTCACCAATCATCAAGAATATGATAGGTTCTTTTCATACCACACTAACTCTTATGAGAATGTGTGTTTAGAAACTTCAGATGATCCAGATGATTTTCAAATCAAAGATGCACCACAAAATTTAAAGAGGAGATCCATTCAACAATTGACAATGCTTACAGAAATTAACCTCAGGACAGAAGAAAATCCATGCTCGACATACATCAATTCATTGTTAAATGAAGAACAAACTAATGACTTAGGCTATTGATTGAGTTTAAGGATTGCTTTGCATGGAGCTATGAAGAAATGCTCATATTATCTCCTAATGTAGCAGTCCACAAACTAGCAATAGATCCTAACACCAACCCTATTATGCAAGCTTCTAGATGCATGCGATTAGAAATCAAATAACAAGTCATTTTTGAAGTCAAGAAACTGATCGATGTTGGTTTCAACAGGGAAGAAAAATACCCTACCTGGTTAGCTAGTGTCATCTCAATTAAGAAGAAGAATGGCCAAATTTGCATATGCGTCGATTTTAGGGACTTAAATAAGGCATGCCCTCAAGATGAGTTTCCTCTTCATATACCAGAATTAATGGTGGGCATCACCTCATCTCATGCATTTTTCTTATTTATGGATGGGTCATTTGGCTACAACCAAATCAAGATGGCCCCCGAGATGAAAGAAACACTACTTTTTGAACCCAGATCAAAATCTATTATTATAAGGTCATGCCTTTCGGCCTTAAAAATGCTGGTGCTACATACCAATGGGCCATGACTCAGATCTTCAATGAACTCATCCATCATCGGTTTGAGTGCTATGTTGATGATTTAGTAGTCAAAAGTAGAGAAAAGGAAGACCACCTCATTGACTTGAGAGTAGTTTTTAATGGTTAAGATACTATAATCTCAAAATGAATCCTTTGAAGTTACATTCAGAGTAGCTTCAAGAAAATTCCTGGTTTGTTGTCCGACTGGGAATAGAAATAGATCTAAAAGATCAAAGCTATCTTAGAAATGCCACCTAAAAGTTTAACTCAACTCAGATCTTTCCAAGGATGGTTATATCTAAGATGCTTTATTTCCAACCTATCGTGGAGATGCATTTTTTTAGAAGTTGTCAAAAGGATGCCAAGTTCAAGTGGGATGATAAGTGCCAGCATATCTTTGAAGATATCAAGCAGTATTTGGTGAAGCCTCCAGTTTTAGCAGCCCCTATCCCGGGTAGGCCACTCATCCTCTACACTATTGCATTAGATGACTCCCTCAGTGCTTTATTGGCCCAAGCCAATGATGAAGAGAAGGAGAGTGCTCTCTACTACCTCAACTGTCATCTGATTCCTGCTAAAGTGAACCACCCACCTATTAAGAAATATTGCATAGCTTTGATCTTTGCATCCTAAAAGCTACGACACTATATGCTTTATCATAAAAAAACTTGATTTCAACCAACTAATCAGAGTATCTCATGCCCAATGCTATCTAAATTTGCACGTTGGTCCATGATTCTCTCACAATTTGATATCACATTCATACCCTTTCGTGCGATAAAAGGATAAGCACTAGCAGATTTTTTAGCAGCACACTCACTTCTTGATGATTCTCCACTTAGTGACGATCTCCCTGATGAACAAATCATGAACTTATGGGAGGTTGACAACTACTAATGGGAGATATATTTTGATGGTGCAGCTTTCTTTCATTAAGGAGAAGCACCACAATCTACTCTTCCAGGAAAGGCAGGGGTAGGAATAGTTCTCTTAACTAGACAGTGATGTGATGAGATTCTTATATTATCTCTCCAATCCCTACACCAACAATGAAGCTGAGTATGAGGCTTTGATTGTCAGATTTGAGTTAGCCATCATAGTGTGTGTCAAGAGCAACATCTATGGGATTCTCGGTCATCAATCGACATCGGGTCCCACAAGGTTCTCAAACCTAAGCTTTCATTACCACAATTATACCATGAAGCGGCCCAAATCCCTAAGGTCACCATCTACAAGGTCTCAAGAGAGAATGCTAGAGATGCTTTGGCCAAACTTGCCAAAGAATTGGCATGTCTGAAAGATGAGTCCATTCCAATAAGGGTCCAAAATAGACAAGTCCTATCCCTTATTGATACTGAATTCATCGAGAGACTTTCTCTTGAAGGGGAGGTTGCCATTGCCAAAAAGGATGAGGAGCTGGATTGGAGGCAACCATTCATAGATTACTTGAACACTAGCAAACTACCTCAAGAGAAATCATAAGCCTATCAGGTGAAACAGAGAGCTCTCTTCTATGCTCTCATGGATGGCACCCTGTACCGACAATCTTTCTACCAAATGTGGTTACATTATTTAGACAAACATGAAGGATGTATGATTATGATCGAGGTACATACAACATGGATATAGCTATGAGATGCTATCAGTGTCAGGTACACGACATGGTCTTACATCAACCACCTAACATTCTACATCCTACTTTGGACTCATGGCCAATTGAGTGTTGAGGTACCAACATTGTGGGTCTGATCGATCCTCCTTCTTCTAAAGGTCATCGTTCATCTTAGCTGCCACTGACTACTTTTTTTTAAGCGAGGCAATCCCACTCGAGAGGTCACCAGCATGTGCTTCAATTTTTAAGGAACCATATCGTATATAGGTTTAGGGTGCCTCGATGAATTATATCCGATAATGGTACTGCATTCAAAAGCACCAAGATCAATAGCTTTGCTAGAAGACAGTATAAATAGGAGATACTTCACCATCTACTACCTCAGAGCAAATGGCTTAGCAGAAGCATTCAATAAAACTCTCATCTAGATACTAAAGAAGATGCTCGATGACAACAAGCGACAGTGGCATGAGCAATTGAGGCCTTGTGGGCATACCGCACCATACAACTCCAACTCAATCTACCCCATTTCCTTAGTGTATGGGTCCAAGCGCTCTACCTTAGTTCAACTCCCATCACTAAGGCTAGCATTGGGTAGCAAAATCACTACAAAACAGAATGAAAAGTTGTGGTTAGAAGAGCTCAAAGGTTTGGAGGAGAGACACCTACAGGCGTGCTAGAACCTCGAGTTATACAAAGCCAAAATGATTCAAGCTCACAACAAGCTAGTCCTCAGCTATTTTTCAAGTGAGAACTTGTATAGTCCTAAGGAGACCAATTGTTGCTGAAAGATGGGAGGCAAGTTTGAACCCACTTGGGAAGGCCCCTATGTCATAGAGAAAGCCTACCAAGGATGATCTTATCAGCTTATTGATTATAAAGGGGAACACCTGATGCTTTCAATTAATGGCTCTTTTTGAAGAAATATTACCAATAAAAATATGTTTGAAAATAATTATCATCAAAAGAACAAAATTTCATTCCGATTCTTCAAAATACTCTCTTCATTCAAAGTTATTTGCTTTTCTTGTGAATCCGCCATGATGTGTTTCAGATAGGTGTAAGAGAACCCAAGAGGCATCATATCCTCTTTCATAACATAAACACAATCAAACACAATCTCCTGACACTATTAAAATAGGTGTGAGAGAACCCAAGAGGCATCATATTTTGACTAGCACAATTAAGTTAGGTGTAAGAGAATCCAAGTGGCATCCTTTCTTGGTGGGAATTTTGGTTTCCATCTATGGCACCATTTCATTCAATTCACCAAGTGTGTTTAGGGTAGGTGTGAGAGAACCAAAGAGGCATCCTATTCCCTTTAACATAAGAATAAAAATAAATATAAATCCTTTATCTCAAGCTATTTTGATGCGTGAGCAAGCCCCCTGTGTCACTCACTCATTAGCTACTCTAGATCGGGTCTACATACTACCTTGCTAGTATGTCACCCCAAGGGTCACTTGTTGGATGGATGTGAGTCCCCATACTTTCTTCCTAAATTAACCATTATAAACCAATGAGCGTCTTCTTAGTTTGGCAGTCTTCACTGCCCAGCCAGTAAGCTACCTCATGTTGATCATGTTTAAGAAGATGTGAGTCCCCGCACTTTCTTCTTGAACTAACCATCATGTATTGATAAGGTCAAGTATCTTTGAGGCTTAGATTAAGTCCTCCAGAGGTTCTTTTCCTCTTGACTACATTTGAATTGATATAAGTTCCTTAGTGACATTTACTCAGAGTCGCTAGGTCGATGATAGCCGAAATAAGATACTATCTGTGCAATCAATTCGCAATAGAAGAATGTGAATCGGCTTTCTTCTAGGCGATTATTGAAAATTGATAGCACCTTAGTTGGTTGATGTTCCTATGTCGACAAAGAACTCACCCATGGATACACCACTCTTGGCAGATGTGAGTCCTCATACTTTCTACTTGAGTTGGCCACCGAATACCTATAAATATTATCTTCTCCAGAGTTTTGGATCAAGCCCTTAGTGTCCCCATCGCCTACGAACATTCCATTTGGATCACATCCTTTACGACCCCATTTAGACACTACTTGGGTTATTTTCATATTAGACAGTCTCCCTTTCCTAATAGCCACCCCTGTGGTTGGATAATTTATTCAAATGATGCGATTCTCCTTGGTCAAGAACTGAGATAGGTCTAGCGATAAGCTCCTTCTCGTTGATCCTCACAAAATAGGCCCATAATAAACATACTAAACAAATAAATTTTTTGTGGATTAGAATTCAAGCCCCAAAGCCCTTTCCCAAGCAGCATCCTATCTTTGGGCAAGTGTGAACTCCCTATGGAATTGCTTGACTACCGAGTTGAGATAAGTCCCTGGTTGGCACTCTCTCCAGTCACCCTTAGGTCGTTCAATTGTTGCCATAAACAGATGCCCCAACCATTTCTCTTGAAAGATGTAAGTTACATGCATTCTTTCTAGCATGATTATTGCAAAAGATGGGCGCCTCTAGTCGTTCGATTTATTTCCCAAAGCAACCGATCACCCCAATGGTCTTTTATAGTGGAAGATGTAAGTCCCTGTTCTTTCTTCCCCTGAATTGACCATTACAAACTGAAAGGCACTCCTTTGGTTGGATAGTTCTCCCCTCGACCGGGAAGCTACTCTCTTTGGTTCAATAAATCTGAGATAGTTCTAGACTAATATAAGCTCCTTCTTAATGTGATTCATCACAAATCAATGGGATCCATCAAAAATAATTAAAAAAATGAAATCAACCTTGACTATCTTTGAGCTGATCTAAGTACCTTAGTGGCATTCACTCAATAGTCAGCCTTAGGTCAGGTTTGATTTATTGCCCAACAACTGATCACCCCAGTGGTTTCTTATTTTGAAAGATGTGAGTCCCCGTGCTTTCTTCCTAACTTGACCACTGTACACCGAAAGACAACCCCTTTGGTTGGATAGTCCTACTATGTGGTTGGTAGACAACTCCCTTTGGATTAGTAAATCTATGTTAGACTAAGGCCTCCATGACCCCTACTCAGTGGAGTCCATTGTAAACTGATGGGATCCATCAAAAACAACTAAAAAATGAAATCAACCTTGACTATCTTTGAGATCTAAGTCCCAAAGGCATTCACTCAATGGCCTAGGTCTTTGATTTATTGCCCAGCAACCAATCACCCCAGTGGATCCTTATTTTGGAAGATATGAGTCCCCATGCTTTCTTCCTAACTTGACCATTGCAAATTAAAAGGTTCCCCTTTGGTTGGATAGTCCTACTATGTGGTTGGTAGACTACTCTCTTTGGATTGGTAAATCTATGTTAGACCAAGGCCTCACCCTAATCTAAAGCAAATAATAAACCGATGGGATCCATCAAAACAAATTAAAAAATGAAATTAATTTTGACTATCTTGAGCTAATTTAACCCCCAAAGAGCATTCACTCAATAGTCACCAAAGTTAGGTTCAATATCTGTTGCCATTGGATCACCCCAACAACCCATCCCTACTTTGGAGGATGTGTACTACGCTTTCAAAGATAGTCTGTAAGAATCAAAAGGCAATCCCTTTGGTTGGCTAGTCCTACTGTGTGTTTGGCTGACTACCTCTTTTGGATTGGTAAATTTGAGTTAGGCCTAAGCCTCAATAGCCCCTACTCAGTGCGATCCATCACAAACTAATAGGGTCTATCTCAAAATCAAAAATCTAAAAACCTAAAACAAACTCAATCCTTCTCCCTCAGTGGAGTCAAACTAAACAATCAAACAAATCAAAATAAATGAAACAAACAATCAAACAAAAATAATCAATTTTATATGCTCCTCCTCAGTGAGATGCAAATCTTTCTAGTTCCCACAACGGATCTAAAATTCTAATCCCTCAGTGGATTTCACAACCTCTCCTCCTAGTGGATGACTTGAACTTTCTCCCCCAGTGGAGAGTTCACTTTTCTATCCCTAGTGGAGTCAAAATAAACACAACTAAACAATCAAAGAAATCAAATCAATTTCTCTCCCCAGTGAGACTCAACTCAAATCAAACCTCTCATCCCCCAATGGATGACTTGAACCACTTTCCCTAGTGGAAGGTTCACATACTCAATCCCTAGTGGATTTCTCCTTCTCTCTCTTATGTCTTTGACATGAGTGGAGTCGCATTTCACTAAGCTCTTGATCCCTTCTATACCTTGGGTTAGGAGTAGATCATTTCTGTTAGTGCTTGTGATTGTTCGGTATTGTTGAATGCATCAACAACAATGTGGGTATGCCTTGTCACACCACAATTGGGTCTTTGTTGATCTCATTTTTAGAATGAGCTATCAATCCATCCATCTTAAACATAGGTCTCCTCTTAGACATTAAGAGTTCCTTAGTCTTAAGATACTTCTATTGATTAGGTTAACACTTAACCTAATCTTAGAGATTTAGAAGAGTTAGCCATAGGAATAATTTATGCCTTAGGGGTGTTAGAAAAATTTGCCTACCCTATAGCTTAAACCAAATCCTCACTTCCTTCTTTCAAGTCAAACTCCAAATTTAAACCAACCTCAAACTCAAATCAACTTCAATTCCAAACCAAACCTTAAATCAATTCCAATGGATTTTCTCAAATCATGAATCAATTTCAAATGATTAAAACTCATGATTGAATTCTAAATTCTAAAATCTTTCTTAAGTCCCTCTGATTCAATCTTATGGACTTAGCTCAAATCAAATTCAAATCACTTCAAATTCAAGATATTTTCTCATAACCTATTTATATTCTCATTTATATTTACAAATATAAATGAAATATAAATTCAAATATCCAAAACTAAATTCAAAATTCAAATCCAAATTCAACCAAAATCTAGCCTAAGTCTTTCAAGTCAAATTCTTAAACTTAGTCAAATCAAATCAAATCAAGCCAAACCCTTGATTTTTCTTTATGATTCAATCAATCCTTCAATCATGAAACCAAACATAAACACAAACTTCAATCATCAAACCAAAACTAAATTCAAAACTCAAATCCAAATTCAACCAAAATTCAACCTAAGCCTTTCAAGTCAAATTCTTGAACTTAGCCAAATCAAACTCAAATTAAACTTGATTTTTCTTCATGATTCAATCAATCCTTCAATCATGAATCTAAATATAAATAGAAACTTCAATCATCAAACCAAAACTAAATTCAAAAAATCAAACCCAAGTCAAACTCATGTTCTCCCTTTGAACTTGAAATTGTCAAATGAATCAAAACTCATTTGACTCCAAATCACTTGCCATTGGATTTATATTTCAATCATAAGTCCATATGTGAGTTCAACCAAACTTGAATCAAGCTTTGATTAGGTCAATTGACCCACTTAGCCTCACTTGACCCAAAGTGACCTAATGTACCCCTTTAGAGCCAAATTCTAGTCCTACCCAAATTGGATTGAACTAAGCCCACTTAAGCCTCACATTGTGAGCAAAAATCATCATAAGATGATCAATCACTCAAGTTGCATCAAACCAAGTCAAACCTAAGGGTTGACCAAGTCAACACTTAGCCAAAATGAAACCTAAACTAGCCAAAATCTACCATAGGCCAAATTGATTGAAACCATTGATCAAAACCAATTCATGATCAATGTTTGAACTTGACCAAGTCATCATTTGAGCATAACCTAGCCCAATTGGTTACTTGACCCAAGTTGACCCAACTTGACCTAAAAAGTCAAAATATGTCAAATCTTGATCTAAGCCAAATTGATTGCAACCAATGGGTCAAATTCATTCTAAACTATTTATTGAACTTGAACAAAGCCTTAATTGGCTAACTAGACCCAGCAAGCCATGGAAGAGGGACTCCAAGCAATGGAAGCCCACTTTGGTCAATAGAAGATCCACTCAACCTCAAGCCCTCAAATTTTAAAGAGCTTCGCTCACTGACGAAGCTACCTCGATGAGAGCCATGATAGCCGAGATATGGATCAAAACTGAGCATAAAGATAATTTTTAAATGGTCCTTTTTGAAGGGAATTGTAATCCCATTGCATTTTAACTATTAGATTTTCATTTTCATGCTGATGATGGTGTGGGTTAAATTTTAGCTCAATTCGAGCTCAATCGAGCTCTATCAAGACCTAAGAGATGGGTGGTTGCCCTCTCCCGTAGGGGAGCTTGAGGATAAATCATGGACCATCCATCTTGCATGTTTTGGATGGATGGTCCTGATTAATCCACGTTAAATCTACATTTTAATCCCTTTAATACCGTGGGCTTAATCTCGATCGTTCGATCTTTGATCAGACGGTCCAAGGGAAAGCGCATAGTGACATCGGTTGACTATGTAGCTGATGTGACAACTTATATAACTAATCCCATCGCACCACATGGAAAGCGGCCAACGTCCATGGCCGACGGATTAATTATATAATATGGCTATTTAATTAAGTTTTATATAAGAATATTCAAAAATACATAACTAAATGTAGAAAAATAAAAAAATACAAACTCAAATGCATATTGAAGATATTTCAAAGGGGAATAATATAAAATTAAGTTTAATTGATTTTGAATAGTAAATTTCATATAATTTAGGTTTTATTAGGAATGTAATTATGTTAATTACTCCTTAATTATTTTACTAATTAATTCTAAACTTCTCATGTATGTTTGGTGGGATGACCTCTACCTCCCATGATTTTTTTGGAATTTATTAATGGTTTAGTTAGGGTAATTGCTTGATTTACTCCTAATTACTCTCTTAATTAATTAAATGACTAATTAACCTATTAAATAGTGATAAATTCATTGATTAAGTTTGCTAATCACCTTAGAATAGTGAATGGACTTAGAGAATAAGATTAGGAGTCTCTCCCAAATCTTTTACCCTAAGTTCATTTTATTTGGATAAAAATCTAATTAAGGTGCAAATTAATTAAATAGTTTAACCACTTAATTAAATGGCTTAATTAATCAAAATTTAAAATCAAATCAATTTGAACTTAATTAATTTATTTTTTGGGTAGATGCTTAGGTGTTCAATAACCTAAGTAAATTAAGAAATCATATATAACCCATATGTATGGGAAGGGTTATAAAAGTACTTAAAATTAAACCCTTTAGCTAAATTAATCATTAATTATGAGCAAAATGCATTAGGCCCCTTTCTTTCTTAAGTGCATTGTTGATTTAAATTCCTTATGATTTTATGTCATACATTGACTCATAATTATTTGATTAAATATGTTAAAATGGTGTGGGAAAGGGTAATTAATGGACTTAATGTATTCCTTAACCTAAACAAAATATAAAATCAATCTAATAATTCTAAAATTAAACTAAAACAACATACACATGTGGGAGATGGGAGAGGCCAACAAATTTTCTCACATTTCCTAAACTCAAATCAAACTCAAAATAAAATCAAAATTTCTTAAACCAACTTTGATTCACTTTAAATAAATCTTACCCAATAGGATTGTCTTTAGGAATTAATTAGGGTGAGTGAAGTTACATGCTTTCATCACTTTATTTCTTTCCTAGCATGCTAAATGTGTATGTCATATGAAAATCATGCATTCATGCCTTTAAAAATCAAATTAAAATGAAATATTTTCTTTATGTCAAATTGCATATTTTGGCTAAAGTAAGAATATGAATGGCTATTATCATTATTAAATCTAAAATTATTTTCAAAACTTATAAATCAAATATTACAACTGAAAGGCATGCTACTTATAATTATTTCTAAGCTTGCATGTGAATATAATATAAGGTGTGCATTGTGTGACTTTCCTTCTCTTCTCTTTTAACATAGTTTTGAATAGGGTTTGCAAACTGTATAGTTCATTTGAAAAGAATACAACACTTACTTAAATCCATTCCTATTCATTCCTATGTTATCAATTAAGAGGGATACTCATACTTACACATGTAAATTGCATAAACAAATCAAACAAATAAACATAAACTTTTTGCATGATTCTTTTTCCATTCATTAGCTTTTGTACATGCACATGTATTTAAGGAAAGTGGTATATTAGTCTGGACATCCTGGGTTTACGAGGCTTTAAGTAGCCTCAAGTAGGTCTTGTACCTCACACTCCTAGTGTAGAAAACAATGGCCATACTCACTTATGCCTTTCATACATGTAAATGTGCATATGAATAATGGTTAAAAGAATCCCTCCTTTCTACTTAACAAAATCATGCATATATGAAATATTCCAAATTTCTTCAACAAACTCTCTTAGCATTCATCATGAATGTGTCCTAAACATTTCCATTTGCATGTATATATATGCTTAGGATTCATTCATATGTGTGTTACACATGTTGGGGAAGAAATAAATTGTTGTGTGTTTTGTGATAGTAATTCACTTTACTTAATATTAAAATGCCTTTCTTTTTGAATAGGTTTGTTTAGGAAAATCTAAACTTAGGATTAATTAAAATACATAATAAAACATTCACTAAACAAAAATCATTAATGAGTCTACCTTAGAAATTACTTAAGGTAGGGAGGAAAGAGAAGTTTTCTTTTCTTTTCCTCTCTTTACAACACTAAGTAATTAATTGTAGGTTCATTCAAATCTAATCAAATCATAAAAATAAAATCAACTAAATAAACTAAAACACTTAAATTAAACCACCCTCTAAGTTGAACTCTTTCACACTTAAAAAACTTCAACCTTAAAGCCTAGGTAAATATACCACACAAACCTTAAATAGCACACACATTAGGCTAAGTCACCACTTCTAGCTTTAAGTTAGGGTGGTGCATGGTTTGATGTTTGCTTTTATTTTGTGATGTAGTATTTTAGTCTAGATGTTAAGACTGAATGGTAGGGCGATCTTAGTCTAATCATTACCTTCTGCAGGGGATTTTGCTTAAGGGATGTTGTAAAAAAAATATAAATGCTTTTGTTATGTAAGTTGCATATAACCCTAAGCATAATCCAACATAGGCTAGATGGACTTGGATACCCATGTGTGGGGTGTTATGTCCAATTTATTCATATATATGCTTGGGATTGTGTGGTTTATTTAGTTAATCTCTTATTTGCAGGTTTTAGTTAGATTTCCTTTTTCCTATTTGGAATTATTGTTATGGGGGATTAGAATGAACATTGATAATAAGACTATGTCTTATGAACCATATGAAGTCTTTGGAGCAACCATATTCTAACCAACCAAAAGAAGAAAGAAGAAATAAGAAAGAAGAAAGAAAGAAGAATGAAGAATGAAGACCCCCATAACATGAATTCCTTCTTGATTGTAATTAATTCATTTTGTAATCTAGGTTGTAAAAGGGTAGAGCTCGGCTACCCAATTTTTTTGGGTTAGTGTGATGGAGCCCGATCATAAATGGCCTCTTATTCTTTTGTGCTAGCTTTATAAATTGTTTGATATTTGTTTAACTTGTGCATTAAGATGACATGTTTTCCTAGCTTCTTCTTTATTGTAATGTATGGTTTGTATGACAATTAGGCTCTTAGAAAAACTAAATTTTCTATCCAACTAATCAATTCAAATAAAAAAATAAATAACTCATAACTTCACTTAAATCCTAGGTTATAAAATCACGATGAAAGAATTAGAAACTCTTTAGCTGGATGTTTTATTTCTTTCTCACATCATGCATAAAAATCATATTATTTCACTCTTGATTTGGAGGGCTTCCACTCATGCCAAATAACTTGGATTGACTTTCGAGAGCCATGGTAGAAACACACCTCCTTTCTCGCTAATTTTGGCTTATAATCCTATTTCTCATGCATTAGGCATATGAATCCTACAAGCCTATGTCAAATCAATAGTCCAAAATAAAAATAAAATGTCATAAAATTTGCATTAGATTTAAGTCATTAAATCATGCCCTACATGATATAATCTCTCAAGGAGTGTATTTAAGGACTTAGTATCTTTCTAAATAAATAACAGCTGAGCTATCTTACAAAAATATATGACTTGCCGACATGTATTTAAAATCATATGAGGAGTTAGTTGGTGGCCACCCCCAGACGGTTGTAAGTCCAAATAGTTGGAAGGTTTATCCTCTCTTGTGGAGGTAAACCAAATACCCATTTTTGCCTTAGATTTAGGTCATGCTTTGGCCCTTGCCAAAGCTCCCTAGATTTAGGTTCAGAGGTTGCTACTTCCCTTTATGGCTACAAGCATAAATCCTCACCTCTTAGTAATTTTCATGATCTAGTGTCGTGGAACCGTAAGTCCTAGATTTCTAACAAAAATTCAACTTAAACAACTAATTCCCCTCAACTTCAAAAATATAAAGCCCTACCATTGGATAGTTTGGGATGCTTACTAGGCTTCCTAGTATCCTGAGTATCCCCTACTTATTTTCATTTAGCTTCGATAATAACTCCCTCCTCTTGATCAATCCCCTTTGATCTTCTAAAAATAAACCAATCGATTGATAGTCTTACCTTCAAAATCTTTGGAGGCAATGATCATTTACCTAAATCAAGAGTATTATTAAGGAATCTTATTCCTTTGGATGTAATTAACTATGGGGGCTTGCCTCCTGGGAACTTAAAATTTAAATCGCTTTACCTTTTCGTGTAAAGTGGGGGAAGAATCACTGGTACATTCTGAAGACCCATAGTCCTTAGGAGCCCTTAGTCAGGTGATTAGGTCAATTGTAGGGTGGTGATTTCTATCTTTGGAGATAGTACATCTTTTCTCAAAGTCATACACGATCACCCTAATAAGAACATCTACAGATCTGTGTGGTTTCCCAACAAAAGGCATATATTTTTTATTTTCATTTGTTCTTTTTAAAAAGGATAAATGAAGGCAAGAATATAAAAAATTTCACCACACATGAAAAGGAGGATTTCAGTCGAAGCCGATTTCCATTGAAGGGGAGCATGGTCAACTAAGCCATCCACCCCAAACTAAGGCTTGATACCTTCAATATGGCTTTGTCTCTCCTAGTCAAAGCTACCTCCTCTGTTGGAAGCATTGGTGATAGCCTCCGGTGAGGTATTGGTCAAAATTGTAGACATAGGAATTTTTGTTTGGTCCTTTGTGAAGGGAATTGTAATCCCATTAGATCTTAACCGTTAGATCCCTTGCTTGTGCCTCCTTGAAGGTGTGGGGTGAGTTTGAACTCCATCCGAGCTCGGGTGAGCTTGGATTGAGTGATGATCGATGAATGACATCCGTCTCTCACCACTTGGGAGAAGATAGATCACACACCATTCTTTTCATATGATTGGAAAGGACGGTTGTGATTATATCATGTGTTGGCCCTTCAATTTAAAACCATGGATTAATCTAGCCATCGATCTTAGATCGATGGCGTGGAAAAGCACGTCACGCCGACTGGGATATGAGACAACTTAAATAACCTATCCTATTGCACCACATGGAAAGTGTGCCGCGTCAGCGCGCCACATCAGCCGTCATGCAGCTCGACATGTTTAGGGGTTTAATTAGCTCTAATTAATTTATTTTTAATGTTGAAACTTCTAAAATTCATAACTAATTGTAGAAAAATAAAAAAATACAAACTCAAGTTCATTTTAAAGATAATTTAAAGAAGAATAATATAAAATTAAGTTTAATTAATTTTTAAGAATAACCTTCACTCAATTTAGATTTTATTAGGAATGTAATTAGGTTAATTACTCCTTAATTACTTTACCAATTAATTTCAAACTTCCTAGGGTTAATTAGTGGGATGACCTCTACCTCCCATGATTTTCTTGGAATTTATTGTTGGATTAATTAATGGATTTGCTCATTTCATCCTTAATCACTCTATTAATTAATTAAATGATTAATTACCCTATTAAATAGTGATAAATATATTAATTAAGTTTGATAATTATCATTAAATAGTGAATGAACTTAGGGAATGAGATTAGGATTTATTTTCCAATCTTTTCCCCTAAGTTTATTTCATTTGGATAAATACTTAATAAATTTTCTAATTAATTAATGGTTTAATCACCTCATTAATAAATTTAATCAATCAAACTCAAACCAAATTATTCTAGAACTTAATAACTTAATCTTGGGTAGATTCTTAGGTGTTCAATAACCTAAAAAATTTCAAAGGAAATTATAATCAAACTACATGTGCAGGATAGTTATGAAAGTACTAAATTAAACCCTTTAGCTTAATTAATCAATAATTGTGAGCCAATTGCATTAGGCCCCTTTATTTCTTAGGTGCATTTGCTGATTTAATGTCCATGTGATTGCATATTATATGTTGGCTCATAATTACTTGAATAATTATGTTAAAGTTGTATAGGTAAGGGGTAATTAATGGATTTAATTCACACCTTAACCTAAATAAAACATAAAATCAACCTAATTGTTCTATGATTAAACAAAACCAATCCACACATGTGGAAAATTAGTTAGGACTAGCAAACCCTTTTGACATTTCCAAAATCAAATGAAATCCAAAAATAAAAAAATCTCCTTAAAGAATTTTGATTCACTTTAAATGATCTTATTTCATAGGATTGCCTTTTAGAATTAATTAAGGTGAATGAAGTCATATGCTTACATCAATTTATTTCTTTCCAAGCAAGCTAAATGTTATATGAAGTCATGCATGCATTCATTATCAAATTGCATGTTTTAGCTAAAGATTAAGAATATGAGTTGCTATTATCACTATTAAACTAAAAAAGTATTTTTAAAACTTATAAATCAAATATTAAAAATGAAGTAATGCTACTTATAAGTATTTATAAGTTTGCATGTGATTATAGCATAAGATGTGTATTATGTGATTTTCTTCTCTTCTCTTAACATGGATTTGAATAGAATTTGCAAAGTGTATAGTTCATTTGAAAAGAACATAACACTTGCTTAAATCTATTTCTATGCACTTCTATGTTATGACTTAAGAAGGATCTTTACATTTGCACATGTAAATTACACAACCAAATCAAACAAAAATCTTTTGCATGATTCTTCATCCATTTATTTCTTTTCGTGCATTTACATGTATTTAAGAAAAGTGGTATATTAGTCTGGACCTTTCGGGGTTGCGAGGCTTTAAATTACCCCAAGTAAGTCTTGTACCTTACACTCCTGATGTAGAAAATAATGGCATAGTACTCACTTATGCCTTTTATACATGTGGATGTGCATTTAGCTAATGGATAAAAGAATCCCTGTTTTCTACAAAATAAAAACATGCATTCATGGAATATCCAAATTTTCTTAAGCAACATCTCTTTGCATTCATCATTAAGGTGTGCTAAAGTTTGCATTGCATTTATAGATATGCTTGGGATTATTCATGTGCATGGTATACATGGTAGAAAGAAATGAATGGTTGTGTTTCATGTGGTAGTAATTCACTTTAATTAATCCTAAGATGCCTTTTTTTATTGAATAAGGCTATTTAGAGCAAATCTAAACTTAGGGTTAATTAAAACACATAATAAATATTCACTAAAGAAAAATCATTAATGAATCTACCTTAGAAATTACTTAAGGTAGGGATGAAAGATAAGTTCTCTTCTCTTTTCTTCTCTTTACAATATTTAGTAACTAAATGTAGGTTCATTCAAACCAAATCAAATCATCAAAATAAAATTGACAAATCAACTAAATCACTTAAAATGAAACCAACCTTCTAAATTGAATCTCTCATACTTAGAAAATTCCAACCTTAAAGCCTAGCTAAGACATGCCACACAAGCCTTAAATGGCAAACACATTAGGCTAAGTCATCATTACTAGCTCTATGTTAGGGCGATGCATGGTTTGATGCCTAATTTTGTTTTGTGATGTAATATTTTTAGACTAGATTTTAGGGTCATGTGTATAATATGGATGATAGGGTGATCTTAGCCTAATCATGTATTCTGTAGGAGATTATGCTTAAGGGGCACTGTAATAAAAAATATAAATATTTTTTTGCTGTGTAGGTTGTTTATACCCCTTAAGTATAATCCAAATTAGGATAGGTGAACTTGGTTACTCATGTGTGGGGTGTTAAGTCTAACTTATCCATACTGGATGCTTGGGTTATGTGGTATGTTTAGCTAATCTATGTTTTATAGGTTTAGTTAGATTTATCTTTCCCATTTTGATGTAATTTTTATAATTAAGATTTGGAATGAATGTTATGGGGGATTAAGATGAACATTGGTTATAAGACCAAGTCTTATGCACCATGTGAAGCCTTGGTGCAACCATATCCCAATAAACCAAAAGAAAGAAAGAAATGAAGAAGGAAAGAAAGAAAGAAATAAAAAATGAAGAATGAAGAATGAAGAATGAAGACCCCGACAACATGAATTCCTTTTAATTATAATTATTCATTTGTAATCCAGGTTGTATAAAGATAGAGCTCGGCTACCCATTTTTCATTTCGGGTTTGTGTAGGGGAGCCCGACCACATCAACCTCTTATTCTTTTATGCTAATTTTATAAATTGATTTATATTTTATTTATGATTGCGCAATTAGGATGGCATGATTTCATTAGTTTCTTTATTATTTGATGAATGGCCTGGATGCGATTAATCTCTTAGAAAAAATAAATTTTCTATCCAATTGATCAACTCAAAATTAAATTAAATAACTCATAATCTCACCTAAAGCATAGAACATAAATCAAGGTAATAAAAGATTTATCAACCCCTTAGCTGGATGTTATATATCTCACATCATGCATATTGTCTCACTCTTACTAATGGAGGGCTTCCACCTTTGCCAAAGAAAATGGCTTGACCTTTGAGAACCATGGTGGAGACACACCTCCTTATTTTTAATTTTGGCCCATTCCAATTTCTCATGCATTAGGCATATGAAATCCTATAGCCTGTGTCAAATAAAAATGTCTAAAAATTAAAATAAAACTTAACAAAATTTGCATTAGATTAAGCCATTATTCATGCCCTTCATAATCTAGTCTCTTACGGAGTGTGTTTAAGAATTTAGTCTTCTTTCTAAATAAATAAGAGCCTAGATATCTTATAAAGCATAAAAACTTGCCTACATGAATTTAAAATCGTAGGAGGAGTTAGTTGGCAGCCACCCCCACGCGGTTATAAGTCCAACAGTCGGATGGTTTCTTCTCTCTTATGGAGATAAACCATATACCCATTTTCACCTTAGATTTATGTCATGCTTTGGCCCTCACCAAAGCTCCCTAGATTGAGGATCCGAGGTTGTTGTTTCCCTTTGCGGGCTACAAGCATAAATCCTCACCTCTTAGGAATTTCCATGATCTTGTATTATGGAATTATAAGCCCTAAATTTATAATAAAAATTCAACCACCCAAACAAATAATCCTCCTCAATTTTAAAAATATAAAGCACAACCATAGGATAGTTTGGGATGCTCACTAGGTTTTCTAATATCAAGATCATCACCTACTCATCTCCTTTTAGTTTCAATAATAACTCTCTCATTTTGATCAATCCAACTTGATTTTCTAAAAATAACCAATTTGATTGATAGTTCGAACATCTTTGAAATCTTTGGAGATAATGATCATTTACCTTAATCGAGAGTATTCCTAAGAAATCTCATTCCTTAGGATGTAGTTATCTATGGGGGCTTGCCTCCGTAAGGAACTTAACAAACCCAGTTTAAAATAAACCCTACTTTACTTTTCCATGTAAAGTAAGGGGAGAATCTTTAATACATTCGAAGACCCATTATCCTTAGGAGTCCTCATCAGGTGATTAGGTCCATTGTAGGATTGTGACTTATGTCTCTCAAGATAGTACATCATTCCTCAATATCGCACCTGATCACCCTAATGAGTACATCTATAGATCTACGTGGTGTCCCACATCATATTCTCATTAAAGAATAAAAATAAAACACCATAAATTTCTAAATTTAATGTGGGGATGCCTCTCTCATCTTTGTAAATGATCGTGTCTCCAAGTGATAAGTGGATTTGTATTTCATATGAGCCCGAGACTATCCTTCTTTTCCATTGGCACTTAGCTCATTTCATTCTTATGCTAAGCTAGCTAACATCCTTTAGGTATTAGGACCTCACTCCATGTAGGTCTTAAAACCCCTGTTGCGTCCCCCAATAGGTGAAAATAAAAATTAATAAAAAGAGAAGACTAAAGACATGAGGTTGTGTGGAATAATTTGATGCCTAGAGCTTGAATGAAGAAAGAAATGAAGAAAGGAAGAAATAAAGAAATGAAGAATGATGACCCCCATAACATAAATTTCTTCTAAATTATAATTATTCATTTGTAATCTGGGTTGTATAAGGGTAGAGCTCGGCTACCCATTTTATTTCTCGGGTTTATGCGGTGGATCCCGACCACATTGGCCTCATTCTTTTGCACTAATTTTATAAATTTATTAATGTTTTGTTAATGATTGTGCAATCACGATGGCATGATTTCCTTAGTTTCTTTTTTGTTTGATGAATGGCCTGGATGCAATTAAGCTCTTAATAAAAAATAAATTTTCTATCCAATTAATCAACTCAAAATTAAATTAAACAACTCATGACCTCACCTAAAGCCTAGGACATAAATCAAGATAAAAAAGATTTAGCAACACCTTAGCTAGATGTTGTATGTCTCACATCATGCATAAAACATATTGCTTCACTCTTGGTAAATTAGCAATGCTCTTAAGAAATGAAAGGGGCCTAATGCAATTGGCTCATAATTAATAATTAATTAAGCTTAAGAGACTCACTTAATTACTTTTATGATTTTCTCACGCATGTGAGCTAACCATAATTTTATTAGATCTCTCTTTAAGTTATTGATCACCCAAAGAGATACTCAAGAGTTAATTAAGGAAGGTTATGAATGAATGGATGTTAAATTAATTTAATTAAGCCCTTTGCCAGTCCCAAGTTTAGATGTAAAAAGTGGAGGGTTGTGATCGGCAGACAACAGCAAACGTAAAACTTATCGAAATAATCATGACATGAATCCTTTAAATCATTGTTCTAATGCTAGGGTGTCCCCTGGAAGTGACGTGTTGTATGGCATAAAAAGAAAAATGTGCAAGTCATCGGTGCCAAGGTGTAGTGTTAAATAAGCAAGGGTTTCCACATTATGGACAAATGCGGGCAAAAAAGTTAGTCCATGAAACTATAATTAGGTAAATTAATGAAATTAGTAGATATTATGGTTCATAAAAAGAAAAATATTTTATGTGATCAAGAAACTAAATGGGTTGGGGAGAAGGCCAAGGAGATTGATAGTGTAGGTTTTAAACTTTGGTATTCAGGTAGAAGTCTAATTAGAAATGGTGTAGGTGTGATTATAGATAAAAGTTTGAAGGATAATGTTATAAATATTAATAGATGTGGTGATAGAATCATAGCTTTAAAGATTATTATTGATACTAAGATTACCAATATTATAAGGGTTTATGCTCCTCAAGTAGGTTTGAATGTAGGCTCAAAAAACATTTTTTGGAATAAATTAGAGGGATTAATACAAAAACATCTCTTGAAAAAAAAAGTATTTATTGGAGGAGATTTAAATAGACATGTTGGTAGAGTGGAGAAGAAGAAAAGTACTGGATTAGGGATTTGGAGGACTAATGAAGAAGGTAGGACTATATTAGATTTTGTTTTAGCCTATGATTTTGTAGTTTCTAATACTTTATTTAAGAAAATAGATGAACATATTATTACTTATAAAAATGGATCTAGTAAAACACAGATTGATTATTTTCTGATAAAAAATAGGTCATTTAGATTGTAAAGATTGTAAGATTATTCCAAGTGAAATTTTAAGTACCCAACATCGATTGTTAATTTTAGATTTTAAGATGAAACATTATAAGAGGAAAAATAAATCAAATTATTATCCTAAGATTAGATGGGGACATTTAAAGAACATAAATAAAAATATTTTTAATAGCAAGTTACAAGACCTTAGAATAAGTTAATGTTATGTAGGAAAAAGTAGCAAGTAAAATTAAGCAAGTTGCTAAAAATGTGCTTGGAGAATCAAAAGGAAAAGCTTCTATTAATAAAAATAGTTGGTGGTGGAGTTAGAGTGTGCAAGAAAAGATAAGAAATAAGAAGCATTATAAAACTTGGTTTAGATGTAAAACTGAGAATTGGGAAAGATATAAAGTGGCCTGTAGAGATTCTAAGAAAGCAATATCTGATGCAAAAAATTTAGCTTTTAGTGATTTATACAATAGATTAGACACCAAAGAAGGTGATTGATGTATGTATAAGTTAGTCAACCAAAGAGATAGGAGAAGATCTAGTTCAAGTGAGGCGTATTAAGGATGAAAATAATAAAGTGCTTTTCTTAAAAAAGGATATTGAAAATAGGTGGATGAGATATTTTGATAAACTTTTCAAAAAAGAATATGAAAATATGATTGATTTTAGCAACCTTAATACCCTAAACATAGAGAATTTTGTTTTTATCATCATATTAGTAAATCTGAAGTTAGAGAAGCTTCAAAGAAAATGAAATGTAGAAAAATAGTAGGACCAGATAATACTCCAATAGAAGTGTAGAAATATTTAGGAGATCAAAAAATTTCTTGGTGTACAAATCTTTTTAATATTATTTTAAAGACTAAAAGGATGTCAGATGAGTAGAGAAATAGTTTGTTGGTTCCTATATTTAAGAATAAAGGTGATGCACAAGAGTGAGCAAATTATAGATGAATTAAGTTAATATGTGTCGTTAATTATTTTATTGTTATCTTTATTTAAAAAAATGAATTAAATAAAGACAAAAATAAAACTCTTCTTTGTTGGATACCACATAGATCCGCAGATATTCTTATTAGGGTGATCGAGTATGACATTGAGGAATGACGTACTATCTCGCGAGATAGAAGTCACCATCTTACAATGGACTTAATCACCTTAATAAGGACTCCTAAGGATGATAGGTCTTCAGATGTACCAGAGATTCTTCTCCTATTTTACATAGAAAAGTAAAGTAGTGTTTATTTTAAATCGGGTTCATTGAGTTTCCTATGGCGGCAAGCCCTCATAGTTAATTATGTCTTAAGGAATGAGATTCCTTAAGAATACTCTCGATTAAAGTAAATGATCATTGTCTCCAAAGATTTCAAAGATAAGACTATCAATTAATTGGTTATTTTTGGAAGATCAAGTGGGATTGATTAAAAGGAGAGAATTATTATCAAAACTAATGTGAAATAAGTAGGGGATGCTCACGATGCTAGGAGACTTAGCGAGCATCCCAAACTATCCTATGGTTGGGCTTTATATTTTTGAATTTGAAGAGAATTCTTTGTTTGAGTTGAATTTTTATTAGAAATCTAGGACTTACAATTCCATGAAACATGATCATAGAAATGCCTAAGAGGTGAGGATTTATGCTTGTAGCCCGCAAAGGGAAACAATAACCTCAGATCCTAAATCTATGGAGCTTTGGTGAGGGCTGAAGCACGACCTAAATCTAAGACAAAAAAGTGTATATGGTTTATCTCCATAACAGAGAATAAACCACCCAACTGTTGGACTTCCAACCGCATTCGGGTGGCTTTCAACTAACTCCGCTTATGATTTTAAATACATGTAGGCAAGTCTTATGCTTTTGCAAGATAGCTAAGCTATTGTTTATTTCAAAAGAATACTAAGTCCTTAAACTCACTCCCTAAGAGACTAGATCATGTAGGGAATGAATAAATGACTTAATCTAATGCAAATTTTGTTAAGTTTTATTTTCATTTTTGGATAATTAATTTGACACAAGCTATGGGATTCATATGCCTAATGTAGGAGAAATTAGTTATGGGCCAAAATTAGCAAGAAGGAGGTGTGTTTTTATCATGGATCTCAAAGGTCAAGCCAAGTTGCCTGACAAAGGTAGAAGCTCTCCATAAGCAAGAGTGAAGCAAGATGATTTTTTATGCATGATGTGAAACATACAACATCTAGCTAAGGGGTTGCTAAATCTTTTATCTTGATTTATAAGCAAGGCTTTAGGTGAGATTATGAGTTGTTAATTTTTAATTTTGAGTTGATTAATTAGATAGAAAATTTATTTTTTCCAAGGAGCCTAATTGCATCCAGGCCATTCATCAAAGCAAGGAAGGAACTAGAAAAAACATGTTATCTTAATGCACAAGCTAAACAAACATCAAACAATTTCATAAAGCTAGCACAAAAGAATAAAAGGCCATTGTGGTCGGGCTCCATCACACAAACCCAAAAATAAATTGGTAGTTGAGCTCTACCCTTATATAACCCTGGTTATAAATGAATTAATTACAATCAAAAAGGAATTCATGTTATGGGGAGTCATTCTTTTCTTCTTCTTCTTTCTTCTTCTTCTTTCTTTTCTTTGTTTCTTCTTTTCTCCTTTTCTTTTTTTCTTTCCTTCTTTTGGTTGGTTGGGATGTGTTCAAGGCTTCACATGGTGCATAAGACATAGTCTTATGACCAATGTTCATCCTAATCACCCATAACATTCATTCCAAATCTTAATTGAAAAATTACATGAAAAAGGAAAAGTAAATTTAATTAAACCTGCAAAATAGAGATTAGCTAAACACACCACACAATCCCAAGCATGTATATGAATAAATTGGACTTAGCACCTCACACATGGGTAACCAAGTACACCTGGCCTTTTTTTGGATTATGCTTAGGGGTATAAGCAACCTGCACAGCAAAAGTATTTATATTTTTTTACAGTGCCCTTTAAGCACAATCCCATGTAGAAGATAATGATTAGACTAAGATCATCCTATCATTCAGTCTACACATATACACCCTAACATCCAATCTAAAACATTGCATCACAAAACAAAATCAGATATCAAATCATGTACCTCCCAAACATAGAGCTAGAAATAGTGACTTAGCCTAATGTGTGTGCCTTTTAAGGCTTATGTGACATGTCTTAGTTAGGCTTTAAGGTTAAGAGTTTCTATGTGTGAAAGGGTTTAACTTAGAGGGTGGTTTCATTTAAGTGATTTAGTTGATTTGTTAATTTTACTTGATGATTTGATTTGGTTTGGTTTGAATAAACCTATATTTAATTACTAAAAGTTGTAAAGAGAAGAGAACTTCTCTTTCATCCCTACCTTAAGTAATTTGTAAGGTAGATTCATTAGTGATTTTTTTGTAGTGAATGTTTTATTATGTGTTCTAATTAATCTAAGTTTAGATTTGCTATAAAAAAACCTATTCAAATAAGAAAGGCATTTTAGGAATAATTAAAGTGAATTACTATCACAAAACACACAACTATTTATTTCTTTCCAACATGTGTATCATATATGAATGTATCCTAAGCATAGCTATACATACAAATGCAAGGTCTTTGCACACCTTAATGATGAATTCAAAGAGATGTTATTTAAGAAAATTTAGATATTTCATGAATGCATGATTTTATTAAGTAGAAAAGAGAGGGATTCTTTTATCCATTAATCAAATGAACATTTACATGTATGAAAGACATAAGTAAGTATGGCGCCATTATTTTCTACATTAAGGGTATAAGGTACAAGACCTTCGTAGGGCTACTTAAAACCTAGCAACCCCGAAATGTCCAGACTAATATACCACTTTTCTTAAGTACATGTGCTTGTACAAAAGCAAATAAATGGAAGAAGAATCATGCGAAAAGGTTTATGTTTGTTTGTTTGATTTGGTTATGCAATTTACATGTGTAGATGTGAAGATACTTCTTACGTTATAGCATAAAAGTGGATAGGAATGGATTTAAGCAAGTGTTATGTTCTTTTCAAATTAACTATACACTTTGTAAATTCTATTCAAATCTATATTAAGAGGAAAGAAGAAAATCATATAACACATTTTATTTTATAATCACATGCAAGCTTATAAGTATTTTTAAGTAGCATACCTTCATTTATAATATTTGATTTATAAATTTTGAAAATAGTTTTTGATCCAATAATAATAATAGCCACTTATATTCTTACTTTAGCCAAAACATGCAATTTGACATAAAGGAAACATTTAATTTATTTTGATTTTTCAAAAGATATGTGTTGACCTCAGTTTTAGAATGAGCTCTCAACCCCTCCATCTTAGGCATATGATCCCTCTTAGACTTTGAGAGTTCCTTAATCTTAAGACACATCTATGATTAGGCGGACACTCCCCTAGCCCTAGAAGACTTAGAAGAGTTAGTCATAGGAATAGGTTATGCCTTAAGGGTGTTAGGAAAATTTCCTACCCTTCAGCTTAAACCATTCCTCACTTTCCTTCTTTCAAGTCAAACCCCAAATCAAATCTATTTGATTTTATCCTAACACAAATCAATACCATGATTGAACTTCATGATTGAATTCTATGATTGAAACCCATGATCAAAATCCATCATAAATTCCTAAGTTCAAATTTTCTAAGTTCTTAACCCTTTCTTAAGGACTTAGCCAAAATCATCATTCAATCCTACTCAAATCTTTGAGATTTTCTCATGATCCATTTTTATTCTCATTTATATTTCCATATATAAATGAAATATAAATTCCAACCCATCAAATCAAATTCAAAATTCCAAATCAATTCATGAAAATTTTCTTAAGCCCTTTAATTTTCCATTAAAGGACTTAGCCAAAATCAACTCTAAATCTTGATCAAACCTATTCAAATCCATGGAATTTTCTTAAAATTTATTTATATTATCATTTACATTCTCATATATATATGAAATATAAATCAATCAAATTGAAGGAAAAAATTAAATTCCAATTTAAAATTCCTTTAAATCCTTTAAATTTTGTTTAATAGATTTAACCTAAATCATGATCAAACTCATTCAAATCTATGGGATTTTCTCAAAACTTATTTACATTCTCATTTATATTCTCATATATAAATGAAATATGAATATACATCAATAAAATCCAATTCAAAAATTAAATTTCAAATTAAAAAATTCTCTAAATTCCTTTAAATTCTGTTTAATGGATTTAACCTAAATCATGATTAAATCACTTCAAATCCTTGAAATTTTTTCATGATCCATTTATATTATCATTTATATTCACACATATAAAAAAAACATAAATTCAAACAATCAAAACAAATTTCAAAACTCAAACTCAAATTCACTCAAAATCAAATCTAAGCCTTTCAAGCCAAAATCTTGAACTTAGCCAAATTAATTCCAAATCAAGCCAAACTCTTGATTTTCTCTCATGGTTCAATCAATCCTACAATCATAAGCTCATATATAAATCCAAACCTCAATCAAACAATCAAAACATAAATCAAAAATCAAATCCAAAACCCCTTCATATTCTTCCTTTGAATATGAAATTTTCAAATGGATCAAAACCCATTTGACTTCAAACCACTTGTAAATGGATTTATATTTCAATCATAAGTCCATATATAAGATCAATCAACTTCAAATCAAGCTTTGACCAAGCCATTTGACCCACTTAGGCTCACTTGACCCAAAGTGACCTAAAGTACCATGAGCCAACTTTGATCCTAACAAAATTGGATTGAACCAAACTCATATATCCCTCTCATTATGATCAACAATCATCATGGGATGATCAATCAATCTGGGTCAACACTTAACATAAAATGAAACCTTACATAGCCAAATTCCACCATAGGCCAAATTTATTGAAACCATTGATCTAAGTTCACTCATGACCTATGTTTGAACTTGACCAAGCTAATATTTGAACCTAACCTAGCCCAATTGGCCCACTTGACCCAAGTTGACCCATTTTGATCTAATGGACCAAAATATGTCAAAACTTGTTCTAAGACAAATTGATTGAAACCAATGGGTCAAGTCCATTTAAAATCACTTGTGGAACTTGTCCAAAGCCTCAATTAGCTAACTAGACCCAACCTAGCCCAATTGAGCTTAGACCCAACATGACCTAAAGGGGCCATGTTGAGCAAAAATTAAACCTAACCCAAATTGATTGAAAAAAAAGATGCAAATCCACTCCATATGATAAACCTAATCTAAACCTACCCTTGACCTACCTCAAATAGGTCAAATGGGTCAAATAGTTCAACTTGACCCATTTGACCTAAATAAAGTCATATGAGCCAAAACCAAATCTAATCCAAATTGAACCAAACCAAATGCACCAAAATATTTCAAATGGTCATTTTAGGAGATGAACTCTGCCTCTCCTAATTTTTTTGAGATTTATTGATGGCTCAATTGGAAAAATTGCTATTTCATTCCCGAATTACCCCTTTCATGTAATTAAGCATGATTAAAGTGTGATTAGTGGATTACCCTATAATTTAGTTTGATTAAGGTCAGATCTAGTGAGTAGAGGTTTTATGAAATAATTTTGGGGCATTTCCTATAAGCTATTCCCTAAACCCCATTTTCTCTCCTTAATCCCCTCTTAATTAAGGGTTAACTCATTAATCACCCCTTTAAACAATTTTAAAAAAAAATTCTAAAAAGTTTTAATTAAGGAAATTAAAACCCCTTTCATAAGTATGAAAGGGTGTTTTGAAATTACTTAAGCTAAATATCTTAGTGTAATCAACTTTTAATTATGAGCCAAATTGCATTAAGCCTTTTCATTATTAGGTGCATTACAAATTTAAATTTGTTGTGGGTTTTATGTCATCTCATTGGCTCATAATTACTTAGTTAATTTTTCTAGTTGGTGTTGGTAAGGGTTAATTAAGCTACTTAATTCATACCTTAACCTAATCAATGCTTGAAAATGGATTTAATTATCTGAAAATTAAACAAAACTAAAAAAACACAACTGGGAATGGGTTAGGAACATCAAACTCATCTCACCTTTTCAAAATTAAATCAAACTTCAAACTAAAAAGGATTTATTTTAAAATTCACTTTGATTTATTTTGAACATTCTTATTCCTTAAGAATTTCTTTAGGATTTAAGTAAAGTGAGTTTGTTTACATGCTTTCATTGATTTAGATCTTTCCCAACATGTTAAGTTGTATGCCATGTGATTCATGCATTCATAATTTCATGTTTCAAATTTTAAAATATAAATTATTTACTTTATATCAAATGTGCATGTGTTGGCTAAAGTAAAAGATGAGTGGCTATTATCACTACTAAATCCAAAATATTTGCAAAACTCATAAATGAAATATCAAATCTAAAAGTGTGCTATTCATATCTTAATTATAAGCTTGCATGTAATAGATCATAAAAGCATGTTTCTTCCTCATGTTAGCATAGTTTTGAATAGGAGTTAGTATGATGTTGGGTTCATTTGAAAAGAACTCAACACTTACTTAATTCCAAACCCTATTCATCCCTATGCTCTCACCTAAGAAGGGATGCCTATACTTGCATGCATAAATTGCATAAACAAAAATGAATCTAGTAAACAACCTTTGCATATTTATTTTCCATTTCATTTCTTTTATATACATGTTTGTACTTAAGAAAAGTGGTATATTAGTCTGGACAATCCCGAGGTTGTGAGGCATTAAGTAGCCCTAAGTAGGTCTTATACCTTACACCTCTGGTTAACAATGGCGCTGTACTCACTTATGCCTTTCTTACTTTCATGTATGTATGTGAAATTTTAGATAAGTAAAACCTTTTCTTCTTAAGAAAAATCATGCATATTCAACTTCAAAATTTTCTTAAATGGATTATTTAGCACGCATCATAAAGTGTGTTAACTACTCCCATTTGCATGTATAGATATTCTTAGGGTCCATCCATATGCATGTTATATATGTTGGGAAAGAAATGAAGTAACCTATATTATGTGAATTTTGATTCATTTTATTTAATCTTAAAATACCTTTCTTTTTTAATAGGTTTGTTTAGAGTTTGTCTAAACTTGGGATTGATTAAAAGATGTAATCAAAGCATTCACCTAAATGAAACTAAAATATGAACTTACTTTAGAAAATTATTTAATGTTAGAGAAGAAAAAATAAGTTCTCTTCTATTTCCCTCTCTTCATAATCTAGTAATTAATTGTAAGTTTCACTTAAACCAAATTAAAACCCAAAACAATTAAACAACTTAAATAAAATTTTCTTCTAACTTGAACATGTTCTTCACACTTAGAAAATTTAAACCCAAAGTCCTTAGCTAAGCATACCACACTAACCTTCAAAGCACACACATCAGCCTAAGTCACTACTTCTAGCCTTAGGTTAGGTCGGTGTATGGTTTGATACTATGTTTTCTTTTGTGATATATATTTTAGACTGGATGTTAGAGTGTATGCTTGTAGAATGAATGGAAGGTCGTGCTTAGTATAACAATTCTTTTTTGCAGGGGATTGTGCTTGAGGGGCGCTATCATAAATAAAAAAATATATAAATGCTTTTTCTTGTAGGTGCCTTATACCCCTTTGCATAATCCATAGGACAGGTGGACTTAGCCACCCATGTGTGATTTAACTAACCTTTGTTTTGCAGGTGTTAGTTAGATTTTTACTTTTCTTTTTCATGTAAAAATTTATATAATTAGGATTTTGGAATGATTTGTTATGGGGATTAGGATGAGCATTGGTCATAAGATCCCATCTTATGTATCATGTGAAGCTTTGGAGCATCTACCATCTAACCTTCTAAAGGAGGAACCAAAGAAGAAGAAGAAAGAAAGAAGAATGAAGAATGAAGAATAAAGCTTGAAGACCCCCATAATAATGAATTCCTTTGCTTAATTGTAATATTCATTTATAATTTGGGTTGTATAAGGATAGAGCTCGGCTACCCACATTTGATATTTTTGAGTTTGTGCGGTGGTGCCCGACCACAAATGCCATTTTTTTTTTATAATTAGCTTTATAAATTGATTGATGATTTAATTAGCTTTTGCATTAAGTGGCATACTTTTCCTAGTTTCTTCCTTGCTTTATGTATGGCCTGGATGTGGATTATGCTCTTTAGGAAAAATAAATCTTTTACCCAACTTAATAATTCAAATTCAAATTAAATAACTCATAACCTCACCTAAAGCTTAGGATTAAAATCAAGTTAAAAGAATTAACAACCCCTTAGCTGGATGAGCATTTCTTTATAATATCATACACAAATGCATCTTTTTTCACTCTTGATTGGAGGGCTTCCACCTTTGCCAGAGAACCCAGCTTGACTATTGAGGGCTGTGGTGAAAACTCACCTTATACCTTCTCGCTGATTTTGGCCAATAATCAGATTTCGCATGCATTAGTCATAAAAATTCTATTAGCATAAGTCAAAATATGTGTCCAAAAATAAAAATAAAATGAAATTTGAAATGCATTAAATTTAGGCCATTTGAAGCATGTCCCTTTACATGATTTAGTCTCTTTAGGGAGTGAGTTTAAGGACTTAGTCTCTTTCTAAATAAAAATAGCCTAGCTATCTTGTATAAGCATAAAGACTTGCCTACATGTATTTAAAATCATAGGAGGAGTTAGTTGGTGGCTACCCCCAGGTGGTTGTAAGTCCAAATAGTCAGGTGGTTTATCTTCTCTTATGGAGGCAAACTAATTACCCATTTTTGCCTTAGAATTAGGTTGTGCTTTCGGCCCTCACCTAAGCTCCCTAGATTTAGGTTCTGAGATTGTTTTTCATCTTTGCATGTCATAAGCATAATTCCTCACCTCTTAGGCGTTTCCTTAATCTTGTGTTAAGGAATCATAAGTCCTAAATTTCTAATAAAAAATATAACTCAAATAAGCTAAATCAATTTCTAAAATGTAAAGCCCAACTATAGGATAGTTTGAGATGCTCGCTAAGTTTTTTAGCATCATGAGCATCTCCTACTTATTTCTCTTTTTTGGTTTCGATAATAACTCCCTCTTTTGATCAATCTCATTTGATCTTCAAATACAAACCAATCGATTGATAGTCCTTCCCTATTGAAATCTTCAGATACAATAATTTTTTACCTTAATCGAGAGTTTTCCTAAGGGATCTCGCCCCTTAGGATGTAATTAACTATGGAGACTTGTCCCTATAGGGAACTTAACGAACCCGGTTTAAAATAAATCCTACTTTACTTTTCCATGTAAAATAGGGGAAGAATCTCGATACATATGCACATCATCCTGGGAGTCCTTATTGGTGGGTGGTCCATAAAGGTAGAGTGACATCTATCTTTGAGGTAGTACACTATACCTTGATGCATGATCTCGATCACCTAAATAAGTACATCTGTGAATCTGCGTGGCATCTTACCAAGATCAATTTTTAAGGGTTCCTCTTTCTTTTCTCCCCATAGATTTGAAAGGCAACTCCCTTATAGAAATTTTCACCACAATATGAATGCATGATTTCATATGGCATATAATATTTAGCATGCTTGGAAAGAGATAAATTGATGTAAGCATGTGATTTCATTCATCCTAATTAATTCCTAAAGATAATCCTATGAAATAAGATTATTTAAAGTGAATCAAAATTCTTTAAAGAGATTTTTTATTTTAGTTTTGAATTTGATTTAGAAAAAGTGAAAAGAGTTTGTTGGTCCTAACCTATTTCTCCATGTGAATTGATTTAGTTTAATTTTAGAACCATTAGATTAATTTTATATTTTGTTAGGTTAAGGTGTAAATTAAGTCCATTAATTACCCCTTACCTACACTACTTTAACATAATTAACCTAAGAATTATGAGCCAACATATGATATGCAACCACATGGAAATTTAAATCAGCAAGGCACCTAAGAAAGAAAGGGGCCTAATGCAATTGGCTCACAATTGTTGATTAATTAAGCTAAAGGGTTTTAATTAAGTACTTTCATAACCTTCGCACACATGTGCATTGGATTTGATTTCCTTAAGCTTACCTTAGGCTTTTGAACACCTAAGGATCTTCCCAAGATTGGGATTGATTAAGTGATTAAGTTTATGAATTAATTTTTGGTTTTGAGTTTGGTTAATTAAGCTATTTAATGAAATGATTAAATCATTAATCAATTTGTAAATTAATTAAGTCTTCATTCAAATGAAATAAACTTAGGGGAAAATTTTGAAAAGGAATCCTAATCTCATTCCTTAAGTCTATCCACTATTTCAAGATGATTAACAAGCTTAATTAATAAATTTATCATCATTTAAAAAGTTAATTAATCATTTAATTGATTAAGGGAGTGATTAAAGATGAAATAAACAATTACCTAAATTAGTCCATTAATAAATTCCAAGAAAATCATGGGAGGTAGAGGTCATCCCACTAATTAACCCTAGGAAGTTTAGAATTAATTATTAAAATAATTAAGAAGTAATTAACATAATTACATCCTAATAAAACCCAAATTAAGTAAATATCACTGTTCAAAATCAATTAAATTTATATTTATATTATTCCCCTTTGAATTATCTTTAAAATAAAGTTTATTTACATTTTTTTGGATTTTCTACATTTAGTTATGAATTTTTGAAGTTTATGTGATTAATAGGTCATTAAATAACCTAGTTATATAACTAATCTTTTCAGCGCCACGTCGATTGCTGATGTGGTGCATGCTTTCCACGTGGCATGATAGGATTGGTTATTTAAGTTATCAAATTGGTTGTCGCGTCAGTCGGTGGCACTACGCACTTTTCCCCTGGTCCATCCGATCAAGAATCGGGCGGTCAGGATTAAACCCACAATTTTAAAAGGATTAATTAGTGGATATATCATATTTTAATCAGGATCGTCCATCCAAAACACACAGGATGGATGATCCATGATTCATCCCTGCCCTCACTTGTGGGAGACAGAGAACATCTATCCTCCATGGCTTGATTTGAGCTCACTTGAGCTCAAATTGGGCAGGGATTCAACCCACACCATCAAGAAGCAAGGAGAAGCACATCCAACGGTGGAAATTCAATGGGATTATAGTTCCCTTCACAAAGAACTAAAGATTTTCTAACTTAAGCTTGATTTGAAGGCATAGCTCATCAGAGGCTATCACTGGTGCTTCCAACCATTGAGGTAGCTTTGTCTAGTAGAGACAAAGCCCTGTTAAAGGTTTGAAATGAAGTGGATCTTCTAATAGACCAAAACTTGCTTCAATGGCTTGCGACTTTGGTCTAGGTACCTCTTCCCGTGGCTTGGGGGCCTGGGATTTGCTTTGTATGAACTCAACTTAGTCCCTATATGGTGCTTGCAAAAGCAATTGGAGTTTAGTTGAGTATTGAGCAAAGTGGAATATCCTCACACCTCCCCAGATTTTGACTTAGGAAAAACCAAGAAGTGGAAATTCAATTGAGCTTAGGAATGCTTGGAGGAACTTGGAAGCTTGCCTTTGATCCTCTGAGCTCAATTGAATGTCATGTCCATGAATTGGAATGGAATGATGGGGAGTATATCTCCCCCTACTTGAATTGGAGGGCCAAAGCTCATTTTGCCATTTTGATCAAATTGATCTCATGGAATGGGTTGTTTAGGAAGTTAGGAGTGCCATGTGGTTCAGTTTTGGCAGAGGAGTGGGAGTGTGGAGTTTCACATGGGTTAAAATAAGTGTGGGAGGTGATCCATGTGGAGAAATTTGAGTGAGTGGTCAATCTTGGCTTTGGGTTTGGCTTGGCTAACCCAAACCCATTAGATCATGTGCACCACCCTCCTTGGTGTCCAAATGGTCTACTATGAGGATGTCAAGTGGTCTTGAGTTGGAATATGATCAAATTCCAAGTGAATTTGATCATAGGTTACCCTTTGACCTACAGGTAAAATAGTAATTTGGCTTTGATTTTAATTTGATCATGTTTGGAATGATTGAAAAATGGGTTGTACCAATTTTCAATGAAATTGGTGTTGATATGATATCATTTGGCTCATGTTGACTCATTTAGGTCAAAATGGGTCAACTTGGGTCAAGTTGGCCAATTGGTCAAATTAGGTCAAACCATGGGTTAGGTCAAGTTCAAATGATCAAATAAAATGTTTTGGCATCATTGGTTTGGTTAAGTTTGATGTGTATTTGGTTTTGGTTCATTTGAGTTCACTTAGGTCAAATGGGTTGAGTTGACCAATTTGACCTATGTGACCCAATTGGGTTAGGTCAAGGGTTGGTTTAGGCTTAGTTGATCATTTGAAATATTTTGCAAGCTTTGGTTTTAATTAATTTTTATTTGATTTGATTTTGGCTTGATTTAACCTTTTTGGTCAAGTTGGGTTCATGGTCAATTGGGCTAGATTGGGTCTAGTTGGCCAATTGAGACTTTAGTCAAGTTGAACAAGTGATTTAGAATGAATTTGATCCATTAGTTGCAATCAATTTGGCATAGATCAAGATTTGACATATTTTAACTTTTTATGTCAACTTGGGTAAAGTGGCCAATTGGACTAGTTTTGGCTCAAATGATGACTTGGTCATGTTCAACCATTGATCATGAACTGGTTTAGATCAATGATTTCAATCAATTTGTCCTATGGTGGATTTTGACTAGTTTAGATTTTATTTGGGTTAAGTGTTGACTTAGTCAAAGGCTAGGTTTGACTTAGTTTGACCCAATTTAGGTGATTGATCATATTAGGATGATTGTTGCTCACAATGTGAGGCTTAGATGGACTTAGTTCAATCTAATTTGGCTAGGATCATAATTTGGCTCAAAAAGGTGCTTTAGGTCACTTTGGGTCAAGTGAGCCTAAGTGGGTCAATTGACTTGATCAAGGCTTGATTCAAGTTTGGTTTAACTCATATATGGACTTAAGTTCAAAGGATGAACATGGGTTTGATTTGGGTTTGAGTTTTGAATTTATTTTTGGTTTAATGATTGAACTTTATGTGTGAATTTGGTTTGTGATTGAAGGATTGATTGTTTGAGGAGAAAATCCAAAGGTTTGGATTGATTTGAGTTTGATTTGGCTAAGTTCAAGAATTTGACTTAAGAGAGTTTAGGTTGGATTTAGGTTAGATTTGTATTTAAGTTTTGAATTAGTTTTGGGTATTTGAATTTATATTTCATTTATATTTGTGAATATAAATGAGAATAGAAATGGGTTATGAGAAAATCTTTTGAATTTGATTTGAGCTAAGTCCATAAGATGAAATCAAAATGGCTTAGGAAAGATTTTGGATTTAGAATTGATCATGCATGTCAATCATTTGGAATTGATTCATGATTTGAGAAAATCCATTGGAATTGATTTAAGGTTTGAGAAAATCAATTAAATTAAAATTAATTTGAGATTTGATTTGAAATTGGTTTGAGTTTGAAGTTGATTTGGATTTGAAGTTGATTTAGATTTGAGGTTGATTTGAATTAAAAGTTGATTTGGATTTGAAGTTTGATTTGAATTTGAAGTTTGACTACAAAGAAGGAATTAAGGACTTGGTTTAAGCTATAGGGTAGGCAAGTTTTCCTAACACCCCTAAGGCATGACTTATTCTTATGGCTAACTCTTCTAAGTCTCTAGGATTAGGTTAAGTGTTCACCTAATCACTAGAAGTGTCTTAAGACTAAGGAACTCTTAATGTCTAAGAGGATTCCTATATTTAAGATGAAGAAGTTGAAAGCTCACTCCAAAAGTGAGGTCAACAATGTGTCATATATTAAAATTATGGGAGAGAGTAATTGAGTATAGGTTACGATGTCATACAAAAGTTTCTCAGAATTAGTTTGGTTTCATGTCAGGTAGATCTACTATAGATGATATACATTTGTTAAGAGGTTTGATGGAGAAGTATAGAGAAAGTAAGGAGGATCTACATATGATATTTATTGATTTAGAGAAAGCTTATGATAAAGTTTCAAGAGATGTTCTTTGGAGAGTTATAGAAAAGAAAAGAGTTAATATTGGTTATATTCAAGTCATTAAGGATATGTATACTACAACTATTACTTGTGTCCAAACACAAGGATGATTGACAAAATATTTTTATTTGTTGGATTACATCAAGGATCAACTTTAAGCCCTTATCTTTTTTTTACTTTAGTTATGGATGTTCTTACTAAATTTCATTACTGAAGATGACCTTCATGGCTTTTATTAGATATAAATATCTAAAATGAATATACAGAGTGTAATTTTAGTTGTAGAAGTTCTACTGGTAGTGTTCTGACATTAGGTAAACAAGTCATTAAAAAGAGTGTGCAATTTAGATATTTAGGCTATACTATTCAAAATGATGGTGAAATAGATGGAGATGATACTAGTAGAATTCAAGTTGGATGGTTGAAGTGGAGGAATACATCTGGCCTGTTGTGTGATAGAAAAAGTTCCATGTACACTTAAGGGAAAATTTTATAAGATGGTGGTAAGACCTACAATGATTTATGGGGCAAAATGTTGGCCAATAAAAGAGAAGCATAAGACTAAGTTTAAGTGTTACAGAGATGAGGATGCTCAGGTGGATGAGTGGCTTTACTCTTAAAGATAAAATACGAAATGAGTATGTTCGAAAAAAAGTTGGAGTAGCTAAAGTGGCAAATAAAATTAGAGAGAGTCGCCTTAGATGGTTTGTCCACATAAAGCATCGGTCGTTCGATGACCCGGTTAGGAGAGTAGATGCATTAGATTTTTCTTATATTAAGAAAGGTAGAGGTAGACCTAAAAAGACTTGGTTAAGATGTATAAAAATGACCTTAGTATATTTGAATTAAATGAGAATTTGACACATAATAGGACACAATGGAGACGAAGGATTCATGTAACCAACCCTACTTAGTGGGATAAAGGCTTGTTATTGTTGTTGTTATTTAATTAAGCCCTTAATTGGTTAATTAAATCCTTTGATTATATCTTTAATTAGGATGATGAAATTAACATAGGGAAAGAGATCAAGGAAGAGGCTTCAATCCTAATCCTAAGTCATCTCAAACAACCAATGAGGCTTTGAAATAATTAGACATCCTTTCTTTTAATTGACTAATTACATGGCTAATTAATTATTTAAGCTTTAATTAATTTGAAACAAATGAAGAGGCTTAATAAAGTTTTTAAGGAATGAACCCAAACCACTTCCCTAAGACTTCTCACTATTAACAGAGAACAACAAGCTTAATTAATTAATTAATCCACTATTCATTTGCTTAATTATCATCAATTATGGTTTGAGAGTAATTAAGGCTTAATCCATTGATTTTCTTAATTAACTATCCAATAAATCCAAAGAAAAATATGGGAGGTAGAGGTCATCCCCCTAAACATCTTTAAAAAATTTAAAAGTACTTGGACAATTCATTATAGAGAAATTAGGCTAATTAAATTTTTAATTAAACCTTAATTAATCAAAAATTACTATTCAAAATTAATTAATAAAAATTTTCTTAGATTCTACACTGAAATACCTTTAAAATGAGCCATATTTATATATATTTTTTATTTTTCTAGGATTAATTATGATTTTAGAAATTTTTAGCCTTAAAAATTAATTAAAATAGCCTTAATTAACCCTTAATCCTTTAGCACGCACTTTTAATTTCTACCTAGTGCAACAATATAGGGTATTTAAGTTCTCAAATTGGGAGGCTGACTTGGATTGCAGCGGATGCGCTTTCCCATGGACCGTCTGATCTAAGATCAAATGGCCACAAATAGAACTCGCAGTTAAGGAGAAATTAGAGAGGGATTCTATGTGATTTGATCATGGCCTCCAATCACGCAATGACCCATGATCCATCTTCTACGAGCGGAGCGTCCGCCTGATCGCTGATCCGAAGCTCACTGAGCTTGAATCCACTCCAAACTCAACCCACACCTTCGCGTGAAGGATTCACAAGGATCCAATAGCTATGATAGGCTCAAATGCAAATTCACTTCGAAAAGGGCCAACACATTTTTCCTAAATTGACAATTTTGAGGAACTACCTCACCGGAGCTAATGTCTGGTGGTGGGATCGACTGAGATAGCTTCATTTGGTAAAAATAAATCCCTGTTGAGCTGCATGAACCATGATTTGAGGTAGATTGATCTATGGACCAAGCTCCTCCTATTTGGCATTCGGTCTTGATTGAACTATGGCTTCCGGTGGGTTGGAAGCTTGGGAAATGGTTTGGTATTGCTCGATGAGGTGTAGTGATGGTGTGTAAGTTTAATTGAGGTTTGATTGAGTGGGGGAGGAGTTTGAATCAAAGGAAGGATTCCCTATTTCTGCAGGGAATGGAGAATTGATCAGCTGAGAGGCTTGGGAGACTCAACAAGTTTCAAAATGCAGGGAACTCACGGTGAATGATAATTGTTGCTTGAATTGAGGGAGTATACCCCTCAATCGAGTGTGTTGGATGGATGGTGTCCCTAAAATTTTGATTCACCACCATCGAGGCATCAAAGGGGTCACCATTAGCTCCACATGGCTCACTAAGAGTGGAGAAAGCTATGGCAGGGAGCTCAAGGCAAGATATGGGGAGATTAGGTTGGCTTGGTCCTTCCCTTTGCCCATGGGGTTTGGCCATGAGTGAAGTGGCTTGGTTTGTTTCCCTTGGTCCATGGCAAGTGCTAGGCTAGCTTAGATTGGCTAGAGGGGTTTAGGAATACCTTATTTGCCAGTTGGATGGATGCCATGAGAGGAGAAAGTGGACTTTGCCTCTTATGGAAAGAATCCAATGTAAATGGGGTGTGTCCAATGGCTAATCCCCTTGGGTGGGGTCCACTATGGATTTGGGCTGATTTGGGAGTGAACTAGAACTGGTTTAGGACTGGTTTGACCAGCTCCTAGGATCCCATGGGTTCGTTTTAGGTGATTTGGCTTCATTTTCTCAAACCAAGACTTAGGTTAGGTTTAAATGATGATTTCAAGAGATTTTGTTCAAGTGGTTTTGATTAATTTGGCTTAGGTTTGATTTTAGCTCATTTAGATTCAAATAAGTCAAATTGGCTAAGTTGACCAATTTGACTCATTTGCCAATTTGACCAAATTGGGTTGGCTTAGGTGTTTGTTCAAGTTCAATTGGTTAACTGAAAATGATTGTAGGCTTTGTTTGGTTTGATTTGAGTTTAACTTGAATTTTGGCCAATTTGACCTTTTAGGTCAATTTGGGATAGGTTGCGTCAAGTTGACCAATTGATCAAATTGGGCTCAATCATGGCTTTGGTCAAGTTCAATAAGTGATTTGGAATGAACTTGAGCCATTGGTTGAAATCAATTTGGATCAAATTTGATTTGACCCATTTTGACTTTTTAGGCCAATTTGGGTCAACTTAGGTCAAATGGCCAATTAGACTTGGTTTAGCTCAATTGAGGGTTTAGTCATGTTCAATCATTGATTATAAATTAATTTGAATCAATGACTTCAATCAATTTGGTATATGGTGGGTTTTGGCTAGTTTGGGTTTCATTTGGGCTAAAGGCTAACTTGGTTTGATCAAATTCAAGATAGTTGATCACCCTATAATGATTGTTGATCATGATATGAGGTTTGGATGGGCTTAGTTCAATCTAATTTGGGTTGGATTAGAACTTCGCTCAAAAAGGATCTTTAGTTCACTTTGGGGGTCAAGCGGACCTAAATGGGTCAATTGGTTTGATTTTGGCTTAAGTCAAGTTTAGATGAACTCACATATAAGCTTAGGATTGAAATATAAATCCAATTGCAATTGGTTTGGAGTCAAATGGATTTTGGTTCATATGACAATTTCAAGTCAAAAGAGGTCACCATGGGCTTAATAATAGTTGACTTGGATTTGGTTTGATAATTATAGTTTATGTTTATATTTGGAATAATGATTGAAGAAATGATTGAATTATGAAGAAATCCATGGGTTTTGGATTGATTTGGGTATCATTTAGACAAGTTTAAGAGATTGGCTAAAAAGGCCAAAATTAGAAATTTGATTTGATTTGGGTTTGATTTTGGCTATTTATATTTATATTTCATTTATATTTGTGAATATAAATGAAGATATAAATGATTCATGAGAAAATCACTTGCATTTGGAGTGATTTGGAAGCAAATTTGACCAAGCTTAAGGATGTAGGTCAAAAGGGCTTAAGTAGGGAATTGATTTAGTTTGATTTATTTTTGGTCATTGGAGGATTGGTTTCATTTATATTTGTAAATATAAATGAATGAATGAATGATTTATAAAGAAATCAATTGAGTTTGGGTTAATTTGGGTTGAAATTTGATTTAGTTTGATTTAGTTTGATTTAGTTTGATTTGATTTGAATGGTTTGAATTTGGATTTCATTTATATTTGTAAATATAAATAAAGGAATGATTGATTTATAAAGAAATCAATCAAGTTTGATTTAGTTCAAAGGAATTTTTAGGTGGTCCATATGGCTTAAGAAGGGATTTTGGAACTTGAATTTGATTTTATTCTAGTCATTTGATTTGGAATTTGAGTTGGGATTGAATTGATATTTGAGAAATCAATTAGATTGAGGTTGATTTGAATTTCGATAAGGCTAAATCCATAAGATAAAAGAAAATGGCTTACGAAGGGTTTTTGAATTTGAATTTGATCATGGATTTCAATCATTTCAATTGAAATTGATTTATGATTTTGATTTGAAGAAGGAAGCAACGATTGGGTTTAAGGCTATAGGGTAGGAAAATTTTCTTAAATCCTTAAGGCATGACCTATTCCTATGGCTGACTCTTCTAAGTCTCTAGGCTTAGGTTAAGCGTTCACCTAATCACTATATGTGTCTTAAGACTAAGGAGCTCTCAGTGTCTATAAGAGTCCTAGATCTATGATGTGGAAGTTGAGAGCACACCAAAAGTGAGGTCAACATGGAGGTAAATAATATACCCATTTTTGCCTTAGATTTAGGACAAGCTTTGGCCGCTAAAGCTCCATAGATTTAGGATCTAAGGTCACTATTTCCCCTTAGGATACAAGTATAAATCCTGACCTCTTAGACATTTTCATAATCTTGTATTATGGAATTATAACTCTTAGCTTTCTAATAAAAATTAACTTAAATACATAATTCTCCTTTGGCTTCATTAAATAAGTCTCTCCTTTTTATCTATCCCACTTGCTTTTCTAAATATAACCAATTTATTGATAGTCCTATCATTGAAATCTTTGGAGACAATAATTGCCTACTTTAATCGAGAGTATTCCTAAGGAACTCACCTTCCTTAGGATGTAATTAACTATGGGATCTTGCCACCATAGGAAACTTTAGAACCTGATTTAAATAAACCCTGCTTTATTCATTCATATAAAGTAAGGGAAAAAATCTCTGATATATTTGAAGACCCATCATGCCTTAGGAGTCCTTATTAGGTGATTAGGTCTATTGTAGGGTAGTGACTTCTATCTTTCGAGTTAGTGCATTATTCCTTTATATCATACCCATCACCTCAATAAGTACACCCTCAGATTTACGTGGTATCCCCCATATACTCCAATCAAAAACAAACACCACAATATGAATCATTGGTTCCAAAGGATTTGGCTTAGGTTGTAATTTAGCTAGTTTGGGTTCATATGGGTTAGGAAGGTTGACTTTGTTTTACCTAATTTGTGATAACTGATCAACCTAAGGTGATCAACCATCATGATAGGAGGTCTTGGTGAGCTTGGTTCAATCCAATTTTGGTTGGATTGAAACTTGGTTCAGATAGGTCAAATTGGTCACTTTGGGTCAAGTGGACCAATTGGGCTTAATTGAGTTAGTTTTAGGTTGAGTTTGATTTAGTTGAGTTTATATATGGATTTGGGATTAATATATAAATTCAATTGAAATTGATTTGAGTTTGGATGAGTTTTGATTCATTTGGAAATTTCAAGTCAAAAGGGTCAAGTTGAGTTTGACTTGGGTTGATTTTAGTTTGGCTTGATGATTGTAGATTTCATTTATACTTATGAATATGATTGAAGGGATGATTGCTTCATGAGAAAAATTAATTAAATTTGGGTTTTGAAATGAAAGTATTTGGCTAAGTCCATGGAGTTCCATGTGGCCAGTTTGATTTTAATTTAATTTGATTTAGTTTTAATGATTTAAATGTATATTTTATTTATATTTGTGATGATTATTGAAGACATGATTGATTTGTGAGAAAATTAATTGAGTTTGAAGTGATTTGAAGGCAAACTTAGCTAAGCTCATTGTTGACCTCATTTTTAGGATGAGCTCTCAACCCCTCCATCTTATACATAGGACTCCTCTTAGACTTTCATAGATCCTTGGTCTTAAGACACATCTAGTGATTAGGTGACCACTCAACCTAGCCCTAGAGACTTAGAAGAGTTAACCATAGGAATAGGTCATGCCTTAGGGGTGTTAGGAAAATTTGCCTACCCTATAGCTTGAACCAAATTCCTCACTTCCCTCCTTCAAGTCAAACTTAAATAAATGCTAACTTAATTGATTTTCTCCAAACTCAAATCAATTCCAAATAATTGAAATACAATATCAATTCCAAATGATTGAAGCTCATAAATTCAAATTTTAAGCTCAAAATATTTCCTAAGTCCTTTGATTCCCTCTCATGGACTTAGCCTAAATCAAATCCAAATCAATTCAAATTCATGAAATTTTCTCACAACCCATTTATATTCACATATATAAATGAAGTATAAATTCAAATCAATCAAACTAAATCCAAAATTCAAATCCAAATCAAGAAATCTTTCCTATGTCCTTTCTCATGGACAGCTCTAATCAAGTTCAAATCACTTCAAATTCATGAAATTTTTTCATAACCCATTTATATTTTCATTTATATTCACATATATAAATGAAATATAAATTCAAACAACCAAAACCAACTCCAAAAATCAAACTCAAATTCAATCAAAATTCAACCTAAGTCTTTCAAGTCAAAATCTTGAACTTAGCCAAATCAAATTCAAATCAAGCCAAACACTTAATTTTTTTTCTTCATAATTCAATCAACCCTACAATCATGAATCCAAATATAAACATAAACTTCAATTACCAAACCAAAACTCAATTCAAAAATCAAACCCAAGTCAAACTCATGTTCACCCTTTTGAACTTGAAATTGTCAAATGAATTAAAACCCATTTGACTTCAAACCACTTGCAAATGGATTTATATTTCAATCATAAGTCCATATGTGAGTTCAATCAAACTCAAATCAAGCTTTGACCAAGCCATTTGACCATTTAGGCTCACTTGACCCAAAGTGACCCAAAGTACTTATGAGCCAAATTCTAATCTAACCAAATTGGATTGAACTAAGCCCACCTAAACCTCTCATCATGATCAACAATCATCATAAGATGATCAATCACTCAAATTGGGTCAAACCAAGTCAAACCTATTGGTTGACTAAGTCAACACTTAGCCAAAATGAAACTCAACATAGCCAAAATCCACCATAGGCCAAATTGATTGAAACCATTGATCAAAACTCATTCATGACCAATATTTGAACTTAACCAAGTCAACCTTTAAGCTTAACCTATCCCAATTGGCCACTTGACCCAAGTTTACCCAACTTGACCTAAAAAGTCAAAATGTGTCAAAACTTGATCTAAGCCAAATTGATTGAAACCAATGGGTCAAGTTCATTCCAAAATTATTGTTGAACTTGACCAAAGCCTCAATTGGCCAACTGACCTAGCCCCACAACCATGAATCCAACTTGACCTAAAAGGTCAAATTGAGCCAAACTCAAATATAAATCAAATTGATTGGAAACAAAGATACCAATCCATTTCATATGACTAATGAAACCTAAGCCAACCCATGACCTAACCCAAATAGGAAAATTAAATTGGTCAACTTGACCCATTTGACTAAATGAACTCAATTGAACCAAAACCAAATATAAATCAAATTGAATCAAACAAAAGCTAGCAAAACATTTCAAATGGTCATTGAAACTTGACCCAACCCTTAATTTGACCCAATTTGACCAATTGGTCAACTTGACCCATTTTGACCTAAATGGGTCAACATGAGCCAAATCATATCAAACCAACTCCAAATTCATTGAAACTTGGCCTAACCCATTTTTCAATCATACCAAACATACTCAAATTAAAACCCAAGCTAAATGACCATTTTACCCTCTTAGTGGACCAAGTGGACACTGGTGAGTGTGGTGCACCTAACTCAATAGGTTTGGGTCAGCCCAACCCAACCTAAGGCTAAAATCGACTACTTGCATGAAATTAAGCACATGGAATCCCTCCTTCACTTGATTTAAGCACATGGGAGCTCCATTACTCCACTCTTTAGGCCAAATTGAATGCAAGGACGCCTTTAACAGCCTAACAAACCCACTCAAGCTGGGAAATTGGATCAAAACGGCAAGCTCCTTCATGGCCATCCGATTGCTCTAGGGGGAGATATACTCCCCCTAATCTCACTGAAATTTCATTCTAGCACACTCGATTGAACTTAGGGAAGCTAGAGCAAGCATTTAAAACTCTCCCCAAGCTCTCCCAAGCAACTTGAACTTCTCCATTTCTCGATTTCTTAAACTGAAAATGAGGAACTTAAGTTGAAATCCAACTTACTCCACACTCAATACCAAGTCAATTCCTCCTTTGAGCACCCTCAAAGGATCAAATCGAACTCACTCAAAAATTCATTGAAGTTTTTAAGGCAAGGGAGGAGTACTCTTGACCAAGATCGAGCTCAAGTGAAGGTGAAGTTGGCCTCTAGGAAGATCCATCCAATTTCAAAGCTTCAAAACTTCAACAAAGCTTCGCCACTGAGCTTATCCCGGGAATCAAGCATGGTGATAGCCTCCTGAGGTGCCATTAAATCAAGCTCAATTTAGCCATGGTCCTTGTGAAGAGTTTTATCTCATGAGAATCTAGCCGTTATGTGATCTCATGTGATGGTGTGGGTTGAATTTGAGATTAATGAGCTCAATCGAGTCGGATCATGCCATGGAAGATGGATGGTCCATCTCCCAGAATTCGAAGAGAGGGGTCATCCATTCGCGAGTTTTGGATGGACGGCCATGATTAAAACATATAAGATCCATAAATTATCCCTTAAGAACCATATATTTCCTCAACGTCCATTATTGACGACGAGGAGAAAGCGTAGCATACGCCGATCAATGTGACAACTTAAATGACAATTCTTGTCGCATCATGTGGAAAGCGTATGCCATGTCAGCCTCCACGCGGTGCCGACAAGATTAATCACATGATTAGGCTATTTAATTATCTAATTAAGCATGGAAACTTCAAATATTCATATCTAATGTAGAAAAATCAAACAAATATGAAATAAATTGCTTATAAAAGGTATTTACATCTAAAATATTATAAAATTGATTTCAATGGATTTTGAATAGTGTTATTTTCTAGATTTATGTTTTATTGGGAATTTTATTTTGCTAATTACTCTCTAATTACCTCACTGATTAATTCCAAACTTCTTGTGTATGATTAATGGGATGACTTCTACATCTCCTAATTTTCTTGAGATTTATTGATTGTTTAATTAGTAGAATTGCTAGATTAATTTCTAATTATCCTCTTAATATAATTAAGCTTAATTAAGTGTGTAATCAGTGGTTTAATCCTTTATTGAGTTAATTAAGGTTTGTTTTAATGAATAGGAGGTTTAGAGAATAATTTTGGGATATTTTCCTTAAGCTATTCCTTAAACCCCCTCTTTCTTCCTTAATCCAAATTGAATTAAGAAATTAACCCACCAATTTTCTACTTAATTAATTTGATAAAATTCTAAAACCTTCCAGAAATTAACTAATTCACTTTGGGTAGATGCTTAGGTGTTCAACAACCTAAGTACATTAAGGAAATCAAAATCCAACTCATATGTGTGAGAAGGATTATGAAATAATTTAACTTAAATCCCTTAGCTTAATTAATCATTAATCATGAGCCAAATGCATTAGGCCCTTTTCTTCTTAGGTGTATTATTGATTTAAATTCCTTGTGTGGTTTTATGTCATATCATTGGCTCATAATTATTTTATTAAGTATGCTAAGGTGGTATATGAAAGGGGTAATTAACACACTTAATTCATACCTTAATCTAATCAAAAATATAAAAATCATCTAATCATCTAAAGATTAAACTAAAATGTCATACAAATGGGGCAAATGGGTTAGGACTAGTAAACATTCTTTCACATTTCCTAAATCAAACATAAAACAAATTTAAAACAAAAAATCACATTAAACAACCTTTGATTCACTTTGAACTTTCTTATTTCATAGGATTGTATTTAGGAATTAATTAGAGTGAATGAATTTACATTGCTTTCATCACTTTATTTCTTTCCTAGCATGCTAAATGTGTATGTCATATGAAATTCATGCATTCATACTTTTTTAAAATCAAATTAAAAATAAAAATTTTCTTTATGTCAAATTGCATGTTTTGGCTAAAGTAAAAAATATGAATGGCTATTATCACTACTAAATCCAAAACTACTTTTAAAATCTATAAATCAAACACCTCAAATTGAAAGTGTGCTATTTACAATTATTTATAAGTTTGCATGTGGATAAAAATATGAAGAGGTACATAATGTGGCTTTCCTTCTCTTTTTCTTTTAACATAGTTTTGAATTGGATTGGCAAAGTGTATAGTTCATTTCAAAAAAAACACAACACTTGCCTAACCCCATTCCTATCCATTCCTATGTTATTACCTAAGAAGGACATCCACACTTGTACATATAAATTACATAAATAAAATAAACAAACAAATATAAACTTTTTTTACATCTTTCTTTTCCATTCATTTCTTTTGTACATGTGTTTGTATTTAAGAAAGTGGTATATTATTTTGACAACCCGGGTTGTGAGACTTTATGTAGCCTAAGTAGGTCTTGTACTTATACCCCTAATAATGGCGTCAGACTCACTTATGCCTTTCATACATACACATGTGCATATGAATAAAGGATAAAAGAATACACTTTTTTTTTTACTTAATGAAAATCATGCATCATAAAGCATTCCAATTTTTTTAAGTATTATTTCTTAGTAGTCATCATAAAATGTGCTAAATATTTCTATTTGTATGTATAGATATGCTTAGGATTCATCCATATGCATGTTATACATGTTGGGAAAGAAATGAAGTGATGTGTATTTTGTGATATTAATTCACTTTATTTAATCTTAAAATACCTTTCTTTTGGATAGATTTGTTTAGGTAATATCTAAACTTAGGATTAATTAAAATACATAATAAAACATTCACTAAAAAAATTAAATATGAATCTACTTTAAAAATTATTTAAGATAGGGAAGGAAAGAGAAGTTCTCTTCTTTTTTCCCTCTCTCTATAGCTTAGTAATTAATTATAGGATTCACTTAAACCAATATTAATCACCAAATAAAAATCACTCAAATCAACTAAACATTTAAATGGAACCACCCATCTAAGTTAAACGTCTTCACACTTAGAAAATCTAAGCCTTAAAGCCATAGCTAAGCATACCACACAAATCTTAAATAACATACACATTAGGTTAAGTCACCACTTCTAGCTTTAGGTTAGGGTGATGCATGGCTTGATGTTTGCTTTTATTTTGTGATGTATTATTTATAGTCTGGATGTTAGAGTGCATGTGCATAGAATGAATGGTAAGATGATTTATTCTAATCATTATTTTCTGTAGGGGATTGTGCTTAAAGGGCGTTGTAATAAAAATATATCTGCTTTTGTTGTACAGGTGCTTATACCCCAAAGCATAATCCAATAGGCCAGTTGGACTTGGTTACCCATGTGTGATGTGTTAAGTTCAATATACATGCTTGAGATTTGTATGATTTATTTAGATAATCTTTGTTTTGTAGGTGTTAGTTAGATTTACTTTTCCTCTTCATGTATTTTTTGCAATTAAGATTTTGGAATGAATGTTATGGGAGATTAGGATGAGCATTGGTCATAAGATTACATCTTATGTTCCATGTGAAGCCTTTGGAGCAACCACCTTCCAACCATCCAAAAGAAGCAACCAAAAGAAGAAAGAAGAAAGAAGAAAGAAGGAAAGAAGAAATGAAGGCCCCCATTACTTGATTGTAAATTAATTTATTTGTAATACGAGTTGTATAAGGGTTGTAATCCAATTTACTTTTGGGTTTGTGCAGTGGTGCCCAACCACAAATGGCCTTTTATTCTTTTTTGTTAGCTTTATAAAATGTTTGGTGTTTTGTTTAGCTTGTGCATTAAAATGGCATATTTTCCTAATTTCTTCCTTGCTTGATGTATGGCCTGGATGATGATTAGGCTCTTAGAAAAAAATAAATCTTATACCAAATTAAATAACTCATAACCTCACCTAAAGCTTAGGCTAAAAATTAAGATAAAATTAGCAATTTGGATGAGTATTTCTTTCTAACATCATGCATAAAGTATATTATTTCACTCTTGATTGAAGGGCTTCCAGCTTTGCAAGAAAACTTGGCTTGACCTTTGAAATCCATGGTGGAAACACACTTCCCCTTCTCACTAATTTTGACTCATAATCTTATTTCTCATGCATTAGGCATATGAATCCTATAGCCTGAGTCAAATGATTGTCCAAAATAGAAATAAAACATGTAAAAATTTTGCATTGAATTTAGGTCATTTGAAGCATGTCCTTACATGATATAGCCTCTTTAGGGAGTGCGTTTAAGGACTTAGTCTCTTTTTAAATAAATAACAATCTTGCATAAATATATGACTTGCCTACATGAATTTAAAATCATAGGAGTTAGTTGGGCATTGTATGTCCAGTCACGGTGATTTATCCTCTCTTGAAGTAAATCAAATACCCATTTTCACCTTAGATTTAGGTCGTGCTTTTGGCCCTCGCCAAAGCTCCCTAGATTTAGGTTCTGAGGTTGTTTCTCCCCTTTGCGGGCAATAAGTATAAATCCTCACCTCTTAGGCATTTCCATAGACTTGTACCATGGAATTTTAAGCCCTAGCATTCTAATGAAAATTCAACTCAAACACATTAATTCAATTTCAAAAATGTAAATTCCAACCATAGGATAGTTTGGGATGCTTACTAGGCTTCCTAGTATCTTTAGCATCCCCTACTTATTTTCATTTGGCTTCAATAAGAACTCCTTCCTCTTGATCGATCTCACTTGACTTTCTAAAAATAAACCAATTGATTGATAGTCCTACCTTTTTGAAATCTTTGGAGACAATGATCATTTATCTTAATCAAGAGTATTCCTAAGAAATCTTATTCCTTATGATGTAATTAACTATGGAGGCTTACCTCTGTAGGGAACTTAACAAACCCAGTATAAAATAAACCCTACTTTATTTTTTTATATAAAGTAGGGGAAGAATCTCTAGTACATATGTAGATCCATTATCCTTAGGAGTCCTTATTGAGGTGATTAGGTCTATTGTAGTGTGGTGACTTCTATCTTTCGAGATAATACACCTCTCCTCAATGTCGTATCTGATCATCATAATAAGAACATCTGTAGATCTACGTGGTGTCCAAATACAAAAGAGTATATTTCTATCTTCACTTTATTCCACATAGATTGAAGATGGAAGTATACATCCTTAAAGAAAAGTTTTATAAATTTTTAACACATTCATGAAGGTAAGTCATAAGGCTTAGAGAAGGATTTGATTTAGTTTGATCTAGTTTTGATGATTTAAATGTATATTTCACTTATATTTGTGAAGATGATTTAATATATGATTGATTTGTGAGAAAATCAATTGAGTTTAACTTGATTTTGGATGAGATTTGGCTAAGCTCATTAAGGTAGGTCATAAAGCTTAGAGAAGGGTTTGATTTAGTTTGATTTAGTTTTGATGATTTAAATGTATATTTGATTTATATTTGTGGAGATGATTGATTTGTGAGAAAATCAATTTAGTTTAACTTGATTTGGATAAGATTCTGGCTAAGTTCATGAAATTGATTCAAAGGACTTACGGAAGGATTTCAAGTTTGGATTTCATCATGGGTTTCAATTAATTAATTTTTTTAAAATTTGGGTTTGGATTTGGATTTAATTTTGATGTTTGAATTGAACTTGAGGATTAGTTTGATAAGGTGAACATGGATTGTATTTGGGTTATAGGTTAGGTGAATCTCCCTAACTCCTAAGGCATAGCCTAATCCTATGATTAACCCTTTTAAGTCTCTAGGCTTAGGTTGAATGTTCACCTAATTACTAGAAGTATCTTATGACTAGGGAAGTCTTAGTGTCTAGAAGACTCCTAAGTCTAAGATGGGAAGATTGAATCCTCACTCCAAAAGTAAGGTCAATAATCCCTATGTATTTTTGTATAAGAATTTTGATAGAGCTTTAATTAGCATGTATTAAATAATTTCATCAAATGCAAACATAAACTTCAAATATATACATATACATTCATCATCTAAGAGTGCTAAAACATGTTGTGTGTATATGCATATTTAAGATCAAATCATATGCATGTTATATGTGATGAAAAGGAATACTTTAATATATATCATGTGGTAGTAATTCAATTAGATTAATCTTAAGAAGCCTTCCATATTAAATAAAGTCATTTAAAGTGAACCTAAACTTATGATTAATTAAATTATTTAATAAGACATTCACTAAAGAGAACTAAATAAAATTAACATGCTTTAGAAAGTTTCTTAAGGTAGCGATGAAAGAGGGCAATCATCTTTTCTTTTTTTATAACACTTAGTTGCTAAGTATAATCAAATGAAACAAAAGAAAACATAAACTAAAATGCTCAAATCAAATGAATAACTTCAAGTGAAACCAACCCTTCATGTTAAATTAAATCTTTCAATACTTAGAGAACTACAACTCTAATGCTAGCAATACATACCACATAAGCCTTAACACACACATTAGAATTAAGTCACTACTTCTAGCTTTATGTTAGGGAAGTACTTGGTATGATGCATATTTTGTTTTGTAATGTATTATTGTAGAATGGATGTTATAGTGTATGTTTCATATACTAGATGGTAGGCCATGATTAGCCTAATCATGTTTTCTATATGGGATTATGCTTAAAGGGGCTGCATAAAATTAAATATAAATGCTCTCTTTGCAGGTTGCTTAAGCCTCTAAGCATGATCTAAGCTAAGACAGGTAGGCTTGATTACCCATGTGCAGGGTGCTAAGTCCAAATTATGATATAACTGCTTGCGATTGTATGTATATTTAACTAACATCTATTTTGCAGGTGTATTTATATTTACTTTTCATATTCTTAATGTAATTTTGCAATCAAGAATTAGGATTAGTGCTATGATGGATAAGGATGAATATTGGTTAAGAAGTTTTTCTTGGGAGGCCATATGATGCCTTTGAAGTGGAACAAATCAAATCAAAGGAAATAAATGAAGACATGAAGAATGAAGACCTCCCCCTCCACCCCGCATATCATTCATTCATTATAAATTATAATTCTTATTTTATAATTTTGAGTTATATAAGGGTAGAGCTCGGCTATCTATCTTTTCTTTTTTGGGTTGTACGGTGGTTCCCGATCGCATTGACCTTTTATTCTTTCACAATAGTTATAGAAATTGGTTGATGATTTGCTTAGAATGTGTAGTAGAAATGGCATGCTTTTCTTAGTTTCTTAAATGATTGATTTTTGAATGTGTGGCCTAGATGCGTTAGGCTCTTATGACAAAATAAATTTTCTACCAAATTATTCACTTGCAATTAAAATTTTTTTAACTCATAACCTCACCATAAAGCTTAGATTATAATCAAGATAATTAAAAGATTTACCAACCCCTTAGATGTATGTTGTATATCTAATATTATGCATGCAACTTGAATCACTCTTATAAAATGATGGCCTCCGTCCTTACACACATAGGGACCGCTTGACCTGTGAGAGCAACCCCTACTGACGGAGCTTCACCCTCTTCTCTTTTTATTTGTCCAATAATCCATTTCATCATGCATTTAGGCATATAAATATCCTAGAGCCTTTTTCAAAATGAAGTATCAAAATTGAAATAAAATTTAAAAATATTTTGCATTAGACTAAGTCATTGCTCATATCACTCATGCTCTAGTCTCTTAGGGAGTGGGTTTAAGGACTTCAGTCTCTTTCTAAATTAATAATATCCCAACCATCATGCAACTTTATATGACAGGATTATATGGTTTTAAAATCATAGGAGGAGTTAGCTGGCTGCCACTCTAGGAGGTTGTAAGCCTAGTAGTTGGGTGGTTTATCTTCTCATGTGGAGGTAAACCATATACTCATCTTCGCTTAGACTTAGGTCATGCTTTAGCTTATGTCAAAGTCCCCTAGATCTAGGATTGAGGTAGCTATTTCCTTCAAGCTAATAAATTCTCATATCTTAAGCATTTTCATAATCTTGTGTTTTGGATTATAAGTCATAGCTCTCTAATAAAATGTCAACTTTAACTAAATTGACCTCTTCAATTTCAAACATATAAAGCTCAACCATAGAATAGATTGGAATGCTACTAGATTTTCTAATATCATGAGCATTTCCTACTTATTCTCTTTGGCTTTGATAAAAGTTTTCTCCTTGAATTTTTCCACTTAATTTTGCAATACAAATAATCCTTTGATAGTCTAGGCTTGAAATCTTTGGAGTCCCTAATTGTCTACTTTAATTGAGAGTATTCTTAAGGGATTTCATCTCTTAGGATGTAATTAAATATAGGGGCTTGCCTTCATAGGAAACTTAATGAACCCGGTTTAAAATAAACTATGCTTTACTTTTCCATATAAAGTAGAGAAAAGATCTATGTTACATTCGAAGACCCATCATGCCTTAAAAGTTCTTATTAGGTGATTAGGTCTATTATAGGATGTGATTTCTATCTTTTGAGATAGTGCACCATTCTTTAATGTCGTACTTGATCACTTCAATAAGTACCCTCTAAGATCTGTGTGGTGTCTCACATCCCAAAAATAAACACCACACTCCCTAGTATCATGAGTGTTCCCTACTTTCTCCCTTTGGATTCTAAAAATAAGTCTTCTCCTTGAACTTTCCCATTTGATTTTCTAAACTTAACCCATCCTTTGATAGTCTAACCTTAAAATCTTTGGAGATGATAATTGTCTACTTTGATCGAGAGTATTCTTGGGGAATTTCATTTCCTAAGATGTAATTAACTATGGAGGCTTTCCTACATAGGGAAGTTTAATATTAACCCTGCTTTATTCATCCATGTAAAGTAGGGAAAAAATCTCCGGTATATTTGAAGACCCATCATAACTTAAGAGTCCTTATTAGGTGATTATGTTCATTGAAGGGTGATGCTTCTATCTTTCGAGATAGTATATAATACCTTAATGTCGTACTAGATCACTTCAATAAGTACCCCATACGATCTGCATGGTGTCCCCCCCCCATACATCCAAAAATAAACACTACATAGATGAAATTAGATGTGTACGTGTCATTGTTAACCAGGAAAGTGAGGTATTCAAATGACCTCCTTGGGACTAGCTAAAGCTTCGTATTTCCTGGATGCCCATACTATATGCTCATTTGCATTCAAACATATGTAAATTTGCATACATAAATATAAGAAAGAGAGGTTCAAATCACATGATTAATTAATTCAAGAACTTAAATAATTATTAATGCATGTATTTCATAGAAAAGTGGAGTATCATTCTCTAATTAAATATACACATACATATATAAAAGACATAAACAAGTATGTGCCTTTGTTAACCAGGGAAGTGAGGTAATCAAATGACCTCCTTGGGGCTAGCTAAAGTCTCATATTCCTGAGATGTCCAAACTATATACTTTCTTTTCTTAAATACATACACATGTATTCATAACTAAGAGGATGAAAATCATGTAAAGATTGTATTTTCTTTAATTGAATTATTGATGTATATGATTTAAAGCTATATCTAAATTATAATGTTAAAATATATAAAAATGAAATCAAATGTATACATGCCTATATTAACCAGGGAAGTGAGGTAATCAAATGACCTCCTTATGGTTAGCTAAAGCCTTGTGTTCCCAGGATGTCCAGGCTATATATTCAAACTTATGTAAATTAACATATGAATAAGAGAAAGAGAGCTTCGCTTCATAAACTTAAGCTATAAGTACATGCACTTCTTATGTATTTATAACTACCACCACTACACATGTTATTGTTCATTTGTAAGCTTTTAGAAAATATATTTGGATCTAATAGTAATAATAGCCACACATATATTAAGTTAAGACAACACATGCAAGCTTTACATAAATGAAATTTCATTTAATTTAATTACTTCTAAAAGATTTGGGTGCATGAAATCAAATGACATATAATATTTAGCATGATTGGATAAGAATAATCAAATGCAAACATGTGATTCATTCAACCAAATTAATTCCTAAGGACAACTATAATAAATAAAATCATTTAAAGTAAACCAAAGTTTGTTTATTAATTTAGTTTTGGATTTTGATTTGAGTTTAAAGAGGAGAGGAGGATTATCATTTGATCTTAAGCCATTCCCAAGTTTGTGAATTAATTAGGTTTAATGAAAAGGTAATTTAGTGAATTTTATGAATTAATTAAATTGGATCCTGAATTAGTTCAATTAATTACCCTTACCTATATTACCTTAAAATAATTAACTAAATAATTATGAGCCAACATATTATGCTTATGAATGGAAAGTAAATTTACAATGATCTAAAGAAATGAAAGGGTCCTAATGCAATTGGCTCATGATTAATGATTAATTAGATTAAGTAATTTAATTAAGTACTCTTATGGTTTTCCAATTAGTTGGTTTGAAACAATTTAGATTTGATCTGGATTTAAGCCAATTTGACCCTTTAGGTCAATTTGGGCTAAATGGGTCAATTGAGTCAACTTGACCAAATAGGATCAATTATGGCTTTGGTCAAGTTCACCAATCAATTTGGAATGAATTTGAGCCAATGGCTGCATTCAATTTGGGTTAGATCATGATTTGACACATTTTGATCATTTAGGTCATACTGGGTCAACTTGGGCCAAAGGGTCAATTGGGTTAGGTTTGGCTCAATTGATGGTCAAGTCATGTTCAATCATTGATCATAGGTTGGTATAAATCATTGGTTTCAATTGTTTTGGTGTAGGATGAATTTTGGTTAGTTTTGGTTCATATGGGTTAAGAGGGTTGACTTGGTCAAATGACCAAGTTGATTTGGTTTGACCTAATCTATGACAATTGATCATTCTAGGGTGATCAACAATCATGATAGGAGATTTTAGTTAAGTTGATTCAATCCAATTTGGGTTAGATTAAAACTTGATTCAAATAGGTCAAATTGGTCACTTTGGGTCAAGTGGGCTAATTAGGCTTAGTTGGCTTGATTTTGTGTTGACTTGAGTTTAGTTGGGTTTATATATGAGTTTGGACCGATTTATAGATTTGTTTGCAATGGGTTTGGATTCAAATGGGTTTTGATTCATTTGAATATTTCAAGTCAAAGGGGTTAGGCTAGGTTTGACTTGGGTTGATTTTATTTTGGCTTGATGATTGTAGGTTGATTTATATTTGAAATGGTGATTGAATATATAATTGTTTCATGAGAAAATCAATTGAATTTGGTTTGATTTGGATTGAAATTTGGATTTGGTATGAATTGAATTTGGTTGTGGCTTAAGAAGGTGGACATAGGTTGGGTTTAAGTCATGGGGTAGGTAGATCATCCTAACCCCTAAGGCATAACCTAATCCTATGGTTAACCCTTCTAAGTATCTAGGCTTAGCTTAAGTATTCACATAATTACTAGAAGTGTCTTACAACTAAAGAACTCTTAGTGTCTAGAAGAATCCTAAATCTATGATGAGATTGAATCCTCACTCCAAATGTGAGGTCAATACTATGTATGTAATTAATCTCAAAGAGTTTCTTAACTTTATATAATGCACCAATTGATTTTCTCATTATTTGTTTAGTCAGAGGCATACATATCTAAAAGTTTTTTTGGACTAAATTGGTAGCTTCTTGTGATAGTGCAAATGCTTGAAGGAGATAACTCTTAGAATATTTCTCGTTCAAGCCTCATTGTCGTTTTCAAGGAAAGTCTTTCTTTCTCTATGAGTGATTGTTTGTCATAAAGTTTTATTATGAACCCCTTCAAAAGAACAAAGATCAGCATTCATAATATTTAGTTTTATAAATTTGAATGAACACCATATTCTATATTTAACCTTGTTCAACCTATGATCAAATATATTTTTCATATTAAGGTTTGATCATTATTTTAAAAAATATTGTCAAAGTAATCTTCGAATAAGGTTTGAATCATATTCAAACATACTTTGAGTGAGTTTCATTCACCATTCAAATATTAGTTGAATTAACAAATTCACATTGTCAAAGTCATATATACTTATTGGTGGAGCTTGGAATTTTTTCTTGAGGGGCACGAGCACTATTTGATAATTTTAAAAGTATCATCCACATTTTTATCTGAAGTTGGGACTAACATTGATAATTTTTTAAAAAATTTAATCAGAATATATTTATTAAAAAAAGATAAAATACATATGAATAAAAATACTTATAATTGAGATATTTATTCTTAATATATTGAAAATATTTAATAAGTATATTATTGTTGATACCATTCACTATATATTTCTCAATATAAATAACCAAAAGATCATTTAGATATTTATCTCCAATTTTATTTTGTAGTCAATTTTTCAAAATATTTATAACAAAAAAAAGTTCTTTCAAATCGTAGCAGCTGTAAAGTCCATGTTAGGTTAACAATTTGAAAATAAGAGAACAAAAAATATATTCCTTTTTTTTCTACTATTTTTTTCATCAAATATTACAATGTCTTCTAAAAATGAAAATTGATCAACAAGGTACAAATCCAAAATATAATTTTTTAATTAATTATTTATAATCATTAAATCTACATATGCAAAATCATTTAGATAAAATTATTATATTAATAATATAAGTAAAAATTAGATTTACGAAGCCTCATTCTAATAATAATATGTATTTAATATTTTATTTATTATTATTTATTATATAAATAAATTTAACTTAAAATTTTGAATAAAATAAATATTTTTAATGTTTATTATGAATAGAAAAGGAAATATAAATCACAAAAAAAAATATATAAATAAATTTTTATTTTTTTTAATATTTTTAGGAAATAAATCTTAAAATTTTGGAGTCGAGATAATATAAAATATTATGTAAATAAAAAAAATTTAAAAAGAATACTAAAACATCTCAAATTTTAGAGGCACGTGCGTAGGACTCCTAGTCCCCCATTAAATCCGACCATGTATGTACATAAGCACAATCATTTTGAAGGACTAAAATTGAGAGCAAATAATCCATATAATCCTAATAATCTTTAAATAATCGAGTAGAAAATATATATATATATGTATATATATATATATTATATATATATATATATATTAAAAAGGAGGCTAATATAAACATAGCAATAGAGATAATTTTGAAGGAAAATATATATATATTTGTACAAGTTTTTTTTTTGAACTTATGATTCACTTTTTATCCCTTCCAAATTACCTAAAACTATCGGCATTTGAAGGGGCAAAGACTATATTAAGATTTATATAATAAAAAAAATTTAAAACACTAATCTTCTTTTCATTTTATTTATGTGAATTTACATATATACCACACAATTCTTATGTATTTACATATTTAACACCCATATTTTAATTTTTTATGTATATAACATCTTAATCTTCAATATCACATCAAAAGTATCATCATTACTTACTTTTTAAAAGTGAAATGTATTTTTTTAAGCATAAAAAAATATTAGATAAGTAAAATATCTAACTTTAAGTGTTAAATATATAAATACATAAGAATTGTGTGGTACTTATGTAAATCTTCCTTTTATTTAATATGGAAGGCTATCTTTTGAGTTTATTCTAATCTGTCAACTAATTGCTATTATATTGTAGCTAAGTATTGATAGATAATCTATGAACTGCTTCTCTTTAATGTATTTAAATGTTCTTAATTCATATAATATATAATATGTTCATATATATATATATATATATATATATATATATATATATATATATATATATATATATATATATATATATATATATATATATATGGAAATACATATCTATAAAACAGTTTATTATTTCTTTGAAACTCCAAAAAAAACTCAAGTTCTTTAACACAGGGGGTTTAATTATGATTCAAACTATTTCCAAATCTCATTTAAATTGAATTTAGATAACATTCTAACTATGTTCAAATCCTTCATAATTAATATTTAAATCATATTCAAATAATATTTAAATTCTATTCAAATGAGCTCAAACAAGATTTGAACAAGTTAATGTAATAGCATACAATATATAAGAATAAAATTATCAATGTTATAACATGGTAGATTATAATTATAAAATAACAAAGTACAATCATAATAATTGTAACATTATAGCCTCCAACTTATAAAATTTATATACTATTCTTCTTTAAAATTAAAGCTCCCTTGGCCCTTCTAAGAAGATCAAAATAAGTCTTAGAATGTGAATAAGGTTCAAATAATATTTGAAACTTCTACTATAATTTTATATCTTATTTTTAACCTAAGATTTTCTTTTAGTATTCTTCCTATTATGAACTATAATTTATGGTGAATACATTCAAATATAAATAGTTAAAAGTATAAAATGAGATTATTATATTTTTATGCACAAATATATGTACAAAAAAAAGCAATATATGGATAAAAAAATATTATTTTCATGGGGATTATAATGCAATTTCTAAAATAAAATATGACTTATGTTTAAGATCATTATTAGTACTTGATACAATGAAGGTCAAGATAACAAGTGTTTCTGCCTACTCAATACAAAATAATACTCCAAAGAAATTATTAAATTATAATTATTTGTAATAACTTCTTTTCGCAATTTTTTTTTTTCAATTATGTTTTTTACAACATTTTTGCATAAGTTTTTATGGCTTTGTTAGACTTTTATGTGTTAATTATGGATGTTCTTCAATTACATCAATTCATAAGCTTAATATATTTCAATAAAATTTGGCCTAAATCATTTCTTTAAACTATTTTATTACATATTTAACTTCATGCCTCTAAATTATAACTAATTCTACAATTACCATAAAATAAAAGTTACACAAAAATTTATTTAGCCTAATAGCAAGATTTCTTTTGCAATCCAATGCATGAATGTGAATTATAATATGGCTACTTTTCAAAAGAAATTTTCTTGCAAAATCAAAATTTAGCAATATTAACTTATTTATCATCATTATCTAATGACAATCATGTATTTTGGCTTGTCCCATAATAATTCATAATTTTTTTAACATGCCATTTAATTTCTTTTTCAAGGGAAAAATAATAACAAGCATTCTTCATTAACCTTATGTAACTACTGAGATATCAATTTTATTCTTTGACCCATGCATAACATGCTCCTAAAAATCTTAGAGTATGTTTTGGACAGTTTTCAGGCTACTTTAAAAATGAGCGAGAAAATAATCATGATGTATTTAACTACCAGCTTTTTAGCTATTTTTCATAAAATTTTATGATGAAAAATTACTTTTGAGAATCAGAGCTATTAAAATATGGTGGTGACTGTTAAAAATTTATAATACACAAAGCAACTTTATAATTAGTTTTTCAAAAAATTATAATGTCCTAAACAGACTCTTAATCTTAACCCTTAACAAGACATAGATAAACACTTCATAAGAAATATATTACAAAACTTGAAGAGTATAATAAAACTTACACACTCACAAAAAAAACTATTTTTTGTAAACATACGACACTTCAAACACAAAATATTAATAAAAAATTGCCAATAAAAGCTATCAAAGATTTTCCTAAAGCGTTGCCACTAAACTTCAAGAAACTTTTCACAAACTGATGAAAGAATGTCTTAGGAACTACCAAAAGAATAGGACTATCATTTATTTATTTTCTTATCAAGTTCAAGTTATGCTCCATTTAAAATCATGTTCAAGCTTATTTACCAATTTCTTAATCTTCAGCTAAATTTGAGATTAAAAATTGACATAATTGAATTTATACATGACATAATTGACATAATCTTCAAGCTAATCATATGTTTGATATTAAAAATTTAAACATGTAGCCTAATTATTAGACATGATTGAATTTATATTGTTTCGTAAAAACATTGACATAATTTCTTAGATTTTATCTAATAATATGCATGACTTTTAATAATATATAGAGTATAGAAACTTAATGCAATAATATAGAATTAAGTCATCAAATCAAATTTAAACTATAATTAGATGAGCATTTTATTATATTTTTATCAAGCTACTTGAACAACAAATGAGCACATTCACGAGCATAAACGAGCAAACAAGTCAATGTTCAAATTTGTTCATTTATATGACAAGCTTTTAAAATATTATTTAAACTTATTCAATCATATATAAATATATATAAATGAGCATTATATGAACAAATATTAAGTTATACATTATGTACACTTATTTAATTACATCCCTATCAAAGAACCCAAAATTTAACTTTCACGGACTTGCCATGAAACTTCCCCCACAAACTTACCATAGAACTAAACAAAACACACCTTAGGGGTTGTTAGATAACTGATTTATATGAGATTTAAACGCTTAAATCCCGTAAATCCCACCAATTACTTTTTCAGGATTTAGTAAATACTGTAAATCCTATAAATCCCTTAAATCTTGTAGGAAGTTAGATTTATGGGATTTATAAAAATTGAAGGGCGCGAAGAGAGGAAAGGCGAGGATTTGATTGCGATATTCCTATGATTTTTCTCTTCACATGATTTTGTAGTTTAATTCATAGGATATTAATCTATTAATATAATTTAATAGTTAATTAATTTTAATTAATTAAGAGTTAATATTAATATATATTACTTTAAATTAATATTAATAATTGATTAATTAATATATATATTTAAGTTAATTTTAATTGAGTACAACTAATAATTTATTAATATATCATTAAATTTTAATTATAATTTATTAAATATAATTATAATTTGATAATTAATTTATTTTAACTAATATAATAATTAATATTATTTGTAATATAGTTTAAGTTAATTTTAACTATTTTAATTTAATAGTATTAATGATTAATTGATATGTTATTATAAATTAAGTATCATGATATACTTATTATTTTAATATGTCTCAAATTAAAATGTAATATGATAGCCTGTTATTTTTATATTTTCTTAAAAAAAATTTTTAATTCTAACTGACTTAAATCCTCAAATAAATTATCAACATTTATCTCAATTTAGCAAGATTTAACTAATTTGCTACAAATTAATTTTCAGACTTTAACAGCTAAGTATTTACTAAATTCGGATCTATTAAATTTATTAAATTTTACTAGAAATAAATCCAATCTATTACCATACACCCCGTTACAGTAGAAATTTTTTATACCTAAAAAAAAAAAAGCATTCTCTTTGCTATTAAAATAAGCATTTTTTAAATAGTAGAGAATAGAGTTTTTTGACTGATGATTGATACTCTTCTTCAGCGTCATCGTCGTCATCTTATTATGCTATTTGAAGATATTCTAAATATGAATGTATTATAGGTCCATCAGTGAGTGCGCAATTCTAAATTATTGCAGCTACTGATCAGTTAAATTAGTTCTTATAATCAAACTGTTTGATCTTAATGATTAAGGTAGTAGTCCTTCTGCGTCCCATTTCAGACTTTCAGTACTGTGCCACCTGTTATATTCTCATGTTGTTTTTTGCACCTCAGTGAAAGTCGTAGAAGGCCTTGATCAAGATGCTTCCTGGACTCAACGATGAGCTGTTCTCATCCTCTCATGGCGGTCTTCTGCGATAAAAATCGTTTTTTTTTTTTTGGCATGGTCAGTTCAAATTTAGGGTTTTGTATTTCTTTTGATGAGTCCGTTGCAACTTCCCCTTACAGGCAAACTTCATATATTAATGCAGGCCGTTCTAATCTTGTAGTTGTAGTTCTTCTTAATATTTGCATGATTGAGTTTTGAATTATTCTTCCCTTCTCTGCATATGATCCATTTTACACTACAAATGAGTTTTATAGAAATAAAATAATGACAAACTTTGTGATCTACCATCTTCGTGCATGCCATTTGAAAATTAATAACTTTGCTTTCAAATATAATGATTTTATCAAAATTCATTTGGGCATATACTAGTGGAATTACTTCAATAAGACAAGGCTCTATAAATTTTTTTTTTTTTTTTTTTTTGGATTTTCTACATAAAAACTCTTGTATCATTTGCAATTCTTCATTTATTTGTACATAAAATAGAATTCATGCAAGGTTGAGACATTAAGGGGCCAATTAAGATCAATTTTATTATTTTTATTAAAAAACTATATTATATATTTTTAAAAAACAAAAATATAAAAATATTCAGAAAACATGCTAAATAAATATGTTTTTAAAAATAAAAGTAAAACAAAAAATAAAATTAATCTCAAATAGGAACTAAATATTATTTTACCTTAATAATTATTTTGCCAGATCTTTAGCCTATCCATCCATTTTAGAATGATTGAATGATGAAAACTTCAAATTAATTCTATTGAAGGCCTACTTGCTTATCTCAAAAAGAAATATAATGTAAAATAAATAAAATATAAAATAAATGTAATATATTTAGATTGTTTTAAATTGTTTAGTTGATAATTCTATAAAGACAAATATTTATTTATTTTATTTGGTAAAGTGAATGTAATCTAATATATTAGTTGGTGGGTAGGTAGAGGTAAGTTGGTGGTTGTAGGTGGCTAACAGCATGTGAGTGACAACCAAATTAGCTGGCTCGTTACGATGAGTGGCAATGGTTGGCTGGTGTCAATGGTGGTGGGCCAATCGATAGCCGATGGTGGCGGCAAGTGACAGTGGTGGTTGATCGATGATTGGTGGTGGCTGATAGTGATGGCGATAGTCCTCACTTTATTATATAAAATAGCATATCAATTCACCTAAATTGAGCAAATTACACATAAATCATACATTCAAAGTATTTAGAATACACTTAAAATTCTTAAGGCATTTACTTATCGATATTCCAAACACCCTAAAGATAAAAACCTTACATTCCTTTTACAATACACCACTAATACATGTAACCTAGGGGTGACAATTTGGATCAACAGGCTGGGATCGGGTATGACCCGAAATTGACCCAACACGAATAGGCTTGACCAAAACTCGACCCATTTATTAAACGAGTCAAAAATCTCAACCTGAACCCTCCTTCAATCCGATTGACCCACACATGACCTGAATGATTTATTTATAGATATATTATGTCAAAATAAGATCAAAATCGAGTCAAATTAGAATTCACAGGTAAAATATTTGGGTTAATTTCAGGTTAGCAGTCAACAAACCAATAATTAAGCGTCTTTCTTTTGACCCAACCTAAAATTATTGCCAACCGACCAATTTTTTTCAGTTTCGTATGAACAATTTTGACACCTCTAAGATAACCAAACATTCAAACACAAATGGTATTTGAAACAAAATTTCTAGCTAGATTTATCCATCTCTAAATTAATCGAATATAAATTACATATGAGGCCAATTTTATCAATCCAGACTTCAAATCTGCTCAAATTTCATTATTTCAGCATTTTTATTTTGTTAGACTCAGTACACAAAGATGATTTTTTTAAAAACTATGAGATTTTTAAATGTAAGATATATTTGGGGCAATTATAGCTTTTTAAAAAGCTAGTTGTAAAGCTATTGTGGAGAAAGCAGCTTTTTGAAAAAATTATTGTGGGTGTTTGTTACCTATATTTTTCTTTTTGAAAAATTCAAACAACAACTTTCTCACAATCATCATATTCTAACATCTCTGATTCTCAAAACAGCTTTTTAACCACAGAATTTTCTGAAAAATGGCCAAAAAGGTAGTAGCCAAACGAAACTAAGTTAATTTCTTGTTGATTTCTAAAAAAGTAAAGTAATCAGCAAATTATCTCAAACGCACTCTTAATATTCATTTGATCTAAGAAACAATTCTAAAACAGTCAATTTATTTTTTAGTGCTTTGAAGTTCATTATTTTGCACTCAAAACAATTAGATGTCGCGTATAGTAATCATCTTACTCTACTATTAGAAAATATGAGATTTATTTTTTAAGTATAAAGGTCTTTTGTGAATAAATTATTAGCTGTGGATGAAGGACGCAGACGCTAAGCTACCTCTGGTATCTAATTTAAAAATGGAGCATAAACCAAAAATAATAATAATAATAATAATCTTATTTTTGTCACATGTCAAAATTTTATATTTATACATGTTCCTATAATATTATTTTAAAGTTAGTAAATATTTTTATATATGATAAAATATTATATTTGCGCATCATTCTATAATATTAATTATTGAGATTGAAATGTTCATGTTTTAAGCGTGAATCTATTTAAAGAGTGTATCATTACTTCTTTTTATTTTAAAATTATTTTTTCAAAAAAATATTAAAAAAATGTAGGATTTGTTTGGGATTAATTTTATTTTATATTTTTATTTTTTATATTATTTTTAAAATATATTTATTTAATGTATTTTTAAAATATTTTATTTTTTATTTTTAAAATAAATAATATTATTTTTAACTTTTCATTGATCTGGCCACCAAATATTTTTTTATTCTTAAACAAAATATAAATAAAATTAAATTAAATTGATCTCAAACGGTGGCATAAATTTTAAGTTAAATAATAAAAAATAGTAAAAATTATGCGTTTATAAGAACAAAAATAACTTAATATTTCTAGTTCAAAATTAGAATCAACTGTCCATCTCTGTTTTTTTTTTCCCCACTAAATAAGCTCAAAATAATAAAAAATTATCGCTGTCCCATTAATATCTCCTTTTAAAAGCTTTTTTAAACTACTAAACATGCAAGGCTACATATTCTTCAAATTTATAATGTTTTTTTATTTATAATATTTAATAAAATTTATATAAATATAATAAATTTATTAATATTTTTGCCCTCGCACAATGTGCGTGTATTTTAGCACCACTTCCTTATACCATTTTCTAATACAAAATAGATACAAAATGGGAGAAAATTTATGTCTCTGATACAAAATAAATATATATAGATTTAAAATTATGAAAATTTTTTTGAGGTTAATATTGTATTTAAAAAATTTGTTTAATAGTTTTAAAATTTATTTTAATATAATATAATTTATATTATAATGTTTTAATATAATTAAATTTAATATGTAGTTAAATTTTTGAATAATTGATTCTCTTACAATTTTTTGAAGTCAATATGAATATAAACTTGTTTATTAATTTCATAATCAAGAATGAGCCAAATTCTAATTCTAAATAAGCCTATCTAATTATATGTTTGATGCTAAAAACTTCAACATGTAGCTTAATTACTAGGCTTAATTGGATTTATGGACTTTACTACAAATTTATTAAGCATTATTTTAATTATTATTCATATATATATATATATATATATATATATATATATATATATATATATATATATATATATATATATATATATATAGTAAACATAAAAATTAGAAAAAGAATTATATAATAACAAGAATTATCCTATCAAATAAAAGATGAAGTTATAATTACATGAGATTTTTTTTTTTTTATTATACTATTTGTTAAACAACAAAGCAGTATGTTCATAAAGATAAATGAATAAGTAAATCAACATTTAAACTTATTGATTTGGAGTTTTTAAAATTTTATTCAAATTTTGTCTAATTATATATATAAATAAATAAATAAAAATGAATATTGTATGAATAACTGTTATTTATCAAGTGCGTTTTTAGGTTTTTTTTTTTTTTTCCTAACATTTTTTAAAGCCCTGTAGTTGAAACCTACTCTCTTTTTTTTTTCTCAGTCCTCGAGTCTCCCAAATCAATTTTTAATTTTTATTACCCTTTTTATTTTATTTATTTATTATATTTGCACTGAGCTAATGGTGCTCAGCGCAGCAGGCGGAAGAGAAGAGGATAACATAGGGAAGATCACAAGCAATGTTTTGATGAAACAGGCTTGATCATCCTTAAAAAATAAAACTTATTTAGTTATCTTTAATTTAATTAATTATTTTATTTTATAATGCATATTTCATCTAATTTTGCTTCTATATTTGTTATTGATATATCATAATAAAATTAATCAAATCAAATACAAATCTTTGAGATAAGATATATATTAAATCATAAATTGTCTAAACTTAACAAATTTATAATATAATTAAATTTCTTAATGAGATAAGTCCGCCAAAATTAAGAATAGATCAATGCAAGTTTAAATGAACTTAGATCAAGTTTTAGCAGTATATTTAAAACATTAGAGATATTAATTGAATGATCAAATGATATGCAAATCTAATGTACTTATAATCAATTCAAGCGGCTCAATGTGAAGAATTTAATGAGCTTAAGATCACTCAAATTGGAAGTCAATAAGACACTTAAATCATCAAGAAATCATCATTTGAATCATTCGATAAAGTGTTTTGATATTTTGGCTAAGTTACCAAAATACACCTCGCAAAACTCTAAAAATAAAACCTTATTTTTACCATGAAGGGGAGAATGATCAAATGAGTCTGGAAGAGATTTAAACTGCTAAACTTTAAATTTTTAAGCTATTCATTACTAAGAGTCATCATCCACATCCGATAATCATCATCGATCACCATTAGTGACCGTTATAGTATAACTATCATTATACTTATATGGTAACAAAGTGATCACCGCCATACGTAATTTCGTAAACTCGTTTCATTCATCCTAAGAGAATAGTAAAATTTTATAAATCAAAATATCTAATAGATTATTTGAACTAGGCAAGACTCTGTGATTTTTTCTCCTTTTTTGTTATTTTTTCATGTAAATTTCTGGTGTTTCACATACTCTCTTTAACTATCTATATGTATGCTAACTTTTTTTTATACAAATTATGATTTAAAGATTTTTGTTCTATCTTTGTAATTTTTCTGATATGTAACAATTATATTATTATGAACAATTAAATTAATGACCATTTTTAATGAAAAAATAATATCAATTAGTTTGCCACTACACTTCACAAATTTGCAAGCTAAAATAAAATTAGTAAAATACTCTAATATAAATTATATAAGGTTGTGTGAAATTCATTAAATTTCTTTTGAGATTAAGAGTATGTTTGGCACACCTGCAACTGTATGAAGAAGCAGTTGTGAAGCTGCTGTGGGGAAAAGGGCATTTAGAAGGCTGGTTCTAAAGAAGCAATATAACTGTTTGGAGAATTAAGCTGTGCAGGTGTTGTGCTGCAGCTATTTGCAGAAAAAAAGGATAAAACTACCCTTATGATCATATAATATCAACAGTGTGAGAAAAAAAAAATGCAATTTTAGAAGTCCTAACATAGTCATAGGTCTAAAGTTTGACATTTGAATTTAACATATCACATTGCACTAAATAACATGAAAATTAAGATAGCATTTTGCGACTAGTAGTGCCAACATAACATTATGCTTTCTATCCAAATGATCAAATATTCAAGAAAATTTATTTTCCAAAGCTCTTCTCAAAACATGATCATTATCTGCAGTTGTATCTTCATAATCGTCAGCTCATCTAAAAAAATTACAGTCATTCAATGTTCGATTGCGAGGACACTTGTAAAATCTTCGCCCATAATTGTTGTCTTCTCGACATGAAGTGAATACACAATATTGTAAACCGCAGTTGCAATTCACAACTCTTGAGCCACTAGAAATCCTCAAGTTCATATTTGCTGAGCAGGTTGATATAAGCAAAGAAAATGTATTACCATATACAAGTTAAATTTGTGCATAGTATAAATTTAATAAATCTAGATGCGAGTACTTTTATTATTATGCCACTAGGATATTAAGACGTTTATGTAGAACATATCAATCACAAACATAATAGGAAGTTTAGAGAAAAAAAAAATTTTTATTACATTTGTAAAGAAGTACAATGTCCACAAAAGGGAAAAAATCTCCAAACTAATGCTCACTGAGCTACAATTAACCAACAACGATAAATCCCCTTAATAATATAGTAACATACAATCACAAAAAAGGACCAAATCAGCAACAGAACCAAACCCATGTGCGGAAAGCTAAAATCCAGCTACAATACCCCAAAACTTGTGAAGACCTGCAAGATACTAAAAAAGGGATAAGCACATAAAAATGTGGAACAAAATTTAACAGCAAAGACAAAAAAGAAAGAAAGAACAGGCTCGGGCTCAGTTACTATAATCTCAAAGAGCAACTATATATGTGAGCATCCAAACTTCATTAAGAAGGATTACAATCACTTATAAAGCTACTAATAAGAGATCAGATAAAATGAAACATCAAAGCCATCACAATCAAACAAACCTCGCTTTACCAGCAAAAAGGGATCACTGAAATAGCGGACAGGCTATACAGATATGGGCAATATAACCCCAAAAGCAGCCAACAACACAACCCAGAATCAGGAAACCAATAGAGCAAACAAACATGGGATCTTAGGAGATCAACTCACCCTACCAAAAAAACCCAATGCACACCTCTAAAACTCATTCAACTCACCCGACCAACAACAAAACCAGAATCAAAGTCCAAACATAGCTATTTCAAAACCCATAAATCCAAAGATGTGGTTATAAGCGACAACAAACCAATGCACCCAACCAAAACCCCCTCCACCAAGCCTCCCCTGAAAAATAGAAAGCAATCACAACAGGTAAAACATAGGAAAATAGGCAACTGAACTCCACCGTAAGCCACACCAACGCATATTGAAAAGGCCAACACAGGTTCGATCAAACCCAACAAGGCAGAGCAATTCTTATAGCTGGCAACTACCCAATGAACCCAACAAAATAGATGGGACAAACCTAGAACCAGAGGACAATAGAGCAGGCAAACCAACACAAGCCAAATCCATCAACTTACCCGGCTAAGAAACCACTGCACTCAGCAATGAAAACAACAACCAAGATAGCATTCAAAACAGCTATCAACAGAGCAGCCAAAGCCATGAATGCACATGTGTTACAAAGTCAAAGAGTTTTAGGCGGCCAACACTAAGGAAGCAATATTAAAGTTTTAAAACAACTGCACGAGAAATAACCTTTATAACAAGTGCAGCACCAACCAACCTCCAGCAGCAAAGCCATGCAGCCAGCCAAAAGGGTACACAACATACGTCATACCCCAAATATTAAAGTCAGAAACAACACCATTAATAATCATAGAGATCAATATCATATAAATCCAAACCAGCTCCGAAAGAGGTGTTAAATCAACTGCAACACCAACCGACCTTAACCAAATTCAACTGCACCACCATTCGACAAAGCCATCATAGTCAATTCACCACTGAAATAGTTCAAGATCACATAAACAAAAAAAAAAGCAGCTCCAAATGAGCCTTTGAAACAACTGCAGCACCAAACATGTGCACCAACAAAGCCATCCAGCATTAGACAGAAACAACATTGCCAATTGGTGGTAACTATCAACAAGACTACCAAAGAAACCAACCAATGGCAGTCAACCAAATCAACAGACAATGACTCTCCATGCACGTACCACCAAGAAGCATTAGACATAACATTAGCTTAGTTTCATGCAATAACAAACATGTTAAAAGCATCATATAATTAAAAGATGCACTTTTCATTTTCATAAATTTTAACATTAGCTTAGTGCCATGAAATGCCTCCACTGTAGATATCTATGGGAAAATCTCAATAGTGCAACATCCTAAATGATAAAATATATGTATCGCATAGAAGTAGCAAAGCACTCATAATATGAGTTCACCAATATGAAACAACTCATAAAGTGTTACCAAAATAGATTAGGAAGGGAAAATGAGAGAATGCCAACAAATCACGAAAGTTATTTTTCACAAAATACTTGCACATCGAGAGAAATCGAGAGAGATATGAATCTGAAGTTGTAAATCACAAGTTAGTATCACTTTATCACTTGAGAAAAACACACATAGCAACCAACATCAACTACGAAGATTGAATTTTTTTTGGTGGAGCTCCTCCTGTGAACAAGCTATGGAATTAATGACTTTGCAAATGACATTCAGGCTTATGCATTTGCAATTTTCTTATGTACGGATCCATGAAATGTTAATATGCTTGAAGGTAATTATAAATCAAATCACACTAAGCAATGTCGATGTTTATATATATTAGGTGATCAATCAAGTTCAATTTATTCTTGAAACTTATATTTTGCATATCTATATAAAAAAAAAAACAAGAAAATGAACAACTATATGTAAACCATGTTGTTTCTATTTTTCCTTAAAATGACATAAAATAGAAGGAAGATTTTTTGCTATCATGCAACCAACACCCATAACTTTGAGTAAGCCATGTTGTTTTAAGCCAAAAGTATATTGCTCTATTGCACTCCCTTGGGGTTGACATCATGCAACCAACCAACACCCACAATTAGATCAATTAGTGATGCCGAATATACTTTATCTTAAAAAAAAAATAAACTGAGAAAAATAGACATAGCAACCAACAACAGCTACAAACCAATTTTCTACTAACATCAAAGATAAACTATAGACTTCACATCATGCAACCATTTCAGGGGACAGGTAGCTCCATCTATGACAACAACAAAAAGAGATAGAAAGACTAGGGATTTACAAGGTATATAGTAGGTTCGGTGATGGAGTCCCGAGTGACGGGACAAACCGAGGGCTAAAACTCGTCGACACACAGGAGTCAGAATTGCGGAGTACCAGGAAGACGAATCAAAGAGAGATGGAGATGCCGAAGATGACAGATGGAGATGCTGAAGAGGGGAGACGGAGGTAAACCCCTTACAAGAGGCCCCTTCCGGGAGTCATGGAAGTGTAAGAGACGGGTTTTACGGGATAGATTTGGAATATTTTTTAGAGGAAAGGTGGAACGGGATTTCAAATTGGACCGGAGTTCCGCTCCCGAGTGCCGAAAATGATATTTGCAACCGGATTTTATCTAAACCGACATTTAAAATGAGGCTCCCAAACGCGTAACCCTGCTTTCCCAAAATGGGAATTGGCTATAAATATTTTTCTTTTTGAAAAATTCTAAAAATAGTTTTCTGACACTCACCACACTCTAATAGCTCTCGTTCTCAAAATAATTTTTTCACCACAAAACTTTCTAAAAAGTAATTAAAAAGTTGGTAACCAAATAAAACTATTTTGCTTTTTAGCTACTTTCTAAAAAAGTAAAGAGTCAAAAAAAGTTGTCTCAAACACACCCTAATATCACGAACAAGAATTTATATTATATTATTATTAAAATAAATCAAATATAATTTTAATATATAAGTTGAAACTCCAAGAAAGATTTATATTCATCCTTGACCAAATTCATTTAATTCCTCCAATTTGGTCTTCCATTTTTTTTTATTCCCTTCTCAAACATGTCTAATTTATCTCATGATTTTAAAAATTACATCCATTTTTCAGATATTTTAAAGAAATTTACAAATACATCCTTCATCTTTAACGGGAATAAACAGTTTTGCAATTAATATGTTTTAATTGGAGTATCTTTAGAAGAATCATTGTACTAGAATAATAATTAGGGAGATTTATATATATACCACACAATGTTTATATATTTATATATCTAACATATAAAATTAGATATTTAATTATCTAATATTTTCTTATGCTTAAAAAGATGTATTTCACTTTTTAAAATATGTGATGATGATATTTTTGATGTGATATTGAAGATTAGGGTATTATACATGTAAACATTTAAGTTTTGATATTAAATATGAAAATACATAAGAATTATGTGATATGTATATAAATCCCCCTAATTATTATTATTTAAATTGCTACCTGTGAGTCATCAGAACATGATTTAGGTGCATAAAAGAAGCAGCGGGAGTACTATTTAATTCAAATTTAAAATTTATTTATTAATTTTTATTGAGTTTCTTCAGTAATATTCAAATTCTTATCACAAAAAACTAAATTTATTTTCAATTTTTTTGTCGATGTTAATGATAGTTTAATTAGCATTATTAATATTTCTTTATAAATAATGAAATTATATTGCTTAGTTATTAAGCTATTTTGTAATATTTTAAATATTAAAATTTGAATTAAAAATGGAATTAGATTTGTAAACACCTGTCAAGTGTTTGTTTAATTTTTATTATTAAATATTAATAACAACAATTAAAATTTTACATTTCTTTTATTTTTGTTTGTTTAGTTTTTTTTGTTATACTTATATTTGTAATAATATAAATAATAACATTAGAAATTATCGAATTGAAAATAGAATACTATAAAATGTGCTATTTATTAATTAATAAATAAGTATTTTCATAATATAAATAAAAAGTTATTAACGTTCAAATTTATTTAATTATTTATATATTAAAATTTAAAAATTTATTTAAATTTATTTAATAGAAATCCACGGAGTAAAGATCTCAAGTTAATCCGAGAAAATAATTAAAATAATAAACCATTTAAAAATATTTGAAAATGCTAATTTAAAAAACACATAAGTCAATGAATAATAAATAATTTAATACTTTTATTCCATCAATTTAGATTGAAGACCTTACAAAATATTAAATAAATATTATGAATATGTTGCAATAAAATTTATACGAAAATCTAAAAGAAAAATATATATACAAAATAAATATACATACAACTTATCAACAGTAATGAATTGATAGATATTTTTAAGAACATACACACTAAAAATATAAATTATAAGCTATATTCATATTTATTAATTTAATAATATCCCTAAACCGATTGATAATTGATTTGTTCGATATCATAATTTTTTGAGAAATATTACCATTACTTGAATAATTTGATATTTTTTAAAATAAAAGTAACTAAATATTATTTAAAACTGTCTTAGATGCACCTGACAAATATATTATTATTATTATTATTATTATTATTATTATTATTATTATTATTATTATTAAAATAGTTATAAAATAGGGTGCATTTGCCACTCACCAAACATGTGGACTCGCATACTGCCCTAAAAGTAATATAAATATAAAAATATTGTTTCACATGATCTGGTTAAAATTTTCCAAAAATAAAAAAAATATTTATTTATTTATTTATTTATTTTTGAACGGGTATCCACCTCTAATGTGGATGTAGCTTTAATATGAAGTGAAAAGTTCCACTTATTCTTACATTATTCTGGGATTCAACGCTACATAGGTTCTTAAAATAAATTTAAAATTTTAATTTGAAAATGCTTTAGTTCTTACCACTTTTGAAAAATATTTTTATTATTCTTTAAATGTATAATACTAGCACTATTAAATTTTATGTCTATCTGAATTATAAATCATCAATTTTTAATATTTATGATTGGAAGATCTCAATTATGATTAGCATTTTTTTTTATTTTCAGCAGTAATAATGATATTTCAAATTCAACATGGATTCATATATTAATAATATTTCTTAGCAACATTTTCAACTTATTTCATTGATTAATATTGATGCATTATCAAAAAAAAAAATTATTTGGTTAAGCACAGATCATAATGCAATATTCAAATAAAAAAAATTTAAGAATTAAATTTATGATCATCTAAATTTTGATTTCAATAATTTTATTATCAAATTTTTTATTATTGTTAGCGTCTTTAGAAAACCGATCCGGTAGAGTGAAAGTTCTGTATTGTTGTGAAGTCAAGGCGCCTGGTAATTAAAAAAGCGAAAGGGCACTCAGAATTTTTACGTGGAAAACCTCGAAAGAGGGGAAAAACCACGGGGCTTGATAAAAGCTTCCACTATGTATCTTTGAGTACAAAATCTTCACGATAACGAGGATTACTGAGTGCATATGAGAGGAATAACAAGCGTGTAACAATGATCGAGGTTGTAATTATTCTTGATGGTGGAGATCTTGCGGGGTAACCTGAGAATCACGAGGGACTGATTAGTGGCGACGGTGGGTGGCGATGGTTGATGGCAGGCGGAGTGCAATCTTGCTTGGGTGCGATCTTGCTTGGAGGATCTTCAAGCTTGAGCTCTCTCTTCCTCCTCACTTGGGCTTTTCCTCTTCCTGCTGGACTCTTCCTTTTCTTCCTTGCTTGGACTCTTCCTCTTCTTCCTTGCTCGGACTCTTCCTCTTCTTCCTTGCTTGGACTCTTCTTCTGCTTTCTTGCTCGGACTCTTCCTCTTCTTCCTTGCTTGGACTCTTCCTTTTCTTCCTTGCTTGGGCAGATTGACGGCGGTGGCCGGCGGTGGTGGTTGACGACCGTCGAGCGGTGGCTCCTCCTCTTCTTCCTTGTTTGGACTCTTCCTCTTCTTCTTTCGGACTCTTCCTCTTCTTCCTTACTGACTCTTCCTCTTCTTCTTGGGCGGTGTGGCGGCAAGGATCAGCGACGGCGGCGGTGGTGGTTGACGATCGTCGAGCGGTGGCTCCTCCTCTTCTTCCTTGCTTCAGCTCCTCTTCATTTGTTCTTTACTTGGCCTCCCTCATGTGAGGAATGAAGGTCTATTTATAGATGGGATGAGGGGCATTCTTGTAAATTCATGTAAAGCCCGTACCACTCCCCTCGACGGCTCGGATGATTCCTTGATCATTTGATGTATTTTGAGCATTTGGATGCTCAAATGAAGTCGAATTATGAGATCTTAGGCTCGTTAGATCCGGCTCATCGAGGCCTTCGATTTGACTATAAACACTCTATATTTGAGAGCTGTTTTGAGATTTAATTGATGTCCCAAAGATTCCAATGATATTTGGTGCTTGATCTCGATCGGTATTGACTCAAAATCATATCGGTTTCAACATCAAGATTTGTGCTTTGACTAGTGGTATTTTGAGAGTCATATCAATTATCAAATTAAAAATTTTGATAAGAAGAATCTAATGACACTAAAAGAGATTTAGTCAGAGCTCAAATAAACTCAAATCAAGTATTTATGATTATTAATATGACACTTAAAATACTACTAGTCGAATCACGAATCTTGATGCTAAAAGCAAGCTGATCCGAAGCTGAAACTGGTCGAGATCAAGCACTTAAAATATTCTTAGAAACTCTAGGATGTCAGTTAAATCCCTAAATAACTCTCAAACATGGAGTTTTATTGTCAAATCCATCCTGGCCGGGATCTGACAAGATCTCATAATTCGACTTCATTTAAGTATTCAAATATACAAAATATCATATGATCAAAGGAATCATCATGAGTCAGATAGAGAGTGGTTGGATTTTGCATGTATTCTGAGAGGCACTCTCAAATCTATAAATAGTCCTCATTCTTCATATGAGAAGTCCAAACAAGAGAGGAGAGAGCTCTAAAACTTGAAAATCCTCTAAGCATGGTGCCACTGACGGTTGTCAACCACCCGCCGTGGCCGCCGCCATCGGCCCATCCTTGATCGCCGTCAATCTGGTCACCATCATGGACCTTCATCGTCGATGGTATTCATTGTTCACCATCATTCTTCATTTCTGATTATTCTGACTGAGCATTATTACATAGTCGTTGTTCCTTTCTCATATATAATTATAATCCGTTATCGGAAGATTTTGTACTCAAACGATATATAGTGGAAGCTTTTACTGGCTCAGTGATTTTTTCCTCTTTTTGAGAATTTTCACGTGAAAATGTCCGAGTTTTCTTGTTCACTCTTTTACATTATGTGTATGTTTGGATTTCACAACAAGGCAACTTTGGTTTTCTAGCACGCAATAATTATAATTGAAAATTTTGAGGCATTAATTTAAGAGTCAATTGATCTTCGATTTTTACGTACTTATAATCAAAATGGATTCTCAATGAGAGGAATTTAATAAATCTAAGAGCACTTAATTTTAAGATGATTAAAATACTTAAATGATTTAAAATAGGTACGATGAGACCAATTGTAAAAGAGAAAATTTGAGCAAAACAATCTTATAATTTTTTATTAATTAAATTTATTTTAAAAATAGAATATAAAAAATTATACTGAAATATTCAAATAGAAAATTGATCAAGAAGAATTTCAAAAGCTTTTGGATTTACTTTGAGATTAATAAAATTTTAATTATTAAAATATTATATCCATCTCAAAATTAATTTAAAGACTTTTAAATATATACTGATTATCTTAAAGCTATTTTTTTTTTCAATTTAATATTTAAATAAACTGATTGCTAAAATAAATATAACTAATAACTTAATTTTTTTTCCTTAACAAATTCCATTATCTGCAATTTTTTAGAAGAGAATTAAAATTTTTAAAATACTTTATATCATATTTATTTTATCAAATAAAAAAAAACTTATATATTTATAAAATTTCAACTAAATAACTTAAATTAATCTAAATATATTATATTCTTTTTACATTACATTCTTTTTCAGACAATCAAATAACCTCTTAATGAGAAACACCTCAACTAATATATGCCAAAAAACTTTATGTGATTCATTATTAAACATTCGAAATCATTTGCATTCATAATGTCGCATAATCTTACGACAAAACGACATTCTTCTCTCAAAGTTTAAACTATTTTAGTTTAAGCATAATCCTTATTTCAAAAATTGCAAGAGAAATATAAATTTATACGCTTTATTACTAAACCCTTATAAAATTATTCGTATTATTATTTTTTAAATATATCTTGAATTTTATTTCGGATCAGATTAACTTTATATATATATATATATATATATATATATATATATATATATATATATATATAATTTATAAAAATTTCTTTATAAAAATATTATTCGAAGTTAACACCAAAGTCAACTTAAAATTTAATTAAAAATAATAATCTAAATAATCGTAATTATGACCTAACATAATTGACTTTGTCAACTCCTTAGCATATTAGCCTATCAAAAGAAAAGAAAAAAAAGGTCTAGAAAGGGAGCATGGAATGTAGTTGTTACAACCAAAAGGGCAAAGAGTCAAAACGCCTATAATGACTCATCCCCAACCTACTCAATTCAGCTTGATTTAACTTTTGCACTTTAATCCCCCAAATTTTCGTGGTTTAGGTGACGATTAGGACTGCAAAAAATAAATAAATAAAATATCAAAATATTTGTATTTGATAATGTTTGATATAATAATTATTTTAAATTTAATTTATTTGCTTAACTAGCTAAGTAAAATATGATCTTGTTATTTGATAGTTAAGACAACTAATATTTTCGTTATGTATTTACCTAATTTTTTTTTTCATATTAGGTAATATGTTATTGTAGGTGTTAATATGTATTCTTTGTCTACTAAATTTATAATGATAAATAGTCTATAAGGCTTTTCAATAATACAACAATTTTGTGAAATGCTATTAGTCTCTCTATGATTTGAGAGCCATAAAGCTTGGATGAGCCCTTTCAATTGTCATGTGGCTTACTTTAATATTAACCTCTCATTTGCATGCTCATATCATTCTCAACTCATTCCATAAAACTCAATCTACAATAACTATTATTATTATTATTATTATCACACAGATCAAATCAAATTCATTGCCACCAACTACTCATTATCGTGATTTCAAATTCATACCACACTATTTAGTTATAAACTGAAGAAATTTTTATTTTATTTTATGAATTACATTATTTTTCATCATAAACACTTGAGACACTTCTAATCTTGCTGTCTCTGGATGCATTAAGATTAGCTCATTCTAATACTATTGAAAGATACACTTCTCCAAATCTAATCTTATGCACCAATTTCTCTCCTACATCATGAAAGTTAGGAATATTCTATTGAGAATGACTCACTAGCTAGAAGAAGGCTTTCATCTTCTCATCGAAGGAACATTAGTAAGTGCTGAGAATATGTAATAAGTAAAAAAATATTACTATTAAATTAGCTATATTTGTCTACCTCTTTAATGATGATGATATCATGCTTAAAATCATAGGAGGTCTTAATGAAGACTACAATTCTTGTTGCTTAGCCATGCATGTTCACTGAGAACTCATCACATTTGAGGAGGTATATGAAAAACACCTAAAATTTGGGGTTCACCTTAAAGTTAATGCCAGAAAAAAAAAAGTGTGTCTCTCTCACATGCTTACTATCATCAACCCAAATCAAAATCTACTACCCACTCCTTTGTCAAAAACTTACTAATTATTAAAAGTGAAACTCCTTCACCTCAAAGCCTCATATGTGACCTTTTATCTTTTCTTTTCTAAATCAGTTGCATCTATTTGAGCTATTATACTCTGATGTTTTGACATTTTCGATCATATCTTATGATAGCTAGAAAAATCATTCATAAAAAAAATATATTTTTTATCATTAACTTGTCATATTTGGTTCTATCTCCCTTAAGCAAAAAAATTAATGTTCATTTTATTTTTACCCAAGTTAAATTATTGTTATGAATGTTTTCAACATTCTATTCTTATTTAATACACCGACAATGGTGGCAAACTTGCCACACTAAAATCCTTTTATTTTTTCTCATATGACATCTCTCATTTAAACAATCCTATCCATGCACTTAAATCTCATCACATTATCAAAGCTCTATCAAATTCATTCCCCATAACAATCTACGTAATAAATTGCATATTAACTAAAGTACTCTCCATGCAATTTCTTTTTGAAAAATTATTAATTTGATCATATACTTGATTAATTATATTATGTTAAAAAATTTTAGATGTCTTTGGTCTCCATGACTCCAATCTTAGATGACCAACAAACTTGACTCTCACTTTCACTTATGCGTGTCTTTTGAATCCCCACTTAAAGTGCATAACTTATATTTTTTTTGTTTCTCATCATATATAGTTTATAAGAATATCTTTTTAAATTCAAATTCTAATAATTCCATAAATTAGTGTCTTTAAATTCAAATTCCAATAACCTATCCATACTTGCTTATCTCAATTCATCTCCAATTCACCCACCTTCTAAATTCTTAAAATTTCTTCTATTTACCTTATAAAATCAACCTTCTAACACATGCTCCCCTTCCAATAATACATTTTTATTTTTTCTTATCCATACATTGGTATAACTTAATAAGACCCATGCCTTTACTACCCTCCTCTACATTTATAAAAAACCATCTAGCTAGTCCCCCCTCCACCCTCCTCCTCTTCCCATTTGCACTCTAATCTCCTCCCATGGATCATAATCATGCCATATGGTGAGCATCATTCATCCCTCAATCCATTCATGATTAGCTTGTGACAAAGCATATACCTCTTAGTTTCTTCGTCATCTTATCTTCAGCTACTCCCACATAAAGTCTAACCATGTTTTTTTTTCCATCAACTCCATCTCTGCTAGTTCTAACATAAATAATTTTGCACATTCTCCACTCCATTAATTCTATAGTTCCTCAAAAGACAATCATGACCATACTAGTCATCTGTACACTTATTCTCATCATAACTACTTTATCTTGCCCAATATGTTTTGTCCACCTCGCTCCACTTGCCCAAATCTCACCATAGCCACTCCAATTCAAACTATGCACAAAAATTACTTCCACAATTCTTTCACCAAGTTGAGCCTCATGACCTTTATTTAACCATTCATTCTAAATGAACCCAAATTTTTCACATGCTTGCAACACTCTAAATGGCATATAGTTATGTGTGAAAAATTCTATGCCTTACTTCACAACCACACCTACACTCTTGTTCTTCCTAGCCTTCACAAAATATAGTTGATTGTAAGCGGGTATTTCATATCAAATACAATCTCGATGGATCCATTAATTGTTATAAAGCCTAATTTGTAGCTTTCACCAACATCATGGCATTGATTATATGAGGCATTCAACATTCTTAGCAAACCAATAACTATTTGACTAATCTTTAACTTAGCTTTTGTTAATAACTAGTCTCTCAAATGACCTAGTGTTAGTAATATATATCTAAATAATTAACTAGGTCTTTCAAGATGACTATATTTTCAAATCACTTAGATTTCATAATCAAAATAATTCTACCTATGTTTTCCCCCAAAATAATTTCTATAGCATTAAACATGCTCCTCATATTTAGTTTAATAGTTCCATTTTTTTTTCTATCTACTGACTTTATTAACTCTTGATTAGATACATTATTGTTCTTCTACTCATGCCAACATTCAATAATTTATCTTTTATTATATGCTGATGACTTCATCAGCATTGGTTGTCATAATGATATTCTCCATTAAGTCACAAACCAACTTGTAATCTTGCAGCCCCTTCTCCATCAAGGACCATAAAGAGTTCCCATGCTTTTTTTTAATCCTTTACATTGAGAGCCTTCTCTTAAGTCAGAATGAAACATAAATTCATATATAGTCATTAAAGTGGATGATGAATGTAAATGATGTTTCACACACACACACACACACACACACACACACACATATATATATATATATATATATATATATATATATATATATATATATATATATATATATATATATATATATATATATATATATATATATATATGCATCCCAACCACATGACTACAATCCTTGATGACATCTCCCTTTCCAACACTACTAAGTACCACTCTATAATTGATAGCTTATAGTATTTTTTGTTCACTTGGTAAGACATCATCTTCATTATTAATAAATTATCTCAATTCTTGCATTTATCCACCACTATATAGCGAGTGTTATTAAATGACATCATCTCCACTATCATTTGTCATTAATTTTTACTATAACTTTCTTTATTCTTTGATGCTAATTGGGTAAGCAACATTATTGATCATATATTTATAAGTGCTCACCTTATCTTCCTCAGTATAATGCCATCTTATGATACTCCAAGAAATAATACATTATTGATACATTTTTTATCAAAGCAGAATATCACACTAATATATCAATTTCTTATGAACTTGGCATTTTTCAACAAATTACTCCAACTATTTACTATCATAGTACTAGGACCACATATTTATGTGCCTAATGCAATGCATCATAGGCCTATCATAAGATCAATGCCAAATAAATAATGAATATAATCAAGTTTATATGTATTTGCAAATTCTATGCTCATATGTTATTATAGGAATATAAGTGTTATTGTATGGTTGTTTGTTATGTGAATATTATTGTTAAATATGTAATGGTGAAGTGTGAGAGCAGGTCATGAGTGTTTCATGCATCAAGGATCATTAATAAAGATAGGAGATACTTTGGAAGAAAATTAGTATGCAAAATTATATTGTTAGGCTTGGCTAACCATTTCTTTTGACTTTGGCTTACAAATAAAAAAGAATGACTCAAAAAATTTATAATGGTTAAGTGACAACTAAAGAGGAGCTAAGAACAATTTTCCCATCTTACTCCATTACTTTTGAAAAAAGATGATCTCTCTCTCTCTCTCTCTCTCTCTCTCTCTCTCTCTCAATATTGACTTAATAATGTATAGAGAATTTATGTATTTTTATATTGATTATTTTATATGTGTACCTATATATAAATTTGGCGTGTTTATATAAATAACAAATTATATCAAGATAATCTAACCAGAATAGGATGGATCTCAAATCTCTTAGGTATACATTAACTTGAGTACAATCTTAATTATCTATATATTTTACTTAAATCAATATAAATTCAAGAGCTTAGCCAAGATATCCTAATTTAAATTTTCACACAGAGACACACATCTATATGAATTTGTATTGAAAATTGAAGTAAATCTAGTCTTCATAAACAACTTAGTTTTCTAAAAGTTAAACAAATTTAATCTTAAATATTATTTATATATACATTAAAGTCTTATATATTTATATATCTAACATATAAATATTTATAATTACTTAAACAATAATTTCATGTTTAAATCACATCAAAATATAAGCATAAAAATATATTTTACTTCTAATAAGTGAAGGTTAGTGCAGTAGGATGGTAGCAACAGACTATGATGACGAAGTTGGATGATGTGATGATGAGAAGCAGTGAAACAATATATTTAAAAATCACTTAAATTAAATTATTTTGTAACACATCATAAAATAAAGAAATAAGTTTAAAATTACTCAAAATTTACATTAAATCAATTTTTTTTAAACTAATCAAATTTTTATATTTCTAGAACTTCCTTTATTTTAAGAGTAACAAATAGAACTTAAATCAAATAAAGGTTGCTAGATATCTTAGACTATTGGTTGAGAATTTTGACTTTCAACCAAGAGATCTTGGATTCAAATCTTCGCGCATAGATATATCTATAAATTTACGATTAAATTTGCTTAAATGCAAAAAAAAAAAAAAAAAAAAAAAATCAGTATCTGGCGTGCACTTTTAAATTCTTGATGACGATGATCTCCTTAAATCGCACACAATGCCATCACAACTTCTCCATTTAGAAAGGTTAAAATTATTATTATATAAATGCTTTTTTTTGTTAGGAATGGCGAGAATTCAAAAAATAGAATATTGAATTAAGTTATCGGCCTTCTCACACCTTCTGCTTGTCTCTTCCCTCCGAATTCTTTTATTTTCGAAGGCGGAAGAGAGTGAACGCCATTAGAGACGATGCGTTTTAGGCCAAAGCCAAGAGGAGGAGAACAAAGATCAAAAGCGATTCCTTTTCTCGATTTCCATGCGCAATGCTGCAGAGCACTCAACCCGTTGATGTCGCTCGTCTCCTGAGCCATCGTTCTACTGTTTGAGGTGAGCTTTTTGCTTGTATGATTGGCATTCTCGTTGCTTCTGGTAGAAGCATTTTCAAATGGTACGCGGAAATTTTTTTCTTTATTTTAAAGTTACTTAAAATTCAATGTTAGGAACGAGGTTTCCTTTGCACATTTTCATGGTGACCCGTTCAATTTTTTCTTTCTTTCGCTAAATTAGAGGGAAAAAAAACCTGCTTTTGGTTGCAGACGAGCGGAGAAAATCCCATCGAAGCTTACTAATGGTGGCCGAGCCGTGGATACAGAAGATGCGGAAGAAGAAAGGGGACCAGGATCCGGTAAAACACGGTGAAGCTTCTGCTTCAGTCATCGGCATCCTCTCCTTCGAGGTTGCCAACGCGATGTCACGCGCTGTCCATCTCCACCGTTCTCTCTCGGACGGCGAAATCTCCAACCTTCATCACCAGATCCTCTCTTCCCCTTCCCTTCGCTCTCTCATCTCACCTCACGAAACCCACCTCCTGGCCCTCGCCGTCGCCGAGAAGCTCGACGAACTAAATCGCGTCGCCGCCGTGGCTTCCCGCTTTGGTCGCCGCTGCTCTCTTCCTGCTCTCCAAGGCTTCGAGCATGTGTACTCTGACTTACTCGCTGGCCGAATTGACCCCTCTGCTCTCGGCTTTCTCTCCCGTGACATGGACGGCATCATTCGCAAGATGGAGCGGTTCGCCTCCTCCACTGCCACTCTTTACACCGAGCTCGAAGCCCTCACAGAGCTCGAGCTCTCCGCCAAGAAATTCCCTCCCACGCCTGCTTACGAACATACCCGCAAGGTGTTTGATCAAAGGATTCAGTGGCAGAGGCACGATGTCAAGCAGCTTCGGGATTCCTCTCTTTGGAATCAGAGCTATGACAAAGTCGTCCTCCTTCTTGCTCGTGCAGTTTGTACGATTCATTATCGGATCTGTCAGGTGTTTGGGGACTCCATTTTGGAGTTAGATAACATATCAGCCAATGAAAGCCGACAGCTTTCTGGCCCAATTGTTGTCTTCCGCCATTTTCCATTGAATTCTGGTCTTCTCAGGGCGGATGCAGGAGATACCAGGTCAGGCAAGATCCAGAAATCTAGCCCGATGGCAGGACCTGGCGTGAGTCTCCATCGTGATGGTTTCAAGTTCAATTGCAGGGCTAACCCTGGAAAATTCTTCATGGAATGTCTCAGCTTGAGCAGTCTGGCTTCATGGAAAGACAGTGATGAGCACTTTGAGGAACAGAGCTGTCTGAGCCAGAGTAGGACTGGCTCTTTTGTTCCATTCAGTGGGGAACAAGGTAGCATAAGGGGAAAGATTGGGAGGCTGAGGTTTGGTCCAAAGTGTGGATTAACAATGCTTGCATCTTCTTCAACCATTGGTGGTTCAGCTCTTGCTTTGCATTATGCTAACATCATAATTATCATAGAAAAGCTGCTTAGTTTTCCCCAACTAATTGGGGAGGAGGCAAAGGATGATCTCTACCAGATGTTGCCCGCAAGTTTGAGGGCAGCTCTCAGAAAGAGCCTCAAGTATTATGTGAAGGATATGGCAATATATGATGCTTCTCTTGCTCATGATTGGAAGGAGGCAATCAAAAAAATATTGAGTTGGATCTCTCCAATGGCTCATAAAATGATTCGGTGGCAGGCTGAGCGCAATTTTGAGCAGCAGCAAATTGTTTTAAGAGGGGGTGTTTTACTTCTTCAGACTCTTTATTTTGCTGATAGGGAAAAGACAGAGGCAGCCATATGTGAGCTTTTAGTTGGGTTAAATTATATCTGCCGTTATGAGCAACAGCAAAATGCTTTGTTGGATTGTACAAGCAGTGTGGATTTTGATGATGGTGTTGATTGGCAGTTGCAGTATTGAACATAACCATGCTGAGTGCTCTCAAGAATTACAAGGAGTTTGTTGTGAGATTTGATTTATTTTTCTTAAAGTTTTAGCTATTGGTGGTCCAAAGAGGTATAAAGTTTTAGCTTTCTGTATATAATTATTGAGAAATGTATTTTTGGCTGATGAAGCTGGCCAAATTCACAAGTCAATCTCTTCTAATTTATAATGGTTTCTTGGGTTTCATGAAAAATGGTTTTTTTGATATTGTGAGACATGACTGCGAGTTTGACCAGCTTTATTTGCCAGAAGAAATTATCTGATGGTATCCTTTTGTGCATATACCAATGCTGACACTCTGTGTTCATGGAATTTGATGACTTGTTAATTTTATTTTGCATCGTATTTCTTTCCATATCATTTGATTTTACTTTGTTCATCTTTACCTGCAATTTAAGTTGTTGAAAATCACAAACTCGAATGTCATTTTCTTGTAAAAATGTCCCAACAAATTCACCAGATCATCTGTTTAAGTGCAAGATATTGTGGATTTATGCTCTGAATTATTTCCTCTTGATCTCCCTGGAGATGTAGCTTCAGGTTATGCATGCCCGAATAATATCTTTTGGTCGCCTACGAAATCTTCTACTTAAACTTTACTCTCTTCTTATTCGTGGTTGGCTGCTAAGTGCGGATACTTCGTGAGCTGCTTCCATTGAAACTTCAGAGATATTCAGTTGCATTACAGGTTGATAAAGCTTAATAGAGAATTTAGGCTACTTCCTCATTCAGCCTTTACGAGCCACTATAAAGTACTACAAGAGCTTCCCATGTTTCCATAGCCCATGCTTCCAGGAGGCAAATTTTTCAATACTGTAAGTCTAATGTAAATTCTCCTTGCAGTTCAATGTAGAACCAAACCAAGCTCATTCAGTGATTGAAATCCCAATTCTCTAATATCATATTTATAATAATATTACCTCTATCTGCATCGTCCTACCGTTATGTTTCAAGTGGCTTCAAAATCTTGTTCATGGTCTTCTTTTACTAAAAGCCATGATTCGAAAGTTTAATAACTTTCTCAGCATGTTGTCACGGAGAAACTTTTCTCTCTGCTAGCACTCTTTCCTCGATGCTTCTCTAGCTTTCACAGACTAGAACACTCAAATCTCTTTTAGAGAGGAGAGGTTAGAAAGATTAGAAAAGCACTTCACTAAGCAAAGTAACCTTACAATACAAGATGCTTGGTTGCTTCTTGCTTGAATCTTTGCTTGGTTACAAATGAGGGGTGAGGTCTCCTTTTTATAGCCCTCCCCCTATCCCTAGGAATAATCTAGAAAAGAATATTATAGAATACATTAATATGTACATAGTTCTAGATCTTTCCATGCCACTCTAGCATATACAAGGGTTCTAGAGTATTTCATACCATTCTAGAGTCCTCTTGAAACATTCCACCTCCAAAGCTTTCTGGAATATGGTGGAACCTTCTAGAGTGCTCCAAGTTATTCCCTATCTTTCTATAATTCTCTAGAAGCTTCCCTCCTTATGTATGGTTTAGAGAGCATGGCTGATCTCCCTTTATTTAGCTTCGTGACATTCTCCCCCACCTAAACCCGCGATGCCCTCATCGCGTGCCTGCATCTGAATTGCCACGGAGTGTCTTCATCTTCAATTGGCCTCACTATCTAGCAACCCTTTCCATTTGACGAGATAGTTCCGGTGGGTTGACACCCTTCTCCTGCGAACCTCCGTTTCCTTTGCTTCCTTGTCAAAAGGAGTACTTGGTAGTATAGGAGCTCGCTTGGATTTTGTTAGGTGTCTCCTTTTCTGATATCCGCATCTTCTCGGCCCATCTGTTGCCTTGTGTAGTGCGGCCCCGACTATCTCCCTTCCGGGTGAGAGTTCTTTTGACATCTCTGCCGATGAGATGTCCTTGAACTCTTCAAGTTTTTCTGCTGCCTCCCTCGACAGGTCTTCTTGTGGCCTTAGTTCTTCATCTTCCGTATCATGAAGAATGGCCAAGTCACTTCCCTCCTTGAATTGGATGGCAGCATCCTTGCATCGACTTGGAGGCTCTTATCATCGCAAGTTTGATTGCCCTCAGGGATGCATATCTTAAATGACATCAAGATTGCCTTTGCCTGATCCAGGAAATCCAATCCAAGAACAACCCTATAGTCATCCATCGGGATGACAGAGAAGTTCACCATGCTTGACCAAGCTCCCACGTTGGTCTTGACCCCTCGTGCGATGCCATGTATTGGCATTGCCTCAGAAGTGACTACCTTAATGGAGTCTCCTCCTCTAACTGTTGGTAGTCCCAGCCGCCTTGCTTCTTCTACGGAGATGAAATTGTGAGAAGCCCCCGTGTCTACCATGGCAGTGGTAGTTTTCCGCATTACCATCTCCACGCGAAAGCTTGTGGCTTTAGCACAGGCTGAATCCCATTCAAGAGCTGCATGGATCCACTTGTGCCACCACATCATTCCCCTCGGCTTCCGCTGCCTCGTGATGACTTACTAAGAGGGAGTTCAAGGCATTCGAGGACACTCCCTTGCCCAATGAGGCCCTTCACAAAGGAGCGGTTATTATGTGGTTGACTCTACCTTCCCTTCTTCCTTTGTATTTTCCCAGTGGGTCGATTCTTGGTGAGACTCCCTCCCTCTTGTCCTTCGTCTCCCCCCAGTTTTGCACTCCTCTCCTTTGGCTTTATGGACTCTTTAGTGTAGTCGATCAAGCTCTTAGCAGCGCAATGGCATCTTGCACTCTCCTAAGCTCGATCTTTGCCCATGATTGAAGTCCGTCCATGAAGTACAAGAGAGAGTCTTTGTCAGATATATCGGGGATTTCAAGGACTAGACTAGTGAAGTCTTTGACATACTTCCGAATCGACCCTTCCTGTTTGAGCCTCCTTAATTTGGCCCTAGTCTCATCCTCCGCATTCTCAGGATAGAACTGCCTCCTCAGTTCCTTCTTGAAGTCATCAAAGGTTGATATGGTGCACATACCTCTTTCCATATCTCCACGCCTCCTCCTCCACCACAGCATCGCGGTGTCTGAGAGATAAAGAGCACCAAATTGGACTTTGGAGCCTTCATCAGTGATGCCCATGGCTCCAAAGTACTGCTCTAGCCCCCATAGGAAGTTGTCCACCTCCTTTGCGTTGCGTACTCCCCCGAAGCTCTTTGGTTTTGGCACTTCGATCCTCTTGGCTTCAATGGCATGGCTGGACTAGTGCCCTGCAGAGCGATGTCCCTCGCATCTCCTCCATGCACGCGTGAAGTCATCTCCTCCTCATGAGATCGTTGCATCCCACGGAGCTCCCCCATTAAGTCCTCCCGCATTTTTGCCATTTGATCCAAGAGCGATTCCTGCAGCCTAGCCAACAGGTCTCTGATCGATGAGTGGATGGTGGCGTCCTCCTCCTCGAGGCCATTCACCCTTTTGCCTAGATCCTCCATCTGGGCTTCCATCCCCCCCATAGCCTCCTCTACCTGAGTAAGGCGTGCCTCAAAGCCAGAGATTACCTCCTTGGACTTCTCACGTGGCTTGGATGCAGCGGGATCCCGTTGCTCTTCACGACCTCGAACATGTTGAGATGACTTCACATTTGTGGTCTCCGATCCAACAACTTGTTCCTTGTCAGCCTTCATCATGCCTCCAACCTTGGCTCATACCAACTGTCGAGAAACTTTTCAGTCACTGCGGCGCCTTAGCACTCTTTCCTCGATGCTAAGTCAAACTTTTAAACACATGACTAGTACACTCAAATCTCTTTTAGAGAGGAGATGTTAGAAAGATTGGAAAAGCACTTCACTAAGCAAAGTAACCTTACAATACAAGATGCTTGGTTGCTTCTTGCTTGAATCTTTGCTTGGTTACAAATGAGGGGTGAGGTCCCCTTTTTATAGCCCTCCCCCTACCCCTAGGAATAATCTAGAAAAGAATATTCTAGAATACATTAATATGTACATAGTTCTAGATCTTTTCATGCCACTTTAGCATATACAAGGGTTCTAGAGTATTCCATACCATTCTAGAGTCCTCTTGAAGCATTCCACCTCCAAAGCTTTCTGGAATATGGTGGAACTTTCTAGAGTGCTCCAAGCTATTCCCCATCTTTCTATAATTCTCTAGAAGCTTCCCTCCTTGTGTATGACTAAGAGAGCATGGCTGATCTCCCTTTATTTAGCTCCGTGACAGTGTGCTAACTTAATGATGGCATAATGACCTTCATTGGTGCAAGTATTGTAACCAATGATTGTTTTTTTTTTGTTATATTTTTTTATGGAAAATGTAAAGTACACATCAAGATGTGTATCCCAACCATAAGATTTACAAGGATACCCTTGTTGTTGCATTCTTTCCATTGCTGAAAAATAGGTGAAAGAGCATTGCCAGCTATTGGTTCATGTCACAGGTATTTTAGTAGTGACATTTCAATGTTATTGCATTAAATCAATTCATAGTTATCAGTTTACCTGAATGTTTTCTTCATATGCTGAACTATTTTTCATCCAACTAGTCCGGCAACATACCTGTTTTCTTATGCTTGATGAGCTACTTATGTCCAAACTTAAGACAGGAATCCATTCACACCGATAGTTTTTGAGATGTGCTAATGCAAGAATACTATTGATCGATGGTGTTGGCATTATTTAAAAGAAGCTGCATGCATTTAGGGAGTCGGATGAATGGTTCTTGTGCTTATGCTGCATGTAGGTGGGGTAGTGATTTGCAGAGTCAGAGGTGGAGGGGTGATTTGTTTTAATAATTAATGAATCCTCTTTTTTTTGCATGAAAGCATGATATACATCATATTAATTACATTGGGAAACCCTAATCCTGGGTCGTCTTAGTATTATGGTTTTAATTTGTGCCATAATGTTCTTCCAAGTTGGTCTAATTATTAGGGTAACTTAGCATATTATGAAAGTGATAAAATTTTAATAATATTACAAAAACAATTGATTGAATTGGTAAACAAATAAAATCCATTATAGGATGTGATTAGTCTAGTGAAAATAAGAATTAATAATTTGTAAGCCAGTTGAGGTCAATGAATGAAATCACTTGAAGACTTTATCTAATACTTCTTTAATATCATGCATTACATCATGGCTAATTCTAAAGTTGAATTTTATTGGATGAGAAATGCAATTTTTCAAATCATTTGAAATATTAGGAAAAGCTTTATAAGCAAATAATTGATAGTGAGAGTCATATGAATATTATGTTTAATGGTCTGTTTGGGTTAGTTGAAGCTGAATAAAAAAGCAGTGGTAGAGTTGTTATAGAAGAAATCGTTATCTATATTGCAGTGGGGCTTATAATTTTTTTTTATTATTTTCAAAAAGTCAAATAACAGTTTTCTAGCTGCCACCGCAGGGAGCCAGGTCAGGTTGAAAAATGCTGCATTCGCCATAGATTCTTCAAAACGCAAGTCCATCGTAGCTTTTTAAACGTAAGCGCGGTGCAGTTTGGATCGCACTACTGTGGGAACGCTGCCTCAAACGAATGCCCAAATCTATTGTATATTATTAAAATTTGAAACTTGAATAACATGTATAGCCTTGGGTAGGTAGAAATGCTATATTTGTATCCCAAAGGTGTCTAATTTAGACTTAATTGATTGGTCAAAGTGATAGAATCTACTGTGATATTTTGCCCATAGATATTGCTTATGTTATGTTGGGTAGACTTTGGTTGTACGATTTTGATGCGATTCATTTTGAGAGATGTAATATATTTACTTTTAAGATTAATGGGTGAAAAGTGATTTTAAAACCTACAAACCTAATGAAATATTTGAATATACTCAAGAATCTAATGCTTCCAAAATATTTTGAGCATTCTTAGTTTACATCCATTTAAGAAAGACTATAAGGATGTGTGATTCATATGTCTTAGTAGTTCTATAATTAAATATTGTTAAACTTGAAGTTGTGAGTATACTTGATAATCCTAAACAAGTTATGAGCAAGACATTTATCATGAAGTACTTTTTAATGAATCGCCACTATCGAGGGATACACAACATGCTATTGACCTAGTTCTTAGATTATCATTATCTAAAGAGGATGGTAGTTGAAGAATTTGCATAGTAAGTAAGGCTAATAATAAAATCATCATTAAATACAAATTTCTTCTATCCCATTTGGATGGCATGTTGGATATGATGAATGATGTTGTGATATTTTTCTAAAAATAATTTAAGCAGTGGATGCCATATGGTTAGAATGAGAGAATGAGTGAAAAGCTACTTTTAAAATTGAAGATGGATTATATAAATAGTTAGTGATACTTTTTGGATTTACCAATGAACTTAGTACTTTCATAAGGATAATGAACCATGGCTTACAATCCTTCTTGCAAAGTTTCTTATTATTTATTTTGATGATATTTTAATTTATAACAAGAGATGAGATAATCATTTGGTGTATTTTTTAGAAAGTTTTTATGGTTTATAAGTTGAGAAATCATATATGAATATAAAGAAATGTTGCTTTATATTTACTTATATAATTTTCTTAGAAGTTGTTTGAGATCACTTTTATTTTTTGATTTTTTTATGTTTATATTTTATTTTATTTATGTTTTGTTTTAAAATAAAATATGTTTGGTGATAATTAATTTTTAATTTTGAAAATAAAATATAAAAATACTTAAAAACACACTAAACAAATAAGTTTTTAAAAATAATATAAAAACAAAAACAAAACACAAAACATATTTGATCTTAAATAGCCTCTTAGGTTTTATTGTGTTTGAGGATGCTTTTCATTTGATTTTAATTAGATGAAATAGATTAATTATTGCCCAAAATATACTAATATATGATATTTAAAGTTGTTATGATTTGGTTATTTTTTATGAATATTTCATTGAATGATAAATAATACAATTATAACTCTAATTATAAATTATCTTTAAAAATAAAAATTTAAATATATTAAATTTTTTTATCATATTTTTTATTGAAATGAAAGACTAGAAACACATACCATTACATGTGTATTTAAGTTGATTTTATTATTGTGTTTGAGGTTTTTTTTTTTTACGCATTTAGAGTTGGTATAAGAGGAGGAATGTTGAGTTAGGAAAGACATCTGGTGCATTCTTCAGCCAGAAATAAATGTTTGAATTTTGAAAAGAAATTAGGATATAAAAAATGCTAAATTAATTGATTTTCTGCAAGAATATATACAGATTGTACTTAAACATTGTGTTGGATCTTTTGATAAAAATTTTAATGTTTTGTGTAGCATATTTGTTCTTTTATATGTAGTGTAAGTTAAGGTTACTAAGGTTTGATCATTTGAAAGGATGAATGTTAAACATAAGGATTTTAGTTGTTTTTGAAGACTTAACTAATGATTCATCTTTTCTTATTAAAGCCTACATGATTAAAAATAATTATTTATGTAAGTGGTATTTGCTTCTGGATTTCTAATTAATCATTGAGAGCTTTTTTTTTTTTTTTTTGGATTTTGAATTACATATTGATGTTGTTTCTTGATGTTTCGGTAGAGAATCTAATTTTTTTAAATTTTTATGACTAAGTTTATAGTAGGATATGGTTCTTACTATTTCCCAATATAAGATTTGTTGGTCTGCTAGATGTATATAAGATAATACAAGTTGTATGCATCTATACCAATTTCATATGAACTATGGGAGAATATTTGTATGAACATGAACATTGTATGAAGTTTTGCCATGTACATTTAGGAATCATGAATTAATTTTATGGTAGAATATTATTTTTAAGAAAAATATGGCACATTTTATAAAATATCATAGAGCTTTTGATATTTCTCACTTTGCTATAATATATTTTAATCAACAACAACAACAACAACAACAATATATTTTAATTAACACTACCTTTGCCGGTCTGAAGTCCCGATATGAAAAGTGGAGGGTTACGATAGTCAGTTGAGACCCATTGTAAAACTTGTCGAAATAATCATGACATGAATCCTTTAAAATATTGTGTTAAAGCTAGGGCATCCCGACGCACTGTATGACCTGAATACAGTGAAAAGTGTGCAATGACCGCTGCATCGGCGCTTGGGTGCTGTGTTAAATAAGCAAGGGTTCCCACATTATGTATGGATGCTGGCAAAGAAGTTAGTCCATGAAACTAAAATTAGGTTAGGAACTTGGAATATAGATAATCTTATAGGTAAATTAATGAAATTAATAGATATTGTGGTTCATAAGAAGATAAATATTTTATGTGTCCAAAAAACTAAATGGGTTGGGGAGAAGACCAAGGAGATTGATAGTTTAAGTTTTAAACTTTGGTATTCAGGTAGAAGCCGGATTAGAAATGATGTAGGTGTGATTATAGATAAAAGTTTGAAGGATAATGTTATAAATATTAATAGATGTGGAGATAGAATTTTAGCTTTAAAGATTATTGTTGATACTAAGATTATCAATATTATAAGTATTTATGCTCCTCAAATAGGTTTGGATATAGGCTCAAAAGAAAAATTTTGGAATGAATTAGAGGGATTAATATAAAAGGTATCTCTTGAAGAAAAAATATTTATTGGGGGAGATTTAAATAGACATGTTGGTAGAGTGGTAGAAGATTTTAAAAGTATTCATGGTGGCTATGAATTTGGAGTGACTAATGAAGAAGATAGGACTATATTAAATTTTATTTAAACCTATGATTTTATAGTTGCTAATACTTTATTCAAGAAAAGAGATGAGCATATTATTACTTAAAAAAATAGATTTAGTAAAACACAGATTGATTATTTTCTGATAAGAAAATTAGATCTTTTAGATTATAAAGATTGTAAGGTCATCCTAAGTGAAAGTTTAACTACCCAATATCGATTGTTAGTTTTAGATTTTAAGATGAAAGATTAGAAGATAAAAATAAATCAAATTATTATCTTAAGATTAGATGGAGGCACTTAAAGAACACTAATAAAAAAAATTTTTAAGAGCAAACTATAAGAGCTTAGAATTTGGGATGTTCATAAAGAAGCTAATATTATGTGGAAAAAAAGTAGCAAGTTGTAAAAAATGTGCTTGAAGAATCAAAATGAAAAGCTTCTTTTAATAATAATAGTTGACGATTATTAACCTCACTTTTGGATTGAGTTCTCAACTTCCTCATCATAGATCTAGGACTCTTATAGACACTAATAGCTCCTTAGTCTTAAGATACTTCTAGTGATTAGGTGAACACTTAATCTAAGCATAGAGACTTAGAAGGGTTAGCCATAGAGATAAGTTATGCTTTAGGGACTTAAGGAAACTTGTCTGCCCTATAGCCTAAACCCAATCCATGCTTTCCTTCTCAAATCAAACATCAAATTCATACCAAATCCAAATCAAATTTTCAAGACTAATAATTAATCTTTGATCAAATCCAAGCTCAAAATTTTCCATGAACCTTATGATTGAATTCAAAACCCTTTCTAAGCCCTTTGATTTCATCTTATGGATTTAGTCTTAATCAAATTCAAATCAATCCCAATTCATTTGATTTTCTCAAAGATCAAACCAATCTCTCAATCATTTATCAAATTCCTATTCAAATCCAACTTCAAATAATTCAATCCCAAAATCAAATCCAAGTTCCAAAAATCCTTCCTAAGCCATATAACCCATTCTCATAAACTTAGCCAAATCTCCACCTAAATTATCCCAAACTTGATTGATTTCTTTATAAATCAATTATTCCTTCATTTATATTCACAAATATAAATGAAATCCATACTCAAATGACCAAAACTAAATCAAACTAAATCAAATCCAAGTTCCAAAATCCCTTCTTACTCCATATGGACCTACCTCCATAAGCTTAATCAAATCTTGACCCAAATCAACCCAGAATCAATTGATTTCTTTATAAATAAATTATTTCTTCATTTATAATCACAAATATAAATGAAACCTACATTCCAATGACCAAAATAAATCAAACTAAATTTATTTCATACTTAGCCCATTTGACCTATATGAATCCAAATGAGCCAAAAATCAAACCTAGGCCAAGTTGATTGAACCACTTGAACTAAGACTCTTCAAATCATCATTTGGACCTAACCCTGGCCTTGTTTGACCCAATTTGACCAATTGGTCAACCCAACCCAACATGAACCCATGTGAACCCATTTGACCAAATGAGGCCAAAACCCATAAAACTAACTCATGAGACTTTGGTGGCTGACCAAACCCGACCCAAACTCAACCTATGTTAGTCCAAAATCAACCCAAACCCATTTGGAGTCAAGCCCAATGCAAATCTTCTATGGATCTTTCCCCCATATGGGATTTTGCCAAATATGATAAAGTCCACCATCCTTTCACCTTGGCAGCCATCCAACTTCCAAATAAGGGATCCTTAAGCCTCCTAGCCCACCCTAGAGGGAGTATGGCTTGCCATGGACCAAAGGGAGGTGAGCCAACTCACCTCCCATGCAAGCTGAGCAACCAATGGACCCAAGCAAGCAGATCTCCCCACATCAGGCCTTGAGCCTCCTCCTATGAGTTCCTACAATCCATACGAGTCACATGGACTCGATTGAGACCCCTCCGGTGCTCTGACGGTGGCTGATCGACTAAAAAATGGGAAGGCATCCCGTCCATCCAACTCAGCAAACTAAGGGGTATACCCCCTCAATTCAAATGGGAAAATGATCACTTTGATTCGTGAGAGCTTCTTAGCATGAATTTGAACCTCCTTGCAATTCCCAAAGCCATCCCAAGATTCCCACCTTTAGCATTCCCTCTTCCCGTGTGGAACCGAAATAGGGGAGGCTAATTTCGATCCTAACTTCGACAATACTCCATCTCAATCAAATTCATCTTACACACACCCTTTATGCACGTCGTCGAAGCTATCCAAGCCTTTTCCCAAGCTCTAAAGCCATTGGAGGAGGGACTTCGATCAAAACTGAAGCTCCAAAGCTCGATCCTTGGCCTTCCACGCTATCCACTTGGAACAAACTCAATTGTTGCTAAACAGGGCTTCATCTCAGCTAAACGAAGCTTCCTTAAGCGTGCGAGGTGCCGGTCTTAGCTCTGATGAGGTATTTTCATTAAAACTGATCTCTAGCTTAAGTGGTGTTGGTCCTTTTCAAAGATAATTTACATGTGAGTTGATCTTAACCATTGGATGTGTTCGAATTCCTTCCCTGATGGCGTGGGTTGATTTTAAAGTTCATCCGAGCTTGGGTGAGCTAGGATTGAACGATCCATGGAAGATGGGCGTTATCGTTCGTCGCTCGTGGGAAGGAGGATCATGGGCCATATGTTTCACGTGATTGGAATGGACGGCTCTGATCAAATCACGTTATATCTCCCCTATTTTCTCTTTACACGAAGTTTGATTCGCTTCCATCCGAGATCGATGATGGAGATCAATACCGGCCGGCCTCGCCATGGATGTGACAACTTAAATAGCCAATCTCGTGATGCGATGTGGAAAGCGCACCACGTTAGCGCGCCACGTGCCGCCGGTGGGATTAGGCTTAATTAGGGTTATTTAATATATTTTAAGGCTAAAACTTTCATAATTCATAACTAATTATAGAAAAATCTAAAAAATACAAATAATTGCTCATTTTAAAGGCATTTCAGAGAAGAATTTAATAAAAATATTTTCAATTGGTTTTAAATAGTGAATAGAGTTTAATTATGATTTGATTAAAAATTTAATTAGCTTAGTTACTCTCTAATTATGTGATTGATCCCAAAATTTTTGAGATTGTTTAATAGGATGACCTCTATCTCCTCAGATTTTTTTGGGATTTATTGCTTGCCAAATTAGGAGAATTGATTAATTAAGACCTAATTACTCTCTTAATTTAAGTAATGTTTAATTAATCATGTGAATAGTAATGGATTAATTAATTAAGTGGTAAAGTGTTCCTTAACAGTGGGTGAACTTAGGAGATAAGATTAGGGCCTCTTTCCTAATCTATTTTCCTAAGTTTATTTTCATTAATTAAATTAATCAAAGCTTAATCAATTAATAAATTTGCTTAATTAATCAAAGTAATCATATGGAATCTTAATTAATTGAACCTTGGGTAGGGCTTTAGGTGTTTAATAACTTAAAGAGAGTTAATGAAATTATGATTAGCTCATATGTGTGAGAAAATTCTAAAAGTAATTATGTGAGTATCTTAAGCTTAATTAATTAATGATTATGAGCTAATTGCAATAGGTCTCTTTCATTTCATAGGAGCATTGCTATTTACTTTCAATTCATTTACACATTACATTAGTTCATAATCTTCTAATTAATTATCTTAAGATAACATAGGTAAGGGTTAATTAATTGATTTAATTCACACCTTAACCTAATTAATCCATAAAATTAACCTAATTACTTTTCATTAAATCAAATTTACTCACAGATGGGGAACGAGATTAGGATTAGCAAACCTTTCACACATTTCCTAAATCAAATCAAATATGAAATTAAAAATGATATTAAAAAACTTTGGTAAATTTTAAATGAATTTATTTGGTATGATTGTCCATAGGAATTAGTTGGATTGAATAAAATCATGTGCTTATGTCTCTTTATTTCTTTCCAATCATACTAAATGTTGTATGTCACTTGTGATCATTCATTCATCCTTTTCCAAAATTAATTAAATAAATGGTTTCCTTTATGTCAAGCTTACAAGTGTTAGTTTAAATTAATATATTTGTGGCTATTATCATTATTAAATCTAAATCTATTTTTCAAAACTTATAAATAAATTATTATATATGCTATAAATTTTAGTTATAAATACATCGGAGACGTATGTGATTATATCATAAGTGTATGAAGTGAAGTTTCTTTTCTTTCATTCATGTGTTGATTTATATAAGTGAGAATATTAATGGGTATATAATATAGACATCCTAGGAATATGAGACTTTAGTTAGCCCCAAAGAGGTCATCTGATTATCTCACTTTCCCTGTTTTAATAATATCATGCACTCCATTTGATTTCATTCTTATGTATTTCAATATTATAATTTGGATAAGACTCTACTCCATATGCATAAATGTTTCAATCAAATAAAAATACAACTTTTGCATGGTTTTCCTTCCTTTGCTTATGTATACATACATATGTATTTGAGAAAAGCAAATATTTAGCCTGGACATCTCGGGAATGCGAGGCTTTAAGTAGCCCTAAAGAGGTCATTTGATTACCTTACTTCCCTATTAACAATGACATGTACTAGTTTATGTCTCTTATACATGTGTGTGTATTTAATTATAGAACTAGAACCTATTATCTTTTCATCAAAAATCCATGCATTCATGAATAATTAAGTTGTTGGATTAATTAATCATATGACTTGGAGCTCTCTTTCTTATGTTCATGTATGCAAATATACATATGCTTCAATGTAATGGGTATATAATTTGGATATCCCAAGAATGCGAGGGTTTAGCTAGCCCCAAGGATGTCATTTGATTATCTCACTTTCCTGATTAACAATAACACGTACCTATTTAATTTCATTCTTATATTTTTTTTGTATAAGAATCTAGATATAGCTTTAAATTAATATGATAAAATAATTCAATCAAATGAAACATTTAAATTCCAAAAATACATGTTTGCATCCATCATTTAAGTGTGCTAAGGCATAATGCATGTATAGGTATGCTTAAGGCTTGATCATGTGCATGCTTACATATGATGGGAAGAAATGAATGAATATGTGTCTTGTAATAGTAATTAATTCCAATTAATCTTAAGATTCCTTTCTTATTGAATGAGTTTATTTAAAATGAACCTAAACATAGGATTAATTTAAACTATATAATAAGCCATTCATTAAAGAGAATTGATTAATTAATATGCTTTAGATGTGGCTTAAGATAGGGATAAAAGAGAGTGATCCTCTATTTTCTTCTCTTTATAACACTTAGTTATTAAGTGTAAACTAAATGGAACAAAATAAAATATTAAGTAAAACTTGCAAATCAATTAAGTTACTTAAAGTGAAACCATCATTTATAATTAAATCCTTTCATACTTAGAAAATCACAACAAAGCCTAGTTAAGGTATACCACACAAGCCTTAATACACACACTTTAGAATTAAGTCACCACTTTTAGCTTTATGTTAGGGGTGCATGGAGTGATGTATGTTTGGTTTTATGATGTATTGTTGTAGACTAGATGTTATGGTGTATGCTTCGTAGACTAGAAGTTGGGTCGTGATTAGCCAAATCATATTTTCTAAAAGAGATTGTGCTTAAAGAGTTCTTAAAATAAATATAAATGTTCTCTTTTGTAGGTTGCTTAACCCTTAAGAATAATCTAAATTAGGACAGGTGGGTTGGTTACCCATATGCAGAGTGTTAAGTCCAAATTATTCATATAACTGCTTGGGTTGTATAGTGTGTTTTGCTAACACTTATTTCGTAGATGTAGTTAGATTTACTTTTTAGTAATTTTAATGTAATTATGCAGTAAGAATTATGATTAGTGTTATGGGGGATTAAGATGAGTAGTGGCTAGAAGGTTTTATCTTGGGAGGCCTTGTGATGTCTTTTGAAGCAAATGCATCCAAATGGACAAATGAAGGAGATATGATGAATGAAGATAAGAAGACCCCCATAGAATTTATTCATTTGTAAAATTATAATTATTCTTTCATTTATCGAGATGTATAAGGGTAGAGCTCTTACCCATTTTCTTTTTTTCGTTATATGAACTACGACCACCTTTTATTCTTTTGCGTTAGATTTATAAAATGCTTGATGTTATGTTTAAATTGTGTAATAGAAACAATATGCCTCTTCTTAGTTTCTTACTTATATGGTGATTTAATATATGGATTGGATTCGATTAGGTTCTTAGAAAATAATAAATTTTTTACCCCAACTACAACTCATAACTAAATTTTCTAAATAACTCATAACCTTACATAAAGCTTAGACATTAAATCAAGATAATTAAAAGATTTAGTAACCCCTTAATTGACTGATTGTATGTTTAAGTTCATGCATCCATATTACTTCACTCTTGCAAAGAGAGGGTTTCCATCCTTGTACAATAGGGGAAGACTTGATCTTTGAGGGTATCCTCTGTGGTGAAAAATATCTCTTTCTCTCTAATTTAACCAATGACCTCATTTCATCATGTATTTAGATGTATAAACAAATCCTATGGCCTTTGTCAAAATGAAGAGTCCAAAATTAAATAAAAATTGAAAAGATTTGCAATAGACTAAGTCATGGCTCATACTGTTCATGCTCTAGTATATTAAGGAGTGGGTTTAAGGATTTTAGTTTCATTCTAAATAATAATAACCTAACTATCTTACAAAGTCATATAACTTACCTACATGATTTTAAAGCATAGAAGGAGTTAGTTGGCTGCCAGTCAAAGCGATTATAAGTCTAGCAGTTAGGTGGTTTATTCTCTCTTGTGGGGGTAAACCATATACCCATCTTCGCTTAGATTTAGGACATGTTTTGGCCCTCGCTAAAGCTCCCTAAATTTAGGATCTAAGGTTGTTGTTTTCTTCGGGCTACAAGCATAAATCCTCACCTTTTAGGCATTTTCATAATCTTGTATTGTTGGATTATAAGCCCTATCAATCTAGTAAAAATTCAACTTAAATAAATAAATCTCCTCAATTTCGAACATATAAAGCCCAACAAGCATAATAGGTTGGAGTGCTCACTGGGTTTCCTAATATCATGAGCATTCCCTACTCATCTCCTTTGGCTTCGATAATAAGTCTCTTCTTTTGATCTATCCCATTTGATTTTCCAATATGACCAATTTATTGATAGTCCTATCTTTGAAATCTTTGGAGATAATAATTGCCTTCTTTAATCGAGAGTATTTCTAAGGAACTCACCTTCTTGGGATGTAATTAACTATGGGGCTTCCATAGAGAACTTTAGAACTTATAATATAAACCACTTTATTCATCCATGTAAAGTAGGGAAAAATCTCTAGTATATTTGAAGACCCATCATGCCTTAGAGTCTTATTAGGATTAGGTCCATTATAGGGTGATGATCTTCGAGATAGTTCACCATTCCCTAATCTCCACCCAATCACCCCAATAAGTACAATCTGCAGGTGGTCTCCCATACACATTCAAAATAAACACCAATTTTTGGCAATCAAGGGATGGTTCCTCTCAATCTCTAGTAGATATTATTATCTCCAAGTGATAGTGGACTTATATTTCATATGAGTCCAAGACTATCTTTCCTTTCATTGGCACTTAGTTTATTTCATTCTTAAGCTAAGATAGCCAACATCCTCTAGGTTTTAGGACCTCACTCCTTGTAGATCTTGGAACCCTATTGGGTCCACTAATAAGTAAAAGATAAAATTAACTAATGAAAGGAGATGACAAAAATTTAGAACCTTTTTACCACTAGCTTAGTGTGGCAAGGTTCATCTTATGTTTAAGAAAATAAACTCTTTTGCAAAATGCCACTTTCTAAAAGCACTTTTTCAAAATCCACATAACAAAAAAAAATTTGCACAAAAAATCACAAGAAATTTTCAAAAAGCACAAAGCTCATATAACCTAACCTCATTTAACAATTTTTTATAATTATTACATGGAGTTTCTTTTCAAAATAAAAATCAAAAACTTTTAAAATTCCTTTTTCAAAAGCACACTTTTGAAAATGGCTCTCTTCATTCAACATACCCAAATTTATTGAATGAAGATTCTATTTTAAAATAATATCATAACATAAAATTGAAACTCTACTTAGCATATTTCATATGTGTTAGAGTTGAAGTTTTCCTCTTTTCAAAAATAAGAAATCACACACAAAAAATCAAGACATAGTTGAACTCTATTTGACATACCCAATTTTGTTAAATGAGAGTTCCCTTTCTTTTGAAAAATCAAAGCAAAATTGAATTCTATTTAACACACTTACATTTGTCAAATAGAATTCCTCTGTTCCAAAGTCTTGAAAATAAAAACACATTCAGACTCCATTCTACATACCCAAATTTGTCAAATGAGAGTCCCATTTCAAAAATCACAAAAAAATAAATTGAACTCTATTTAACATACCTAAATTTGTTAAATAGATTTACCTCTTTCAAAATCACAACATATTTTGAACTCTATTTGGCATACCATATTTGTCAAACAAAGAGTTCCCCTCTCTTTCCAAAAACAAAGAGAGCAAATCATAAATACACTTGATTCCTGCTTAACAAATTTGTTAAGTGAGAGTCTCATTTGCAAATCATAAACACACTTGGCTCCTACTTAACATACCAAATTTGTTAAGTAAGAGCCTCATTTTCAAAATAAATCAACACATATTCAATATACTTGACTCCTACTTAACATACCAAATTTGTTAAGTTAGAGTCTCATTTTCAAATCATAATACACTTGGTTTCTACTTAACATACCAAATTTGTTAAGTCAGAGCCTCATTTTCAAATCAACACACATTCAATACACTTGACTCTTACTTGATATACCAAATTTGTTAAGTAAGAGCCTCATTTTCAAAAATCATTTGGCCTCTACTTAACATATCAAATTTGTTAAGAGCCCCACTTTCAAATCAAATCAATACATATCACACACATAACCAATCATCACAAGCAAAGTTGTTATCACTAAACTTTCAAACACATATTTAAAAACCTTTTTATCATACCTAAATTTGCTAAGTAAAGGTTCTCCAAATCAAATTTTCAAAAAAGACATACAACATATATATCTCTCCAAAAGTCACTCCAAATATTTGAACCCCGCCCAACATACTAAATTTTTTTGAGTATGAGTTCTAAATCTAAATCATATGGCAAAGTCTCTCCTCCAATTGTCAAAAATCTCTCCAAATATTCAATGAACCCCACTTAGCATACCTAAATTTGTTAAGTGTGGGTTCAAATTTTAAATCAAGTTAAGAAGTTAATGATTGAAGATGAATACTAAAGGGGTCCTGATACATTTCAAACAAATGCGTTGATTTCATCCTTTTCACCACCGTGCATTGATCATGGCTCCCAAGTTCATTTTTTTTTCCTTCCCTCCGGTGTAGATCGCCTTGATCGCCAATCTTACCATGACTGATGCCACACATCTGATCTACTTTAGCCATGACTTTGAGGGAGTCTAGATTATTTATGAGGGGACATGTTAATAGGGAGGAGGTGGCAGGACAGATGCTACTTATCTGCTTTGACATGTCATCTGATTCTGAGTTCCTCTCATTGAATAGGAAGGCTGTAAAGGTTCCCACACCCTGTTCAGTGTTAGTGTCAATACCATCTACTTCAGCACAGGTTCAATCAGTTGCCCCTACCATAACTCTAGTGAGAGCTACTACCTCCTTTTTGGTTACCCCAAAGGGGAAGGCCATCTTGGCCTCTAAGATAGTCTCTGTTACCTTCAAGGTAGGTTCTAGTTCTCACTCAGCTTTGCTCACCACCAATGAATTTAAGGTCTGACCAGAGGGGAGCTGTGGAGCTCGATGCTTCCCACATAGTGAGGAGGGTTCTCCCCGTGAGACCTCTCCACTTCTGAGTGGCAGTTTCCACCCCTCTGACCTCGATGGAGATGGAAGACTACATGAGGATCGCACACCTCCACCACCATACTGAGACACGGCCTAGAGGAGCAGAGGCTCCGTCAAACTTAGGATTATTATACACCGTGCTAGTTAGGATGCTGTGAGTCCAATACCTTGTTCAATTTGAGATCCATGATCCCTAGAAGCATTAGGGGTCAAATCCAGAGAGAGAGAGAGAGAGAGCCATGGAGGCTCGAGTATCCACGTGGCAAGAGAGAGAAGGTATGCCGTGCAGCTGACAACTGTCCCAATGGATTTCCCATCGCCCTCTATCAAGGTCGATCATTCAAATAATATTATTTTTACTGGCGTAGTCCGACGTAAGAGGAGATCTCAAGTTTAAAGGTAGTTGGTGTTGCCATCACACTGCTCCCCTTGCCATCCACCATATCCCATTCAACTTACAACATCCACCACTCCTGCTAAGCTTACAACTTCTAGGGAAATACCATCCCCACTAGTGATTCGGCTATTGCCCAAGGATCCCGCTCCATCCACTCCACCTGTTGAGGTGAGATCAAGCTCTCGACTCTACCCTCAACTCATGGTCGAAGAGTGGCACCCAAGAGCATCGCCATCACATCACCACGTAGACAAAGGGGAGGGAGTAGACATAGTCCCCATGACACTGATGTGAGGAAGTCTTGATAGCAAGATCGGTATAAAGATGAGGAGCATTCTACGCTAGTAGTAGTGTTCATACTACCCAACCGCATTATAAAATGGTCAATAGATGACATATTAGTAGATTACTTTACCGAGAAAAAGTGAATCCTCAGGAGTGACCATTCAGAGTGAGGAGGATTGGGTCCTCTTTGATCTTGATGAGGATGACATGTTATACACACATGGTGTCCATATAAAGATCCCTATATAAGGGATTACCGAAGGTGTTGTGCTCGAGGAAGGTGACACTTCTCACTGACTCAAAGACCTCCTCCACCTAGAAAAGTAATGATCAAATTGATAAGATGGAGAAGAAAGTAGAGGAGTTGATGGCAGTGATTTTAGCATTATGGACTTCAGCCTTAGTTTCACAATCTTCTCTCATGGTAGATGATAGACCAGAGGTGCATACTTTAGATCATCCTAGGTGCACTCCCACAGAGGATGATGCTGGTAGCTTGCATAGGAAGGTCACATATGTCACCTCCATGCATGAAAAAGATATCAAGCATATGGTAGAGCAGCAGGTGAGGGAAGTGATGGTACAACCCAGGGGGAGCTCATCCATTCCAAAGGGTAGACCATACCCAGAGGAATTTGATGTAGTTCAATACCCCAAGGGTTTTATGTCACCTTCCTTCAAGATCTTTGATGACAGTGGGAACCCACATCAGCATATTGCACATTTTAGAGTCGACTTACAACAGTGGTGGATGGCCTTGTTCAACTTGTCATAGCAGTGGTTGCATTTGATTGGTATGCCAAACTAGCCAATAGTTCGGTAGAGACTTTTGCTGAGTTGGAGCATCTCTTCATCAAGAGGTTTGTTGGAGCTCATCAAAGAGTGCTTATAGGCGACGTCGTTGTGGCAAAATAAGTTCCCAATGAGTTCCTTATTGATTATATTCTCAAGTGGCAAAACTTAAGCATGAAATGCGAGCCCTAGTTGTCCAAACAACATGGCATTGGGATTCTTCTCAAGAATATCCATGGCCTGGTCTCCTTCATGCTTAAGGGCTTTACCATCTAGACATTTATGAAACTAATCAACAAGGTGGCTAGCCAGCAAGTAGAAGCCAAATAGTTTCCCTTTCCTGACCAATCATCTCAACCCAAGCCCTAGAAGGCGTTCAAGAAGAAGCCAGGGATAGTTGTAGTGATAGGGAAAGCTACCTGACTCCAATAGAGACCCAAGCTCAGCCTCCTTTGCCACCTCCTTACCACACCACTTTGGCCATCACCCACCATAATGGCCATTCCCACCATCTCAAAGATACCCAACAAGGGTATTCTATCCACGCTAGTAGCTATTACCCACCTACTCTGATAGATTGAATATGCCATATTCATTCAAGAGGGAGGTAGTTAGAAAATCTTTAAGAATCTCTTAAAGAAACGACTTTAGTTACTGTGAGCCCAAGAGGGAGAAGTGGGTAAGAGTAATGATCCTAACTATTGCCCCTACCATCGCATGATTAGTCATGTCTTAGAGAATTGTATTACTCTTAAGGACTAGCTTGAGCATAGCTACAGGTCAGGCGCTATAGTTATCCCCAAGAAATATTTATTAGAATAACCATCTAATTTTATTAAGATAATTTTTAGGGATACTTGAGATCCTCTTAAGATAAAAGAAGGTTGGGATATTGCTTTATCCCAAACCTCTAAAAAAGTAGTTTCTAAAATCAAGAAAATATTTTTACAAGTGCCTGAGGTAGCTCAAACCTCCAACATCAAGGAAGGTTTGCAAGTTACTAAAGATAACTTAAAGAAGGTGACAGCCCAATAGCAGCATCAGCAGTCTACCTTACTTTCCTGGGATAGTTTAGTAGCGCAACCACCATCCTAGTCCAGCACTCCATCCATAGTTGTAGAAACTACTTCTTCCTCCACTAGCTCCTCTTCCATCAATAGGAGCATTGTATCAACGGACAAGGGCATTAAATCCCTTAATATGCTTACTTTGTTCGATTTCTATCATGTACTTCCACCCAAAAAAAATCAATGAAGAAAGCTTTCACTTACATCTTGTCCACTTCAAATACTCTAGATTTTATTCATGTTGAAAACTCTCCAAGTCTAAAAAATAATAATGATAACTCTAGTCATTCCATCTCTATGATTCAATCGATTTTCCTTTTCAATTAGACTTTCCTTCAATCAACTTCACCTCTTGAGATTGACTTTGAGTCAACCGACTCTAAGGATCCCATAGAGAAGCTATAGTATACGATGAGAAGGTAGAACTTTTCACAAGTTCATCATTTCAAGAAGTCACCAAGTCAACCCGCAGAAGCAAAGTTCTACCTAGTGTAGCACCGATAAAGGGTAAACAAGTCAAGTTCGTGAGATAGTCCCTCTAAAGGATGCTCCACCCATGAATATGCTTATGGAGGACCAAGTCATAGTTGATTATAATATACTAGCACACCTTAGAAAGTTGCCAGCTAAATGAAGTGTATATGATACCCTTGTCTTATCAAAAGAGAGAATCTCTAGTCAAGGCTTTTCTTAATCCAGAGATATGCTTAGCTCAGCTGACTGCTACTAAAGAGGAGGCGCACAGATCTAAAAGGACATTCTAGGAGTTACATTTAGTGATGAAGACTTGCTTCTAGGAATGACCAAGCATAATCGCCCTCTTTACATCATCGTGGATGTTGCCAGATATAAGTTATCAGTAGTTCTGGTTGACCAAGGTGCATTAGTCAACATTACGAGTTTAAGAACCCTTACCTACTTGAGAATCGATATCTCCAAACTACAAAAAGAGAGGATAATGTTGAGAGGATTCAATGAACAAGGCGAGAGGGCATTAGGCTCCATAGTGTTGCCACTGGAGATAGATGATTAGAAGACTAAAGCCAAGTTTCATATCATAGACTCAGATACATCTTTCAATGCTTTGCTTGGGAGACTGTGGATAGATGAAAATAACATGGTTCCATCATCTCTACATCAGTGCATGAAGTTCATGAGAAGTGGGATTGAGTACTACGTCAAAGGAGATCTCAAACCATTCACAATTCATGAGATCGGGATATACAAGGATGCAACCTCTGTCCTTCCCAAAAACCAACAAGTCCATTCTTGTGAATCTAGTCAAGATCCCCATGAGGGACAAAAAGAAAGAAAAGAAAAAGAAAAAGAAAAAGAAAAAAAATAGAAAAAGAAAAGAAAAAAGAGAAAGAGAGAAAATAAAAGAGAGCGAGACATGGACTCAGGGGAAGATATAGAGCCTGACATCAGGTTCCACCCACAGTTCGTTACTCCATTCGAACATGTGGGTAGGATGACCCGACCTCCACCAGGTAGAGGTAAAGGATAGTTCAGAGGCAGCCCCCGAGGTGGAAAGCCTCCCTATTGGCCACCCAATAGAAGGTATGTCCCAGCCACCAGGAGTACACTTGCTATCCACATAGACTTAGAATCTAGTTTAGAGGATGAGTCTTATGTGATTAGCACACCAGCCAGCTCTTCTCAGCAGTAGATCCCTTTCGAGGTGACATTTGAGCATGATAGTGATGAAGATCAGGCTCTAAAGCAAAGCATAGGTGTATCTAAATCTGCATATGAGGCAGTTAGGTATAAGTTGGGAATCTTAGCTATAACCCTACTTTCCTCACAAAAAGTTGAGAGTTTGATAGTTAAGAAAACCCCTAAGTCATCCACAGATGGGAAGACTTAGAGGTTCTTTTTGGGAGCATCATCCTCAAGTCAGGAAGCTAATGTAGAACTTGAGGATGATTCATATAAAGATTTAATACAATTATCTTTTGATTGGTACTCACCTTATATTCTTAATCTGATAAAGAAGGGATTAATCCCACATACTTGGTCTAAACATAGGTCAGACTACTTTGAAAGGTTATGGGACAACCAAAGCAGATATCCTCAATGAAGACCAGGACTAGGATTCAATATAGTGGGTCCAGTCGATGATGACGATCATTGCCTAGTCATCACCAATCATTCAAATCATGATAACTCATATGAGGATGTGTTTAGAAACTTCAGATGATCCAAATGTCTTTGAAGTCAATGATGCACTACTAGAGTTTGAAGAGGAGATCAGATTAACCATCGATGATCTCAAAAAAATCAACTTAGGAACTAAAGATAATCCATGTTCGACGTACATCAGTTCTTTGTTAAATGATGCTGAAACCAGTGACTTAATTAGGTTATTGACTGAGTTTAAAGACTGCTTCACATGGAGCTATGAAGAGATGCCCGATTTATCTCCTGACGTAGCAGTCCACAAACTAGTAATAGAGTCTAGTGCTAACCCTATCAAGCAAGCTCCTAACGCATTAAACAAAGAAGTCATTTTGAAGTCAAGAAATTGATCTGCTAGCTTTATTAGGAAGAAAAAAAATACCTACCGGTTGCTGTCATTCAAATTAATAAAAAGAATGGCCAAATTCACATATACATAGATTTTAGGGATCTAAATAAGGCATGTCCACAAGACAAATTCATGCAGTCTTCTCTTTCATGGATGGCTCATTTGGTTATAACCAAATAAAGATGGCCCCTGAAGATAAAAGAAATACTGTGTTTTGAACCCCGATCAAAATCTTTTGCTATAGGGTCATGCCTTTCGGTCTTAAAAATGCCAACTACCAATTATGACTTGATCTTGATGAACTCATTCATCATCAAGTCGAATGTTACGTCAATGATATTGTAGTCAAAAGTAAAGAAAAAGAAGAGCATCTCTTTGACTTTAGAGTAGTTTCTGAAAAGTTAAGATAATTTAACCTTAAAATGAATCCCTTGAAGTGTGCATTTAGAGTAACTTCAGGAAAATTCCTTGGGTTTGTTGTCTGGCACCGTAGAATTGAAATCGATCCAGAGAAGATTAAGACGATATTAGAAATACCGACCCCTAACAATTTAACTCAACTCAGATCATTTCAAGGGTGATTGGTGTATCTAAGATGCTTTATATCCAACTTATCAAGAAGATGCTAACTATTTTTAGTACTTGTCAAAAAGGATGCAAAGTTCAAGTGGGATGACAAATGCCAACATGCCTTTGAAGTCATCAAACACTACCTGATGATGCCACTAGTTCTAGCAACCCCTATCCCGGGCAAGCCACTTATCCTCTATATTGCTGCATTAGATGACTCCCTTGGTGCTTTGTTGGCCCAAACCAACGATGAAGGGAAAGAAAATGCACTCTACTATCTTAGTCATCATCTAATTCCTGCTGAAGCAAATTACCTACCTATTGAAAAGCACTGCCTAGCTTTAATCTTCGCATCCCGAAAGCTACAACATACATGCTTTCTCATAAGGTGAACTTGAATCTCTAAGATCAATCCACTATAATATCTCATGACACGACTATCCGGATGGTTGGAGCATTGCTCCATGATTTTGTCATAATTTGACATCACTTTTGTACCCTCTTCATGTGGTAAAAGGACAAGCACTAGTGAATTTCTTAGCAGCACACCCACTTTCTGTTGATTCCTCGCTTAGTGAGACCTCCCTAATGAACAAATCATGAACCTAGGGGACACTAGCATTCACCACTAGAAGATGTATTTTGATGGTGCGACTTTCTTTCAAAAAGGAGAAGAACCACGATCTACTCTTCCAAGGAAGAAAGGGGTAGGAATAGTTCTCTTAACTCTGGACCACAATGTGATGAGATTCTCGTATCATCTGTCTAATCCATGCACCAACAATAAGTCAATATTAGGCTCGACGGTCCGAGTTATCCATTACACTATGCATCCTATATCAACATCTTCGAGGATTCTCTAGTTATCAACCAAAGCGGGTTTTATAAAGTTCTAAATCCTAAGCTCCATCACTCCACAAGTACACTATAGAGTTATTGGCTCAAATTCCAAAGGTTACCATTTATAAGATTCCTCGAAGAGAGAATGCAGTAGTGGTTGCATTAGCCAAGCTTGCCAAAGAGTTAACATGTCTGGAAGATAAGTCCATACCACCAAAATAGACAAGTCTTATCCCTTGTTAATGTTGAACTCATCGAGAGACTCTCTCTTGAAGGGGAGGTTGTCATTGCCAAAAAGGATGAGGAGTTAGATTGGAGGTAACCATTCATGGATTATCTAAATATTGGCAAACTACCTCAAGAGAAGTCACTAGCACATCAAGTGAAGCAGAGAGCCCTTTCCTACACTCTCATAAATGGAACCTTGTACCGGTAGTCCTTTGATTATATGCGATTATGTTGTTTGGACAAACATGATGCCCATAAGATTGTGACTAATGTACATCAGGTTTATGCGGAGCGCATCAATCCGGTCCAAAGATGAAAGCCAAGATCAAGAGACTAGGATAATATTGGCCTTCGATGATCACATACTGCATGGATGTAGCTAGGAGATGCCACCAATGTCAGGTACACGATGTGGTCTTACACCAACTACCCAACATTCTACACCCTACCTTGACCTCATGGTCATTTGAGTGTTGGGGTACTGACATAGTGGGTCTGATCGACCCTCCTTCTTCTAAGGGTCATCGATTCATTCTAGCTGCCACCGACCACTTTTCCAAGTGGGTGGAGGCAATCCCACTCAGAGAGGTCACAGCTCAGCATGTGCTCCAAATTTTTAGGAACCATATCGTATATAAGTTTGGGGATGCCTCGATGAATTATATTTGATAATGGTACTGTATTCAATAGCACCAAAATCAATAGCTTTGATTGGAGACATAGCATAGATTGGAGATATTCTATCATTTATTATCCAAGGGAAAATGGCTTAACAGAAGCCTTCAACAAAACTCTCATCCATATATTAAAGAAGACACTCGATAATAATAAGCGATAGTGACATTAGCAGTTAGTTGAAGCCTAGCGGGCTTACCGCACCACATACAAAACTTTAACTCAAACTACCCCATTCTCCTTAGTGTATGGGTCCAAGCGTTATCATTAGAGTCCAACTCCCATTAAGGATAAGGGCAAGATCAAATGGAGCAAAATGCCAAATTGAGGTTAGAAGAGCTCAAGGTTTGGAGGAGAGATGCCTCCGCATGCCAAAACCTGAAAGGCAAAATGATTCAAGCTCATAACAAGTTTGTCCATCCTAGAGCTTTTCAAGTAAGAGAGCTTTTTTTAGTTCTAAGGAGACTAATTGTTGTTCGTCGAAAGATGGGAGGGAAGTTTGAACCCACTTGGGAATGCCCTCTTGCCATAGAGAAGGCCTACTAATGAGGATCTTATTAGCCTATAAATTGTAAGGGAGAGCACTTAATGCTTCTAGTCAACTAGCTCTACCTTAAGAAATATTATCCATAAATCTTGTTTGAAAATAATTTTCAATAAAATTTTATTTCATCACAAATTTCATCTCTTCATATTGTTGAGAGACATCTTTGTTTGTGAATCCACCACGATGTATTTAGAATAGGTGTGAGGAACCCAAGAGACATCCAATCCTTTAGTAACACAACCAACATAAACTACACACAACCACATAAAACAAATACATATCTTTTATCTCGGGCTACTTTGATGTGGGATAAAGCTCCTGTGACATTCACTCATTAGCTGCTCTAGGTCGGGCTAACATGCTACCCTGCTAGTGTGTACCCTAGTGGTTTCTTATTTAGAGGATGTAAGTCTATAAGCTTTCTTCTTAACTTGACCATTACAAACTGTCGAGCGCCTTATTAGTTTGGCAGGCCTTACTACGGGGCCAATAAGTTACCTCACGTTAACTTTGTTTAAGATGACGTAAGCCAACACACTTTCTTCTTGAGCTAGCCATCATGCACTGACTGGGTCGAGTATATTTGAGGCTTAGGATAAGTCCCCTATGACTCCTTTCCTTCTGACTACTTCAAGTTTGGGTCTAGTCCTCATACGGGACTCCCCACTTGGTAATCACCCTAGGTCGAGATAGATCTCCGATAACAAACTATTCATGATCATTTCATCTATGAAGATGTAAGTCTACAAGCCTTCTTCTATTGATCATCGAACTGACACACCTTGTATTGGTTAATTCTATGTCGACCGTGATCCACCCAATGGATACACCACTCATGGCAGATGTAAGTCTACAAGCTTTCTCCTGGAGTTGTCCACCGTATACCTACAGACTTTCTTTTATAGGGTCCTAGATAAAGCCCCTAGTGGCACCTCCCCTATAGGCACTCTATTTGGATCACGTCCTTAGCGGCCCCATTTAAACACTTCCTGAGTTACTCTTGGATTGGATAGTCCCCCTTTTCTAGTTTCCACCCATATGGTTAAAGAATCTATCTTGTGGATATGCAGATTCTTCCTTGGTCTAGTAAGTCTGAGATAGGACTAGACTGATATAAGCCCCTTCTCAGTGTGGTCTCTCACACACCGATAGGTTCCACGCAAACATATAAACAAAAAATATATATTTTTGGTTATGGATTAGGAGGACACCCATAGAGGTACCTTTTCCCAAACAGGCATCCTATCTTTAGGGCAGTGTCAACAAAACTCCCTATAGGAATTGCCTGACCACTTTGAGTTGAGATAAGTCCCTGGGCGGCATTCTCTCAATAGTCGCCCTTTGGTCAGGTTTGACTTGTTGTGCCATAAATGAGTCACCTCAGTAGTTGCCTTTGCTTTAGAAGATGTAAGTCTATACACATTCTTCCCGACCGCTGCACAATAGGCACCCTTAGGTTTGATTTATTGTATACAATAAATCACCCAAGCCCCTCTAGCAGATGTAAGTCTATACACTTTCTTCCTAGTACAGTTGTTGCATACTGAAAGATACCCCTTAGGTTTTACCCCACGGTCGGTAGACTATCCCGTTGGATTTGTAAATCTAAGATAGGCCATGGCTGATATAGCCCCTTCTTAGTGAATCCATCACACACCAATAGAGTCCATTTAAATTAAAATGATATCTCTGGATACTCTTGTGTTGAGATAAGTCCCAAATGACACTCTCATGGAAATCATCCTTAGGTTGGACAGTCCTACCTGATGGCGGGTAGACTTTCCATTTGGATTTGTAAACCTGAGATAAGCCAAGGATGATGTAGCCCCTTCTCAGTAGATCCATCTCACACTAACAGGGTCCATGTATTAAATTCACTCTCATCCCTAGCGGATACTTCCCCAAGTAAACCAAATAAATCCATAAATCAAATCCACTTTATTCCCTAGCGGATCCGAGCTCATATCTCCAGTAGAGATACTCTCGACTTCTTTTAAACCAAATCATATCCTCCCTGGGTGGAGCCCCACATCAAATCAAATCAAATTTCTCCTCAATGAGCACAAATAGGTTTAGTCCCCTTACGATATCACAATCATAAATCAAGCCAAATCAAATTCCTATCCCCAGTGGATAATCTGAACTTGTTTCCCTAGTGGAAGGTTCATGCACCCATCCCCGGTGGGTTATAAATCCTAATCCTCAACGGATCTTCTCTCCCCAAATCATATTTGCAATCAAACTCAAACACTTATCATCTCTATGGATAACCTGAACCTGCTTCCCTAGTTGAAGGTTCACATACTCAATCCCTTAGCGGATTCCTCCTCCCTCTCTTATGCCTTTGGCATAAGTTGAGTTGCATTGCACTAAGATCATGATTTTATCTACATCTTGGGTTTAGGGATAGGTCATTTCTGTTAGTGTTTATGATCCTTTGGACGTTATTGATCATCTCGATCAATGATGATACATGAGATGTGCCTTGTCAGTTACACCACACCTATTGGGGGTCCTTTTATTGACCTCATTTTTAGAGTGAGTTCTCAATTTTCTCATCATAGCTCTAGAACTTTTATAGACATTAAGAGCTCATCATTCTTAAGACACTTCTAGTGATTATGTGAACACCTAACCTAAGCCTAGAGACTTAGAAGAGTTAGCCATGGAGATAGGTTATGCCTTAGGGACTTAGGGAAACCTGTCTGTCCTATAGCCTAAACCCAATCCATGCTTTCCTTCTCAAACTAAATCTCAGATTCATACCAAATCTAAACCAAATTTTCAAGACTCATAATCAATCTTATGATCAAATCCAAGCTCAAAATTTTCCATGAACCTTATAATTGAATTCAAAACCCTTTTTAAGCCCTTTGATTTCATCTTATGGACTTAGCCTTAACTAAATTCAAATTAATCAAAATTCATTTATTTTCTCAAAGATCAATTCAATCTCTCAATCATTTATCAAATTCCAATTCAAATCCAACTTTAAATAATTCAATCCCAAAATCAAATCCAAGTTCCAAACTTCTTTCCTAAGCCATATAAACTATTCTCATAAACTTAGGGAAATTTTCACCTAAATTATCCCAAACTTGATTGATTTTCTTATAAATCAATTATTCTTCTTTTATATTCACAAATATAAATGAAATCTATACTCAAATGACCAAAATCAAATCTAAGTTCCAAAATCCCTTCTTAAGCCATATGGACCTACCTCCATAAGCTTAATCAAATTGTAACCCAAATCATTCCAAAATTAATCACTTTTTTTATAAATCAATTATTCCTTCATTTATATTTACAAATATAAATGAGACCCACCTTCCAATGATAAAAATTATATCAAACTAAATTGATTTCCTACTTAGCCTATTTGACCTATATGAATCCAAATGAGCCAAAATCAAACCTAGACCAAGTTGATTGAAACTACTTGAACTAAAACTCTTCAAATCATCATTTGGACCAAACCCAAGCTTTGATTTGATCCAATTTGATCAATTGGTCAACCAACTCAACATGAACCCATGTGAACCCATTTGACCAAATGAAGCCAAAACCCATAAAACTAACTCATGGGACTTTGGTGGCTGACAAAATCAACCCAAACTCAACCTATGTTAGTCCAAAATCAACCTAAACCCATTTGAAGCCAAGCCCAATGCAAATCTTTCATGGATCTTCTCCCCCCATGTGAGATTTTTCCAAATATGGAAAATTCCACCCTCCTTTCACCTTGATAGCCATCCAACTCCAAATGAGGGATCCCTAAGCCTCAGGGCCCACTCTATAAGGAGCAGGACTTGTCATGGACCAAAAGGAGGTGAGCCAACTCCCCACCCATGCAAGCTGAGCAACTAAAGGACCCAAGCAAGGAGATCTCCCTACATCAGGCCTTGAGCCACCTCTCATGAGTTCCTCCAATACATACGAGCCATATGGACTTGATTGGGACCCCTCCTTTGACGGTAAAAAAATAGAAGCCATCCCCCATTTCAGCCAGGAGGTATATCCCCTTCAACAGAAATGATCACTTCAATTTGTGAGAGCTTCCTAACACAAATTCGAACCTCCTTGCAATTCTCAGAGCCATCCCAAGCTTCCCACCTGCGACATTCCCTCTTCCCGTGCAGAACTGAAATAAGAAAGGCTAATTTCAATCCTAACTTCTCCAATATTCCATCTCAATCCAGTTTCTCTTACACACACCCTCTACACACATCGTCAAAGCTATCCAAGCCTTTTCCCAAACTCTCAAGCCGTCAGAGGAGGGACTTCGATCAAAACCAAAGCTCCGAAGCTCGATCCTTGTCCTTCCGAGCTATCCACTTGGAACAAACTTAATTGCTACTCAACAGGGCTTTGTCTCAACTAGTTTAAACTTCCTCAAGCGTGCGAGCCGCTGATCTTATCTTTGGTGAGGTATTTCCATGAAAATCGATCTCTAGCTTAAGTGGTGTTGATCCTATTTGAAGGAAATTTGTATGTGAGTTGATCTCGATCATTGGATGTGTTCGAATTCTATTCCTGATGGTGTGGGTTGATTGTGAAGTTCATCCGAGCTCGGGTGAGCTCAGATCAAATGATCCATGGTGGACAGACATTATTGTTCATTGCTCGCGGGAAGGAGGATCACGCCGTCTATTCTACATGATTGGAATGACATCTCTGATCAAATCACATTAGATCTCCCTTATTTTCTCCTTTTATGTCACGAGTTTGATTAACGCCGACCAAATCGAATCAGTAGATTATCGCCTAATACCGACTCAGATCTAATGTGATAAATAAATAGCCAATCTCATTATGTGGAAAGCGACGGCCGTGCATGCCATGTGGTACCGTTGGGATTAGGCTTAATTAGGGTTATTTAATATATTTTTAAGGCTGAAACTTCCATAATCTATAACTAATTATAGAGAATCTAAAAATATATATATAAATAATGACTTATTTTAAAGGTATTTCATAGGAGAATTTAATAAAAATATTTTCAATTAGTTTTGAATAGTGAACATAGCTTAATTAGGGTTTAATTAAAAACCTAATTAGCTTAATTACTCTCTAATCATGTGATTGATTTCAAAATTTTGAGATTATTTAAGAAGATGACCTCTGCCTCCTCTAATTTTTTTTTGAGATTTATTGCTTGCCAAATTAAGAGAATTAATTAATTAAGCTCTAATTACTCTCATAATTTAAGTAATGTTTAATTAATCATGTGAACAATAATGAATTAGTTAATTATGTGATTAATGTTCCTTAACAGTGGGTGAACTCAGGAGATAAGATTAGGGCCTCTTTCCTAATTTATTTCCCTAAGTTCATTTTCATTAATTAAATTAAATAAAGCTTAATCAATTAATCAATGTAATCAGATAGAATCTTAATTAATTGATCCTTGGGTAGAGCTTTAGGTGTTTAATAACCTAAAAAGAGTTAATGAAATTATGGTTAGCTCATATGTGTGAGAAAACTCTAAAAGTAATTAAGTGAGTATATTAAGTTTAATTAATTAATGATTGTGAGATAATTGCATTATGCCCCTTTCATTTCATAAGACCATTGCCATTTACTTTTGAATTCATTTACATATTACATTAGCACATAATCATTTAATTAATTATCTTAAGATAACATAGGTAAGGGTTAATTCATTGATTTAATTCACACCTTAACCTAATTAATCTATAAAATCAATCTAATTGATTTTCATTAAATCAAATTAACTCACACATGGGGAATGAGATTAGGATTAGCAAACCTTTCTCACATTTCCTAAATCAAATCAAATATGAAATTAAAAATGACATTAAGAAACTTTGGTTTATTTTAAATGAATTTATTTACTATGATTGTCCTTAGAATTAGTTAGATTGAATTAAATCATGTGCTTATATCCCTTTATTTCTTTCCAATCATATTAAATGTTGTATGTCACTTGTGATCATGCATTCATCCTTTTCCAAAATTAATTAAATAAATGATTTCCTTTATGTCAAGCTTTCACATGTTGGTTTAAATTAATATATGTGTGGCTATTATCATTATTAAATCCAAATCTATTTTCCAAAACTTATAAATGAATTATTATATATGATATAAATGCTAGTTATAAATACACATGAGATGTATGCGATTAAAGCTTAAGTGTATGAAGTGAAGTTTCTTTTCTTTCATTCATGCATTGATTTATATAAGCGAGAATGTTAATGGGAATATAGCATGGATATCCCGGGAATATGAGGCTTTAGTTAGCCCCAAGGTAGTCATCTGATTACCTCATTTCCCTGGTTTAATAATGGCACGTACTCCATTTGATTTTATTCTTATGTATTTCAATATTAGAATTTGGATAAGACTCCACTCCATATGCATAAATGTTTCAATCAAATAAAAATATAACTTTTGCATGGTTTTCCTTCCTCTGTTTATGTATACATACATATGTATTTGAGAAAAGCAAATATTTAGTCTGTACATCCCGGGAATACGAAGCTTTATATAGCCCTAAGGAAGTCATTTCATTACCTCACTTCCATGGTTAATAATGTCATGTACTAGTTTATGTCTCTTATACATGTGTGTGTGTATTTAATTATGAAATTAGAACCCATTATCTTTTTATCAAAAAATCCATGCATTCATGAATGATTAAGTTGTTTGATTAATTAATCATATGACTTGGAGCTCTCTTTCTTATGTTCATGTATGCATATTTACATATGATTGAATATAATGGGTATATAGTTTGGACATCCCAGGAACACGAAGTTTTAGCCAGCCTAAAGGAGGTCATTTGATTACCTCACTTCCATGGTTAACAATGACACGTACCTATTTAATTTCATTCCTATGTATTTTTGTATAAGAGTTTAGATAGAGCTTTAAATTAATATGATAAAATAATTCAATCAAATGAAACATTTAAATTCTAAAAATACATGTTTACATCCATCATTTAAGTGTGCTAAGACATAATGCATGTATATGTATGCTTAAGGTTTGATCATGTGCATGTTAGATATGATGAGAAGAAATGAATGAATATGTGTCATGTGATAGTAATTAATTCCAATTAATCTTAAGATGCTTTTCTTATTGAATAAATTTATTTAAAGTGAACATAAACTTAGGATTAATTTAAAATATGTAATAAGCCATTCATTGAAGAGAATTGATTAATTAACATGCTTTAAATGTGGCCTAAAGTATGAATAAAAGAGAGTGATCCTCTCCTTTTCTTTTTCTTTATAACACTTAATTGTTAAGTGTAAATTAAATGGAACAAAAGAAAATATTAAGTAAAACTTGCAAATCAATTAAGTTACTTAAAGTGAAACCATCCTTTATAATTAAATCCTTTCATACTTAGAAAATCACAACAAAGCCTAGTTAAGGTATACCACACAAACACTAATACACACACTTTAGAATTAAGTCACCACTTTTAGCTTTATGTTAGGGCAGTGCATTGAATGTTTGATTTTATGATATATTATCAGATTTGATAGTGTATGCTTCAGATGACAGGTCATGATTAGCCTAATCATATTTTGTACAGAAGATTGTGTTTAAAGGGTGCTTAAAATAAATATAAATATAGGTTGCTTAACCTTTAAGAATAATCTAAATTATGACAGGTGGGCTTGGTTACCTATGTGTAGGGTGCTAAGTCCAAATTATTCATATAACTACTTAAGTTGTATGGTGTATTTAGCTAACACTTATTTTATAGGTGTGTTTAGATTTACTTTTTTTTATTTTTAATATAATTATGCATTAAGAATTAGGATTAGTGTTATGGGGGATTAGGATGAGCAGTGGCTAAAAGGTTTTGTCTTGGGAGGCCCTATGATACCTTTTGAAGCAAATGCATCCAAATGGAGAAATAAAGGAGATATGAAGAATGGAGATAAGAAGATCCCCATAGCATTTATTCATTTGTAAAGTTATAACTATTCTTTCATAAACTGAGATGTATAAAGGTAGAGCTCGACTACCCATTTTCTCTTTTTGGGTTGTACGACGACGATAAACGATCTTTTATTCTTTTGTGTTAGATTTATAAACTATTTGGTGTTATGTTTAAGTTACGTAATAGAAACAACATGCCTCTTCTTAGTTTCTTACTTGCATGGTGATTTATTTGTGGCCTAGATATGATTAGGCTCTCAGGAAAAAAATAAATTTTCTACCTCAACTACAACTCATAATTAAATTTTCTATATATCTCATAATTTCACATAAAGCCTAGACATTAAATCAAGATAATTAAAAGATTTAGCAACCCCTTAGCTGAATGATTGTATGTTTAAGATCATGTATCCATATTGCTTCACTATTGCAAAGAGAGGGTTTTCATCCTTGCACGATAGGGGAAGACTTGACCTTTAAGGGTCTCCTCTATGATGGAAAATACCTCTTTGTCTCTGATTTAACTAATAACATCATTTCATCATATATTTAGATATTTAAAAAATCCTATGGCCTTTGTCAAAATAAAGAGTCAAAAATCAAATAAAAATTGAAAAATATTTGCATTAAACTAAGTCATGGCTCATACTACTCATTCACTAGTCTCTTAGGGAGTGAGTTTAAGGATTTTAGTTTTTTTCTAAATAATAATAACCTAACTATCTTACAAAATAATATGACTTGTCTATATGGCTTTAAAACATAGGAGGAGTTAGCTGGCTGTCACTCTAGGTAGTTATAAGTCCAGCAGTTGGGTGGTTTTCTCTTACTTGTGGGGGTAAACCATATACCCATCTTTAATTAGATTTAGACGTTTTGGCCCTTGCTAAAGCTCCCTTGCTTTAGGATCTGAGGTTACTATTTTCTTCGGGCTACAAGCATAAATCCTCACCTCTTAGGCATTTTCACAATCTTGTGTTGTCGGATTATAGCCCTAACAATCTAATAAAAATCAACTTAAATAAATAAATCTCCTCAATTTCTAACATATAAAACCCAACCATAGAATAGGTTGGAGTGCTCACTAGGTTTCCTAGTATCATGAACATTCCCTACTTATCTCCTTTGATTTTGATAATAAGTCTCTCCTTTTGATCTATGCCATTTAATTTTCTAATATAACCAATTTATTTATAGTACTAGCTTTGAAATCTTTAGAGACAACAATTATCTACTTTGATTGAGAGTATTCTTATAGAACTCACCTTCCTTAGGATGTAATTAACTATAGGGGCTTTTCCCTATAGGGAACTTTAGAACCCGGTTTAATATAAACCCTACTTTATTCATCAATGTAAAGTAGGAGAAAAATCTTTGGTATATTTGAAGACCCATCATGCCTTAGAAGTCCTTATTAGGTGAGCAAGTCCATTATTGGGTGGTGATTTCTATCTTTCGAGATAGTGCACTATTCCTTAATGTTATACCTGATCACCTCAATAAGTACACCCTCAAATCTGCATGGTGTCCCCCATACACATTCAAAAAATAAACACCATAGCGGTGGAGTCAAAATGTGCAAGAAAATATAAGAAATAAGAAGCATGATTAAAACTTAGTTTAGATGTGAAAACTCAGAGAATTGGAAAAGATATAAAGTGGCCCGTAAAAATTCTAAGAAAGCAATATATTATGCAAGAAATTTAGCTTTTAGTGATTTATACAATAGATTGGATACCAAAGAAGGTGAAAGATGTATGTAAAAATTAGCCAACAAAAGAGATAAGGGAAGTAAAGATCTAGTTCAAGTGAGGTGTATTAAGAATGAAAATCATAAAGTGCTTTTCTTAGAAAAGGATATTGAAAATAGGTGGATGAGGTATTTTGATAAACTTTTTAATGAAGGATCTGGAAATACGATTGATTTTAGCAACCTTAATACCATAAACAAAAATAAAAAATTTTGTTTTTATCATTATATTAGTAAATTTGAAGTTAGAGAAGCTTAAAGAAAATGAAATGTGAAAAAATAGTAGGACCTCATGATATTCCAATATAAGTGAGGAAATGTTTATGAGATCAAGGAATTTCTTGGCTTACAAATCTTTTTAATAGTATTTTAAAGACAAAAGATGCCAAATCAGTGTAGAAAGAGTTTATTGGTTCTTATATTTAAGAAAAAAGGTGATGCACAAGGGTGTGCAAATTATAGAGGAATTATGTTAATATGTAATACATTAAAATTATAGGAGAGAGTAATTGAGCATAGGTTACTATATGATACAAAAGTTTCTTACAAACATTTTGGTTTCATGCTAGGTAGATCTACTATAGATGATATACATTTGTTAAGAGGTTTGATGGAGAAGTATAGAGAAAGTAAGGAAGATCTACATATGATATTTATTGATTTAGAGATAGCTTATGATAAAGTTTCAAGAGATGTTCTTTGGAGAGTGTTGACCTCACTTTTGGAGCGAGTTCTCAACCTCCTCTTCTTAGACTTAAGATTCTTCTAGACACTAAGACTTCCTCAATCATAAGACACTTATAGTGATTAGGTGAACACTTAACCTAAGCGTAGAGACTTAGAAGGATTAATCATAGGATTATACCATGCCTTAGAGACTTAGGTAAAATTACCTACCCTATAGCTTAAACCCAATCCATGTGCACCTTCTTAAATTTAATTCAAATCCAAATTTCTAACCAAACCTTAACCTCAATTTTAAATCTAAATCCAAATTCCAAATCAAATGATTGAAACCCATAATCAAATCCAAAATCAAAATTCTCCTAAAGCCTTATAATTGAATTCCATAGACTTAGCCAAATCTCCACCCAATTCAACCCAAATTTGATTGATCTCCTCATGAATCATTTATATCTTCATTTATATTCACAAGTATAAATGAGATATAAACTCAAATAGCCAAAATAAAATCAAACTAAATCCAAATCCAACCAAGACCTCTCTTAAGTCATATGGACCTACTTTTATTAGCTTAACTAAATCTTAACCCAAATCAACCCAAAATCAATTTATTTCTTTATAAATCAATTATCCCTTCATTTATATTCACAAATATAAATGAAACCCCCATTCCAATGATCAAAACTAAATCAAACTAAATTGATTTTCTACTTAAGCCCATTTGACCTTCCTCCATGAGCTTAGTCAAATTTGCTTCCAAATCACTCCAAACTCAAGTTATTTTCTCATAAATAATTTGTATCTTCATTTATATTCACAAATATAAATGAAATATAAATTCACATGACCAAAACCAAGTCCAAAATCAAGTCAAAATCCAATTTAAGCCCTTTAAGCCAATTCCTTGAACTTGGCTAAATCCTATCCAAATCAAATCAAAATCAATGTTTTTTCTTCAATCAATCATTCCTTCAATCATATATCCAAATATAAATGAAACCTACAATCATCAAGCCAAATTCAAGTTAACACAAGTCAAGCCCAACTTAGCCCTTTTGGTTTGAAAATTCCAAATGAACCAAAACCAATCATAGCCCAAATTGATTGCAGTTGAATTTATATTTCAATCCTAAACTCATGTATAAATCAAACTAAACCTTAATCAAACTAAAACCAAGCCGATTGACCCACTTAGGTCCACATGACCCAAAGCGGCCTAAAGGACCTTTTTGAGCTGAGTTCTAATCCAATCCAAATTGAATTAAACTAAACCCATCCAAGCCTCATATCATGATCAATAATCACCCTAGAGTGATCAATTGCCTTGAATTGGGTCAAACCAAGTCATCTTGGTCATTTGACTAAGTCAACCCTTAGCCCAAATGGAACCCAAACTAGCCAAAACTCACCAGACACCAAATTGATTGAAACCATTAATCCACACCAACCCATAATCAAGGTTTGAACATAATTTGATCATCAATTGAGCCAAACCAAATCCAATTGACCATTTGACCCAAGTTGACCCAAATTGACCTAAAAGGCCAAAATAGGTCAAATCATGATTCAACCCAAATTGATTGCAACCAATGGCTCAAGTTCATTCTAAATTGATTATTGAACTTGACCAAAGTCATAATTGAGCCCAACTTGATCAATTGGTCAACCTAACCCAACATAGCCTAAATTGACCTAAAGGATCATATTGGCCAAAATCCAAATTAAATCTAAATTGATTCAAATCAAAGCCTACAATCATTTTCAATTAACCAATTAAACTTTAACCAACACCCAACCCAAGCCAATTTGGCCAATTTGGTCAAATGATCAACTTGACCCATTTGACCTATATGAATCTAAATGAACCAAAATTAAACCTAGGCCAAATTGATTGAAACCAATTGAACCAATGCACTCTAAATGGGCATGTGAACTTGACCCAACCCTTGGTTTGACTCAATTTGACAAATTGGTCAACTTGACCCAACCTAACCCAATTTGACCTAAATAGGTCAAATTAAGTCAAATCAAACCAAATGAACTCCAAATCACTTGAAATTTGGGCTAGCCTACTTTTGACTCATCTCAAATCTATCCAAATTAAATCCAATGACAAATGACCACTTTACCCTAAGGTCAAGGGCATCCCATGAGACAAATCACCTAAACATTTGGTCATTTCCTCCTCTTGGTCACTTGGCACCCATCCATTAGTCCACTTAGGCACCAAGGGCACTGGCTAACTTGACCTAGGGGTTGGTTGGGTTGGCCATAACCCATGGGAGGTGAAATCATCTCCCCATTTCTATTGAAACACTTGGCAAGCAAGGACTCCTCACTCCCCTTACCTTGGCTATATTCTCACACCCTCCTCCACTCAAGTGAAGCTAGCTAAGGTGATTCCCTACCCAAATCGAGCTCCCCTTGGAATCCATTGGATCAAAATGACCAAATCAGCCATTGTCATCCAATCCTTGGATTGAGGGGGGTATACTCCTGTCATTCTCACTCAGATCTAGAGACTTTTACTCGATTCATCCCTAGCATCCATAGTACTCCTCCCCAGACAGATTTCCAAGGTTCCCGAGCTCCCCAAATTTTCTCCTTCTCGATTTTATGAAAAATCAAAATAGGGGAGGACACCTCTGATTCTCATTTGCTCAAACCTCCACCAAAGTGCAATTAACTTTACACACACCTTCCTTGGAGCTAGACGAGCAAAAATGATCATTTCCCGATGCCTCTGATCGTCAGAAGTGGGAGTTCGATCAAAGCGATCACCTACACATAGTGCATTGGCCTTACGAGAAAACTACACCAAATCAAAGCTGATGCCGCTCAACAGGGCTTTGTCTCTACCATACGAAGGTTCCTTAATCATTGGAACTATCAGTCATAAGCTCTGGTGAGGTATGCCATTGAAATTGATCCTTAGCTCAAAATGGTTTGGTCCTTTTATGAAGAAAAGTTGCATGTTGTGAGATTTCCACCGTTGTATCTCTTTGTTTTGCTTCCTAGAAGGTGTGGGATAGATTTGATCTTCATTTGAGCTTGGGTGAGCTCGAATCGAGCAATGAATGATGAGTAGTTTTTGTCTCTCGCCACTCGAGAAGAGATAGATCACGGACCGTCCATTCTGCGAGATCATAACAAATGATCCTAATCAAATCATGCTAGATACATCTAGTTAATCTTTATTAACTATAGCTTTGATCACGGTCATCCGATCTCAAATGGGATGGCTCACATGAAATTGCATCCCGCCACCGGTTAAGTTTGCCCGAGGATGTGACAACTTAAATAACAAATCCCGTGGTGCTACGTGAAAAGCACGCTACGTCAGCGCGCCATGTGGCACTGGTGGGATTAAGGTTAATTAAGGCCAATTAATTTAATTTTAATTACTAAAACTTTATAAATTCACCACAAATTGTAGAAAAATAAAAAAAATATAAATAAATACTCATTTTAAAGGTATTTCAGAGGAGAATTTAATAAAAATATTCCCATTTGATTATGAATAGTAATTAAGGCTTAATTTAGGTTTCATTGAGAACTTAATTAGCTTAATTACTCCCTAATTACCCAAATAATTAATTTCAAACTTTCTGAGATTGATTAATGGGATGAGCTTTGTCTCCCATAAATTTCTTGGGATTTATTGCTTGGTTAATTAAGAAAATTGCTTGCCTTAGCCCTAATTATTTTCTTAATTAATTAGGTGATTAATTAACATTTTAAATAGCAAGGAAACCATTAATTAAGCTTGCTAATTATTGTTGAACAGTGAATGGGCATGGAAAATGAGATTGGGATCTCTTTCCCATTCTTTTCCCTAAGTTCATTTCACTTGACTTGAAATTAATTAATTTGAGATTAATTAATGGTTTAATTCATTAATTAAATGGTTTAATTAATGAAATTAAAATAATAATCACTCCAGATCTCATCTAATTAAGTTTCTTGGGTAGACTCTTAGGTGTTCAATAACAAGAGAATCAAAGGAAATTAGCTATTATGTAGAGAATTATAAGAGTACTTAATTAAGTCCTTTAGCTTAATTAACTATTAATTGTGAGCCAATTGCATTAGACCCCTTTCATTTCTTAGGATCATTATTGATTTAATTTCTAATGCATATGCATATCATATTGTCTCACAATTACTTGGGTAAATATGTTAAGGTGATAGAGGAAAGGGGTAACTAATGATCTTAACTCATATTGCAACCTAATTAATCTAAAAAATCAACTTATTTTTTTTCCATTGAACCAAATTGATTAACCAATATGAAAATGGGTTAGGAGCAACAAATGATTAAATCTCCACTCTTCTTTAAATCAAATCAAACATTCAAAAATAACTTAATAAGAAGGTTTGGTTTACTTTAAATGATTGTATTTGATATGATTGTCCATGAGAATTAGTTTGATTGAATGAAGCATGTATTTTATGTCTTATTATTCCTTTCCAATCATATTAAATGATGTGTGTCATGTGGTTCCATGCATTCATGTTTTCAAAATGTTTAAACTTAAATGAGTTTTCTTTATGTCAAGCTTGCATGTGTTGATTAACCTATGAATATGTGTGGCTCTTATCACTATTAAGTAAAAATCTATTTTCAAAAATATATAAATAAACTATAATATTTGGAGTTATAATAGTTTTACATATTTATAAGCTTGCATGTGTCTATAGCTTAGAACATGTGATATGAAGTTCTCTTTCTTTAGTCTACATGGATTTACATAAAGTTTGGATGTTAACAAGTGTATAGTCCATTTGAAAAGGACACAATATTTGTTTGAATTTAGTCCTATGTATCTCTATGTTAGAATTTAGATAGAACTTTAGCAAACATGTATAAATAATTCAATTGAAAGAAATAAAACTTTTGCATGATTTTTTTCATTCTTGTAGTCATTTGTTCATTCATGTGTATTTAAGAATAGTAGGTATATCTAGTCTGGACATTCTAGGAATGTAAAGCTCTAAGAAAGCCCAAGGAGGTCTTTACTTCACTCCCCTGGTTAATAATGGCAAGTATCCACTTAAAACTTTTATGTGCTTGTATGTGCATTTAGATAATGAATGAAAATCTTCTTTTCAACTTAATGAAATTTTTGCATGATTTTCTATTCTTGTAGTCACTTGTACATTCATGTGTATTTAAGAATAGTTGGTATATCAAGTTTGGACAATCTGGGGATGCAAGACTTTAAGTAGCCCTAAGGAGGTCTTTACCTCACTCCCCTGGTTTAATAAATGAAGTACTTGCTTAAAACTTCTATATACTTGAATGTGCATTTAGCTAATAAGTAAAAACCTCACTTTTTACAAAATACACATATGCATCTTTGATTAAAAGCATGCTAAAGGAAATATGTTGCATATATAGTTATACTTAGAATTAAGTCATATGCATGCTGCATGTGATGGAAAGGAATAAATTGATATATGTCATATGATAGTAATTCAATTAAGTTAATCCTAAGATGCCTTTCATGTTGAATAGGATCATTTAAAGTGAACCTAAATTTAGGATTGTTTTAAAATGTGTAATAAACCATTCACTAAAGAGAATTAAATTAAATTAATTTGCTTTAGAAAGTGGTTTAAGGTAAGGATGAATGAGGACAACCTCTTTTCTTTTCTTTACAACACTTTGTTTCTAAGTGTAGGTCATATGAAACAAAAGAAAACACAAACTAAAACTTGCAAATTAAATAAAGCACTTGAAATGAAATCACCCTTTAAATTGAATCTTTCTACACTTAGAAAATCTTAACTCTAATGCTTAGCAAGACATACCACACAAGCCTTAACACACACATTAGAATTAAGTCACTACTTCTAGCTTTATGTTAGGGCGGTGTTTGGTTTGATGTATATTTTATTTTGTGACGTAATATTTTAGACTGGATATTAGGGTGTATATTTTGTAGACTGGATGGTAGGCCGTGATTAGCCTAATCATATTTTCTACAGGGGATTATGCTTAAGGGGTCGCTAAAAAATAAGTATAAATGCTCTCTTTCCAGGTTGCTGATAACATTCTTCTTGTTAATAAGACTAGAGAGGGAGTCCAAGAGAAACTTGAATTATGGAGGTCAGCCTTAGAGTCTAAAGGTTTTCATTTAAGTATATCTAAAATTGAATCTATAGAGTGTAATTTTAGTTGTAGAACTTCTAGTGGTAGTGTTGTGACATTGGGTGAACATGTCATTAAAACGAGCAAGCGATTCAAATGTCTAGGCTATATTGTTCAAAATGATGGCGAAATAGATGGAGATGTTATTAGTAGAATTCAAGTTGGATGGTTGAAGTGGAGAATGCATTTGGCTTGTTGTGTAATATAAAAGTTCTGCTTAAACTTAAGAGAAAATTTTATAAGATGGTGGTAAGACCTGCAATGATTTATGGTGTAAAATGTTGGCCAATAAAAGAGAAGCATAAGACTAAGCTAAGTGTTGCAGAGATGAGGATGCTCAGGTGGATGAGTTGCTTTACTCTTAGATATAAAATGCAAAATGAGTATGTTTGAGAAAAAGTTGGAGTAGCTGTAGTGGCAGATAAAATTAGAGAGAGCGCCTTAGATGGTTTGGCTACATAAAGCGTCGGCCGTCTGATGACCCGATTAGGAGAGTAGATGCATTAGATTTTCCTTATGTTAAGAAAGGTAGAGGTAGGCCTAAAAATACTTGGTTAAGATGTATAAAAAATGACCTTATATGAGAATTTGACACATAATAGGACACAATGGAGGCAAAGGATTTATGTAGCCGACACCACTTAGTGGGTTAAGGCTTATTGTTATTGTTGTTGTTATATTTTAATCGAGTAATTAAATTACATGGTTTGACTAGACTACTTGTTTATGATCTTGAAATAAAACTTCCATGTTATTTCTTGAAACTCTTTGGAAGTTTGGGAACACGATTTAAATTTTCAATTACTTATTAGTACAAACTAATGGTTTAATTGAAGTGGAAAATAAAAACTTAATATATCTATTATGTTGCTTGATAACTGTTTATGCATTTAGGTGAGGTTTGATTTTGCTTGCAGTTGAGCTTGTATACAATTAATCTATTAATATGTCTATTGATATGAGGCCATTTTGAGATTGTTGCAAGATATCGATGTAGAAAGCTATCTATCTATCTTTTATTCTATCCCTACAAAATTCTAGATCTAATGGATGCACAACACATACATGGTCCACATGATGATATTCGTAGAAAATTGGTTTCTCATCATAATAATTACATGTTTTTTGCTATTGTAAATAGTAGCTATATGAAATATAAGCTTAATGATAGATTTGTGATGCATTTAAATCTAATTAGGCCATCATCTAGAACCTTTAAGATGTTGAATGCAAGGAAATTAAGGCCATTTAAAATTGTACAAGACATTAGAACTAATGCTTACAAATTAGAATTTTAAAGAAATTTTGGTATAAATCCAATATTTCATTAGACTTTATTTCATGAATTTATGGTTAATTCTTTGGATTCTATTCTCTTCCCATATCTTTCTTGTTAGTTCACATCTAATTCACTATCAAATATTTCTATATAGTTTATTCATGTGGCTATTCTAGATAATGAGATTGTGTCTATTTTTATAAGTGTGTTTCATTGATGAGACATACATGACCTATGATGACTTATAAATCATTTTATGGGAGGCTCAAAACTTATGTTTATATTTATTTGATGAGTATTAAATGCTAAATTTGTTAGAGTTGAATTCATCAAAGTCAAGCATATTTGATGAACATCCATGTGTTTATTTATCATAAGTTTCACATCAAACATTACTTTTGTGTTGTTTATATTTCAATATCTGGCTTATTTCATTAGTTTATTTTATTTCTTTGTGTTTGGTGCGAAGATAGTGGTGATGATAGAGAAGTGTTGTAGCTAAGGAAGTTATTTCATAACTTGGAGATTATTTTATGTAATTGACATGATTTCAATCTTGATTTGGGTTAGAGTAATTTTTTGACAGAATTGAAGACAAGCTATTTTGGACCTAAATCAACTACTTGTAGGAATGGTTCATGGTTGAACTGGTCAGATCGGCTGGTTTGATATGATTTTTAAAACTATAATTGGTTATATATCAATCTCATCTATTAGATTAGGCTATGATGAGTCTATAACAAGTGATTTGAATAATTTATAATTTTTTGTTTGAATAAAATTTCTCTTTTATATTCAATTTTGTAAGTGTATGTTAGATGTGTGATTCTTTGAATGTTATACAATTGTGATTACCTGATTTCAGGGGCAATCTATCTCATTTTGACTCGAGGCTTGATTTTTCTGTGTTAGTAATTTCATTCGCTGTCTATTTTTTCTACTAATAATTTTTTATTGGCTAGTTTAGTGATTTTTTACTTGGTAAAAATGATAAGTCATAAATCTGATTTTGTGGTAATTAATTCATTTTATTCGTTTTTATTTCTTTTCAGATTCATTCTGAAATTCTCAAATGTTTAAATAAAAGAAAGTGAGCTGTTGATTGATAAATACTACCTCAAAAATTTCCTTTGCATGAAACATACTAAGCATCATGTTAATTGCATCACCCCCATAACTCTCTAGTCATCCACCATCAGGTACGCCATTAAATGATGGAAGAAGCAGGTACTCTATCCATATTGATTCCAACGAGGACAAATTGTCTATTAACTATCTTGAAAGGTTTATATAATATCCATGAACCAAACAGCAATTGTCTGACTACTAAGTGATATAGTGCTTGATTAAAAGCTCATCATAGTATAGTTTTTCTCATGCTACTTTTCAAAAAAAGCTGTCACCTTTCATCTCAAGAACATGAACTGAAACTTTTCAATTCACATGCGCAGTTTCATTCTTCTATATCAAAATATGATTTATTTCATGCAACATGAACTTTATAGAAGTGTTTTATAGTCTATAGTAATATAATAATTGTGAAAGAGTGATGCCATATTAACTGCTGCGGTTCTGAAACTGTTATTGATGAGGTTGTTGAATTGGGTGTGAGATAGAATCGTATATTCACCGCCTCTAGGCCATGAAAGATAAACCGAAGTTCGATCTGCGGAGATGCCGAATGAATATAAAGTAAGTGGGACTTAACGTCAAATAAAAGCCCCATGGGATTAATCAACGATATCCTCACCCACAAGATGAGTGGGGTGTTGGGTGGATACCCATTCGAAAAAAAAAAAATTCAGAGAAGGCACAACAGACATTAATATCAGTATTTAAAGTTTCCTCACAGAGAAACTTTCCTTCCAAATTTGTATTTTTATTTCCCTTTCTCGGCCATGGCACATGACATTTGCTTAGATGTAACCTTCTGCCATTATACTGCTCGGTCTCTGGTAGTTGACTCTACTGCTTGGTGTCTTTATTAGTTATGGGGACTTTATTGCTGGTGGTGGAAAGGAAGGGGAAGAGATGAATGAGAGAATTGAGGCAGCGCAGTTGGAAGATAAATGCCCTCATTAAAGTCTTTACTGTCATTCTTGTTAACTCATTTCTGTGATTTTTTTTTTTCAGTATTCATATTCAAAATGCAGTGCAGATTAATCAGTAGTTGACTAAATTTCTGATTGAGTTGACTTTTCCAATGGTGATAGTTGAGTGTGGATTTTGTTGAGCTGATGCAGTTTCTGTAGAGCTGCTGTTGTAGGATCCCAATGGCCTGATTCAGTTTGGGTCGTTGGGATTCCATCTACTTTGATTTTGAAAAATTTTAAGGTAACGGTTGAGAATTCACACCCGACTATTTGCGGGTGACACATGGATAGATGAAACCTAACAGTAAGAACAGAGAAAAAGAAAACTAGAGAAAAATAAACCGGAGATTTTGACTAAATTTTTTTAAAGAAAGTATCAATTGATGTGACTTGAATATTTGTTAAGCACATTTTCTTAGTTATCTATTTATTTATTTATTTATTAAAATATTGAGCTATTTTCACGATAAAATTACACACCCATATGTTCCTAACTTCAATCTCGAGCTTCTGAGCAAGAAACAGTACCTTGATCAGCAGGCTGAGGCGCAAAATACATTTTAGTATTGATATGACACTTAAAATATCACTATAAAGATTTAATCTCAAAACAAAACATCCTAATAAAACTAAGGTGAGAACTTAAAATATCATTAAACTGAGAAGCTAAATCTCTAAATAACACTTAAACATAGAATAGCTAAATCGAGCTGCCTCAATGAGCGGATCTAAGCCCAAGATCTCATAATTCGACCATTTGAGCATTCAAATACTTAAAATACATCAAATGATCAAATGAATCATTTTGAGTCGATGGAGTGAGTTGGTATGTTTTAAGAAATATCACTCCTCCAATCTATAAATAAATTTCTCATTCTTCACATGAGGAGACCAAGAAAGAAGAGCTTAAAATCTTGCAAAATCGTGCACCACTCGTGACCATGTCCCCGTGTGCCGCCACCACCGGTCATGCTGGTTATCACGTCGCTGACCGCTGCTGATGACTATCGCCATACCGCCGCTGATTATCATGGCCATCTCGCTATCCCGGTAATACGAATTAACCACTGCAATCTGTTGTTGGCTGCCACAAGCTAACCGCGCTATCGTTTATCACTATCAATCTCGCTGCATTAACCATCAGTTTATCTGACCACTGCGTATTACCGCCGCCACCATCGTTGCATTCTTTGCATATCGCCGTGACAGCCAAATTATCGCTGACCATTTCGCTGGTCACCACCGACGATTTCCATCGTTTCCGGCCGAATTTATTTTCACTCATCATCTACTATATAAGAATCTTATAATTTCTAAGATAGATATAACAATTGCATTATTTATTATCTTCATCCCAAATCAATTTTAAGATGTAAACTTTATTCTAAATATTTTCTAGTACGCAATAAGCATTATAATTATGTGATAAGAATTAAAATGCTCAATATAAAAACATCTAAAATTTAGATGTCAATTAATCCAGTTAGTAAGAATCTTAAAAGTTGTTGTGAAGACCTTGAATGTAATTCTCATACATCATATTAGAGCTTTACTTTATAGATTTAGGTGAGAGAAAAAAAAAACTTGATTAATTTCATGTAGAGGGCGAGATCATTTGAGGTAGGCTTCACTCTAACTTTTAAAGTGAGTTCAATATAGAGTTCTTTTTACAATGTAAATAGCGAGTGCAATAGTGGGTGACTAAATCTAAGTATTTTAATGGCTTAAGATGCCGAGTTTCATGGGGTTATTGATAACTTAGAGGTGAGTTGATCTAGGCGACTTTAATAGCATGCATCTTTGGGCAACCAATTAATTGGTTCAAGTGTAGGTCGATTTGGATGAATCAAGTTTATAATTGTGATATGCTTTTGTTTAATTTAATCCTTGTGATAGTAGGTGCAAGAACAATGAAAGAGGAATTAGGAGATTATTTCATATTTGTGGGGCTACAAAACCCATGTATCTAGTAAAATAAATGTATGATTCTCCAAATAATTAGATTAAGAGTGAAATGCATATACATAGAGAGAGAGAGAGAGAGAGAGAGAGAGAGAGGGATTTTATTTCAAATCATTTAAATTTAAATTAGCTTAAGTCTAATTTGAATTGGATATTAATGGACATGAGATTTATTAGCTTAAGCAAAGCTGACTCATGAGCCCACTTGAAGAGCTGAGTTTGATGAGCTAACAAATCAAAATTGAGTTAGACAATTTGATTTGTTAGCCTTGTGAGCTAACCTCTTAAAAAAAATTTATTAATATAAAATAATTTTAAAATATATTATAATTCAATTCTTTAATATTTTAATTTAAGGAATAAAATAATATAACAATTTCTTAAATTAAAATTTTAATAAGCCTGTTCAAACTCGTGGAACGGAGCTCGAGCTACAATTCAAACTCAAATTAATTAATTAAGCTCAAACTATACGTCTCGAGTTTTACTCGATTAGTTTATCCACCATAATAATGTTTCCATTATTTTCTTTTAATAGTGCAAAAATATATAATATTAGAATATATAATTATATATATATATATATATATATTAAAAAAACGTTATAGTATATCTCATATTGATTTAAAATACGTTTTAGATGCTTCCCTTGCACAAGGGATGATTGAACCTACTGCAAATTACCATCATCAAAAAATAATGTTTGTTTAAATGAAAATACTGTATTATCATTTTCTTCTTATTTTTAAAAATATAATAAAAATTAAGAAAATGGCCTTAAAGGCAGTAAAAGCACAATAATACAATCAGAAAATCTTTTCAACTATTTTAGATACGATAATGTACAGTGGCTAACAGAATTTTTGGGCCATACAGTAAACTTAAATTGGGCTAATCCAATTAAATTTAGCCTGCTTAGCCTATAGGCCCATTTTTGAGGCCTACCCGTTCAAAACCGCTAAGCCTATTTTAAATATAAAATCTATGAATGTTTGTAAATTCAGTTTCCACTAGAAAGCCACTAATCATAAACACTCCTTTCTCAACACATGAATTATCTATTTTGAAGCTAACTTCAATAAAAATCTAGTTCATAAAAAATAGAGATTTTGTTTCAATTAAATATATATATATATATATATATATATATATATATATATATATATATATATATATATATATATATAAGTTTCATAGTCAATTTTATTTACTACTTGACATATTTGATTAAGTCTTGATTTAAAAAAATAATAATAAATTAAGATTAATATTTCAAAAACCTTGTCCAACATTGGCCTTGATGTGTTAGGTCTGTTGAATCTTGATCCTTGAAATGGTTAGATTAATTAGATGTCATAATGCTCTTGTTTTAATAAATAATGGTAGCATTCATAATTTTAATCCTAAAAACCTTTGCAAAATGTCTATGATTTATAGATTATTCTACTAAAAAAATGATTATATTGGCAACAAAAAATATTTATCATGTGTATATAAGTGTTAAACATCTATCTCTTGGAGTCATCAATTTATGTTAGACTAATTCATTTAAGCCATTAATGGTGCTAATATAGTCCTTGCCATGCATGAGCTATAAACTTTGGGACAATTTTGCATGACTACAAAAGCATACAATGCAATTTTCATGGCATATTAAAATCTTAACATTGCACGGAGAGCCACAAATTTCATCGAAACCTATCATGCTTCATCCATTGCAAGCATTCATATATAATAGTATAATTAATATTATCAGTGATTTTTTGGATGTTATTAATTAATCCTTCATTAAAATTAAAAGAATGATGGAAATGGGTGATTATATGTGAATTAGGGAGCTTTGAATGTAATCACAACCAAAGATAAGTTTTTGATTCACTTTAAATTCTTGGCAACTCATTATCAATTTGATCTCATATGTCTCCAAATGTTATAACAAATATATTGTAAGTTAGAAAATTGAAGTCTAAGATAAATGATAAATCAAGGTGACTGTAAATTTGACCTATCGACATATAGTCATCAATCGATGGTTATTAAAGCCAATGATAATTGATAATAAGAATACACTAACTTAACATAAATGTAAGATGACCAATAATGTGATGCATGATAAAAGGAGGCCAATAAGCACCATAAATAATTTCCACTAAGCCACCAAAATATTTTTCAAATAGCTTGGATATTTTTTGGAGTATTATACTTATAGTAATAACTTTGGTGGTTATGGATCAAAGAAATATATTTATTGTTTCTAGCAATCTAATAAATAACATATTATTTTTGTTATGATATGTAAGCTCTTTTTATTCAATTTATGATGGTATTTAAAATAACAAAGTTATTTTTTGGTTTTGTTGCAAGTTGTATTATCTTTTTTTTGTCCTTTTTGGAGTTGATATTCTCTTAAAAGATATCTACTTGTTTAGCCTATATACAAGAATAAATCATATATCTGCCATCCTTAAGTGGCTCAAAGATATTTTTATTAGATTTTAATATATCATAGATTTTTAAAAGTAGTTGATTATTTTTTTTTATGCATGTGTTGTGAGTGTTGTCTTACAACATAAAAATTGACATTTTTCAACCCAATAAAAATATCTTACATTTTTGCTACAAATATCTTGTATGTTCTCAGAAAAACTACTTTGATTAATTTTCCCTCTCTTCTAAATGGTTCATAAAAAGGAACATTATAATAGAGAAAGATGAAGAGAGAGAGAGAGAGAGAGAGAGAGAGAGAGAGAGAGAGAGAGAGAGAGAGAGAGAGATTTGAGGCCGAGGGAGTTATATATTTTTGAGATTTTCTCTAGCAAAGAGAATATATTTAAGACCGCTTAAGAATGTCAAGTTTCCCTCAACCACATTATTGCATATAATAATTTTTATTTACTTAATTCAAAATTTTATTTTACTTTATTATTAAGATAATACTAATCTTCTTTTTTTAAACTAAGATCAATGATAGTCTCTCCATTCTATTCCTCAATCAATCCTTTTTGTCTTGATTAATATCTTTTGATGCTATGCTAAAGACTCTAAATGTTATTTTATGGTTGAATTTTTCCTAACTCCTTGATTGATGACTTTCATCAAGATCAAATGACAGTATTTTAGTGGCATTGATTATTGGTTTATTTTATTCTTTGTTTGGTCTCATGCCTATCTCCTTATAACGTAGGTCTTAATGGGCTTGTCAGCTATTTTCCACAGCCTCACATAATACTAGATGAGAGTTCCTCCTAACTTCAACTTTATTAACCCTACTAGTAGCTTTCTTTGGGTTGTGTGTCACTAAGTACCTTTTCCTCTCTAAATATCTTTTTTTTTTCTTCCACACTAAGAGGAACAAAAGAATAGGAAGGCACTTTGTCATTTTCTATTTAGATGACATAACAGTAAAGCCTCAATCCTTAACTTAGCCCTTGCTCCTTATATCCTTGCATAATTTTTTTAGAGTACAAGTTGATTGTCTTAGCTTCTATTCACTATAAGTACATCTATTCTTGAATTATATTTTAGTAATTTGGTTTGGTGTTCTTGGCTCCCTTATTATGGTCTTTGAAGAGGTTGCAAGAAATATTCTTGTTAGTAGTCATCGGTTTGGATCACCAGTAGTAGGAGTCTCCAATCGTATTCTCATTACACTAACCTCCACTTACCATGACAAATTCATTAAGAAAGCACCATAGAATCACTTATTCAAAAAGGTTAAGATCTTTAAAAATCATCATTACCTCTTGTGTATATTTTAATTACCCTCTTTTGATCATCATTTGAGTTATAAATTCCATATGTCTTATCTCATCATTATTGCCTTGATAGGCTAAGAAAGGCCAATACATCTCTAACCAACCACCATTTCTTACTTTTGTAGGTATGTTTTCTTAACCCTATTATATAAGTCCATACACCTACTTAGCCTAGAAGTAAGTCCTTTATAGGCACCTAGTTATTATTACTATTTTTGGCATCTTGATAACTTCATATAGCATTATCGATCATAACTTTATAATCAATGAGTTTAGTGTTTTTGCAATTTACAAGTCATCCTTTTATGCAAGATGAGCCCATCATACAAGGGAGCTGGCATCTTTATGTCCTATATTAGGACAATGTGTTTTCTATCATAAGATAACATGATTATGTTCCATAAAAGAATAATGACATCCCTGATTAGCTTACCAATGAGTCTATTCGATGACTTATGAGCATTTTTATTATTTGCTACTCATACCAATTGATTATAATATGTATCACACACCTATGTATCATTATTTGACATCACTCTATGCTTGCATGAATCTAACAACACTAGGGCATCTGCTTCACACTTAATAGCTTTCTTGTCTATCCCAATTGACTTTAGCCAATAACTCTCTAAAATTATCTAAAGAGCCATACTCTATCAACTCGTAATGATTTGGGTTAGCCACCAAGTGTTGTGTGAATCTATTCATGCCATCATGATGAATTCCTTGAACTTAGCTAATATCCTTTGTCTGGTTTAAATGAAGCTAGCTACCTACACATCAACTTATTTATCAAATCTATTCTAGATCTTTTTCCTAAGATTTCTGTTGTACTCATTATTACATTATAGCCTTATAGTTATTTTAGAAGATTAATCCATTATAAATTATTTGTTTGTTTTATAATAATATAGTACTTACTATTTATTTATGTGATATATATTTTATTGCTTTAATAGATGTAGTAATTGTCTTTCTCGTATTTACTTTATTATTACTATTATTATTATTATTATTATTTGTAATAAGCTACTAGTTATTTTTAAAACACTATCTTTTTTATTTTGAATTTGATTACATGGCTAATCATTCTTAATTACAAGTATTTCTCAAGCATCATGTTTTAGTTGTAATTAAGTTTAAGGGTAAGCCCATAGAAATAAGATCCCTAACCCCCCAAAATCAAAATAAAATCTATATATTACAATGCATTGAGTAGGGAATATTTGGTTTAGTAAATATATTATTATCACTCTCTACTTCACGAGGTAATAAGGTCTCCTCTTCAAAGGTGTGTTGCAAATGTGTGAATTTGAACTATAAAGACTCAAATTTGGACAAGAAGTTCATTGTAAAGAATATTTATTTTGACATGCTAATTATCAACTAGCAAGGATACTCAAACTTATTGTTTAGATTTCGGGAGTTGTATATGTTTCATAGAAGTTGCATGTAAAATGCCAATTTTTTATTTTGTTTTTTTTATGTTCTCTCTTTCTAATAGTTTAGGTAGTAAGAGCAAGATAGGTTTGAAGTGCATCGATCCTTAGTAGTGTAAGCTCACTACAAAATTTGTATTTGTTCATTGTGGTATTTATTTTTGAATGTGGGTGGAGGACACCACACAGATCATATGAGGTACTTATTGAAGTAATCGGGTATGATATTGAGGTATGATGTGCTATCTCGAAAGATATAGGCATCACCCTACAATGGACTATTGACCTCACTTTTGGAGTGAGTTCTCAACTTCCTCATCATAGATTTAGGACTCTTGTAAACACTAAGAAGTCCTTAATCTTAAGACACTTCTAGTTATTAGGTAAACACTTAACCTAAGCCTAGAGACTTTAAAGGGTTAGCCATGGAATAGGTTATGCCTTAGGGACTTAGGAAAACTTGCCTACCCTATAGCTTAAACCCAATCCATGCTTTCCTTCTCAAACCAAACCTCAAATCCATCTCAAATACCAATTCTATATCCAAATTCCAAATCAAATTATTGAAACCCATAATCAAATCCAAGATCAACATTTTTCTAAGCCCTTTGATTTCATCTTATGGACTTAGCCTTAACAAAATTCAAATCAATCCCGATTGAATTAATTTTCTCAAATATCAATTCAATCTCTCAATCATTTACCAAATCCCAACTCAAACCCAATTCCAAATGATTCAATCCTCAGCTCAAATCTAAAACCAAAATTGCTTCTTAAGCCATATGACCCATTCCTATAAACTAAGCTAAATCTCCACCTAAATTTTCCCAAACTTGATTGATTTCTTTATAAATCAATTATTCATTCATTTATATTCACGAATATAAATGAAACCCACCCTCCAATGACCAAAAATAAATTAAACTAAATCAATTCCCTCTTAAAGCCCTTTTGGCATGCATCCTTAAGCTTGGTCAAACTTGCTTCCAAATCACTCTAAACTCAAGTGATTTTCTCATAAATCATTTATATCTTCATTTATGCCCCAAATATAAATGAAATATAAATCTAAATAGCCAAAATCAAATCCAAAATTAAACCAAAACACAATTCAAGCCTTTTAGACAATTTCTTGGACTTTGCTAAATTCTATCCAAATCAAGCCAAAACTAATAGATTTTCTCATGAATCAATCTCTCCTTCAATCATTTAACCAAATATAAACATAAACTACAATTATCAAATCAAACTCAAGTCAAACCCAAGTTAGCTTTTTTGACTTGAAAACTTCAAATGAGCCAAAATCCACTAGACTCCAAATTGATTGTAGTTGGATTTATATTTCAATCTTAAACTCATATTTGAGTTCAACTAAACTTGGATCAAGCCAAAACTAAACCAATTGACCTATTTAGGTCCACTTGACCCAAAGTGACCTAAAGAACCTTTTTTGAACCAAGTTCTAATCCAACCCAAATTGAATTGAACCAAGGCCATCCAATCTCATATCATGATCAACAATCACCCTAGGATGATCAATCACCTCAATTAGGTCAAACCAAGTCAACTTCGTCCTTTGATTAAGTCAATTTTTAGCCCAAATGAAACCTAAACTAATCAAAACTCATCATATACCAAATTGATTGAAACCATTGATTCAAACAAACTCATAATTAATGATTGAACATGATCAAACCCTCAATTGAGCCAAACCAAATCTAAGTGACCATTTGATCTAAGTTGATCCAAATTGGCCTAAAAAATCAAAATGGATCAAATCATGATCTAACCCAAATTGATTGTAACCAATGGCTCAAGTTCATTCCAAATCAATTATTGAACTTGACCAAAGCCATAATTGAGCACAATTTGACCAATTGGTCAACTTGACCCAACCTAGTCCAAATTAACCTAAAGAGTCAAATTATCTAAAATCCAAATTAAATTTAAATCAAATAAAACCAAAGCCTACAATCATTTTTAATTAACCAATTGAACTTGAATCAACACCTAACATAACCCAATTTAGTCAAATTGGTCAACTTGACCCATTTGATTTCAAATGAGCCAAAATCAAATCTAAGCCAAACCAACCCAAATCATTTGAACTTAAATTCTCCAAATCATCATTTGAACCTAACCCAAGAATTGTTTTGACCCAATTTGACCAATTGGTCAACCCAACCCAACATGAACCCATTTGAAAAAATGAAGCCAAAGCACCCAAAACCAACCCATGGGATCTTTGTGGCTGACCAAACCCAACCCAAATTGACCCTAGGTCAGCCCATAAGAAAGATGGGCCCCACCCAAGGGGATAGCCATTAGACAAACACCTTTGCATTGGATTCCATCCAAAAGAGGCAAAGTCCACTCTCCCCTTTCCTTGGTAGCCTTAAACTTTACTATTTGGAGTATCATTTGCCTTATAGCCCAATCTAAGCAATCCTAGGACCAACCATGGACCAACCAACCTCAAGGCGAACCCCATGGACAAAGGGAGGAGAAAATCAACCACCACCTGCCCATATCTTGCCTTGGACCTCCTGCCACAGTTTCCTCCACTCTAATCATGCCATGCAAACTCGATTGAGACCCCTTCGGCAAGCTGACGGTGATGAACTAGTCAAAAATCAGAGATGGATCCCGTCCATCCATCAAGCTCGATTGAGGGTATACTTCCTCAATTCTCACTGGGATTGAGATAATTTGAACACACTGAGCTTCCTCAGTGTTTTCGATATCCTAGAGAGCCTCTCCAAGCCTTCTCGAGTTTCCCTTCAATGAAATTTCCTATTCCCGTGCACAGCCAAAAATGGGCATCCATCCTTCAAGCAATTCTCTTCCTCCACATAACCAAACTTTAATTCCTCTTGCACACACCATCCTCATGTGTCGTCGAAGCCATTCAAGCCTTTTCCAAGCTTCTAAATTGTCGGAGGGGAGAGTTTGATCAAGACCGAAGCTCCAAAGCACCTATCTTGGTTGTTCGAGAGATCTACTTCAAAATAAGGCACAAGCTTCTCAACAGGGCTTCGCCTCAACTAGGCAAAGCTACCTTCGTCGATCCCACCGTCGGTCTTGAGCTCCGGCAAGGTAATTTTTCAAAATCATAGATTTAGGAAAAATGGTTGGTCTTTTTTTAAGAGAATTTGTATGTCATGTGATTTTGATCGTTGGATGTATTCCTCTCCTTCCCTTGATGGTGTGAGATCATTTTGGAAGCAATCTGAGCTTTGGTGAGCTCAGATCGAATGGAGAAAGGTAGACAACATCCGTCTTTCATTGCTCGCATAAGAGAAAGATCATAGGTCGTTCATTCCGCATGATCAAAATGGACGATCATAAAATCATGCTTAAATCCTTGATTTTCCTTCTAAACCACGGGATTAATCGTGGTCGTTTGATCTTAGATCGGATGGTCCACGAGAAAGCGCATTCGCCTCTGGCTGACTCAACTACGCGATGTGACAACTTAAAAAACCTATCTCATCACGCCACATGGATAGTGCAAGCGTTAGTGTGACATAGCGCACATGGCATGGCGGGATTAATTTAGGTTAATTAATCTATTTTTAAGGCTGAAACTTTCAAAATTTAGAACTAATTATAGAAAATTCCAAAAAATATAAATGAGAGCTTATTTTAAAGATATTTCAGTGAATAATTTAATAAAAATGTTTTCAATGGATTTTGAATAGTAAACATAGCTTAATTAGGATGTAATTTAAAATTTAATTAGCTTAATTACTCTTTAATTAATCATCCAATTGATTTCAAACTTTTTGAGGATATTTAGGGGGATGACCTCTACCTCCCCTATTTTTCTTGGAATTTAATGGTTGCTTAATTAGGGAAATTTATTGATTAATCCTTAATTACCCTCTTAATTTCATTAAGGGGTGATTAAGAATATGAATAGTGATTAATTAATTATTCGGACTCCCTAACTACTCTTGAACAGTAAGGGGACTTAGGGAAGTGGGTTGGAGCCTCCTCTAACCTCTAATTTTTCTCTCTCTTTCAACTAAAGTCCTAATTATTAATTAACTAATTAGAAATTAATTAGCTAAACTAAAATCAAAACACATAAAATCATGCTTAATTCAATGGATGGATGGGATTGGGTGGGGACCTCACCCCTTAAGCTCATCTCATTTCAAGATAATATTAATTTTGGTTGGTCTCTTTTTAGAGGTGAATTAAAGGATTAATTGGTTTAATGATTTGAAAAAATTAAATATGATTTTTTCTTAATCCATCTTGGGTAGAGCTTTAGGTGTTCAATAACCTAAAGAGAGCTAACGAAATTATGGTTAGCTCATATGTGTGAGAAAATCATAAGAATAATTAAGTGAGTTCCTTAAACTTAATTATTAAATGATTATGAGCTAATCCATTTTATTTAATAGAAGCACTGCTATTTACTTTTCAATTTATTTGCATATCATATTAGCTCTTAATTATTTAATTAATTACCTTAAGGTAACATAGGTAAGGGTTAATTAATTGATTTAATCCATGCTTAACTTAACCAATCCATAAAATCAACCTAAATACTTTTCATTAAATCAAATTAATTCACATTGGGGAATGGGATTAGGAGTAGCAAACATCTTTCTCATACCTTAAATCAAGTTAAACATGAAATCAAAAATGGCCTTAAGGAACTTTGGTTTATTTTAAATAATCTTATTTAATTTGATTATCCTTAGAAATTAATTGGATTGAATGAAATTATATGCTTATGTTCTTTTATTTCTCTCCAATTATATTAATTGTTGTATGCCTCTTATGATTCATGCATTCATTCCTTTTCAAAAATTAATTAAATAAAATAATTTTCTTTATGTTAAATCTGCATGTGTTGGCTTAATTAAAATATGTGTATTATTATCACTATTAAATCTCAAATGTATTTTCAAAAGCTTATTAATGAATAATAATACATGTTGTGACATTAGCTATACATACATAAAAGGTGCATGTGAATATAAGCTTAGTGTTTGAAGTGACGTTCCTTTCTTTCATTCATATGTTGATTTGTATAAGTAAAAAATGTTAGTGGGTATATTAGTTTGGACATTCCGGGGACGCGTGACTTTAAGTAGCCCCAATGAGGTTTCTACCTCACTCCCTTAGTGCAAAATAATGGCGACGTACCCATTTGATTTCATTCTTATGCATTTTGACATTAGAATTTGGATAGAGCTTTAATTCATTCACACAAATAAATCAATTAAATTAAATTCTACTTTTGCATGGTTTTCTATTCTTATAGTTGCTTATACATCCATATGTATTTAAGAATAGTGGGTATATTAGTCTGGACATTATGGGGATGCACAACTTTAAGTAGCCCCAAAGAGGTTCCTACCTCACTCCCCTAGTGCAAAATAATGGCAAAGTACTTGCTTAAAACTTTCATACATTTGAATGTGTATTTAGCTAATTAATGAAAATTCGCTTTACTATAAAACTCATTTTATGGATCTTGCATTTAAGTGTACCAAAATATATTGCATGTATAGATATATTTAAGGCTTAATCATATGCATATTATATATGATGGAAAGAAATGAATGGATATGTGTCATGTAATAGTAGTCCATTCCAATTAATTTTAAGATGTCTCTCTTATTGAATGAGATTATTTAAAGTGAACCTAAACTTAGGATTAATTTAAAATATGTAATAAGCCATTCATTAAAGGGAATTGATTAATTAATTTACTTTAGATGTGACTTAAGGTAGGGATAAAAGAGAGTGATCATCTCTTTTTTTCTCTTTATAACGCTTAGTTGTTAAGTATAAGCTAAATAAAATAAAATAAAATATTAAGTAAAACTTACAAATCAATTAAGCCACTTAAAGTGAAACCATCCTTCAAATTAAATCCTTTCTTTCTTAGAAAGTTATAATAAAGCCTAGTTAAGGCATACAACAGAAGCCTTAATACACACACTATAGATTAGGTCACCATTTCTAGCTTTATGTTAGGGCACTGCATGGTTTGATGTATATTTGGTTTTATGATGTATTGTTATAGACTGGATGTTAGGGTGTATGCTTCGAGGACTGGATGTTATGTCATGATTAGCCTAATTATATCTTCTACATGAGATTGTGCTTAAGGGGTGCTTAAAAATAAATATAAATGCTCTCTTTTGCAAGTTTCTTAACCCCTAAGCATAATCTAAGATAGAATAGGTGGACTTGCTTACCCATATGCAAGGTGTTAAGTCCAATTATATATATATATATATATATATATATATATATATATATATATATATATATATATATATATATATATATATATATATATATATTTGTATGATGTGTTTAGCTAACACTTGTTTTGCAGGTGTAGTTAGATTTACTTTTCTTATTTTTAATATAATCTTACATTAGAAATTAAGATTAGTGTTATTGGGGATTAGGATGAGCGGTGGCTAGAAAGCTTTGTCCTGGGAGGCCCCCGTGATGCCTTCGAAGCAAACAAATCCAAACAAAGAAGAAAGAAGAGATGAAGATATGAAGAATGAAGACCCCCATAGTATTTATTTTATTATAATTATAATTATTCTTTCATATGTTGTATAAGGGTAGAGCTTCATTTCTTTTTTGGGTTATCGATGGTACCACACCTATTATTCTTTTATGTTGAGTTTATAAATTATTTGATACTTTGTTTACAATTGTGCAATAGAAATGACATGTCTTTTCCTAGTTTCTTCATATATGGTGATTTAATGTGTGGCATGGATCCGATTAAGCTCTTAGGAAAAAATAAATTTTCTACCGCAACAACAACTCATAACTAAAGTTTTTAAATAACTCATAACCTCACATAAAACTTATGCATTAAATCAAGATAATTAAGAGATTTAACAACTCCTTAACTGGATGTTGTATAGTAAATATCATGCATGCCATCTTGTTTCACTTTTATTAAGAGAGGGTTTCCATCCTTGCACGATAGTGGAAGACTTGACCTTTAAAGGTCTCATTTATGGTGAAAAATACCTCTTTCTTTTTGATTTAGCCAACAACCTTATTTCATCATGCATTTAGACATATAAAATTCTATAGCCTTTGTCAAAATAAAGAGTAAAATTAAATAAAATTGATAAGATTTGCATTAAGTCATTATTCATACCACTCATGCTCTAGTCTCTTAGGGTGGGTTTAAGGACTTTAGTTTCTTTTAATAATAACAACCTAACCATCTTGCAAAATTATATGACTTGACCACATGGTTTTAAAACATAGGAGGAGTTAGTTGCCAAGGTTATAAGTCAAGCGGTGATGGTTTACCTCTCTTGTGAGGTATATACCCATCTTCGCTTAGATTTAGGTCATGCTTTGGCCCTTGCTAAAGCTCCCTAGACTTAGGGTTTGAGGTTGCTATTTCTTCAGGTTATAAGCATACATATTTACCTCTTAGGCATTTCCATAATCTTGTATTGTGGGATTAAAACTCCTAGTTTTCTATTAAAATTTCAACTAAAAAATATATAATTCTCTTCGATTTCAACCATATAAAGCCCAACCATATGATAAATTAGAATGCTCACTAGATTTCCTAGTATCATGAGCATTCCCTACTCATCTCCCTTTGGCTTTGATAATAAGTCTCTCCTTTTTTATCTATCTCATTTGATTTTTTAGCATAATTAATTTATTGGCAGTTCTATCTTTGAAATCTTTGGAGACAATAATTGCTTACTTTAATTGAGAGTATTTCTAAGAAATTCACCTTTCTTAGAATGAAATTAACTATTGGGGCTTGCCCATAGAACTTTAGAACCCTTTAAATAAACCTACTTTATTTCATGTAAAGTAAGAAAAATCTCGGTATATTGAAGACCATCATGCCTTAGGAGTCCTTATTAGGTGATTAGTCCATTATAGGTAGTGATTTCTATCTTTTGAGATAGTACACTATTCCTTGATGTATCGTACCCAACCTAAGTACACCCTCATCTGTGTAGTGTCCCATACATATATTTTAAAAAAAAAATACCACTGACTTGTCACAATAATTTGGTGTTTATTTTTTTATTATGTGTATGAGTCACAGATCAAGTGTACTTATTAAGTGTGATCACATCAAAATCATATCTCAAGATAAAATCATTCTACAATGTAAAATTTCATTACTGTAAGAAGTGATCTTCAATATTTAGATTTTATACATATGAATAAAGTAGATTTGTTTAAATCAAGTTTTAAAGTTTGCAAGCCCCATAATTAAACATCTTAAGGAAGATGAGTTCCTTATAAATACTCATTAAAATAGATAATATATCCAATTTTTAAATTGAATAAATTATATCCAAGAAGATGAGTTCATAAATATTCGATTAAAGTAGACAATTATTCTCCAAAGATTTCAAGTTAGACCATCAAAGGATTGGCTATATTTAAAATCAATTAGGAAAGTTCAAAGAGACTTATTTTCAAAGGAGGAGTAGAAATGCTCATGATCTTAGAAGCTTAGTGCATTCTAATCTATTCTATGGTTGGGCTTTATATGTTTGAAATTGAAGAGATTGATTTTTATTAAAATTGACATTTTATTAGAAAGCTAAGTCTTATAATCCCACAACACAAGATTATAAAAATACATAAGAGGTGAGGATTTACGCTTATAGCTCAAAAAATGACCTAATCTAAATTTAAGAAGCTTTGGCAAAACCAAAAGCACCTAAATCTAGCAAGATGGGCATATGATTTACCTCCTCAAGAGATTAAACCCATGTTGGACTTATAGTTATGAGTGGCATAACTCTCTGCCTTTAAACATGTGAATCATATTTTACAAGATAATTAGTTATTATTATGTAAAGAGAATAAAGTCCTTAAACCCACTCTCAGAGACTAGAGCATGGGATATGAAAATGATTTAGTCTAATGTAAATATTTTAATTTTTATTTGATTTAGACTCTTCATTTTGACAAAGGCATATATGACATGCATGATGAATTAGATTTAAATTGGTATGAGGGTGTTTTCCACCATAAGCCCTCAATCAAGCATTTATCATGCAAGGATGGAAATCCAAACAAGAAGAAGGAATATGTATTAGACATACAACCATCAATTTAAAGGTTCTTAAATCTTTAATTATATTGATTATATCCACAGTTTATATGATGATGAGTTATTTAAAATTTAGTATGAATTATAGTTGGGTAGAAAATTTATTTTTTTAGAACTGTCTTCAGGCCATACACAAACACCAATCATAAAACTATGAAAAGCATGTAATTTTACTTAAACAAAATAATGAATATTTTATAGTTGCAAAAGAATAGTGCATTCAGTACTACCTACTTAAAAGAAAAGGGTGAGCTCTATTATCAATTATATAAAGAATAATTATAATTAAGGATGAATACATGTTATAGGGGTCTTCATCTTTTTCAAATCTTCATGTCTTCTTTCCTCCTCTTTGCTTCTTTGATTTAACTCACTTCAAGGCATCGCATGGCACACAAGACATAGTTTTTCTAGCCAATGCTAATCCTAATTTCCCCTATAGCATGAATCTTAATTCCTAATTGTAAAATTACATTGAAAGCTTAGCTAAACATACATTCCACCCAAGCAATTATATTTGTTGGGCTTAATACATAATAAAAGCCCATCTTGGATTATGCTTGGGGCTTAAGCAACCTGCAAAAAAGAGAGAGTTTATATTAATTTTGGCATTAAGCATAATCTCTACAAAATGATTAATAATAGCATTTATAGTATACAAAACATCACATCCAGGTCAAAATAATACATCAGAACAAAACATACATCAAATTCATCTAACATAAAATAGAAATTGATGACTTATATAGGTGTATTAAAGGCTTGTGTGGTATATCTAACTAGGCTTTAGAGTTATAATTTCTAAGTGTAGAAAAATTTAATTTATAGGGTGGTTTCAATTTTAAGTTATTTAGTTGATTTGCAAATTTTTAACTTAATATTTTCTTTTTATTTCATTTACACAAATAACTAAATGTTATAAAGAGAAGGAAACAGAGGATCACTCTCTTTTATCCCTGCCTTAAGTCATTTCCAAAGCTAATTAATTAAACAATTCTCTTTAGTAAATGACTTATTATATATTTTAATTAATCCTATGTTTAGGTTTACTTTAAATGAACTCATTCAATGATAAAGGCATCTCAAGATTAGATGGAATGAACTACCATCATATGACATATGTTGGTTTATTTTTTTACATCATATATATAGCATGCATATGGTTAAGAACATACATATACATGCAATTTATATTTTAGCATACTTGAATAATGAATGTAAGCAAATGTATTTGGAATTGATATTTCATTTGGTTGAATTATTTTGTCATATTAATTTAAAGCTCTATTTAAATTCTTATGCAAAAGCATAAGCAAAGAGCTTTAAGTTACATGATTAATTAATTCAACCACTTGAACAAAATATGAATGCATGTTTCTTTTTAATATAAGAGGGGATTTTCATTCATTATCTAAATGTACACATAAATGTATAAAAGTTTTAAGCAAGTACGTTGCCATTGTTCTACACCAAGAGAGTGAGGTAGGAACCTCCTTAGGGTTACTTAAAGCCGAGCATCCCTAGAATATCTAGACTAATATACCCACTATCCTCAGATACATATGGATGTATAAGCAACTATAATAATGAGAATCATGCAAAAGTAAAATTGATTTGATTAAATTATAGTTTTCATCCACTAGTTATTGCACACATACATACATACATACATACATACATATATATATATATATATATATATATATATATATATATATGAAATTTTTAAGTAGATAATTGTTTTACACCAAGAATGAGGTAGGAACCTCCTTAGAACTACTTAAAGTGTAACAATGACTAATATACTATTCTTAAATATATATGAATGTGTAAGCAATATCAAAATGAAACTATACAAAGTTTATTCAATTTAATTGATTTATTTATGTTGAATTAAAACTTTATCTAAATTCTAATGTCAAAGATGCATAAGAACGAAATCAATCAAGTATGTTGCCATTGTTACCGAGGGAGTGAGGTAGAACTCTTAGACTTAAAATGCATCCACAGGATGTCTAATATACCCGTAGCATTCTTACTTATGCATACATATGAATATAAGAAAGAAACTTCACTTCATATACTAAGTTTATATTCACATGCACATCCTATATATGTATATAACTAAGTCACAATACATACTTATTCATTAAGAAGCTTTTGAAAATATGTTTGAGATTTAGTAGTGATAATAGCTACACATATTTTTAATTAAGTCAACACATGCAAATTTGACATAAAGGAAGTCATTTTTATTTGATTAATTTTAAAAGAGATGAATGCATGAATCAAATCACACACAATATTTTAATATGATTGGAAAGAAATAAATGAACATAAGCACATAATCTTATTCAATCCAACTAATTCCTAAGAACAAACACACTGAACAAGCTTATTTAAAATAAATCAAAGTTCCTTAAAGCAATTTTTGATTTTATGTTTGATTTTATTTATGAAATGTTGAAGAGATTTGCTGGTCCTAATCCCATTCCCATGTGTGTAAGTTAATGTGATTTAATGAAAAGTAATTAGGTTGATTTTATAGATTGATTAAGTTAAGCATGGAATAAATCAATTAATTAACCATTACCTATGTCACCATAAGGTAATTAATTAAATAATTATGAGCTAATATGATATGCAACCATATAGAAAAGTAAATAGCAATGCTCCTATGAAATGAAAGGGGCCTAATGCAATTAACTCATAATTATTAATTAATTAAGCTTAAGAAGCTCACTTAATTACTCTTATGATTTTCTCACACATATAAGCTAACCATAATTTCATTAGCTCTCTCTTTAGACTATTGAACACCCAAAGAGCTGCCCAAGAGTTAATTAGAGAAGTTTTGGAATGATTATGATTTTAATTTAATTAATTAAGTCATTTAATTAATGAATTAAGTCATTAAATTAATCCAAATTGATTTCAAGTCAAGTGAAATGAACTTATGGAAAAGAATGGGAAAGAGGTCCCAACCTCATTCCATATGCCCATTCACTATTCCACAATGATTAACAAGCTTAATTAATGATTTTCTTACTATTTAGAATGTTAATTAATTACCAAATTAATTAAGAGAATAATTAATGCTAAAATAAGCAATTTCTATAATTAACCAAGTAATAAATCTCAAGAAAATTATGGGAGATAGAGGTCATCACATTAATCAATCTCAAAAAGTTTAGGATTAATTACTTGGATAATTATGGAGTAATTAAGTTAATTAAGTTTTTAGTTAGACCCAAATTGAGCCTTAATTACTATTTAAAATTAATTAGAATTTATTTTAATTTAATCTCCTCTCAAATACCTTTAAAATGAGTAACTATTTGTATTTTTTAGATAATTTTATAATTAGTTATGGTTTTTTAAAGTTTCAGTTGATTTAAGATGATTTTCATGAAGTATGTTAATTTATTTTATTGAAATAAATAATTTGAACTTCATAATTTAATATCTTTCAATCTAGAAGTTATTTTGATTTAAAATTTTTATGGTAGGTAGATATTAAGTTGAATTTCAATCTCGAAAAATTTTAGCTTAATCTCATGTGTATTTTTGATTTAAATAATGGAATTTAATTTTTACTAAAAGTCAAATTAAGCCTAAAATATCTAGTAAAATTTGAGGATTTTAGGTTTGGTAAATTTCACTTGGAAAGAAAAATTTAATGAGCCTTTATTTGCAATTTTTTGTTAAGTATTTTATTTTCTATAAATTTTTAATGTTTCGGGTAATTTAAATAATTTTTAAAATCAAAATTTGGTTTACCCTTAACTTAATCGGCACCACACGCTTGCGTGGTAATGTGACGCCACATGATTGGACCGTACAGTTCTGCATGGCATGCCGTTGGCTGGCACGGTGTGGTGTCAACAAATGAGCAAAAAACCGCAGGTGAATAGGGTAAATGATGTGCAGTTCGATCCGAACCATCTAATCATGAATCAGACAGTTCAGATCCGATCTGCACAATCCAAAGGGCAGAAATGAAGGATCTGGGCGTGATCTGAGCAGTCCGATCTGGCAAATCGTGGAAACGAATGACTATTGTGCGTCCGACGGAAGAAATAGATGGAAACACTGTAGACCGAGTAGATTTTGTGAAATTTTAACAAAATCTCGCCCTGATGGGCTTATTTTCATAATGATTCACACCGAAAAACTTCCATTTCATATTAGGATTGTATAAAATAAAGAATGCAAGGAATTTTAAAGGAAAATTCCTAAAATCACAAGAAAACTCTCACAAAATAAGAAATCCTAAGGTCGGCTAAAGGTTTTTAAAGATTACCTCACCAAAGATGATTTTCGGTGGGGGTGATGATCCGAGCATGCTCTTGAGTGGGGAAGATGCCTTGGAAGGAGACTATACCTTCGCTTTCACTTCATAACGATGTATCCACCGGTGGTCACTGTTTACTTGCCAGAATCCACTTAATTTTGGTATTTTCACCCCCAAAATTAAGTGAGAATGATTGTTGGTTGATTTGGGAGCTCTATGGTATAGAAATGAGAGTGGGAGGAGTTTTGGTGTCTCTAATTCTCTGGTTTGAAATGTGGCCGAAAATCATCTCATTTTTGAAATTTTGGCTCCAAATGGGTGTCATTTAGCTTCGGGTGGTTAGGGATGGAAGAGAATCATCCTAGGTGGCTCATTTTGATTGGCTAAGGAATGAAAAGTGGCTGCCATGAAGGACAAATGAGTATCCTAGCAAGGGGAGGTGAGAGTCCTTCATGCCAAGTGTTCTAATGAGAGAGGTGAGATGAATTCACCTCACCATGAGTCACGGCTTCCCCAACCACCTCTTGGGTCAGATGATCAGTGTTCTTGGTGCCTATGTGGACCAATGGATGAGTATCAAGTCACCAAGGAAGAGAAATGACTATTTGGGCAAGTGTCTTTTCTCATGAGATGCCCTTGACCCAAGGGCAAAATGGTCATTTAATATTGAATTTGATTTAAGAAGATTTGAAATGAGTTAAAAGAAATTAGACTAAATTTCATGTCATTTGGAGTTCATTTGGTTTAATTTGGGTTAATTTGACCCATTTAGGCAGAATGGGTCAAAACGGGTTAGGTTGAAAAATTGGTCAAATTGGGTCAAACTAAGGGTTGGGTCAAGTTCAAATGATTATTTAGAGTATATTGGTTTAATTTGTTTCAATTAATTTGGTTTAATTTGGTTTTTGGCCAATTTGATCCTTTGGGTCAATTTGATCCTTTGGGTTAATTTGGATTTGGGCAAATTTGACCAAACCTAAGGATGTAGGTCAAAAGGACTTAAGTAGGGAATTGATTTATTTTTAGTCATTGGAGGGTAGGTTTTATTTATATTTGTGAATATAAATGAAGGAATAATTGATTTATAAAGAAATCAATTGAGTTTGGGGTAGTTTGGATTGATATTTGATTAAGCTTATGAGAGTAGTTCATAAGACTTAGGTGGGAAATTTAGTCTTGAATTTAATTTAAGATTGATTTGTTTGGTTTAGAATTGATTTATGATTTGATATTTGATTTGAGATTAAATTGATATTTGAGAAAATCAATTGAATTGGGAATGATTTGAATTTGGTTAAGGCTGAGTCCATAAGACAGAATCAAATGGCTTAGGAAGGGTTTTGGCATTTGGATTTGATCATGGGATTGAATCATTTTACTTGGAATTTGATTTATGATTTAGAGTTTGAATTGATATTTGAATTTGAGATTTTTTTTTGAGAAGGAAAGCATGGGTTGGGTTTAGGCCATAGGCAAGTTTTCCTAAGTCCCTGAGGCATAACCTATTCCTATGGCTAAACTTTATAAGTCTCTAGGCTTAGGTTAAGTGTCCATCTAATCACTAGAAGTGTCTTAAAACTAAGGAGCTCTTAGTGTCTATAAGAGTTCTAAATCTATGATGAGAGAGTTGAGAACTCACTCCAAAAGTAAGGTCAACAGGACTCCTAAGTCATGATGGGTCTTCGAATGTACCAGAGATTTTCTCTTGCTTTATATTAAACAGGGTTCTTAAGTTCCCTATGGAGGCAAGCCTCCATAGTTAATTGCATCTTAGGGAATGAGATTCTCTAAGAATACTCTTGATTAAAGTAGGCAATTATTATTTTCAAAGATTTCAATGTTAGACAATCAAATGATTAGTTATGTTTGGAAAGTTAATTGGAAAAGTTCAAGAAGAAGACTTATTTTTAGAATCTAAAGGGAATAAGTAAAAATGCTCATGATATTAGAAGTCCTAATGAGCATTACAATCTATAATATGATTAGGATTTATATATTTGAAAGTGAAAATATTTATTTATTTGAGTTGAATTTTTATTAGATTGCTAGGGCTTATAATCCAACAACACAAAGTTGTGAAAATACCTAAGATGTGAGGATTTATGCATGTAGCCAGAAGAAAATAGCTACCTTAGATTCTAAATCCAGGGAGCTTTAGTACAAACTAAAGCACAACCTAAATCTAAGCAATAGGTGGACATAAGGGTTTATCTCCATAGAGAGTAAACCACTTTTGAACTTATAACGAGTGGTAACTACTAACTCATACAATTTTAAAATCATGTAGTCTGTTCTTATGAATTGCAAGATAGATAGGGTAGTTATTTAATTTTAAAGAGACTAAAGTCCTAAATTCACTCTCAAAGAGATTAGAGCATGAGTGATATGAGCATATGACTTAACATACAAGTGCAAAATGTTTCAAGTTTTATTTCATTTTGACACATCATTTAGACAAAGGCTTTGGAATTTTATATGCCTAAATGCACGGTGAAAGCGATTATTGGCCAAATCAAAAGAGAAAGATGGTGAAGCTCTGTCGTCAAGGGTTGCTCTGATAGATCAAGTGATCCCTATTATATAAGGGCTGAGGCCCTCATTTTATAAGAGTGATAGAAGATGCATGCATAATGTGAGACATACAACATACAACTAAGGGGTTGTTAAATCTATTGATTATCTTGATTATAGATTAAGCTTTATAGTGAGGTTATGAGTTGTTTAAAGCTTTAATTATGAGTAATTAGTTTGGTAGAAAATTTATTTTATCTTAAGAGCCTACCGTATCCAGGCCACATATTAAAATATTAATCATTAAGAAATAATAAAAAAGATGCAATCTTAATACATAATTTAAACAAATAATCAATTAATTTTATAAACTATCGGAAAATAATAGATCGTGCCATTACAACCCAAAAAAGAAAAATTGGGTAGCCGAGCTCTACCCTTATACAACCCGGTATATGAAATAATCATTATAATTAGAAATGAATACATGCTATAGGGGTCTTCATCTTTCATTTCCTCATTTCTTTCCTCTCCTTCATTTCTGATTTGATTATGCTTCAAAGGCATCATAGGGCCTCCCAGGACTAAACCTTCTAGCCACTGCTTTTCTTAATCCCTCATAGCACTAATTCTAATTCATATTACAAAATTACATTTATAAAGAAAAAAGTAAATCTAACTACATCTGCAAAATAAGTGTTATCTAAACACACATACAATTCCAAATAGTTATATGTATAATTTGAACTTAACATCCTACACATGGGTAACCAAGCCAATATATCCTAACTTGGATTATGCTTAGGGGTTTAACCAACCTGTAAAGAGAGCATTTATATTTAATTTTAAGCATCACCTTAAGCACAATCCCATGCAGAAGATATGATTAGGCTAAGAGCGGCTTGACATCTAGTCTATGAAGCAAACACCATAACATCTAGTCTAAAATATTACATTACAAAATAAAATATACATCACATCATACACCGTCCTAACATAGAGGTAGAAGTGATGACTTTATTCTAATGTGTGTGTTAAGGCTTTGTGTGGTATGTCTCAACTAAACATTAAAGTTGTATTTTTCTAAGCTTGGAAATTATTCAAATCACCATGATGGTGGGTTTCATTTGAAGTTATTTAATTGACTTGTGAATTTTAATTTGTATTTTATTTTATTTCATGTGATTTATACTTAGCAACTGAGTGTTATAAAGAGAGGGAAGAGGATTACCCTCTTTTTCATCCATACCTTAAGCCACTTTCTAAAGCATATTGATTTGATATAGTTCTCTTTAGTTAATAGCTTATTAAATAATTTTTAATTAATCCTAAGTTTAGGTTAACTTTAAATAATCTTATCCAATGTGAAAGGCTTCTTAAGATTAATCTAATTGAATTATTATCACATGACATATATTAAATCATTTATTTCCATCACATGTAACATGCATATAATCCAATCTTAAGTGTCTCTATACATATAATAGTTTTAGCACACTTAAATGATGACGAATGTGTATGTTTGGAATTTATATTTTATTTTGATTGAATTATATAAATATATAAATTAAAGCTCTATCCAAATTCTAATACTAAAAATACATAAGGATGGAGTCACATAAGTACGTGTCATTATTAACCAGGGAAGTGAGGTAATTAGATGACCTACTTGGGGATAACTAAAGACTTGTATTCCTAGGATGTCCAGTTATATACTTATTAACATTCTAAACCTATATAAATATATACATGAATGAGGAAAAGAAAGCACTAATTTATATATAATATGTGCTAACAACTTAGGTGAATATGGATGCATGCATTTTTAGTAACAAAATAATGTCTTCATCTTTTAATTAAGCACATATACACATGTATAAAAGATGTAAGCAAGTGCGTACCATTGTTAACCAAGAAAGTGAGGTAATCAAATGACCTCCTTGGGGCTAGCTAAAGCCTCGTATTCCCGGATGTCCAAACTAAACACTTGCTATCTTAAATATATATGAATGTATACACAACTGTAATGATGGAAACCATGCAAATATTGTATTTTCTTTAGTTAAATCTTTTAGGCATATGAATTAAAGGTCTATCCAAATTATAATACCAAAATACATAAGAATGAAACTGAATGAGTACATGCCATTGTTAAATCAAGGAAGTGAGCTAATCAAATAACCTCCTTGGGATAACTTAAAGCCTCATATTCCCGGGATGTCCAGACTATATACCCATTATTATTCAAACTTATATAAGTCTATATGTGAATCATAAGAAAGAGAGCTTTATTTAATATGCTTAAACTATAAACACATGCAAATCCTATATGTATTCATAACTACTATCACTCCACATATTATTATCAATTTACAAACTTTTGGAAAATAGATTTGGATTTATTAGAAATAATAGGCACACATATATTAAATTAAGCCAACACATGCAAACTTTCATAAAGAAAATTCATTTGGCTTTGAAAGCATGAATGCATGAAATCATATGACATACATCATTTAAAGTGATTGGATAGAAATGATTAAATATAAACACATGGTTCATTTAATTAAACTAATTCTTAAGAACAATCATATTAAATAAACCCATTTAAGGAAAACAAAAGTTTATTTATTAATTTATGATTTGAGATTTTGATTAAATTTAAAGAGGAGAAGAATCATTTTTGTTTTAATCACATTCCCATATTAGTGAACTTAATTGGTTTAAGAAGAGGAAATTAGGTGGATTTTATGAATTAATTAAGTTGGATCCTTTAATTAAATCAATCAATCACCCTTACTTATGTTTCTTTAATTTGATTAATCACTTAATTATGAGCCACAAATGATATGAACATGTGAGAGAATAAAATTACAATGCTCCTACAAGGACTTAATGAAAATGACTCATAATTAATGGTTAATTAAATTAAAGACCCTAATTAAGTACTTTTATGATTTTCCCACACTTATGGGTTAATCATAATTTTCTTAAGGGTGTTTATGTTATTAAACACATAAAGAGGAACCCTTAATTTTATTGTTAATTATTTGATGTGATTATAATTTCAATTTTATTAATTAAGCTACTTAATTAACTAATTAACTCTTAATTAATCTTCATGTTAATTAACTTTCTTTCAAAATGAAATGGACTTAGGAAAAGAAGCTAGGAAAGAGGTTCTAACCACATTTCCCTTGTCCATTCATTGTTAGATAGTGATTAGTAAGCTTAATTAATTAATTTCTTACCATTTAGGTATTAATTAACAATTAAGTGGATTAAGAGAGTAATTAGGGCTTAATTGATCAATTCCCTTAATTAACCAAGTAATAAATACCAAAAATATTATGGGAGGCAGAGGTCATCCCACTAAACTAATATACAAAGTTTGAGAATAATTACTAAAGTAATTAATGGTTAATTAAGCTAATTATATTTGCAATTAAATTCTAATTAAGTCTTAATTAATATCCAAAATTAATTGAAATTAATTTTAAATAATTCTACTATGGTTTACCTTTAAAATGAGTATTTATGTATATTTTTTGGATTTTTCTATAATTAGTTATAAATTTTCAAAGATTCTTAAAAAATTAATTAATTAAATATCCCATCTAAGCCATACGCTAACGCTAAAGCACACTTTCCACATGGTGTCGCAGGATTAGCTACTTAAACACATCCAACTCAACATTATCGTTGCCCACCGCCCAATCTAAAATCACGGAGATTAAACGCGTGGTTCTTAAAGGATTTAATTGGATAAAATCTAGCGAATAGTCATGATCGTCCATTCCGATCACGTCGAACGGATGGTGCATGATCTATCATATCCCAAGAGATGGGAGAAGGACACCATCTATCTTCCTTCGCTCGATCCAAGCTCACCCGAGCTCGAATCGATTCGGGATTCAACCCACAGCATCACGAGGTAGATCCGAAGAGGACGCCGATCACAAACCATCAATTTGTAGGGGATGCCAATTGAAGTATCACCTCTGATGGTCATGGAGCTCAGGAGAAGTTTCGTTCATGCTCGACGGAGTGTGGGAAGTGTGTGGGTGAAGTTAATTTGAGTTCTGTTGAGTATTGGTGGAGTTGAGTTGAGTGGAGGATTGCCTTATTTTGGTTTGATGGTTTCTAGTGAAGGGAAGGCTTGAGAGACTTGGGGAGAGCTCTGGGGATTTTGAAATCATTCTTGGAAACTCTCTAAGGATTCAAATGTTTGAATTGAGCAAATGAGGGGGTATTTACCCCTCCCTTGGACCGGATGGCTCAAATTATCTCATTTGACTGGTCAGCCACCATCCGGGCCTCAGAGAGGTCAAGATCAATCCCATGTAGCTCGATTTGGTTGGCTTTAGGTTTGGTTGATGGCTCAAGGTAAATGCCCTCCTCTTTAGATCCATTGGGTTCGGCTAGGTGTGGGGAGGTGAGTTAACTCACCTCCCTTTAGTTCATAGCCGACATAGCCCACTTGGGCTGGATTAGCTACCTAGGTTAGGTTCTATTTTGGGTGTGAAGTGGCTGCCATGTGGAAAGGGGAGGAGTTGACTTACCAATTTTGGGTGTGATCCTATGTGAAGAGCTTAAACCAATATGTAAAGCCTTGGATTAGGTTCAAATTGGATTGGTTTGGGGCTGACCCAATGTGAGTTTATGATGGGTTGGGTCAGATCTCAAAGGTTTTAGGCTTGATTTAAGTGGGTTTGGATCAATTTGACCCATGTAGGTTAAATTGGTTGTTAGGTTGACCAATTGGTCAAATTTGGTCAAACTAAGGGTTAAGTCATGTTCAAATGAGTATTTGGGATATTTTTGGTTTAATTGATTTGAGTCAATTTAGCTTGAATTTGATTTTGGCTCATTTGATTTCATATGGATCAAATGGGTCAAGTTGATCAAATTGGCCAAATTAGTTTGGGCTAAGGGTTGATTTAGGTTTGATTGATCAATTGAAGATGATTGTAGGCTTCAAGTTCAATTAATTTGAATTTGATTTGAATTTTGGCCAATTTGATCCTTTAGGTCAATTTGGGCTAAATGGGTCAATTGAGTTCAATTACTTTGGTCAAGTTCAACAATCAATTTGGAATGAACTTGAGCCATTAGTTGCAATCAATTTGGGTTATATTTTGATTTGACCCAATTTGGCTCTTTAGGTTAAATTGGATCAACTTGGGTCAAGAGGGCCAATTGGGTTTGGTTTGACTCAATTGACGGTCAAGTCATGTTTAAGGATTGATTTTATATTGGTATGAATCGTTGGTTTCAATTGATTTGGCTTAGGTTGAGATTTGATTAGTTTGGTTGAAGTAGGTTAAGTGGGTTGACTTGGTCAAATGACCAAGTTGACTTGGTTTGACCCAATTGATGATAATTGATCAACCTAGGGTGATAAACAATCATGATAGGAGGTTTTGGTAGGTTTGGTTCAATCCAATTTGGGTTGGATTGAAATTTGGCTCAAATAAGTCCTTCAGGTCACTTTGGGTCAAGTGAGCCTAAGTGGATCAATTGGCTTGATTTTGAGTTGATTTGAATTTAGTTGAGTTTATATATGGATTTATAATTGATTTATAGCTTTGGTTGCAATTGATTTGGGTTCAAATGAGTTTTGGTTCATTTAGATATTTCAAGTAAAATGGGTTAGGTTAGGTTTGATTGAATTGATTTTGGGTTTGGTTCAATTGATTGTAGATTTGATTTATATTTGGGATGATGATTGGGGAAGTACTTGATTCATGAGAAAATCAATTGAATTTGATTTGGATTGAAGAAAATTTTGGCTAAGTCCATGAGATCAAATCATATGGCTTAAGATATGTTTGAATTTGGTTTGAATTTTTGCTTAGGACATGTGAATGTAGGTTTCATTTATATTTGGGAAGATAATTGAAGAAATAATTGATTCATGAGAAAATCAATTGAATCGATTTGAATTGAAGGAGATTTTGGCTAAATCCATGTGATCAAATCATATATCTTAGAAAAGGTTTGGTTTGATTGATTTGAATTTGATTGTATATTTGTATGGGTTGATTGGAGAGGTGAATTGACTTTGAGAAAATCAATTGAGTTTGATTTGGCTTAAATTTGTCTTGGCCAAGTCCATAGGATTGAATTATGGGCTTAAGATAGGTTTGATTTGGATTTGATTTTTGTTCATCATTTGGTTTTGGAATTTGAATTTGGATTTGGTATGTGAATTAGGTTTGGTTTAGGCCAAAGAGGTAGGTATATAGCTAATGAAGTCTTAGTATCTAGAAGGCTCCTAGATCTAAGAAGAGGAGATTGAATCCTCACTCTAAAAGTGAGGTCAACATTCATATTATCTCTTGAGGAGGAAAAAAGAGGAAGTTTACTTTCATCCATATTAGGCTCAATCATCTTAAGAAAAGTTTATGATGAAATACTTCCCTCCATGGACATCTTTAAACTTAATTTGATTATTGTTTAATTCAATTTCATAGCAATGCTAAATTACCTAAATACCCTCAATTAGTAATACCCATTTTATGAGATGTTTAGGAAGCCCTTAATTATCATTCTTGGGCCTTTTAAACAATTCTAATCCTCTTGTCATGGATCAAAATATTGAGAAAGAAAATGACTATTCAAATATATATTAAATGACACTAGAATTAAGATAACCATAGATGATCTAATATTGTTGCACTTAGAATTTTTTTATTTATAAAGGCGGGAGATAATTATCTTGCTAAAAAAATATGAAGAAAAATGGCAAGCTCACCAAAAAAAAAGCAAAGTAAAAGACACATTAAATTCTAAAATAATAATTCAAAAAACAAATCAACATATTCTCAAATCACATAATAAATCAACCTAATTTTTTTAGTGATAGTGCTAACAAAGAGAGAGAGAGAGAGAGAGAGAGAGAGAGAGAGAGAGAGAGAGAGAATGATTATGAGCAAAAAAATTATATATGTATATATATATATATATATATATATATATATATATATATATATATATATATATATATATATATATATATATATATATATATCCTTTCACAAGTTGTAATAACCCTAGAGCTAATATTATTGGAGAATGACAAATCAAGCTCAAATTAAGAAAACTTTTTTAGTGGATTTTTTACTTAGTGGACGTAATTATTACCATGCTTTCTAATCCAATAGAGATGTTGTCACTAAAAATGAATATTTTATTGTTAGATATTTTGTGATGTAAATTCAATTTAAATGCATTTTTTATCACTATAATCATTTCTAAGTCTAATTATGTTGACATTATATATTGACCTATGTAAACGATCGAAATATTAAAAGGATGATGTACATGAATTTGATGACATCAAGTAATATTGACATGAAAAATGATAAGTTTATTCTCAAACACGACAAATTATAAAATTATTTAAGTCAACATAAGAAACTCCTAAAAGTCTAAATCTTAGACACCATTTTATTAAGGGTGAATCTAGGAGCATTTTCTAGGGTAAGCATTATGATAGAATCAAAATTAATTATTTTAAGTTTAATTTTAGGCTGCACTAATTGAAAGTTAACTAAATAATGATAGCAAGTCTACCTCTGATAATCTCTTTAAAATTTTCATATATATATATATATATATATATATATATATATATATATATATATATATATATATATATATATATATATATATCTATATCTCTTTGTCATATTGCTTCAAATAAGAGAGGGAGGATATATATATAGAGCAAATTAAAAGAAACATATTTTTTTTAATATGAATATGGATATTATCCCCATCAATAATGCGAATGGCTAATTTTATTTTCCTCTAGTTGGGTAAATTTGTCATTTTGGATTTGTAAAGTACTAAAATGGTTATGTTTCTCATTCTCAAAAAGCAAAAAATTGTCTTAGAAACTTCTATGAGAGAAATTAAAAGATTAGTGTATTAGAAATTAATTGTAATGTGTAATTATCATGATTGTAGCAATTAGTATTAATTCAAAATTATTTTTGTTGTATTCATCAATATAGATTAATTATAAAATTATGCATCTCTTGCTTTTATTCTAATAGGACTTTACTAAATAATTTTTTTCAAGAAAATAACAAAATGATATAATAAAAAGGGAAATAAATGGGATTTGACCTGACTTGAATGTATTTTGAGACTTTTTTTTTAATCAGTGCGATAATAATTTCTAACAAATTATTATTTTTATTAGTCAACTGATATTTTATTCGAATCATAGTTTATTACAGACAGAAATTATTAATAAAGGTTAAAATAATAGTTTTCTCCGCATCATTATGCTCACTTATGTCTATTCATATGCTTAAAATGGCAGTTTACTTAAATATTAGTTAATTATATTTAGTCTATCTCTCTATTTTTTTATTTACTCTTAATTCTACTGTACTGGAAAAAAAATTATACGTATTTTATTAGGCTAATTAATTAAGACTGATTTGATAGAACCAAAACGTTGGTGAACACATCATCTAAAGCTTAGAGTATAGCACGAAATGAATAAAAGAAGAAAGAAAAAAAAATAAAAAAAAGAGAATTTTTTTAAAATATTTTATTAATGAGAAAGTCTTCTTAATACAATAATTCAATATTGAGAATATCTAATTATACGAATATATACGAGAAAAAGTTGGAGTAGCTGTAGTGATAGATAAGGTTCGAGAGAGCCATATTAGATGATTTGATCGTATAAAATGTAGGTCATTTGATGACCCGATTAGAAGAGTAGATGTATTAGATTTGACTTATGATAATAAAGATAGAGGTATATCTAAGAAGATTTGATTAGATAGTATAAGAATAAATCTTATTTTATTAGAATTAAATGACTATTTGATACTTAATAGGATATAATGGAGAAGAACTCATATAGCCAACCTCATGTAGTGGGATAAAAATTTGTTGTTGTTGAGAGTATCTAATCATTTTCTAATATTTGACCCCTTATTGCAGGGTTGTAAATAAGTCGAACATTTGTTCGTATTTAACTCATTTGAAATTTACTCTGTTCGTATTAGGCTCGTGTTTAAAATGGCTCGAAAAAAATGATAATTCAAAAATATATGGAGGAATGATTTAAACCTGAGCCAATTTTTTGTAATGTCAAAAAACTACAATGAGTAAGCCATACTTGCAATTGTGAAATTATTTTAAGATTTTTATTTCAAGCTAATTACGAGCTGTTCACGAACAACAAGTCTTTCTGTTTTATACAAGATTTTTCACTATTTATATTTTTGCCATTAATTACTCAAATAATAAAATAGTAATAAAATAAAGAATCATAAACTCCGATAAAAGAATCTTCTTCATCATTCTTAATAACTATTCCTAAACCCTAAATTAGCGAACAGATGAAGAACACCGAGTTGACTCGATTGAATAATTCTCGCGATGTGCTAACCTTGAACTAGATCCTTGATAGTACTTATTCACGGATGTTCGGTTGACTTTGACTTTAAGAGCATTAGGGTATACATGATTCATGGCTACATCAGCATTAATACTGAAAAAAAGAAATTAATAATAATTATTATTTTATGATATAATTCCAGCACCGTAGAGCCGATCACGTCAACGCCTCTATCTTTCCCTCTCCGTTGAACTGAGTCTTCTTCGTTAACCACTCTGTATCATTTGCCGGCCTCCCAACTCTTCGATGCTTGAACTCATCAACAGATACAGCAAAAGAGCTGAGACAGAGAAAGAGACAGAAAATATTATATTTTAAAGTCTTTTTCACAAAATAATTTAAATAACTTAAATATAAAAAAAATTAAATTAAATAACTCTCTTCCATTTGGATGCAACTTAACGCTCAGAGCGTTTCATATTCAGATCAGAAAGTCAGAAGCAAATCCAAGAAGAAAATATCCAGATTTATTTCTTGAATAATATAACATAACTTATCTTAAATTATTAGGGCAATTTTTTTAAACTAAGTATCATTAGAATAATAATTAGTTAATTAAGTATGATTAAAAAAATTTAAGAAATACAGCCAATTACTAGCGACTTCTACCATCGCTCGATAATGATCGTGAATCGTTGAAAGAGTCCGCACTTAGCGGGCGACCGGCTCCAGAGGGTCCACTGGCGGGGCGACCAGCGAACGATATTAGGCCGACGCCACGATCGCCCTTCCTGTTTCTTCGATTTGGCCCCGAAGTCCGTTCCTCCGCCTGGAGCTTCCTTTCCCTCCCCGCACGCCTTTCCCTCTCGAACTTCCCCGCCGCCGCTGCTCAACCCAGACAGGCGGTTGTCCGTAATCGAAAGGAACTTCATTTTTTTTCACTTTGCTAACAATCTTTCCAACATCTTTTCTTGATGCTTTCTTCACATTGAAATTAAGAACTTCATCTCATTTGAAACCTTTCTTTCTTGATTTTTCCTTCACATTTGCTAACGGAGTGAAGTTCAGATGGAATGATTTGAGGTTTCATTTTGATGTTTAATTTTGATGTTTACTTTAAGAGTTGAGGTCAATCATTTCATTACATTTTATTTTATTGGAATGTATTGTTTTTCAGTCTCAAAGTGTGATAGTGAATGTCATTTTTCCTAACTTTTGATTCACATTAGTAGAATCATTTTAAATAATTAAAGAGCATTTTGTATGTCCATAAGGTACGATGGCAGAGGAGCACCACCCACCAGCTAGACGTTGGCGCAGGCACCTGCTGAGATTCATCCTAGCATAGCATCCCCACGTGGGCGACATCGAGTCGCTCAGCCCGATACTGTAAATAATATTTAATTTATTTTTTTAACTTACATCTGTTTTCCTTTTATTTTGGTTAATGTCAATATTTTTTTTTTGCAGAGCACCATGCTTAAGGCTGCATCACTTGCTTATGCTGAAGGAGTGGCCCATCACGTGCATACGATTCATCCGTGGGAAAAGCAGCCTACACTATGTGGCCTTTTCGCATCCGCCTAGATCATCATTTCTTGTGGTTGAGAGATGGTCGCAGATCAATACCTTCCATCTTATGTCGCGAGATGATCGTTAAACTGTGACGTAGCGATGATCCGGGGACTACGAGTTGATGGGCCACCCATAGTCCGCCAGATTGGCGAGGAAGAGATGGGACACTTGGCACGATTGTGATGATTTGTTGGGACGACACCCCTTACAGACGTGATATCATGATCCGATCCGAGACGCCGACATTTAGGATGAGTCAGGCACATGCGCAGACTTGCATGCCGTTGAGATGGCTGAGGTGGACTTTTTACAGGGAGTCGTACAGTTTGAGGTCCATTTACAGTATTTACCATTATTAGATGACCTGGATACCTTCAGTACGATGGTCATGGGTGCAGTTTTCACCTATATACATGGAGGACGAGTCGACCAGCACCTGTGCAATATGGTCGCTTACATCTCCATATGCTTGGGAGCATATTCATGTTGGGAGGCATTATTATACATATGTCATATCCTGTTGAGCTTGATGATCTCAGTGTTGGGTTGAGGTATATTTTGTTAAGTATACTTTCAAATTTTGTAGCTTTAATATGTGTTTAAACTATTTTTTTGTGTACAGATGGAATGAGAAGTATGTTCGCCAACAGCCAATGGCAAACGTTGCAGTATACAAAAATGAGTTGGATGGCTTGCGGCATTCACAGGTTGGATTTGCAGATAACACTTCAGTTCAAATATGTGCATCTTCTAATTTGACATAATTTCTAATATGTTCGGTGACATGGGAGTCGATGAGCGAGATCACGACGCCAATCGATACATGCTCAACGCTCGAGATATAGTTATCAGTCCCTCTTATCACCGGAAGAGGGTTGAGTGGCATTTACCGATAGAATATCGCCGTCATTCCTCATTCCCGATGTACCCGCCACTAGTTTTAAAAGGGTCGATGGTCGGTAGCGGATGTTGACGGCTGATTACCACCACATTCCGCTTGGGAGAGGCGGAGGGATTGCCCCGGCTTACGATGAGGATGTGGATAGAAGATAACTACCGAATATCGGTTCGATGGCTTCTCAGATATCGTCACCGAGCATCCTCCGACCACTTACTACGCCAGAGCACCAGTAGAGCATATTTATGTAATTCTTGATATAAGTATTCATCTGAATTCAATATTTATGTAAGTGCTAATTTTATATACTATTTTTTGTGTATGCGGAGCATATCGCGGCGACTCGGGACATCTTTAGCCATATTTTATGGCGCTATGGATGATCACCCCTTACAGAGATGTGTTGATAAGTACGAGCTGATATGCAGATACCTGGATGAGCGTGTACATATCGGTGACACATATTACGGTCGGTTCGCTGAGGGTGTCACACCATGACCGAGCGCCGCCATCTACTTATGCGGATCCGTGTCCATCTACGAGCGCCGATGATCCTTCTGCCCTATGTGTCACAACCACCATCTTCCGCAGACGATCTTACGCCAAGAAGATCTTGGAGGGTGACCATCAACCGCGTGATCCATCCCTGCACTCACCAGCACTGGGGGTGCGATTCCACGCAAATGCATGAGGCATTAGATGTTTATGGTTATTTGGCTCGTACACGCTTTATTTTTATCTATTTCATTCATTGATATGCATTTGTACTACGTCTGTACTACATTTGTTATATTTCATGTACACTTTCTTTGCACTACTTGAATTCCAATTTTGGGAGGATCTGAATTCTCACATAAATGAGGGAAATGATGATGATTTGAGAAGACAACCATTATGTGCACCTGACAACGAGTTTACACTAGCAAATCAAAAGAATCCTTCATATGTTGGGGTGTGCATTTGGTCGATTTGGATAATTTTTATTTTTTGAATCGATTAGACCAAATCAAATAACATAACTATTTTGATTTATTCAATCAAATATGTTCTTTTTTTCTTTTTGATGTACTGCAATTAGTTAGGTTTGATATCCACGATCATTTGTCAATTAATTGTTGTAGAATGCTTGTTAATTTCAAGTCGCCTACTAGTGGGGCTAATCGCCCCAATTAAGCCGCCGGCCCACTAAGCGGTCGTCAATTTCACGCGCGCCTAATGCCACGTCGGAACCACGCGGAAGACGCACCAATCGCCCACTAATTAGATGACTATACCTATTCTTAATTTTTTTAATAATATTTAATTACCTAATTAAGCTTCTAATGATACTTTAGTTTAAAAAAATTGCCAATTATTAGTGCTTTATTGCATTATAAGGTTGATATAATGATTAAAAATAGTTTATCCGAAATAATTATATTGAAGATTGTAGATTTAAGAAAAAAATATTTAGAACGATTTTTATGAAATAATAATAAAATAACAGTTAGAATATCGTATATTTAAGATTTAACTTGAACTCAAAAATTTTGGTGCTTGACTTCAAATTCATTCTTGAATTGTATTTTGACTTGAATTGGCTCAGCTCAATATGATTTTATTTTTAATTGTCTAAATCTGTGTTTGGAGAAACTTTTTGCTTGCACTGTTGATAGCATTTGAGAAATTATATTTTAACTGTATTTTGAAGAAATTATGATGAAAAAATTCTATTTTTTAATCTGATCTAACAGAATATGATGCATATGAGAAGATATGATTTGACTTTTTTAAAATATTAAAAAATTATAATACTGATCATACTTTTTAAGATAGTACATTCTTTTATAACAACTTAATCTTTATTTTTTTAGACAGCTGCAACTATCTCCAAAAAGACCCTCGATTAAATAGCTTGAAATTGAATCACGCATAATAAATATAAATTTATTTAAACTTTCACATATTATGTGTGTATATATATATATATATATATATATATATATATATATATTAGTCAAATTTTCTTAGTAAAATCAACGCTATTATTACTCAAAGTCAAAATATTCTAAGAGGCCTTTTCAATATCTAAAAAAGCCAATGCAAGGATATACTGAGAAAAAAGCAATACAATGTTAAATGCTTTATCAGCAAATTTAAATGTTTTGTAGAACAGTTCAAAATAATCACAAGATAATATTTTATATTATCGTTGATAATATCTTTATTTTTCACCTGTCTAATAAATCTAAGCTATGTTTAATTACATATTAACACATATAAGCAAATAAAATATATTTTTTTATAAACTATTTTTCACCGGCAACTCAAAATTTTCAAACAACATTTTTAAAATGTAACTTATAAAAAGTCACAATATTGATCCAACATTTTATTTACATTAAATTCATTCTTAGTTATATGTACTTTCATATAAATACATAAAAAATATATGTAAAATTTTCTATCTTAATATTTTCATTAAAAGTTTATAAGAATATAAATATCAAAGTCATTAAATTGTTTTGAAATATGTGCAATGAAGGGCGGAACTAAGTAAAGCTGAGGGATGATAATTACCCTCATAAATTTTATAATTTTTCTTATATAAAAATAACTGAGTTAATCATTTATCCCTCTTAAAAATCATTTTTGCTCTTCACTTTTATCCTAACATACAAATTTATCTCTCCTAAGAAGAAAAATTAATTCCTCCCCTACAGTATATTAGTTTTAATCAAAATTTATATTACACTTATCTTAAAATAACTATAATGAATTATAAATCTAAAAATTTGTATTATAATATCCATATTAAAAATTAAGATAAATATCTAAGTTCATACATAAGCAAGATAAAATTTTTTAAAATATATTATAATAAAAAAATCAGTCAAATTAATATGATGAAATATTTTCATTTTAAATCCATCGTAATAAAAAAATTAATCAAAATGTTTTAATTCTATTATTTAAAAAGTTTACATATAAATCACATAATACTTATAATTTTATATGCATAATTCTTAAAATTTCATATTTATATATGTAGACTTTTTTTATAGATGAAAAGTTATATATATATTTTTTAAAAATAATGATAGTGATATTTTTGATGTAATATTATAAAAATTAAATATTAGGTATATAGACATTAAAATTTAATTTTTTTAAAAAACTTAAGAAGCCCTTCCCCTATGACTTATAAAATCTCAAGCCATCCCTCGTTAGCAAAAAGCTCAAAACCAAAACTTCATTTCAACGCTCCTCCATCTTCCCAAACAAAGAAGCAAAATCCACAAGAACCAAAAGCTGGCGAACCCGTGGTGGGCCGGTCCTCTCGGCCTCCCCGGCCTAGACCCAACCTCCGGTTCTTCCTCCCCACTCCTCAAACTCCCCACCACCTTCCCCCACCCCGACGACGACCCCGACAACGACCACGACGCCGCCGACGAGCCCAGAGAAGGCGCCGTCGACCTAGCCAGCCGCCGCCCTCGCGGCCGTCCCCAAGGCTCCAAAAACAAACCAAAGCCACCCATCATTGTCACCCGCGACAGCCCCAACGCTCTCCGTAGCCACGTCATGGAAGTCGCCAGCGGCGCTGATGTGGCAGATTCCATCGCTCACTTCGCTCGCCGCCGCCAGCGTGGCGTATCCGTACTTAGCGGCGCCGGCTCCGTCGCTAACGTCACTCTCCGTCAGCCTTCGGCTCCCAGCGCCGTTGTCGCTCTAAACGGCAGGTTTGAGATTCTCGCGCTCACCGGAACGTTTTTGCCGGGGCCGTCGCCGCCAGGCACAACGGGATTGACGGTTTACCTAGCCGGCGGGCAGGGGCAAGTGGTGGGAGGGAGTGTGGTTGGCCCACTGGTGGCGGCAGGGCCGGTTATGGTGGTGGCAGCTACTTTCTCGAATTCGACGTATGAGAGGTTGCCGATTGAGGACGACGGCGGCGGGTCGGAGACTGGTTTATGCGGCGGGATCCCAGAGAGTTCGGGGATGATGACGGCGCCGGCGGCTGCTACTTTTAGCCTGCCAACGAGTGTGATGCCCAGCGGTGGGCAGTTGGAGGCTGGCTTTGGATGGGCGGCGCTTGGCCGGCCACCGCCTTATAATTAAAATGGAAAGTCGTGTATATTTTTAAAAACAATGGGCCAGGATATTTGACTAAATTACTAAATTGTTCGTGATCAATTTTAAAAATTTTATATCGATTTTGAAATGAGTATAATAAACAAAAAAAAAACAATATGATATACTCATCTCAAAATAATTAGATTTGAGTTTCATTATGACATTTAAATTGAATAGAAATAACTTAATATTTTATTATTTATCAAACATTTCACAATAAATATCTTCATCATTTTAAATTTTTTTAAAAGTAAAATCACGTAATTTTATGTAATTCAATAATAAGGTTAGATGTATGTTCAAATCTTTTTAAATTTTAATTGAAATCGAAACTAATTTCAATAAAAATCAAATATTTGTGAATAATAATTTTATATGTGAATTTTATTGTAAACCAATTATTTGTGAATAATAATTGAAGATGGGAAAGACATTAAGGATAAGAAGAGTTGAACAACTTCCTTGAAAATTTAGGCTTATATTCTTGTTTGAGTGTCCCTTTTGAATCCTATTTCTATAAAGCTAAGATATTTTACTTAGAAATGATATTTCATTAGAAAATTTACAAATGATCTTTCCTAAGAAGTTGTTTGGGATCACTTTTATTTTTATTTTTATATTATTTTTAAAAAATATATTTATTTAGAGTATTTTTATGTACTTTTATTTTTTATTTTCAAAAATAAAAAATATTATTTTTAAAAATACTCAAAATATCTTTATATATATAGCACTTTTAGTGACTAGAAAAAGACAAAAAAATATATTAGAATTATTCATTAATTATGTCAAAATATTTGTCCATCCACAAAGAAATTAAAGAGCAATTTTATATCATTAAAGCTTCCATTTTAGACATCAACAATTATTATAAAAAGAAAGATCTTCACCTTGGAAAAGATAAGCCTAATGCACGTGACAATATCGTATCTGGCTTAATATTAATAAAAACAATAAAAATGGAACAATTAATATAATCTATATTTTTATATTTAGTTGTATACCATTTTAGTGTTTATATCACATCAACATTATATATATGATTAGATATATTTTATTTTAAATAACTAATAATTTTTATCTGATTTATAGTTTTGATTGTTAGATAAGCTTAAAGACTTAAATGATTTGAATTTAGATCAAACACATTTGAGATAGGTTAAATTTGAATCATACTCATTACCAAACCTACTAACCAAATCGGCACCTTTAATTTTTCCAATAAAATGTTGATTTTTAAATTCTCAATATTGGAAATGTAATATTTTTGCCTTTGATTAAATTTTGTGATCAAAGCAATCACTAATTATTTTTTTGTTATAAATATAGATAACAGCTTTGAGTACACTTCTAAATTTTAGGCATTAGCAATGATATTAATGCCATTAAAATTATTTAAAATGAGTTATAATCAAATCAAAATTATATATTTTTAGAAACTTGAAGCGAAGGAGAAGAGGGTTGGTAATAAAATGAGATTAGTTGTGGAGAAAGAAGTTTAAGCTCGAGCTCATTTATCCGATACTTGACTCGGCTTGGCTTAAGATTGACTCGAGCTTTTATGATAATGTTCAACCTCAGTTCAATTAAATTCAAGCTTGTTCATACATGATTTGAGCTTAGCTGAAATATAGGATGAGAGTAAAATTGAGCAATTTTTTTTTTATTTAAAAATAAATTTATTTAGATAATAGCAATTATTTTTTAATCAATTTAATACTTTATTTTATATCTTTAAATGATTAATATTAATAATAATTAATTTTATAAACTACTTTCTATCAAGCTTTAATCCAACTTCTTAACAAATTTAGTCATAAACTTTAAATGATAATATTCAAGATCATAAATGAGTCAAGTAATAAGATATATATATATATATATATGCTTTATTCATTTAATGATCGTGCATTATAAAATTGTTCAAGCTTATCTAATTAATTAATTAGATAAACATAAAAGAGTTCTTATTGAGTTAAGCCACGAATAATTTATTGAATGATTTGTTCATCTCTAACCGTAGATGTGAAGAACCCATCGATATCCAGAAAAAAATTTATTCATAATACTTAATTTGTTAACACTACTTTTGTCAGTCCCAAATCCGGATGTGAAAAGTGGAGGATTGTGATAGCTACTCGATAGCCAACGTAAAACTTGTTGAAATAATCATGACATGAACCTTTAAAATATTGTGTTAATTTAAGACGCCCTAGACGAATGTAATACTGAATACGTGAAAAATGTGCATGCTCTTGCACGCCAAAAGTGTTAAATAAGGATTCCAACATTATGGACGGATGCGGGCAAATAAGTTAGTCCATGAAACTAGAATTAGTTTATGAACTTGGAATATAAATACTCTTATAGATAAATCAATGAAATTAATAGATATTATGGTTCATAGGAAGATACATATTTTATATATCCAAGAAACTAAATGGATTGAGGAGAAGACCAAGAAAATTGATAGTTTAAGTTTTAAACTTTAGTATTCAGGTAGAAGTCGAATTAAAAATGACGTTAGTGCGATTACATATAACAGTTTGAAAGATAATGCTATAAATATTAATGATGTGAAGATAGAATTATAAGTTTAAAAATTATTATTGATATGAAGATTATCAATGTTATAAGTGTTTATGCTCCTCAAGTAGGTTTGGATGCAGGCTCTAAAAAATTTTTTTGGAATGAATTAAAAAGATTAATACAAAATGTACCTCTTAAAGAAAAAATATTTATTGAAAGATATTTAAATAGATATATTAGTAGAGTGGTAGAAGATTTTTAAAAGTATTCATGATAGCTATGAATTTGGAGCGACTAATGAAGAAGGTATAACTATAATAGATTTTGTTTTAGCCTATGATTTTATAATTGCTAATACTTTATTTAAGAAAAGAGATAAGTATATTATTACTTATAAAATGGATCTAGTAACATTGATTGATTATTTTCTGATAAGAAAAATAGATCGTTTAGATTGTAAAGATCAGAAAATTCAAAGTGATAGTTTAAGATCTATTGACTATTTTAGATTTTAAGATTAAAATTAAAAGATGAAAACAAAATCAAATTATTATAGTGAAATTAAACAAGTTGCAAAAAATATACTTAGAGAATCAAAATGAAAAGCTTCATTTAAGAAATAAGAAGCATAACTAGTGGAGTCAAAATGTGCAAAAAAAAAAAAAAAAAAACAAAAAACAAAAAAAACAAAAAAACGAAATAAAAAGCATTATTATAAAACTTAGTTTAGATGTATAAATTCGTAGAATTGAAAAATATATAAAATGACCCGTAGAGATTCTAAGAAAATAATATATTATGCAAAAAATTAGCCTTTAGCGATTTATACAATAGATTGGATTCCAAAGAAGGTAAAAGATTTATGTATAAGATAGCCAATCAAAGAGATAGGAGAAATAAATATCTAGTTAAAGTGAAGTGTATTAAGAATAAAACTTATAAAGTGTTTTTCTTAGAAAAGGATATTGAAAATAGATGGATGAGATATTTTGATAAACTTTTCAATGAAAGATCTGAAAATATGATTGATTTTAGTAAGCTTAATACCCTAAATAAATTTAGATAATTTTAGTTTTATCGTAATATTAGTAAATCGAAAGTTAGAGAAGCTTTAAAGAAAATGAAATATAGAAAAATAATAGGACCTGATGATATTCCAGTATAAGTGTGAAAATATTTAGGAGATCAAGGAATTTTATGACTTACAAATCTTTTAATGTTATTTTAAAGATGAAAAAGATGTCAAATGAGTGGAGAAAGAGTTTGTTGGTTCTTATATTTAAGAATAAAAGTGATCCACAAAAGTGTGTAAATTATAGAGGAATTAAGTAAATATGTCATACATTTTGAGCATAGATTACGATGTGATACAAAAGTTTCTCACAATCAATTTGGTTTCATGCCAAGTAGATCTACTATGAATGTTATACATTGGTTAAGAGGTTTGATGGAGAAATATAGAGAAAGTTAGGAGGATCTATATATGATATTTATTAATTTAGAGAAAGCTTATGATAAAATTTCAAGAGATGTTCTTTGGAGAGTTCTAGAAAAAAAAAAGAGTTAATATTGGTTATATTAAAGTCATTAAGGATATGTATACTAGAGCTGTTACTTGTGTCCAAACACGAGGATTGACAAAATATTTTCCTATTTCAGTTAGATTACATCAAGGATTGACTTTAAGCCCTTATCTTTTTTTGTACTAGGAATTTATAAGAAGATCTACCTTAGTGTATGTTTTTCGCTGATGACATTCTTCTTGTTGATAAGATTAGAGAGGGAGTCCAAGAAAAACTTGAATTATGGAGGTCAACCTTAAAGTCTAAAGGTTTTTGTTTAAGTAGATCTAAAACTGAATATATTGAGTGTAATTTTAGTTATAGAAGTTTTAGTGGTAGTGTTATGACATTGTGTGAACAAGCCATTAAAAAAAAGTGAGCGATTCAGATATCTAAACTCTATTGTTCAAAATGATGGTGAAATAGATGGAGATGTTATTAGTAGAATTCAAGTTGGATGGTTAAAGTGGAGGAATGCATTTGGCCTGTTGTGTGATAGAAAAGTACTACTTAAATTTAAGGAAAAATTTTATGAGATTGTGGTAAGACCTGCAACAATTTATGGTGCAGAATATTGTCTAATAAAAGAGAAGCATAAGACTAAGTTCCGTGTTACAGAGATGAGGATGCTCAAATGGATGAGTGATTTTACTCTTAGAGATAAAATGCAAAATGAGTATGTTTGAGAAAAAGTTGGAGTAGCTCCAATGACAAATAAGATTAGAGAGCATTACCTCAGATGGTTTGGCCACATAAAGCGTTGGTCATCCGATGACCCGATTAGGAGAGTAGATACATTAGATTTGCCTTATGTTAAGAAAAATAGAAGTATATCTAAAAAGACTTGGTTAAGATGTATAAAAAATGATCTTAATATACTTAAATTAAATGAGAATTTGACACATAATAAGACAATGAAGACAAAAAATTCATATAACCGACCCCACTTAATGAGATAAAGGCTTGTTGTTATTATTGTTGTTATGACACTAACTTAGATTGAATGTTTGAGGATTATCCCACTAGCGAATTTCTAACATCTTTTCACCATATGTATTGTAGTATGTTGGTATCATATAGATAAAATTATTATTATTATTATTATTATTATTATTATTATATATCATTTAAATGAGACCCTTTATTTGATTTGCTCTTGTATCTCTCTTTGTATATTAATATACATGCTTGATTGTTACGTATAATCAAATTGTTAGAAATGATGATAATAATTGATGAATTTTCCATTAGTGTATAAGATCTCATATATATATATTTTAAGATTTTACTCCCATAAGAGACTAATCCTTCTACAAGCTCAAGACATGTTTTAGAAATTTTGAGTTTTGTTAGAAGTCTAGGTTATCTTAGATGATTTGTTTAGCTGCCAATAAAAGATATTGGTCCCCAATTGAAATATAACAACCTTGATCTCTTAGTTGATAAAATTTTTGATATACACTATCAAGAGCAAACCCAAACCTTGATCTCTTACTCTACTATCATAAACCAAATCAAAAGAGTTGATTGTATGTAAAGATAATTCACCCAAGATGACTACAAGTCTGCTAGTGTAATAACTTGCCATCCAAAGTCAATTGAAACTCAACCTTGATCTCTTACTCTACTATCATTTTAATATTAGGATAAGTCTCCACTATTTGAGTTTTATGGTAGCTTTGGCAACCTAAGATGCTCAATATTTTAAATATCTATTAAAATGTTAACCACATACTAGTTAAATAGGGGTGTAATCAAATGATCTCAAGATTTACTCTTGAAATCTAATGAGTTTTTGAAGAAATTTTTAAAATTAATTCTTAAGAATCTCTCTTACTTTTGGTGAATCCTAAAAAAAAATAATAATAAGTGCTTTTAAATAAATTACTTGGCCAAAAGGCTTGATGAGGTCGGCAATGCGGTAGACAATCTTGATTTAAAGTGGGTTGAACTAAGGGGCTGTTTAATCGCCTGAAAAAAAAAATAGTGTAAAAAGAATACAGTGTATTTGAATTACTTTATGATTGCTTGGTTGAAAATTCTATAAATGCATGAGTTTATTATTTTGTTTTTGGTAAAATAAATATACTGTAAAGTATTATTGAGGAGAAGCGGCGGCGTAGCGGCGAGCAATGGCGGTGGTCCAAACGGCGGATCTTATGGCGAAGATTATGGCGGTGGCACGACGGCCGATAAGTGGCGATGGCGATTGGCGTCGGCGTGCGCCATAATATCTATCTTGGCCAGTATATTTGAAATTCAAATCAGTAATTTCAAATACATCAAAAATAACCTTTGTAATGTATTCTAAATACATTATATTATCTTAAAAATTTTATTTTGCATCATACCAAACACCAAAAAAGTTAAAACCCCTCCATTTACTTTACTTTACACCCAAAATTCAAGCAACCAAACAACCCCTAAGTGCAATATTGTTCATTAAGAGTGATAAGGATGATCTATTAGAAGAATGAATTAGAATCCTATTGGATATATACGATCATTGTTGTGTAGTAATCAACATATTTGTAAGGATCGAAAGACCCATCATAAAGATTAAAATGGCATAGCTATTAAAACTATTATATAATTTTTTTAATAGGAAAAGTTAAATAATACCTAAAAGCAATCTTCATAAACTTTTATAAATAATTTTACATCTAATTTTACATAAAACTACAACCATCACAAAAGATATATGAAAAAAAGACCTACTTCAACCTATTTGCAAGATTTGACCTTGTGATTACTTCTAGTTATTTGATATATCATTAATTACCGTAAAACTAATTATTTGATATTAACAAAAATTCAAGTCTAAAATCTTAATAATAATTTTTATTTTATGTTAACTAACTAATCACAAACAATAAATGTCAACTAAAAAAAGCCAACTAAATACTTGATATATCATGAGCAATTGAACAATAGTTTATTTGACGTTAAAAAAATTCAATTCTAAGATCTTAATAGTATTTTTTTAAAAAAAATTTCAACTAAACTAACTGACGCCCATGATCATAAACAATAAATGTCAACTACACACACACACACAAGTTATTTCCTTAAACTTCTTTTGCCTAATAGCATGATTTAGCCTTCTGGTTTATTCTTCTAAATATTTGATATATCATTAGCTACAAAAAATTATTTGGCATTAACAAAATTCAATTCTAAGATCTTAAAAAATAAAAATAATCATTTTTTGTCAACTGATAAATGTCAACCCCAAAATAAATGTCTTTTTGCCTAATTGCATGAGTTGACCTAGTGATTAATTCTTCTAAATATTCGATATATCACTAGTAACTATTCAAAATCACAAATGATAAATGCCAAAAAAAAAAAAAAAAGTCTTTCAACTATTCTACTTTTGCCTCATTGCATGATTTGACCTTGTGATTAATTCTTCTAAATATTCGATACATCAATAGTTACTATCCAAAAGATTATTTGATATTAACAAAATTCAAGTCTAAGATCATACTAATAATTCTTATGTTTTGTCAACTACATTAATTGACACCCATAATCACAAATGATAAATATCAAATGATTACTTCTAAATAATCGATAAACCATTAATTATTAAGAAAATTCAATTCTAAGATCTTAACACTAATACTTATTTATTTATTTAATTATTGTCTACTAAACTGACACCTGTGATATAAAAAGTTTCTATTCACAAATTTAAAATGGACTTAAAACTTTGAAAATGACCACCACCCAGGCCTCTGAAAACAACTGGTTGTCTTGTTTATTAACAATTCTAACTTTGACAAATTCATAGAAAGCTATATCATCCAATTTTTATTCATGATAGAGAATTATTAACCTCTCAATATTAAAACCAAACCCATTTGTCTGATACTGAAAGCCTGGAGAACTAATTTCTCTCTTGTTAATGCCAAATGTATGGAATGGCAGGTTCCAGTTGCTTGATATACAGGTTTATAAATTTCTTATTTCAGTGGATCAATATTAAATGAATTTCAGGGTAGGAAAATGACCATTGAAATAAAATATGTTGTCTTGTCTGCTTATTTATATTATATACTTTACCATAATATGATATACTTGCTAATTATTGAGGCTAATAGTTTAAGAATTAATATGTTTTTTTTAAAGTATCAATAAAATCATTCAATTAGATCAGTACTTAGAACCCCTTAGTTTTTTGACAATTATACTTCTTTAAGTTGTTTCAAGTGCCAAACTTGAGCTTGACAAATTAATTAAATACAAAGTTTGAGTAAAATCCTACAAATTCAAATCGACTCGCAGGGTTGCTCAATTACTATGAAAGGGAAAAAATATATATAATTCAAACTAAAAGAAATGTTGTTATAAAAATGATAAATAGACTAAAAAATTTAAATAATAATAATAGAACATTTTTATATTTTATATTGAACGAGTCAGCTCACAATGTGATGAATTGAGTTGAAGTTGATTCCAACTCAACTCATTATCACATCAAACTTAACTCACGAGCTATTTCAAGAACCTAGGTCAAGCTGATTGATTATCCAACTAAATTAGATTCTTAAATACATTTCACATGAATTAAAATTGATAACCTTTAATTTCTTATCCAATGGTTTTTGTGGTGCCTTACCACAACATTGTCCACTAGTACTATGTTCTCGTGACCCTATTTGCTACTCCATATTAAAAGAGAGCCTATATCTTGGCAACAATTTCTTTCACCACTGCTTTGAATTCAAGGCATCAGCCAATCAATCATTAGGATCAGCAAAGGAAAAACTAATAAAAAAACTGTTAATTAATTGTATTGTTAATCCTGCCTTCCCTTTTAAAAAGCAAACTAATGGAGGACCATCCTATTAATCAACTAGTGCTTGAACCCATTATTTAAAAAAAAAAAAGATTCACATACATACCACACAATTTCTATGCATTTACATATCAAACTTATTCTTGAAAAAGTATATTTATTTTTAAAAAGATAATAATAGTGATATTTTTGATGGATGACAAGCAAAAAAGTTCCGCATGAAAAAGACTTACGGATCTACAGGTGAAATAAGTTCAAAAAGAAATTTTATAAAGCAGCTTGTGAAGTTCTTTGATCAACTTTGCATGAAAGAACAAACTTTTATGAAAATAGACTTTTCTTTTTAACTTGAATGGAAGAAAAATATGATCTGAAAACAAATTTGAAAAGATCAATCTTGTCATTTATGTTGTATCCCAGCCCCAATTGCAAAGCCAGGGACCACTTATATTTTGATTTATTCAATTATCTTACCCTCCCTGTAACTATCATCCAAGACACAAGCACTTATCTTAATTTCCCTTCTCTATATTTTGACAAGATTAAGTCCATGATTCTCTAAAAGACAAGGAAGACTCTACTATAGGTTTACAAATGGACAAAAACATTCCAAATTGTGGTGGGTTCAAAAGGTTTAAAAGAAACACAAACAATACTACAAAGAGTAAAGATCATCGAGAGTTGAAAAATATATTAGTTGATCTAGTCACTAAAGAAAGTTCATTGGTGGAGCCAATTATTGTTTGAAAATGTAAAACATTAGTTATAAGGATTTCTGGGTTTCATACGACGTGGAGAGTATAAGTGCTGTACCTGGTTTTGATCATTTTGGAAATTGCCAGAGGCTTTTAGCTCGAACTGGCTTGATGTATGCAATTTGCATGGTGTACCACTTGGCTGAATTTGAAAATAAATGAAACGTTAAAAAGAACAAAGAAAAGTATGATAGACTAAAATGAAGAATACGCTATGATTTCTTTTTCATGCAAGCTCACCAAAGTGGAAGCAAACATGGATATAGCTTATTTATCGAACTACAACCTGACAAATTAAGTGCTAGATAGAATTATATATAATTACCAAACAATCAATTTTGAACCAACTCAAAATTATGAATTGCTTTTGATTCAAGATGAATCAAAAATAACAGTTTATAGTCAAGCCAAACTTGCTCGTTCAGTTTATACCAACGTAATGATAAAGCACTTCTTAATTATGACTACAAAAGTTTTAACACTTGAAATTATATTCTCATAAATATTTCGAGACGTTTGTATAATAGATCTAACCTATTTGGCCTATAAAAGTTAAATATCAATTGATCTTCCAACAATATTTACTAATAATTATAACGTTTAGGCTCAAAAATGTTGTTTCATAAACTCGGTATTTATTCTATATTCTTAATAAGCTAATGAGATTGGTTGTTGGAGAGATCGAAAGAAATATAGAAGGACAAAGAAAGGATCAACACGGCAAAGGGAGGGGAAGGGTTTTATAAAAGAATTTATTTATGCTTGGGTTAGGGGAAGGAAATTGACACAATTACATACAACAATAGGAGGAGGCATTAAAGGGGAGAGACAGCTTCCCCTAAGTACTTAATATAATAATAATAATAACAATAATAATAAATAATAATAATAATAATAATTATTATTATTATTATTATTATTATTATAATCAGGGGGTACATAGCCCATCTTTTAAGCATCAAAAGGTCAGCTTATTTATATTATCACTATTTTTAATGACATTTTTCTTTTTTTTTCTTCTTTTCAATTTTTTTTTCTTCTTTTTATATTTTTCTCCATTCTTTTAACCAATATTGCTTTTTCTGTTTTAGGAATATTTTGCTTTTCCAGCCTTCACTAGCTTTTCTTTATATATTGGCATGTACAATCATAGTGATGATTGCCTAATGTTGATTATTTTTTAGGCTTTTCTTGAGCGAACATGAACTATCATCATTTTTTAATGTCTCATTATTTACGTTGTTCTGAATATAGAATTATTCTTCATGTAACGTAAATCGTAGTGGATCATAAACTGAGTAGACCTTATGACCTCAAACAAAACTATAATGATCTATGACATGTGAATTCAATTGGATTTCGCTAGTCATTTCATTTAATGAAATTTTATTCATCATATCTTTGACAATTAAAACGATAATTTTAGCACCTAACATAGGACACATGCACCACCCTGATTCTATCAGCATGAGTGGTCATATGAAATGCCTTCAATTATCAAATACAACATCTCCATCATTGAACACTATCAATGCCTTCAGGCTGTAATCCCCTTTAATAACCAAACTAATGACATATTTTAGAACCATCCCATCATTCATCATTTACAATTTAAATGCTTAAAAAATAATACTTTGATGTTGCAAAAGAAGAGCATAAGAAACTATCCCCTACAACAGTAAAGTGAAAAGAAAACATTAATAGTTAATAGACTCTGCAGCAGACAAATATACTCATTCCAACAAGCAAAAAAAAAAAAAAAGGGATGCACATCTACTAGCTCAAAATGATCTGCATCTGTTAAGTGCACGATACCAGACAACTTACTCATTTCTTTAAGTGGACAGCACAAAATCTCGCCGCATCAATTTTTCTCCCACTTTCTTCGGCTTCTCGTCTAACATCTGCAATATAATATAACATAAATTAGAGGAAACAAAGCAAATCATACCATTCAAATGTTTCTCATATAGTATGGTAGTCAAAGATGGAATAATATTCGTAGTGATCATAAAGGCACAAGGAACGGTAAAAATATAAGTTAAAAAAGAGCAAAGGAATTTAACATTTACTGTCATCTTCCAGACAGCTGCATTGCATTAATCAAATACAACGAATCATTAAATAATGTAGGCGACATACTTTTATAGTTCCATTCATCAATTTTCCTTTTGATCACCACATCATTCTATTAATTTTTATCCAATCTTAAATATACCTAAAAAAACACAAGAATTTCACTTTTATGGATGATGCAACGTACATGCTCTTTCACCCTAAGTTTAATTCTCATGCTAAAATAATAACAATAAAAATAACAACAGCAACAATAACAGCAACAACAACATAATTCTCATGCTAAAACAATGGAAAAAATTTAATTCTCATGCTAAAACAATGGCAAACTTAAATTTCACAGAACCTTTTAAATGCAATTCGTGTTTAACATGCATTAGAAATGCACTAGACCAAAATAACAAAATTAACCTTTTTTTGGTTTTTTTAACATGTTTGAATTGGTAAAAAATGATAGCCCGATGAGAATTTAAGAAACAGATAACAAAACAAGTTAAGGATTCAATTATCCAGAACTCTGCAAATTTAGCAGAATGCTTCTTCTTATGCTAACTACAACAGAATGCTAATATGTATGAGCAAAGGACAGAATCACATAGCAAAATACCTTTCGAAGGAAACCATCAACCGCCAACAAAGGGCTTCTGGAATTTCCCATGAATCCACACCCTTCGCATCTTCTTACCACTACGACGATTCACAGAAACCACACAGCAGTATTCAAGCTCCAACTGAAAACACAATAAACAAGCATGGCTATCGAATCAGATGTGGTTAGAATTCGGTAGAATTAATTTACATCTGATATGGATTTTACATTCTCTCTGAGAAACTTTCGGAGAATCTTATGGAAATAGAAAAATGATCAACACGCTCAAACAAAAGAAGTGTAAACAGTGGCGGTTCCTTGCAAGCTAGGGGAATTACTACAATGCTTACCCGAAGCACAGTTTCCATGGTAAATCCAATGAAATTTCCATTAGATATTACCCCTTGGGATTATATATAGCTTATCAATTATTAGTTTGGTTGATCAAAGTATATCTCCCAAGCAGAGAGACAAAATTCTGATGTTGATCAATATTATTACCAATTACAAAGATGGAAACCAACCCGCCATTGTGAGACTTGGGAATAAAGCTAAAATTACACAATGTGAAGATGGCCAACTTTGGGAGAAATTTTAAGGATAGTGGGTGATAATCTCCTTTCATCAAGAGGAATTTCCAGTACGTTAAAATGATCCAGATTATGTTGGGTAGATACCGTTATTGAAAAGGTGAGAAGATATAAAAGGTGAAAAATATAAGAGCTAGGTACCTAAAATTGTAGAGGAATCCAATGGCCTACTGATGCAGTGAACTGTAACAAAGGCTGCGAAGGCTAGATGACTGGCTGTAGGGCTGAACGGCGCTGGGACGGCAGCTGGACAGATGGGACCTACAACAGGGAGGAAGGAATGACGAAGAACAGCAGCTGGACAGACAGGTCAAGCGGCAGGGAGGATGGAACAGCGCTGGAAAGCAGGACTGAAAACTGATTTGTGCAGTTTGGTTGGCAGGGAATAGCTGGACTGTGACAAGGACTTCCTGGGGTGAACATCGGACGACACACAGCTGAAAACAGAAGGGACGACACTTCTAAGGAGAGAAAAATAGAGAATGGCAATGCTCCAATCTTAAAAGAGTAACAACTAAACCTTAATACAATATAAGAGACTATATGTATTATTTGAAATAAACTGTGGATGCAATTAATCTAGTTGGTAAGGGTTTTGAAAGTTGTTGTCAAGATCTTGAGTTTGAATCTCGCCTGCACCGCAATAAATCTCCACCTTATGGATTCGGGTGGGCAGAAAAAAAAACTATATACAGTAGAACCCCTCTAAACTAATATCCTTGAGACTGGGTGCTTGGTATTAGTTTAGAGGGGTTATTAGTTTAGAGGGGTAGGGGATAAGGTGGCAAAATATATTAAAATCACTATACGCCGATGGCTTATTTACATTTGTGTAATGTGCGGGTATATCGGATCCTATAGATAGAATAGATAGCCATGGCAATGCTCATAGTAACAGGGTAAACAAGGCCTGTTTGGATCAGGTGAACAGGAGCCACGCCACCCCCCTAGGAATGTAATTATAAACACGAGGTACAGTAGTGACACATCATGTCAAGGGAAGGCCCCTTTTCCCAGAACCACACTCCTCTCCTACGCCCAATAAAGCTACATCCAACCAGGAGCTGGGATTTATATTTGAAACATCTTTGATTTATTACAATTTGGCGAAGTTCGGGGCCTGGGGCTGGGGTATAAAAGCCACCTGGCTGTGAACCTCAACCGCTGTCAACCCCTCTTCCTGTGGGCAAACCTATCGGGTAGAGTCACACACCAGGAAAAATGCCGCAGAAGGAATCACAACACACAACTATGTCGGACGAGATCCGCATAGCCTTGTGATACAAAAGGGAAACCCGAAGGAGTTGATCAAATGGAGGACAACCACAAGATCAAGGTCAGCCACAATTTCCACCACTCTGAAACGATCAGCCGACCTCCTGGCAAAGTCCGACGACAGCGCTCTCAGCTTGAAGCGCCAGCGCACAGTCAAGTATCCAGCAATGGAGGCCGCGCTCGTTGAGTGGTTCCATGCCAATCAGGAACGTGCCAATCTAAGCGGAGACCTCGTTCGCGAGAGCGCAACCAAGATCCTTGATCGACTTTACCCTGATCATGAGCTGTTTGAGTTCTCGAACGGCTGGCTTGATAGGTTCAAGACACGTCATGGAATCCGTTCATTCCGGCGTTTTGGTGAGAGCGGATCGGTTGACATGGCAAAGGCAAACTCCGCGACCATTTGGAACCTCCTGGACTGACTGGAAGGACATCTACAACATGGACGAGACAGGACTGTTCTACCGGATGCAAGTAAGTGAATAATCACTACAATAGCTAGAAGCTTGGCCAGCAAATCATGAGTTAACCTTTGTTGTTTTTCAGGTAGACCACTCGCTTGCCACCAAGCAGCTGGAGGGGCGCAAAAAGAAGGAACGGATCACACTGGCGACCGCTGTAACGGAGATGGAACAAAGCTCCCGCCAGGTCAGGAAATACAAGAACCCTCGCTGTTTTAAAAATATCAACATGCAAACCCTCGGGTGTCAGTACCGGGCGAATGCGTCGGCATGGATGACGCAGGACATTTCCCTGGAAATGTCTCTGGCCCCAAAGTGCTTCTTATCATGGATAACTTGGGCACATTCGCCGGCCTTCCGGATCATGTTAAGCTAAAACAACCGCTTTTCTACCTCCCACCCAACATGACATCAAAAATTCAACCCTGCGATGCTGGCATTATTCGCAACCTCAAGGCGTATTACTAGCGGCGCTTCAACTGGATGTTGCTGCAATGTCTGGAAGATAATGTCAACGACCCAGAGAAAATCGACATCCTTGTTGCAATCCAGATGGTGGTCCGGCATGGCGGTCTGATGTCAAACCATCAACCATTGAGAGATGCTACCTTCACTGCAATATCCGCACGCCTGTGCAGCCCGTTGAGAACATCAGCGCGGATGACCTTCTTGACGAGCAAGTCGTCCTTGACCGCAGACATTCATCTGTTCCGCATCAATCCCATGGACGCCGTGAATGCCACTTCGGAGGGATGTCACATCATACACGTCGGACCTTGATGACATCATTGAGAACCATCTCCAAGAAGGAAGTACAGGAGGTCCCAGTGGTCAGTTCTCTCGAGAGGTTCTGGATGCAGCAAGGTGACTCCAACATCTCCTTCATCACTTCCCTGCAGAAGATGAAGGACAGCGTGAGTATGCTGAGGACAAAGCAGATGGTACAAAGGAATATTGACAATTTTTTCCAGCGTATTTAGGCTGCCCACTTCTGCACTTTCGTAGTTCCCTTTGGTCTTTACCGTGTCACCATTTTTTTTCGGATGTCGTATATATCGGTTTATGAAAGTTGTGGGACCAGAAAATTATTGAATATCAATTTAGGGGTTTATTAGATAAACTATGGGCCCGAGTCGTGACGATCCGATATTAGTTTAGGGATATTAGTTTAGAGGGTATTAGTTTTGGGGTTCTAAGATATGATAGATAGATAGATAGATGATCGGTTCCCATTAGAGCCAGTGCATTAAAGCTAGACCTTGTGCACGGGAAGACACTACAATATCTTTCTCCCCGAGTAGAGGAGACATTACTTTCAAACACTAGAGCTTATGGATCTTCATAATACGGTGATAAGTCAACTACATTGAAGGTGGTAGAAATGTTGTGATCACCAGGCAAATCAATCTTATAGATATTATCATTGTTGGGCTTAACAACTAAATGTACCATCAACTTGTGATTTGAGCTTCCTAAATGCATATAAATGAAATCTCTCTTCCCTCAAGCCTAATCCGCACCAAGTTGCCTTCCTTGAATGTCATAGCTTTCCTGAATTTATTTGTTTGCTTCGATAACTGGTGTTTCATTTGATAATTTTTTTTCTTAACATACTCATCTAAATTTATAGCTTTTTGACCCAGATGTTTGCATTAGTACTAAGGTCAACAATAGAGAGAATAAGCATAACTCCAAAGGTGTGAGCAAAAATAATCTCAAAGGGGGTGCCTACCATAGACTGACTAGTAGATCTATTCTAAGTAAACTCAACCTGAGGACGAATCAGATCCTACTATTTGATATTCTTGCTCACGAAAAACCTAATAAGTTTCCTTAAACTATGATTCACCACCTTTATTTGTTCATCAGTTTATGTATGGGCTGTCCACTGACATTTACCCAAGACAAATTTAAAACCATGAGGGGAGTATATAGGCCCATATTTTGCCCTTGAGTCTTAGTTATATGACACATTTTATATTGCTTGATGAACCTCTCAACATGCCTTGATCATTGTTGACAATAGAAAATCAAAAAAAAAAAAGAACAACAAAAAAATTGAAGCCCTAACCGCATGGCAACTGTCATATGCGTCGGTAAAACTGCTCGGGAGGAGCGGAATCAATTGGAAGGTCAATTCCCTATAAAAAGAAAGAAGTGGTCAGCCGAACCTCTCCACTACACACACGCAAGAGTCGAGAGAAAATAGAGGGAGAAATAGAGGAAACCTCATATGAAATCCCTAGCCGACACCACACCCCCCCTCAAGCCGACTCCTTCCCCATCTTGCGTGAGAGAGCCACACGACATCCCTCTATTTCTCATGTGAAGTGCAAGTCACATGAAATCTGAAGATAAGCTTAGATTAGAATCTAACACAAGAAATCTGAAGATACGCTTCGCACAAGAGATTTGACATTCTTACATGAGGAATCTAACATTGCCACATAGGTGAAGAGGGCTTAATATAAAGAAAGCTCAAAGTGGAGAACCAAAATTATCGCCAAATGACAAAAATCCTCAAACTAAACACAAAGGTGAAGAAAGAAAATGGTGTTAGATGTCAAAAGACAAAATGTGAGTCAAATGAACAATGGGAATGAATCCTGCAAGTCGACGAGCAAAAGAAGCTTAGATTAGAATCCACATTGATACCAATAATAATTTGAGTGGGAGAATTATATTCTTTTTTCAACTCTTTCCAAAAAAGAAATAGAGAAAAATTATTTATTTCTTATTACATCAAATCAACCTTAGACATTTTATATTCCTTCATTTAGATACAAAAGTTCAGTCTTCAATTGCATTCTCAAGAATCCAAATATTATAATAAAAATAAGGAATCAGTAATTAATTAATTTGTGCGGTTAATATGATCTTAAAATTCAAATTTCAATATATATGATAAACTTTTAAGATTTCATTCTCAATAACATTTCCATTAGCATTCAAAAAATTAAGAACTGAGACCCTATGGCTATGCAAGGGATAAACATATATACCAATAAAACGCTGTTAAAGTGGTTTTAAAAAAATGCAACTTTACAAGAAATTATATACTGCCCATGGAATCATATTTTCATAGGATTTGCTTCAATTTGTTCAAACATCTTTCATGGATCACCAAGTTCCCTCCATCATCAACTTTTTTAAAAGTGTTGATTCCCTTCTTTCTACAAATAACAATTGTATTATGAAAGCACCGTGGAATCATGTTAGAATATGATGCTAAGTCTGAATTATTTCATGCTGATTTATCTTTCATGCCAAAATTGAGTACTCATAACAACCTTGTAAATCAAAAGACACCAAAAGATTAGGTTAAGCACATGCATTCATAAATAGATAAAACATCTAAATTATGTGCTTTCTAATGCACAAATATGCTACCTCAATGAATCCAGCACCAAGAAAAAGGTTTCTCACAATATCCAGAGCAAAGAAATAGGAAAGAGTACCATCTGACCGCATGTACTCCCTAAAACCTACTCTTTGTTCTGGTGGAAATCGAAGCATTGTCATATCAAAAAGCCCTAAGATGAAAATAAAAATCAGAATAAGAAAATCAAATGTGGGACTGAAAAAAAAAACAAAGTGGAAAAACTCTTTAAATCAAAGATATGCTCCTAAACTACAATCAACGATCCATACCATAATCTCTGAACAGAAGTAGACCCCCCGGTTTTAAAATAGACAAGCATTCTGCGATTACAAATGACATTCTTTGAAATGGTATTGCTGACAGAGTGAATATCTAACAGTAGAAAAAGAGAATAGATGTTAGCTTTCATATAGGTCAACTTGGTTCCATTCATGGAAAAGTAAATGGTCAAATTTAATGCTAAAAGTCTATCTTCAAAAAAGCTCAATTATTGTCTCAAGTATTGTTAAAATTTTTAAATCTTCAAACTCCACCTATGCCTGCATTCCACAGATCCAGTATAAAGAATTCAAGACCAACCTTTGCAATCAAGAAAAGAACCTTAAATCTGGGAACATTATGTAGAACTTACATATATATTTATTTAGCTCGTATAAGTCCTTAAAGATGCTTGTAACTAACCAGTTTTTGACTACTTCCATTGACCAGGTAATCCTAAGTTTAAGGAAACTTTGAAAGGTTGCTGCTTAAGGAGCCAACACCAACTTCTAGTTCTGTGTAGTCTGGTCCTTTCTATGTCTGACAGTAAAGATGGGTATGCTTAGAACCATAAGATATGGAAGATCAAGGTCAATTTGAAATACAATTACAAAGAAATCAATGGACGCTTCCCATTTAAATGATTAGGGTATAAAAACTATGTGCATGTACTAGCATTGGTCAATAGCACCATGACCACGCACTCATGCATGTAAAACAAAATGATTTACTTTTTTGGGTGAATGATGGAAATAAAAGAAAAGACGATGAATTCAGAAAGTGGTGTTCATTATCTAGTAGCATAAATCCCCCTTAAATTGTCAAAATATACTATATTAAAAGAATATATATAAGAAGTCAACTAATCATCTGCAAAACTATCACTACTGAGGGATAAGGAAAAATAAAACAAAATTGTTTAGCAAAACAAAAAACGACTTTCCTTAAAAAACCCAAAAATTCAAAAACCTGCCAATTACTTCATGCAATGTACGCAACATTGAACTGCAGGGTAAGAAAAAAAAATAAAACAAAGACTTTTGGGCAAAGAAGATAAAAAGAGTTTCCTAAAAAAAGCCCAAAAATTCAAAAATCATCCAACTACTTCATATAATGGACTCTTGTATAATGGTCATATTTCTAATCTTTCAATCTCAAAATGTAAAGCAAAAACTCATGATTTTACACGATACATAATATTTACTTCACATAATATAAGAACTCTTTGTTTTGAACTCGTGTTGAGCTTTCTTGGGTGTAATGTTTCTAATTTCTTATTTGTTAATCTCAAAATGTGAATAGTTGTATATCATGCTTTGTTATCACAATTGTTGTGGAAAAGAAAACATCTGAGTATTGCTGGCGCTGTTCTTGGATAGCAACAAGGATGAAAATTGATAAAACAAGAATTAGAGTAGGTAGTAACCTGGATTTTAAGGGGAAATCCTCTTACCGGTTGTTGTGGGCAGTAGAAATAGGATAGTAGGAGGTTGGGACGGAAGTGAAACTAAGTGGAGAGACTTGGTACAACTATGGGTAAGCCAAACAGTAGCAGAAATTGGTGGATCACGGCAGGAAGGCTGACAGTGGCTGGCTGGTCTGCTGGAGGCTCGCAGCTACTGTTTTGAATGGAAAACAGTGGCTCCAGGTGCAGGGCAATAGCTTGGAGGCAGTTGTTTAAAGCTAAATGTGCTCCATGATGTGGAACAAGATAAATTGATGGTTCAATTTGATCAAAACGCAGCCACACCACTTGTTTAAATCAAAATCCGACTCCAAATAAAAGAAAAAATTTGAGAAATACAATTTCTAATAGCAAACAACAAAAACAGAACTATTATACTCTTAAACACATATTGATATTAATGAATCAATCCTAAAACCTAAGCTAATTGAGCCATGTTTGAAAGAACTCTGAATCGACCAAGTTTAAGGTTGAACCAATCTAGGCTTAGGAGGGGTGGCGTGAACAAGCCCCTTATGCGTGGGTTTTACCCCACATCATGACACCCCATGCCATTCTACCTGGGTTGGAGAAGGATCATGTTCATCCATTGAAACTCCTAAATATTCATAATACGGATAGGTCTACTACATTGAAAGTGGCTAAAATATTTAATCATCAAGCAGTCAATTTGCAGGCATTGTCGTTGACTCGTTTGATAATCATGAATGAACCATCAGCTCATATAGAAAACCTCTCATCTTTCAATCTGATTAACATCAAGTCTCTTTCATTGAAATCATGACTTTCCTATACTTGTTTGTCTGCTTATAATATTTATTGTTATGTTAGCAATTTCTCTCATGTAAATTATATATCTCCTTAGCCTTGAATTCTACATTAGCTCTAAACTCAATGACAAGAAGGATAAAAACCAGAGTTTTAAAAGGTGGCGATGTTGGGTAGAGTGTTTTACTAGCTATTGGGCAAGGTGTAAGTCCCAATGCGTGAGGTGTAAGCCCCTTAATATAATGACATTAAAAAATAAATATAATCATAAAATTAATAATAAATATAAACTAAATTTATAACATTATAATTTCAATTCTAAGATTACAAAATTAAATTTTTCAATACAAAACCGTCAAGAACAAAGTCACAAACATATGAAAAATAAATAGACAATTTGATAGTTAAAAAGAAACTCTGGTATGCACTCTAAATCTCAATCCTCAAATAATATTCATTCTTCAAGTTCATCCTTAAAATCTTCTTCATCTTCAATAAATGTGTCTACATCACAAATCCTTCATGAAATCTAGATTTATTCTCCATTTTATTGGAGTCATCATTATCTTCAATTTGTACTGCATTTATAATTTGTTTCTTCTTATTATTATGCATACAAATTTTAAAACAAACAATATGACAATAATAATAATAAAATATGAAACTTACATGATTTTTTTGATCAATTTTCTTTTTCTTTGAGAGTATGTAATAAAGATATCATTTCTTACTCATGTAGGGTTTTGAGATTCAACCTCATTCAAATTAGTAATAGGCACACTCCTAATTACATTAACATCAAATAAATTTTTTTCCTCATCCATCTAAGAAGATTCTTATGGAAGTAATGAATCTTCTTTCTCAACAATCCACTCATCATCAGAGTCTCTATTGTTTACTAAAATTGGATTAAAATTTAATTTTTTTTTCTAATGTTTATCCCCCTCAATCTTGTATTGTATCTAACATAAATCAAAATATCCAACCTCTTGTGCTCTAACTTGTTTCTTTTCTTGGTATGAATCTGAAATAAAAATATCATTTATAAGAAGAAATAAAGATTAATATGAAAATTAAAATAAAAAACTTCACAGATTTATATTTTCATATCGATTCAAAAGTATTTCAATTTCTTTCACAACTTAGTAAACTACAAATGAGGCTAAAAACTTGAATATCAAATTTTGTCAATTCTACTATCAAATCCTATCCACCAATTTGCAGGAGATCTTAACTTCCTTAAATCCATAGCAACTCTACTCCCAAAATCATCTCTTAAGTTATCATAAATATCCAATTGAATATCAACTTTAAGACGATCTCTGGGGCTATAATCGAGTCGAGCCGAGCCAAGTACTTATCGAATTGGACTTGGCTTGGACAAATTAAAAGTTGTTCGTGTTTGATTCGAGAGCGAAGCCAGATGGATGTTCAAGCTTGGTTTGCTTAATTTAATTTATTTCAATTGCAATTATTGTTTGAAATAAGTGAACAAATATATAATCGAGTTAATGAGAGACAGCGACCAGCCGGCAGAAGTCGAAGAGGAAAAGAGAGGGAAACTGAAAAAGAGAGGTGAGAAGTCAAACAGGAAGAGAGAACGATCGATTCAAGCCATGGTTTACCTCTGCTTTACCTTGTGAATCGACTGAAAAGGATGGAGGGAGCGACCAACGAAAGTTGATAAAAAGATGAGGGAATGCCGGCGAAAGTCAATGCCGAAAACAAGTTAGGGCTTTGGCGCTTCGCTTCAAGGGACGAACCGACAGAGCGTAGAGCATGAAAGCTTGCAATTGTATGAATGCAAATCCGAGAAAAAAGCCTCGACTCGTAATCGCTTAGGCTTTAACTAAGCCATTTAAGGTCGTTTTATTTGGGTGAGTTGGGTCACCCATTTGATCATTTATAATTAAATAAAGTAACTTATTAGCTTTAATTAAATATTTTAATAATTAATATATGAGTTTTTTTATTTTTTGTGTATTTATCCTACAATTTATAAAATAATAGTATCAATTATATTTAATTAAATGTATAATATATTTTTATAAATTATACTACTAAATTTAGTATAAGTAAAGATTATTCCAAGTGAAAAGTTTAAACATCGATTGTTATTTAGATTTTATGATGAAAAGATATAAAAAAAATAAATCAAATTATGTCTTACAGATAGATACTTAAAAACACAAATAAACTATTTTAAGAGCTTACAAGAGCTTAGAATTTGAGATGTCATAAAAGAATATTATGTGAAAAAAAAAATAAGTGAAATTAAACAAGTAAAAACGATTTAGAGAATCAAAAAAAAAAACTTCTTTAATAAAAATAATACGAAATGAAAAAGATAAGAAATAAACATCATATAAAACTGATTTAGATGAAAAAACTCGAGAAGAAAAGATATAAAGTTTATCAGAGATTCTAAGAAAAATATATTATACAAAAAATTAACTTTAAGTAATTTATACATAGATTAGAAAGATGAAAGATGACAGATAAGTAAACCAAAGAGATAGAAGAAAGAAATTTAAGTAAGTAGACATTAGAAAATAATGATTTTTTCTGAAAGAATATGAAAATAAGTATGAGATATTTTGATAAACTTTTAACTAAGAATGCAAAGACGAAGATTTTAAGAATCTTAATATAAACAAAAAAATAATTTATTTTATCGAAGTAATAAGTTACTTTAAAGAAAATGAAACGGGAAAACAAGAATACGATAATGTGTGAAATGTTTGTGATCAATTTTTTCTTACAAATCTTTTTTAATGTTATTTTAAAGACTAAAAAATATAGAGAGTGGAGGAAGAGTTTTATTCTATATTTAAGAATAAAGGTGATGCACAAGAGTGTAAATTTTAGAGAATTAAGTTAATGTGTCATACATTAAAATTAGAGAGAATAATTGAACATAGGTTATGATGTGATACAAAAGTTTCTCACAATCAATTTAGTTTCATGCCAGGTAGATCTACTATGGATGTTATACATTTGTTGAGAGGTTTGATGGGAAAGTATAGAGAAAGTAAGGAGGATCTATATATGATATTTATTCATTTAGAGAAAACTTATGATAAAGTTTCAAGAGATGCTTTGGAGAGTTCTGAACGAAAAGAGTTAATATTGGTATTCAAGTCATTAGGATATGTATACTGAAGGTGTCCAAACAAGAAGGATTGACAAAATATTTTTCTATTTAGTTGGATTACATCAAAGATCAGCTTTAAGCCCTTATCTTTTTTGCTTTAGTTATGAATGTTCTTACTAGGCATTACAAGAAGATGTACCTTCGTGTATGCTTTTTGCTTATGATATTATTCTTGTTGATAAGACTAGAGAGGAAGTCCAAGAGAAACTTGAATTATGAATGTCAACATTAGTCTAAAGGTTTTCGTTAAGTAGATCTAAACCGAATATATGGAGTGTAATTTTAGTCAGAAGTTAGTAGTGTGGACATTAAAGTTATTAATATGGATCTTGATATTTAGGCTCTATTGTTTAAAATGATGGTGAAATAGATGGAGATGTTATTAATAGAATTCAAGTTGGATAGTTGAGGTGGAGGAATGCATCTAGTCTGTTGTGTGATAGAAAAATTCCACTTAAACTTAAGGAAAAATTTTATAAAATGGTGGTAAGACCTACAATGACTTATGAATGTACCAATAAAAGATAAGACTAAGTTAAGTGTTACGAGATGAGGATGCTCAGTGGATGAGTGGCTTTACTCTTAGAGATAAAATGTGAAATGAGTATGTTGGAAAAAGTTGGAGTAGCTCCGATGGCGAGTAAGAAGAGAGATGCCTTTATTATGGCCACATAAAGCGTCGGTAGTCATGATCCGGTTAGGAGAGTAGATGTATTAGTTATGTTAAGAAAGTTAGAGGTAAACCTAAAAAGATTTGGTTAAGATGTAAAAAAATGACCTTAGTATACTTGAATTAAATGAGAATTTGAATAATGTGACAATGGGAGATAATGATTCAAAATGATAGGGATAAAGTTTGTTGTTGTTGTATACTACTAAATTTAGTAAATTATTATATTTTTTATTAAATATATAATTAAAAAAATTATAAGTTATATTTACTCATATTTTGAAGATAATATATGAATTATTACCAAACTTAATATCAATTATTTAACAAATTACTTGTCGAACAATAAACGAGTAAGATCATGTTCATATTCAGGTCATTTAACCTTCGAGTTTTCAAAAACTGTTCAAGCTTATTTTTTTTATTAATTTGAACAAACATGAACGGACAATAATCGAGCCAAGTTTGAGTAGTTCAACAAGTGCATTGGTTCATTTACAACCCTAACGATCTCCATAATCTAGCATTCTTTCCATACAATTAATAAACTCTTGCTTCACGTCGTCATAATTAGAAAAATTATCTTAAAATGAAATTGATGATTTAAATAGTAACCTGCAACATGCAATGGTTAATGAATTTAGATTGTGCATATTTCATCAAATTTTCTCCAAATAGTTCCATGCTTTTTCTCATTATGACAGTAATTAAAATCATTTTTTTCTTTTGTTGAATCCATCAACTCATAAATGTAACACATAGCTAGCCTTTCTTCTGAATCAACTTCTCTTACAACATTAACAAGAGAAATAATAATGCAATAAACAAGATGACCCAAAAAAATGTGGATCAAATAAGATAGTAACTCTAGCTTTTATTCCTTTTATTTTCTTAGCTCACTTACTAGAAAACCAAGCTTCTGTTGAAAACATAGATCAAAGTGGTTGCTTTTGTTTATAAATACTTTGAAGAGTCAAAAATGTACTACAAAATCAAGTGATAGTTGGACAAAAGAGCTCTCGATCTTTCGTAAACAATATTATCAAGTCAAGAACCAAGGTGTGCCGTAAACGAATAAATAAACTTAACTATTTGTTTAGCTTTAACAAGTATGCTTTCGTAGATCTTTAACTTCCAAATATCTTCTAATATGAGGTCAATACAATGTGCCCGTAAATGAATAAATAAACTGAAGTGATGATTTTAGCACACCATGAAGTTGGGCCATCTCCATTTAATAAAGATTAGCTATGCGTAAGGCATTGATCTTCTCATGAAAGGGTATAAAATGTATCACCTTGGAGAAGCGATATACTACCACAATAACATATCCTTACTTTGTTGGGTCTAAGATAGATCCGGAACAAAATTCAAACTCACATATAACCAGAATGACTCTAGCACCAAGTGGGGAGTTTATAAGCTTTTATTCTGTCGCCAAGCATGTGGCACACTTTACAATGTTTGACATGTTTGTCAACATCCTAATCAATCTAAGTAAAATAAAATTATATTTAACTAGAAAAAGAGTCTTGTTCTAGCCAAAGTGGCATATCATTCTCCATTATGACATTCTTGTAGAATAATCTTCCTAAGTGCACGCTTAGGAATGTACAACCTGCTTCGGAAAAAAAAGATATCCATCTATTGTGGTATTACTCATAGAGTTTCTTTTTTATATCTGCTCCAAATTTATTGAAAGTCTTCATTTTTAGTATAGGTCCTTCAATAGTTTAAATCCAACAACCGTCGATTAAAAGGTAGTGATCAATAGATGACAACAACTTAGAGCATTACCTGCATATTTTGACTTCCCGCCTTATAAAGTGGAAGGGTGAGAGGAACTTCACTCATGAAAAATGCTTATCCTTCAACATATTTTGATAGTTCAAGACCTCAATGCCTCATAATCAATAAAGAGAGTAAATTCATTAGCCAATAAATAATGACTCCAATAACTATAGGCTCTCACAATAGCATAAAACTCTTTGTCATATGTAAAATACTTCTATCTTGAATCACTGAGCTTCTCACTGAAGAAGACAATAGGATATCCACCTTGTCTTAGCACAACTCCAATCCTCATATAAGATGCATCCCATTTCACCTCGAACACTTAATTAAAGTCAGGAATAGAGCTAGAATAAGAGTATGTATTACTACTTATTTCAATGTGTTAAAACTGGTTTGCAATTCCTTTGGCCATAAGAATTTGTTTGCCACGAGGATCTCAATCAACAAGGCTACTATGGAGCTAAAATTCCTAATGAACTTTCTATAAAATGAGGTGAGTCCATAAAATTAGCAAATCTATGTGAAAAACTATAATCTAATTCAAAATAGCTTCTACCTAGTTTGACCCATCTTTGTGTCAGTAGATAAAACAATATATCCCAAAAAGCATATCTAGAAATTCAGGAAATAGCACTTTTTGAGATGCTCGTATAACTACTCCTTCCTAGAGCTTCAAAGACTTGTCTTAAATGCTACAAATGATCCTCCATTGAATGGTTGGAGATCATAATGTCAATAAAATATATCATCACAAATTTCTCAATAAAAGCTTGAAAACTTAATTTATCAATCTCATGAAAGTGCTTGGAGCATTGGATAAAATAAAAGTATTACTATCCACTTATATAACTCATCTCTAGTCTTGAAAGCATTCCACTACTCATCTTCTGATTTCAATGTAATCTAATGACAAAAATCGATCTTAGAGAAGGTGGTTGCCCTATGCAATTGATTCAACAAATCATCTAGTCATGGAATAAAAAATATGTACTCGTGGTGATCTTATTCATAACTTTGTTGTCAATGCACATATGCCTAGAACCATCCTTATTAGGCACAATTACGGTAAGAAACACATAAGATAGTATTTTCATTCACCAATCTTCTGAACATCAGGTCATTATTTGTCTCTATAATTTCACATGCTCAACCGGCTACATCTTGTATATAGATCAGTTGGGGAGGACCAATCTTGTGATAAAATATATCATAAGTTGTATATCTCTCAAGCCAATAGTGGTGACTTGGCTGACAAACTATTAGTCATTACATCCAGGAACTCCTCAACAATGGTTGCAGCTCTTTACCCTCAATCCCTTATAGCACTACAAGTGTCAATGCCATAGGTTCCTCCATGTTCTATAAAAAATAGCTCAAGAACCAACTCTAATTTTGCCTAATCACCAATTATCACAATTTCCTTCCATGGTAGTAGTACAAAACACTTCCCATCCTTCGTGAATGTGTAGGTATTCTTGAATCCATCATGAACTATCCTTCAATCGTGCGGTCAAGGAGTGCCTGGAAAAATGTGACAAGTATCTATAGATATGACATCACACTACACCTATTCCTGCAACTTGTCTCCAATAAAGAATCCACCAGACACATTTTGTCAATGCAAATCTTTTTTTTTTTCATTTAACCAAGTTAGGGAGTATGGCAGAGTGAGAGGTTTAAGTTTTCCATCACCTATGTAAAGACAACATTCTCAAAATTACATTCATCAATGATAAAGATACACACCTTCCTCTTCACAATGCATCAAGTGAGAAAGTTATTGTGCTTGAGCAATTATTGCTATCTCTTGAGTTCCATCTATAGGGCCTACATAATCACAAGCATTTCTCCTTCATCCTCTGGAAGATGGTACTCATTCTCAAGTCTATCATCTCTTGGATCTTCAATATCTAAGTCTTCAAATGATCCCAGTTCAGTGATGGAAATCAATCTCATGTCTAGGCAATTGGAGGCGATGTGACCATACACATGGCACTTAGCACATTTCATAACAATAAGAGTATTTAAAGAGCTAGTCATGTCACTCTTCTTCCTATCTAATGCTGATTTTTCCTCTCGTAAGGCTGATTTAACACCCCTAGAAGGAGTGCTACTACAACTTAATCTCATGGCAAATCCTTTTTTAAATAGAGTGGTCCTGATGTTCCTATAGTGCCTTTCAACCTTCAGTACCAATATCTGAACATTCAACAGGGCTTAGTATAACTTAAATTACAGCACATTATTGATGGATGATTTTAAGTCTCGCAAGTAATAGGTTATGATTTTCTCTTCTAGCTCCACCAACTCAGACTTTAACATGAGTCCAATTATGTGGTATAATCCTCTACTAGCATATCTTTATTATAGGTTATGAAGTTTCAAGAAAACATCTTGTCTATAGTGTATTGATAGGTATTTGCGTTGCAACTCTGTTCTCATCTTGGTCTAGGTAGTAATTTTGTTCTTCCCCTCGTAATGGTGCATACACTTCAAATTTTCCCAGTACAAAAAAGCGCTTATTCTTGAGTATGATGGCCGCTAACTTGACCATTCAGTCCTAAGAAATGTCTTTGTAGTCAAAGATTTGCTCCACTGTTCAAAGCCACTAAAAGAACTCACTTAGGTCTATGCAATCTTCAAAGTCTGACATGTCAATTTCTCTGCAAGATTGTTGTCTCTCTATATTCAATGACAAATCGATGATGAATTGCTCTTTATCACTAGAGACATCTTGGTGAAAAGAGTTCTCTTCATCTTCTCTTTTAGGTGAGTCACCATTATGATTCATCATTGTCTCCCTCAAATTCAGTGAGCCTATATTGTAGTTGAAAAAATTTTGCAGTATTTCCTCCATACTAAGTTCCTAGACTCCCCTTGGATTATTTTTCCTTGTGGCATTTTAATCTTTCATCAAATAGGCTCTCAGATGTTTGGATAGAATTAAATTGAGGTGTGAGCTGGAAAAAAATTGGAGAGGGGTTTTAGATGGAATTTGGGTCAGGTAAAATGTGTTTAGAGGGGAAACATGTACCCAAGCTAGATCAAGAGTAGTTCTAGCTCTGATACTAAATGCATCGTTCTTGGATAGCAAGAAGGTACCAAATTAATAAAACAAAAACTAGAGAAGATAGTAACCTGAATTTTAAGGGGAAAACATCTGGTCGGTTGATGTAGGAAGTAGAAATAGAATAGTAGAAGACTGAGGCGGTGGTGAAACTGGCAGAGTATCCGTACAGCTGTGGGTAAGACAAACAATAGCAGGAATTAGTGGATCATGGCAGGTTGACGGCTGCCAGTGACAGACTGAACTGTTGGAGGCTGGCAGCTGCAATTTTGGATGGGAAACGGTAACTCCAGGCGCAGGACAGCAGCTTGAGGGCGTCTGTTTTGTGATGACTCTTGATATGCAAAAAGGTAAATTGATGGCTCAATTCGATCAAGATATAATCACACCACTTGGTCAAATCAAAAATCAGTCTCTGAAAGGAGAAAAAACAGAGAAATACAATCTCTGATAGTAAACAACAAAAATTGAACCCTATACTCTTTTACACCTTTTTTATATTAATGAACCAACACTAAAACCTAAGACCTAAGACAACTGAACCATGCTTGAAAAAACCCTGTACTGGCTTGATTCAAGGTTGAACCAGCCAAAGAGGTGGCATGAGCTTTGCCTTACACATAGGTTTACCTCGTGTCAAGATGCCCGCATCATTTACTTTTAATGAACCATACAAACAGATGTACGGCAACAATATACAAAAAATAGTAACAAAACCCCACCTATTACACTTATGAAGCTATTGTGGTCCATCAACATCAATTGTTATCCTATTACACTTATGAAGCTATTGTGGTCCATCAACATCAATTGTTATCATTATCCATGTAGTACTTTGGAATAACCTTTAAATAAATGCTTCATTGTTTTCATTTCTGATAAGTGAATACAGTATTCTTGTTGATTGTTCACCATTGACTTAAAAAAATAATGAAGGACCTATCACCCAACTCCAAATGTACAATTAATACAGACCTCTTTCACTTGGTAAGAATTTGAAGCTACCAGTATAAAGAATAAATATGTGACATCAGATGCAATTCAAAAAATAAAACAGAATAGCTTTTCATTAAACTTACAATTATGGCATGATCGCCTTGAAATATATTTTGCAAAAAATTGACAACACTCACCAGAGTTACATAGTCCATCCCACCAATGCAGCATTTAGCTTCAAGGAAGGACGGCATATTTAATTCAATCAAGCATTTTCCACTAGCATCTAAGTTCGAAACAAAAGAGATTACAGATTATGACAAAAAATGAAAATATAAGATTAAAAAATAGAACAAGCACTGCAAAAAGTAAAAAAAAATAACCACCTGGCGTGAAGAAGAATTTTTCTTTCACCGAACAACTTTGACAAGCACTGCATAACAGCCAATCTGGAAATTTATTCATGAAAAAATCATGGAGAAATGGATAAAAATGATGCTGGATAGAAGGCAAATTGGAAGCAGCAACAATTTCTCCTGCTTTGTCAAGGGCGTCTTGACTGCAGTCACAAGCATAGACAATGATATTCTGCTTTGCTCTGGGAAAAGAGAAGATATCTTAGAAACAATAGCCCCATATAGAATATACACTTAACATGCAGGAAACAGGCCTCAATGAATTTCAAGAATAAAAATCAGATTGGCTAGAAAATTAGCAGATAACCCTTCTAAATCAGCAATATTAGAATAAGCGTGGAAAAAGTTCTCATATGCACATTAAAGTGCATTAATTCAACTTTCAAAAAATTGAATCTAGTCAATCTGCAAGACTTGAGGTACTACAAGAGCAAGGAATAAAAGAATGGAATACAGTGCACAAAGCTCCCATCAATATAGAATCTAAGAACGAGTACTGCCTAGTATCAGAAACCAAAGAACTCTGACAGTATCAGTTTATCTCTTCCAACAAGTTCAAGAACTTGGTCTGAATGACCAATGAGAATATGAAGAGAAGTGTTAGGGCTGTCAAAAAAGCTCATTATTTGTGAACAGTTCATGTTTGACTAGTTTGTTAAGTAAGCGAGCCAAAACGAATAAATATTTCAAGATCGATTTATAAATGAGCAGAACATAAACAATCCTTCATTCAATCGTGTTCGACCCATTTTAGCTCGAAATAAAAAAATTATATTTATATATATATACATACATACAAAATAATTTCACAATAACAAACATGACTTAGTGGTAAAAACTCTTGTCATATAAAAAATTGACCCAAGTTCAAATCCTCCCATCTACATATTTTTTCGAATTATTGTTTTTCAAATCATTTTGAGCCATTTCGAACATGAGCCAAATATGAATAGAATAATTTTCATGCCGAACACGAACAAAGTAATTTTCAAACCAGCAGAATACGAATAAAGATTTGGCTAGCTCAATCACCCTCCTAAGGTGTGCTAACCATTATCAGAAAAACAAGACTAATGCATGGCCTGGAGAAGAGTGATATTGTATCAAAACACAAAACACTGATTATCTGTTGCAATAAGTTCAAAGACTTAGGTGTTATTGCCGTAGATGAATGACTGTGATTCCAAATGACGCTAACATTTCAACGTTTGGCAGTAAAGTAAAATTCCAAGAATGTAATGATTTCAAATACACCGAAAAGATAGCAGATTTGAATTCGCCGATTTGATAATTCCAAATACACCGCTTAACGAAAGTGACGACGGGCCACGGCCACAGTGCCGCCGTCACCGCCACCCTCCGCCGGGTGCCGCTTCGCCACATGTCAAAACCTTCGCATTTTACATTACATTTTGTCAACCAAACAAAAAAAAAAAGTCATGAATTTAAAAGCTCTCAACCAAACAACTATAAAGTAATCCTTTACATCAATTCTTTACATCAGATTCTTTACACCGATTTCAAATGCAGGCAACCAAACAGCCCCTTAACGTGTTTGACTTTAAAAAAACAAATTTTATGGAAGAGTTTAGTTTTTTTCTTTTTGAACAGGAAAGTTAGATAGGGAAATATTAAAGGTTTAACACTAGGAACTGTAAATGATTCGTCTGTTATTTTATAACAAAAGAATGAATACAATGAAAGCTTAAGCTTCACCTGATTTCCCATTTTGTCAACAATGCATGTAGCATAGCATAGTAGCAGCACTTGCTGTCACAATGCATGCAGACATTAAAGGCAGCACCAACCATCCCAATGCATGGCCTACAAAAATGCCTTAACTGTACAATACAAACACTTGACCTGATTTTGTTGGGTTCATCAATTGTTCCCTGATGGAGATCAGTATGTTCATAATTGGTGGAAGCTTCGAGCAAATAAATGACTTGAGTTAATTTTGTTTCATTAATTTGGTTTAATTAGCCTCACTCTTCCCAATGTCCATATCGCCCACTCAAGAGAAAATGCTTCACCCATACAAACTACGCATCTCTTGTAACCATTGCCCATGCATGGAACTTGCTTCACCACACAAGTCAAGCCACACTAAAAGCTCAAGATCCCACAATGAAGCCCATGACCACACATAGTAGCCACATAGCTTGCATGATGTCCACCTCACCCATTTTTAAATCCCATAATAAATACAGGAACAAAGACACTAATGAAGACAATTGCAAATGACTAAAAAAAAGGGAAACACTAAGGCGGACAGCAATCTTATAAATACCTTGCATCTATTGTATCTTTTATATAATTAAGATAAAAAAAATCATCTGTCGTATCTTTGATCTATGTCTGAGGACAGATTTTCTCATCATCGATGAGATCACATAGCGAGTGTTCAATGAAGGCCCCTAGGCCATAATCGAGCAGCAACACTCATTGTAATCTTGCAATTATGACAACGCCCAACTGCTTAAAATCTTCCACCATTTATTGAGAAGATGCGAGCATGCTTGTCATCGCTCAAATCACTAGTGAGGTGATCATTGCAGGTTGTATCAAATTTCAAGGCCAACACTTGACGTGAGGGAGGAAGAAGGGCATTGTAATATAATAATAAAAATATTCTATGGCAGCTTTTTCCTAGATAAATGGGAGACTTTGTTATCTTAAAAAGAGAACCTTCAGCTACGCAATGGATTCATAGGATTGTGCATTAACTTACAATAAGACACAAGTTTGAACCATTCAAAAGTTAATAAAAAGCCTTGACCTATAGCATTAAATGTAAATCATAGGCTACCAACAATCATTGAATTTAGCCACCAGTCATTCATAATCAATTCTTAGTGCTTGATCTTAACACAAGCTGCATGGAATGTAAATTCACCTGCATTGAATGCAAGTTTTCACAAGTCATACTTTTAGAATTATACCAAAAAAAAACTTAAAATTATCCAAAACAGTTGTAAGAAATGAGCACTTAATTTAGATATGTAACTGCAGTAAAAATGTGCATCTAGGAACGTCAAAGAAAGCCAAATTCCACAATTGCCGAGGGCACCAATAGCTACTGCAACGATTAACAGTAGAAGATCATGTATGTTATCATCATTATATGTCCAACTGTTAACCAACCAAGAGATGATGTGGCTGGTATTGCTGATGCTAAGAAGTGTATTGTTCAGTATGCTAGTTCTTTGATTCTGCTAGGATACTTGTTTTAAAAGTTAGATCAGTTTCATACACTATAAGTAAAATAGATGGACTGCTTTGTTTATTAAGGCAAGATTGTAAGGCCCATTGTTAGGCATATTCCAATATCTAAGTCATATGTCCCACATACAAGCATGCCAAAAACTAGTCTAAAAGCCCTAAGCCTTTGAGCAACTCTCAAATAAAGCAATAAGCTCTAGATTTTAAATCAAAACTCATTTTCCGGTGGATGTAAATCCCATCCCAATTAAACTCAAGCTTTTTCACGTTTGTCTCAATTAAACTCAAGCCTTTCAATGAATATAAGCCCCAACCAAACTATAGGTCGATATAAATCCATTTAACCCACAAAATTAAAAATAAAGCCTTTCAATGGATAAAAACCCATCTCAATCGAATTTAAGCCTTTCAATGAAAATAAGCCTCAGCACAAATTATCCTTAGGCTAGGTCCTACAATAACAAAACTATTGATCAATTAAAATGACACCACCTAAAACCCACAGACATTCACCTTGGGATACTTGAGAAGAGACAACCTATAGTTGCTAATTAGTGTTCCTTGACATTACAACCTACCACCCTTTGATGTTGCTAAATTGGGTCCATTGGCATACTTGAAAAGACATAACTATGAGATCATGTTGAGATTTACCTCCATCACCCCAGCTATGCTCCATTTAATTCAATTCATATTCAACAACCAAATCAGAGCCTAAAATCAAGCCAAAACAACTATCCTTAATTGAAAGTGCTCTCCCATGAACAAAAAGAATAATTAACTATGCATACTTGCACCTGAAGAAAGTCTCAATCCTAAATATAAACAAAATAAAGCCTAAACATCAGAGGAAATTTAGTTATAAATAAATATGATCAACCTCGAGAAAAATGAACTCCATGATTCAAAGAGGAGTTTGAGGTTTTCTAGAGTGATCAAATTCGCAATAAGGCAGATAACCAAATCATTGTATCATGTCCAACATATGCATCTTAGTTATTCGAGTTATAGACCTTAACGATATTACATTCTAAAATGTGCCTAGGTGGGTCCAGTAACATTCTTGACCAAGGTTGTAATACTTAAAATGACAAAAGGTATTTTAATTTTTGGGCATTTAAATTATACCCCATTTTTCACACATACCAGAAACCATCAAGAATATTTTTATAAAATTCTATTCTGCATTTTGATCATTTTGACCTATAGAAGCACATATAAACTATAGTTATATTAGTAATTATAAATTAATTAATTAATTAATTAACCAAAGTTTAATTTAAATTTTATTGCTTACCAATTTATTCACTGCAGTGATAAGAAACTTCCACTAAACGTTGCACGTAGCTAATAGCATTTAAATGGACGGCTAAGATTGAAAACATTATAATTACATTAGATAATTTTAATTAAATTATTTATAAATACTTAATAAAACTAATCTCACCATTATCTCTTCCTCGATTTCCCGTATTCATGCATTTCGTGAGACACTACTGAGGGCAGAGACGAGCTGGGTCAGGGAAGAAATAATAAGAAGTTTGTAGGTAATATAACTCTTGCATATATATTTCCCTATGCATTTAACCCAAACACTAGCACTTGCAAAGTACTTAGTTTGATTTTATTTATTTATTTTTTTTCTTTTTGTGAACCATAGCTAGAATATCTTGAGAAGATGCTAGAAGCTGATTCCATGGAAGAAAAATAAAAGGAGAGAAATTGCAAGGTTTGAGGTTGAATGAATTAATTTGGGAGAAAACAACTGCATGAAAGAAAATGTAAAGGGAAATAGAGAAAAAGGAAAGAAAATTTAGTGGAAAGAGAATTTTTGGAATCTTTGCAAGATTTCTACATATATAGATTTAAATCTTGAATTGTTGATTTCAAGGATTGAATGATGAAAAGATATTTTGAGATTTCTTATAAAAGAAAACGAACTTGAAATGAACAAAAGGAGGAAATTTCTGATGAGATCGCTGAGGCAAATGAGGTGAGATATCCAAACTTTAGTACAAGCAATTAGTTTTAAATGTTGAGTTTTATGATTTATAGCATTTATTTACATTATAATGTACAATGAGTTAGAAATTTTATTATTTTAGTTAAATTGTAGATTTCCATATATATGCCTTAAATTTATAAATTCAAATATTTGAGATGCATGGAATCATTTACAAGTATTTATCAAGTGAAATCTCATATGTATAATATGTTATATGTTTTTTTTTAAAATGTTAAAGATAAGGAAGTTAATTGAAATGTAAGAAATGTCATATAATGTGAGATAAGTTGGCAGCTTAATAAAAGACAACAAATGCCCTATCTTCTGAATTCTAAAAAGTTAGTGTGACACGACCCAACTTTGAATTGATTCTAGGAAAGCAGAGATAGCATAGTCCAGTTTTAAATTGAGACGGGCAAACTCTTGATTCTAAAAAGTTGTGATAACACAAGTCAATCTTGAATCAAGGAGAGATTAATAATAAATAAAAAGTGAAAGTTGAATATGCCAAAGCCTAGATATCTTGTATGACATTTTCATGATTAAGAATAATAAAAATAATAACGAGAAATGATTGCCAGCAAATAGCTTCATGTACAAAGAGCTAATGAATTGTTATGAAAGTTTAAAAGTTGTTTTAAAAATTTGTTGTACTTTTCATAATTGGTTTCAATTACTTGTTCTTATGCAGCATATGCATTTTCCTTTAAATGTTGTTTCTACATTGAAGCATAGTAACAGTAATATCCATATTAGTTTCAACTCAACAATTACTTGGTTTTTTTTTGCTATATGTTTCAATCTTATATTAAAATTGTTTCTATGAGGCATCAAACAAGTGATAAACATGTTTCATTTTAACTTATATAGTTTTTGATGTACAATTTGGAAGAATGTAAAGACTTATTTTTAGTACGTAAAATTTTAGGTTTAAATATTTTAGATGCTCTATAATTTCTTCAGAAATTTAGTTTCACGCACTTTTGAATTATGTTCGAATATGGAAGAATGGTTTAAGTGATTCAAAATATAAAAATTTGCATGTGATAATTTGGTAAGATCCAGTTTTCACTCACTTGACCTTAATAAATACTTGTCGAGATGAATATGGTGAAAGCTGAGTTTGACTGAGTCATGCTCCTCTATCATATTTTAAGCTGACCTGCTAATGGGGTCATCTAAGATGTGACAAAGGCAGCATATAAGACCAATTGTCTAGCTTCTTGACCTTTAATTGTTAAGTTTGTATATCATATAGCAAGATTTAAAATTGTGCAATCAAGTTTTGAGATATTTTTCATCCATGAGGCAAGGAGGTATTTTGAGATGTAAGCCTCGGTATCAACAAATTGTGTAAACAAAGAAATTGTACACAAATCAAAATACAAAATAAAAAATAATATATTAATACTCTAATCTATTTACATAATAAAATGTAACATTTTAACATCACAAGATGGTAGGAAAGAATAAATTATCTAAAGTATCAATTAACATATTAATGAATTGACATGAAGTTTTATACAAATATCAAAGCAAGAACTAATGATATAATAATTCAAAATACATTTAATATAATCAATTTTTCTTTCCCACTCCAATCATCCAATATCAATGTAAGAACATCACAAGTAATTATGATGGTGGGGTTAGCCAATGTTAAGAAGCAAAGAAAGCATGAGAGAGACATTTCAGTAATGTTCATCCCAAGATCAATTTTGTGTGTTATTTAGATAATTAAAACTTTTACTGATTTTTTAAACCTATATCTAAAAGCATACGCCTCACCAAAACTGAGGTGAAGAGGGCCTTAAGGTGTGCCTCATATCAAGTGAAGCGTAAGCCTCACATAGCACCAATTAGGCGTATGCCTCGATTTTTTTCAAAAAAGAGCTAAAACGAGTTTTGAGGAGGGTTTTTATTGCACAATTTAAACAAAGTCACATAATAGGCATCTTCCCAACAATTAGAAGAACAAACCCACATAACCCATAAACCTTAAAGTTTAAGAGTTTAAGATTTGTTGTTAGTTCAAGGCAAGTAGTCTAGAATGGGCAACCCTCTTTAATTAACGTAGAGTACAACTCTCTTGATGTCTAATCAAGGGATATTCTTTTATGAGTAGCAGGAATTCGATTTGGGTAGTTCCCCTCTAATTGTTGTGAAGTACAAGTCCTCCTAAGGCGTCATATGTCAAAATAGATACACTTAATGTATCATGAATACAGTTTGGGCATCTTTGTTTATAAAATTTCAATAAATTTCTTAGGATATGTGTTCCAAGTACCTCAAAGAAGATATCTTTAGTGATATTATGTTCAATTAAAGCATCTCTCTCTAAAGTTTATAGAATTGTACAACCCAAATCACTCTACCTTGGTGCTATGTTATTTATTTTCCTAATCAGGAAATATTTTTCTTGAATAACAGTAACAATTCAAACCTTTATCTTATCATATTGCAACCCCTTAGACAATAAAGTTTCCATTTTTTTATATCAGATTAAGCTATGATTTGTGGTTCTTCTAATGATCCAAATTTGTTCTATGTTCTAAAATATAAGTCCATTTTTTGTTATCTTTGATATCCATACTTGAGTACCTTCATGTCATAGCTAAATTTTATATAAATTTTTTGAGCCTCCATTAGGAAGATATTTCCATATTCAGACGATAAGGTTCTCTATGTTCTAAAATATAAGTCCATTTTTTCTTATCTTTGATATCCTTACTTGAGTACCTTCATGTCATAGCTAAATTTTATATAAATTTTTTGAGCCTCCATTAGGAAGATATTTCCATATTCAGACAATAAGGTTCTCTATTAGAGTGTGCATATCCCTCTAACAACCACCACTTCTCTGATTATAGTTCTATGACCACACCATTTATTTCTTAGAGGCTAGCAATACCTTTTAGGTTTCTCTAACATACCTAAACCATATCAAGAACTCTTATGACAATCGTTATATTAAAAAAAAACCGACCCTAAACTTTAGAGTGACATTAGCTTATGTTGCCTTACCTATATTGGGGTTGTCTATCCCTTAAGTAGTAAAGCTCATTGGCCTTGACTCATTAGTATTAATATTTATCATTCATATATATCCCTTAGTTTTTAAACAGAGCTCGAACATACCATTTTTCAATATTTAACAAACCATTATGCACATTATGCTAAATAGTAAGTGAATTTAATCAAGATTTTATCTTGAGTTCCATAACCAAATTATAATTAACTATGCTATTATGGGAAACCTCAACTCCAAAAATTAAAATAAACTTGAATGGAATCCTAATTTCATTCAAGATAAATCTCATACATATGTTCAACCTAACTTTCAAGGTTTCTCACAAGGGAGGAATATGTCTTTTAACCTTCAAAATAGTATATTTGACCACTTTCCCTCATGCGGCACCTTCTAAGCCAATGGGAGGATGAAGCACAAAAGAGAAAATATCTCATCAGTTTTTGCAAATCCAACATGACTTATGTGCTGCCAAATACACGTTTCTAGCAGTTTTAAGCTTTTTTGCGGAGAAGGCACCCATTTTGTAGTTTCTTTCAGTTGTAATTGAATGCAAAAAGCACTAAGAGCTTTAGAGCAGTATTTTCCAATTCATATATCCCCTTATAAAGTCCATGATGAATTCAAGTAGGTGAAATTCAATGGTAGAATGCTTGTTAATTAAGGGGAAAAAAACAAAATTTTGGAAAGAAAAAGTACATAGGACTAAAATAATACCTTAATATTGGGAGAGCTGTGCTCCCATTCCCGCAACCCACTTCTAAAACAAGGATTGAATCATCAGAAGCAATAAGTTCAGGAAATTCCTTTAAAAGGTAGCGCCTTTCCTGATAGTTGAAAAACAGCCACCATTTGATTATTGAATTGAAACACCTATGATTTTCCATGAAAAAAGAAATATAATTCTGATTATAAAAAAATTGTTAACAAAATTAAATAGGTGAAACAAAATTTAAAAACACGGCTTGAGAAAAAATTATATTGAAGACTAGTGAGATGGAACTTGAACTAGGTTAGTTTCCTAATGCTATTAGAAATGTCAATGAAACATAAACAAAGGCCAACATGTTAGGTTTTAGAATTGATTACCAATGCTTCATTCCTCACATAGCCAATTGCATTGTCTTACAATAACTTCACCTTTAATCATCTCGTGAAAAGGAGTGCATTGCCTCAAGCACACTCCTGTACCTTTATCCCATTCCCACTACTTATCCATCACCTTCCTCCTGTTAAATTCTGATTTCCCTATCTTCAAATATCTCCTTAAAGGTGGACATTGAAAAAGAGAAGGGGATCACCTCATTTCACCTTTAAAACACAAATTCATTCTAAAAATTCCTTGCAAAAAGTTCAAGGATATTATCATGAATGCTTAGGGGTCTTTTGCTCATGATGACCATAATTTTTTGTCCATAAAGTTTAAGGGTATCAAGGTTGATCCCAAACATACTCCTTGAATAATGCAAAACATCTCTCTAAAAGAATAAAGCAGTGTGTTCTCCTTACTAGAAGTCTCCCCTGAACACTTCTCTCTTACAAGAAGCTAAATTGATACCAAAAAAAAAAAAAATGATTCATGTCTCCAAATGTTTATTAGAATTAAATGAGAATTTGATACTTAATAGGACACATAGAGAAGAAGAATTCATGTAGCCGACCCAACATAGTAAGATAAAGGCTTGTTGTTGCTGTTGTCTCCAAATGTAAAATCAAATAGACATCCAAACATGCCAAAATTACTTTGTTGGCCTAGGGTGAAGATGATTTTGCTTCCTATATTAGAAATTAAAAACAAACACAGCCATAACTTTATTAAAGAGATTCATACTCCCTTTGGAATTCTTTCTTCTTATAATGACACTTTTAGAAGCCATTTATCACTCATGTATGTTATACAATCAGCCTTCATCTTATTCTGTGCTTTATCTATACAGTTCTTCTTACTCGATTGAATCTACTTTGCAACTACATGCCACCATCTACTAGTTACCCTCTTTTCTAATCAAGACATCAAAGATGCCTTGTTCAATATTGAGAAGAATAAAACCATCAATCTTGATGGCTACACTTCAAAAATTTTCATATCCTCATAATATATCATTGTCCCTCAATTCCAAACCCATAAGCTTCCAAATATAATTAAACACTCAACTCTTGCACTAACTCACAAGCAACTTCATGACGGGTCAACTGCCTTTCAAGTACAAACATCTATCATTTCAAGACCACCTATAAAGTGATTACAATAGAACCTGTCTAAGTTGATACTGCCTAAATCAATAACCTCTAATAGTTAATCTACGCATGCCTCATACATTTATAAAATAAACCTCCCAAAGTAAATTACCCGAAAATTTTATATTGATAACTACTAAAAGCTACATATTTGTTACAAAATTTGACATCGACCTATTTAAACTTTCAATAAATCAAAAAATTGGCTGCACAATTTCTGGTTCGATCGTTGATCTTGTCTGATCTTACGACAAATGTCTCCATGTCAACAACATCTGTCGCATCTAAGCTCCAAAGAACCGCGACTTACAAAGCCTTGAAAGCTTCACAAGCAGTTCTCGACGTCGCCAACTGCTTGCCTTCTGGCACTAATTCTGAGAGATCCGGAGGATCTCACTCGGTTGAACGTAGCCATCTTCAACTCCGGATAATAATGAGGAGTATGGATGTCCGTGAACGGTTTCATGAACTGTGGCTCTGATCCTCGATGACATCATCCTCGCGACAACGCATCTGATCATCGGCGAATACATGGCAAGCAGCTGATTGTCTCGCACGGTGGTCGGAAGAAGAAAGCGGATGGTGAACATCGATCTTTCTATAATTCTCTAAAAGCTTCCTCCTATGGCTAAGAACATGGTTGATCTCCCTTTATTTAGCTCCAGTGAATGTCGCAGTAATAGATATCCGCACCTCCGTGGCAACGAAAAATTAATTAATTGAATGCACTCTCTTTATTAATATCCTGCCTAAGTTAATACAATGTCCCTGGTCCCGGGAGTATCAATTTAGATAGGTTCTACTGTATCAAGTCTCTTGACAACATTTAAACAAATTTTCCCTCGCCTTATTCATCCTAGCCAAACAATTTTATCACAATAAGGACATTTCATATAATATCGCCATGTTTAATCTTCCTATGACTGCTAAAATCAGTGTTAATTATTTTGAATAGAAATTGGCTCCTACTAAGACCATCATCCTCAGCTAAAGCTACCTACTTCAATATTTTAAGGTTAACCTACTTGATCCTAATATAGATCAGCTTCTCTAAAATGGACAATATGGCTTTTCTTACTTAGTGCATGAATGCTATTTATTTTAACATTTTAAATCTTCACTACACCAAAAGAGTTTAGAATAAAGGGTTCTTCTAAGATATTTTGTTTAGACATTAATGACTAATCTAAATGACCCTCTCAATATTGTTGTATTCTTAGGGCTTCCCCCTAAGAATACATTTATTGTTATTGAGAGGGTCATAAGAATGACCCTCTGAATAACAACACATGTATTCTTTGATTTGTAACCAATAAAGCTCATTTTCACCTCTTTTTTGTTTTCCCCTTTACACATGGCTTCTTAAAAAATCCCTTACTAGATGGGCAAATTTCTCATGAAACCATCTTTAATAAAGTTATTGCTTCTAGTTATTCTCCCATGGCCACTAAATTATTAAGAAGTTCTATCTTTCTATTTTGTGATAACATACATTATTTGATCGAAGAGAATGTCATAATCATAAATCCATTATTATTAAACCCAAGAACATGTCAACTAGAATAAATTTTTAAATTATCCAAAATTTAAGAAAGTGGAAATGGATGAAAAATGGCCCATGATTTTTTTTTGAAATGCTTAAATATTAGATATCTTGAGAGCTAGTTTCATCTTCCTTCCTCCTAATTTTTAGTTTTATTCATGTGTAGTTTTTGCTCTTTTACTTTTAATCTTAGTCTCATGAGATTTACTCCATTGATCCTTTTCCTTTTGGTGCTAGGCAAAAATCTAAATTGTAATTGGTTTTTATGTCCTAGTGTCACTGTGTCTATATAAACTCCTTTAGATGTTCAAGTTTTACTAGTTTCATTTGTGTTCTACTTGTGGTTGACTTTTCCCTTTAGTGCTTAGGAGAAATTTGCATAGCCTATGGTTTTATTTTCTTGAGTTACAAACTATATGAATATTTTGGTTTCATGGATGCAACCCTAGTTTCACATGACTACTTTCTTGTGCTACCTATGTTATGCACTTTATGTGTTTTTAATCTCACGATCGGATGATGATGTTGTCATTCGCTGTTTTGGATGATTACTGTTTAGCTAGGTCATTGGTTGAAGCAGTCCTCCTCTAGCTAATGTTGAGACTAATTTGAATGTGGGTGAACATTTAAGGATTGTTTAGTTGCAAATAAGATTTGATTCAAATAGAATTTAATAAATCCAAAGCTAGTTCTTGAAAACTATTTAGTATGATAAAAATTAAATCCAGTTAAATTCTAAAAAACGATTTGGCTACTTACATCAGATTTAAGTTAATTAGGCCAAATAGGACATTAACAATAACTATATGGAGAACATATGTTATTATATTTAGTCAGTATATTTCAATATCAATAAGTTTTTAAATCATGATTTATGTAACATATAAATCTACTTATAATTTTTTATTATTAAGATTAAAATGATAATATTAATTTTCAAAATTAAATTCACTTTATCCCAAATCAACTCTAATTGAGTTACTTTGAACATACTTAAGATATGATGCCATATAAAGTAATCATTAACTAAGATTTAGGATGTTTACAAAAATAAATATTAAATCTATCTAAGAATTCATTAATTTAAATGAGAACGAATAGATAAATAGTTAGGATTGTGGAATCAGCATTTGGAATAGAACGATTTCATTAGACAACAAAATTTAATTCTAGACGAGAAAAGATTCATTAACCAAGAAAGTATGACAACTAGATCGATAGTAAGCCATGTTAGAATATATGCCAATGATTGGGATCCAAGCATTATACATTTCAAAATTTAAGATATAATTCCAATTAATCGCAAGCCTAAAGTGAACTAAGCACCCAAATTTTTTTTGGAACTAATTAAGCACAAGCCATGTTAGAATAGAGAAAAATCAAACTAGCCATATTCGAATATATGCCAAACATATTAGATGAACTTATATGATTTATATTTAACAATAAAAAAATAAAATAAAACATGATCAAACGTATTTTTTAAAATAAAATTGATCCCAAATAAATCTTTATGTTTACAACAAATGTATATCATCATATAGAAAGCAAGCGCCTAAAAGAATTGAGCTCCTAAACATTCTGCATTCATGGAATGTAATTTCACTACTATTAAAGGCTCAACAGTTTGATTGTAAGCTTCAATTTGTTCAAAAATTAACTTAAGAAGAACAAACCAAGTAAAAACAAAGATAAATGCAATATCTGCATAATTTCCTAATCCTCTTTAAAAGACAGGGAACATTAAACATTCAGGATTTTCCATCTCCACAACCAAATCAAGAATAGAAGTGTAGATATATCTACAACAACAATAGAATCCATTCATCTTGAAGCAGTTTCCAACCATCCAGGCAGGACCACATCATGAGACTTTCGATCTAAACTCATCGTATTTAAAAATTGATTCGTGAAATAACCAGGAAGGCAGCCGTGGGAACAGAGACGGAAAGGTAAGATGAAATTCCGTGGCAGATATCACACTAAGCTAAACAACAAAAGATCAGAGAAACTTCAAAGGTAAGATGAAAACTATCCGGGCAGGACAACACCTACAAACTAAACTTAAAATTAAACCAACTCTGAACGTTTAAGGCACAAAAATGAGAAAAAGGAGGAGCCAGTCCGAGGAAAGGAAATGAGCCTAGGGAGAAGATCGGCACTCATCTGTGGGAACGAAGACGGATCTAGCAGCCATTCAAGTTCCGTTACAGGATACGAGAGCTACGGAGCTTCATTTTGCACAAGAAGTATTTTGTATTGATATTTTTAGTTGTATATCTTGTATATAAATACGTGTATACCAGATATAAAAAAACAGATAGAGACTTTATAAGGCTTTATTTTTCTTTTCCGTTTGTTTCATTTTCCTCCGCTTCAGGCTCCAGGCATCCGATTCTTCATAACATCTGTTATTAGTTTGGAATCATACTTTCTCTTCGTAGACCATTTGTTTATCTTGTATGAATACATGTCTTCTCTAATTTCAATATATCGAGCTACGGCTCTCATCATTCCAAAAACGCGTATACATGAGGTCCTCTGATAATATCAAATAGACCAAAACGGACTTAACCTAGAAACCTAGGAACGAAGACCAACCGATCCAGTGGTTGCAAGCCTATAGGAACGACATGAAACAGAACATGAGATAGACTGCAATGCGATACCTTGAAAAACATCCCGGTGGAATGGAGGCGGTGGAAGCTTCTCCAGGCGTCGGCGTCAGCGCCAACTGGAGGTGGCGAGGAAAGAGAAGGAGAGAAGGGGGAGAGATGGTAGCTATACTTAGGGTTCTGCTCCACCTCATCACGCAGCTCCTCCCACTCGAAATCCCTAGAAAAGTATTGTACTACTTTCTCTTCCTCGGCCATTACGCCGGCGACTGGCACAATCCCCCACCCTCCTTCCAGTGTTTCAGCGCTCCGGATTGAACCAGAATAAACACGGGGTCATTTAATCGGCCGACTTCACCTGTCGACAACTTCCATGATTATCTCCGATCACATTTCATGGTTTTATAAATCATCCGTATATAAATCTAAATTAATATATATATATATATATATATATATATATATATATATATATATATTATATCATCTTTAATTTTAATATTATATAAAAAAATATTATCAATATTCTTTTTTTAAAATAAAATATATGTTTTTAAATATAATAACATATTAAATAGATAAATATCTAATTTTAAATATTAGATATATAAATATTTAAAAAATATGTGATATTTATATAATTTTTCTAAAAAATAAATTATAGTTAAACATGAATGTAATAAAATAAATATATAATTTGACTTAAAATTAGAAATTATTATTTAGGTTTTTCTTTCAAATTAATCAACTTTTATTTGTTATATCTTTTATATTAAACCATGCTAACCTTAATAATTATAGTTTTATGATAATTGATTAAATGTATAGTTAAAGATACAAAATGTTTGTTATATATTTTTAAAGTATTACACACTTAAATATTGACTTTTGAAGATTGTATAAAATTTAGGAATCAACTATAGCCCTAAAATCTTGATTTAGTAACCAAATTATATTATAAGAATATCTTATATTATAATATATATTATACTATTATACACTAAAAAGCATTTATGATTTCATTAAAATCAAATATTCTATACAAGATTTGAAAATATAAATCAAGTCCCATCTTATCTATACAAGAAAAGAAAATTCTTAAGACTTGTTTGAAATCAATTTTATTTTGCATTTTTTTTTATATTTTTATATTATATAAATATATATTTTTTATTTGATGTACTAATGGTTTTATTATTATTACTTTTTTGAAAATAAATCACTAATTTTAAAATATTCAAATTTTTTTTGAGAGTTTAGAGTATTTTTAAAAGTAACTATCACCATCAAATATTTTATCTTTTGAATTAAAATATAAACAAAAATTAAAATTGATTCCTAATAGCCCCTTTAATTTTTATTTTTATTATTTATTTATATTTTTATTTGAAATAAAATATATTTGATGGTGATGACTTTTTTAAAAGTAATAAAATATTCAAAATTTTTAGATTTAAAATAGATTTATTGACTTTAATCACTTTATTTTCTTTTTTTTTATTTTTATGTTATTTTTGAAAATATATTTGTTTAGAGTGTTTTATTTTTTATTTTTTTTCAAAAATAAATGTTGTTTTTTAAAACCAAAAACATCTAAAGATGTTTTGAGTATTTTAAAATAATAAGTCAATCAAACAAATTTATTTTGGAATAAACATTATGTGATTAGTTAATCACTTTTATTTTGTTTTTGTTTTATTTTTATGTTGTTTTTGAAAACATATTTGTTTAGAGTGCTTTTTATGTGGTTCTATTTTTTTTTCAAAAATAAAAAATATTATTTTTAAAAACACTCTAAACATCTAAAAGTTATATTGAGTATTTTTAAAAATAACAAGTACAATCAGTTTATTTGAAAACATAAATAAACAAAACAAAATATAAAATATAAAGTGATTAAATTAGAAAATATATTAAATAAATGTATTTTTAAAAATAACACAAAATAAAATATAAAATATAAACTAAAAATAAAACCACAAACAAAATTGATCCCAAACAAACCCTAAACAAACATAGTTTTGAAAGTTAGATAAAAATAAAAATAAAACCACAAAACAAAATTGATCCTATTCACTTATTTTTATTTTGTTGTTTTGTTATTATTTTTATGATATTTTAAAAACATATTTGTTTATGTATTTTATTTTATTTTCAATAATAAAAATGTTGTTTTAAAACACTCTAAAATAGTTATATTGAGTATTTTAAAAATAATAATCAATCAAACAAGTTTATTTTAAAATAAAATATAAACAAAATAAAAATAAAAAAAAACAAAAGTGACCCCAAACCCTTAAAATATATTATATATGTATTTTTTAAAAAATAATCCCAACCTAAAAAATCTATAAAAATAAAATCTATTAGACAAACAAGTGTATTAAACATATATATTTTGATTATCATAAATGATAATACATAAACACAAAAAAAATTTAATTCAAGCTTGTACAATGAAGAAGCTTGAATGTTTGAAGTCTAGAGATTTAAATTAAATGATATTATTAACACAATAATTTTAAACAACACACTTCAATTTTTCTTTTTTTTTTTTTAAAATATATGATATTATTTTTAATTAATGAACTTAAAAAATGTAAATATAAGAAAATATTAATTTTTATAATTAAGTAACCTAAAATCTTCAATGTGTTCCTTGCATATATATTTTAATTGATTTGAATTTACCATATAAAGCATTAAATAGTCTAAAAAGAATCGATAGTTATTTCAATAAAATATTCAATCCAACCTAGTGATGTATAAGAGACATCAAGTTAGTTGACCTAAATCAATATATGAGGTGATGGGTTAGATTGAGAGTCATCAAGTTTTAATTTGATGGCTTGAATGCCATCAAGATATAATTTTAATTACATGTGAGTTCAATATGATTGAATGTTTGTAAGAATCTAGAATTTGAGTCAAATTTATTATACAAATTGCTATAAAAAAATATAGAAAAATCTTAGTGATGAATTTATGAAATTCCCTTATGAGATTTAAATTAAATGTTTGAAGTCATATTTTAATGAGGTTGTGGCATGTGCCTCATTGTGAGACATGTTATTTGGATTAAGATTGCAAGTCATCTTGATCTAACAAAAAGGAATGTGAGGAGTTGATGTGAAGAAAAGATAAATAATGATGAGACAATAATGATGCTAGAGTTATATATTACTTATTGGGTAATCCATTCTCTAACATCCTAAAATCAGTGGCAATATCCTCCTTTGATAAAAAGTCTAAAACATATTTAAGCTTTGTAGGCTTTATAGGGTCATCAACACTTCCTTTTACAAGATATGATAAGTAGATGGAGGATTGGTGAGTAAAGCAATAGAAGATGTCTAAAAAAGTTAAGAAGATCTTACTTTAAGATGAAAGAAAGAGAACTTGTAGTAATAATGAGCTTGAGAACATACCTTATAATCTAGTTTAAACATCTTATACTTGACATTGTTGGGAGATTCTTAGTGCAATAATTGATGTAAACTTTTTTTTGGAAAAAATATGATGGTAAGAAAGAGAGACTAGAGAGGAGAACACAAGTTGCCAACTTGATTGCCAATCCTTGAATCTTTAGATTGGAGACATTAGTGGTATCTAACCTCAAGGTAGGTAGGAAAAGAAGCAAGAGATAACTGATAGTAAAAATTCAATAAGAGGTACCCTACATGTTGAGGATTTTTTGAGCTGCATTAGAGTAAAAAAATTCAAAAAGAAGGATTAAGGAAAAAGATTACAAAATCTTTTCCTTGATTTCTTATTTCGAAAAAGAATGCTTAAATTGCCTAGGCTACAAGAAAGGTATAAATCATGAGGATAATCTTAAGTCCCTAACTTTAGAAAATAATTCAAGCTAGATAAAGATACATGTGTCTACAAAATATTGATTAGAAAAAGTAAATGTTAAGATACCATAACAAAAATTTCACTAATAATATGTTAATCAATATGCCATTAAGAAAGTACTAAAGGATTTATACTTGAGGCAAAGTGCCAAAATAAATGCCACCCAAGAGAAGAAGTCACCAATAAGTCATTGAATAAAATATTCTTCATAAAACATGTTAAAGAGAAAACTAGAAGTGACTAAGAAGGACAAGTAGAGGAGAGAACAATATTTAGAAGTTCTTAAGAATGAAAAAACTTTTTTAGATAAGTCATCTATAAGTAGCATAGAAGGGAGACTAATTGGAAGTATGCATTAAGAAATGAATAAAAGTGGGACTTATCAAGGCCACCAAAAAAGGGTAGACTTCTTTAGTGGATGCACTTGGAAGCCACTAAGAAGGGAGTCTTCTATGACAAAGAGCCATGAAGCTATAAGAGGGAGACTTCTCAGGGGCACTACTTAAGGAGCCATTAGGATATCAGAGTTAAATGAATGCATTGAAGGAGGAGAAAAGCTAAAGTTAATAAGTTGATGTTGAGGGAGATGGTCTGAGGTAAAAATCATTAATTGATTAATATTGAAAGGTGACTCAAAAAGTGATACTTCCTTGATTCAATCTGTGAGCAATCAAATATGTTGTCCAATTAGTATACAAATTTTTTAAACTAATAATGACTAGCATGTATATATATATATAAAGAGAGAGAGAGAGAGAGAGAGAGAGAGAGAGAGAGAGAGAGAGAGAGAGAGTTTATTAGATTTTTGTAATTCCAATAAAGGTTTATATTAATTTAGTAGCATAGAGCCATGCTTTGTTCCTAAAATTGGCTACCTAAAGATCAAACTACAATTTGGCTAAGAATAAATTTTAAGCCAAAGCTTAGCTCATCCATATAGTCAATAGTGGGGATAGGTCCACTTAATGAGATATGGTGATATGGAGATCCTCTAAAAGGATTAAGGTTATAACAATGATAATCTTTAAGCTAGGGAGATCTAGTTAAGAATAGGATTTTAATTTAACTTAGCCTAAATACATAATTTAATTATACTAAAAGACCTTAAAGGCTCAAAGAAGATCTCAACACTAATTTTTAGTTAGTAACGCAACCCCAAAGTAGTGTCCATCAACTATATGCTAATGGCTCCATTTGTGACCATTTAACTCTATGTTGGTTGGCATCTTTATTGATTCTAGTGTTGTTATGTTTATAACTAACATTTCTTTAAATGAAACCCCTTTAATGATTATTCACTTCTATATTACTCTTCTGCCCATCTCAATACCAATTAGCTTTTAATATAATAAGCCTAACTAGTTATCCTCTTATTAATTTAAACTACCGCCATTAAGCTCTTGAAATAGAGAAGTTTATCTTTTAAATATAAAAATCAATCAATTAGACATTATTGGGGAGGAAATTATTGAGACTAAGCTCATACAAAGTAGGATGCCTCCTTTTACTTTTGATTTGTTTTATTTTAACCCTCATTTGTTAGGCTTAGTCAAACACGACAATGTAGCCCTTCCTATATGATGCAATTCATCACATAAGAAATTATCATGGCCCCATTATTAGAGTAAACTCAAGAATTCAAGTTGAGATCAAGGGTCATCATAATATCAAAATTTAAAATTCAAATCAAGGGTCAAAAAAGAAATATTAATTATGCTTAATAAAAACAAATTCTTTATCTATAAATAAACAAAATTGTAAAGATGACTTAGGTTTTAAAAAAATTTAAATTTTAAATTTTTAAAATTTGAATTTTCAACTATTTCTTCCATGTGGGATCACTTTAATTGTTCTTGTCATTTTTTTAATTAACACCAAATGAGTTTAGAGTGAGATATTTTGTTGTCCACTCTATGTGGAGAGAAAACTAATTATGGATTGGTATCATCCCACTTGTTTATTTAATTTCCTAGATCTAACACTTCCACTTTATTTTCTTTAAATTTTGAATTATAATCACAATGTAATAGCTTAATTATTGCTATAATGAATAAAAAAGTTTTTATGTTTGACAAAAAAATTTGAAAAGTTATTCTTCTAAGTTATGTTTTGATAGCTGACCTTTCCCTTGGGTTATACTTGATAATAGACCCAATTATCTTATTAGGTAATTACTAATCTCTATCCTCATCATTTTTCCTACAATCCTTCCAAACTTTTCTACTACATCTATTTCATCTTTCAAGCCCCTTCCTTTATTGTTATAGCCCTCTGTAAAAAATTAGCACCCCTAGTCCCGTCATTTAATCTTCTTTTTACCAAATAAATTAAATATAACCTTCATATATTTCTTTAACACTTACATGACTTTCATGCCCTTATATATGCCAATATGACCATCCCCAGTCAAATATTCTAAGACTAATCAAAATTAGCCCAAATTATACACTTTAGCATAATCTTAATTTAGCTTTTTATAAACTCCCTAAATATGGACATCCATAAAAAATCTTAACATATCTCCTATCATTCTTCTAATGCATTTAATCATATTTATGCCATAATTTCCCCTCCATGCCATAATCCTAATGTAAACCCAAAAGAGTAACATTAGTGATTAACTTATTACCCCAAGTATGACCCATTTTTTTCCTTAAGAAACCTTCTCCAAATGCCTTAACAATAAATTTTTTTTATTGAGTATATCCTTCTACAAGTTTAAAACTTGAATAAATTCTTACAAAATTTGATCAACAAGGTGCATTTAGACAATGAATTATTAGTATTTATGGTAAACTAAGGTAATATTAACTTTAGACTTAATTAAATTTTTTTATGTTAATAATATTAATAAAAGATTGGTGATTATTATATGTTTGTGGCAAGCCTATGATACTATGTACTAAACTCTTTCAAATTCTCACCCCACCTTGAAGCCTAACAAACTAATCTTATGTGAACTTACCTTTGAACCCTATATTGAGTAATTTCTTTTATAAGAAAGTCACATATAAATTAGCAAAACTTAGAGTGCAAACCCACATATGAGAACCAATATTAGATTACTTCGAATGAACTTTTGTTTTATTTTAGAATGTATAATAAAACTTTTATACTATATGCTAGCCCAAATAATAGTATAGAGAAATTAAAAATATTAAATATATGCATGCCACATTTTTTTACATAAAGAATGTATTGCAAACATGTGAAACAAAATTTGGTCCATAAAAAAAGTAAGCTTTTTCAATCATTTTATGAACCTCGTCTTTAAATATCATGCCACATAAATTAGACTTAATGGATCAAGTTAATGGTCTAACTAGGATGATAAAGGCCAAAGTACATAGCCTCATGATAGTGACATAAAAAAAATCAAGATTTTATTAATAAAGCTAGAATCCAATTGATTGAGAGTAGAATAAATAAATGAATTAATAAACTAGATGATTATTTTAGTGACTTTGGCTCTAGAAATTCCACTTTACCATTTGCACATGCACAACCTACTAATTATAATTCAATTAATGATAAACCTTGTTGAAATCTTAAAAAGAGCTACCTCTTTGGAGGTCATATATTCATAGGAATGAGGAAGAGAGGACTATCATAATAGTTATATTGAAAATGATAATGATCCTAGAAGGTTAGAATTGAGAAATCTTTTTATGATAATATACATAATCTTATAAATATTTGGAATTGGTAAAAAAAATGAATGAGTTCTTTGAGTTGTATAAGATATATGATTATTAAAAAGCCACTTTTGCTAAGATGAAGCACGTCATTCATCTAAAGATATATTAGACTAACACCTTAATAAAAGAGCAAATATTGAAAAGGACTAACCTCAATTAGGTAGAGATGACAGAAATACTTCGAGCTAGCTAGATTGATTTAAACACTATGATAAAAAACCTCATGAGAAACAATTAACTCTAAGACAGGGAACCCTTAAGGTCATTAAGTACCTTAATATTTCTAAGGAATAAGTTGATAATACCAAAAATACATATATTGTTTACCAACTAGCTAATAAATTTATCATTTATCTTAAGAAATGAGATAGAGATATTTGACCCCTAGTTATATATTATAGTATAACTTCCACTATGCTTTTATGGCTGAAAAGTAGAAGAGCGCTACCTCCTTATCTTACATAGGAGTTAAGCTACTCCTATTCTTATCAAGAGGCCTACTACTAGCCTTATTCTTATTACTAGTAGCACTTAGATTATGAGAACTACTAAGAAGAGTTTTAAAATTACTTGAAAATTTATATAATTTTAAGTGCCTTAAGAAGGGACTTATGTAGCATTAATGCAACCAATTTATTTTTAAATGAGTTTGATTCACTAATTAATGATTATGATATTAAAAAAAATTGGATAAGACATTCTATCTAAAAAGAATTTGAGATAGAAGATTTTAAAGTTATAAGGGGTGATGCTTAATAATGTTTAGTAATGAGATAGATAATTAGAAGAAGAAGAATATTTTTATGTATGTGTTTTATAATGGAACAAAGTATAAACATATTATTAATGGTGAGAATGCCATGAATGTGTTATCTGTCCATGCATTGATAAGGGCTAACCTTAAGCTTAACTATACTAAGATCCCTTCCATATGAGCTAAATGAACCATACTTTCCCATTACTAGTAGGCATATACTCCCCCTTAGAATGGTAGTTGTGTTGATAGACTTTGACGTGATATCCTACTTGTAAACATATCACATATCCTTTTTATGAGTGTTATCTATTATATATAGCAAAGAGAATATATATATATATATATATAGAGATATATATATATATATATATATATATATATATATATATATATATATATAATATATACTATTAAACTTTTACTAATAGCACTAACTAATCATCCATAAAGATAAACTCTCTTATTACACTCCATAGCCTTATTCCTATTATACAACAAAAACCAAATCAAAAGAAAATTATTCATTTTTAATTGATGGTAATTAATTCCCCTATTATTATAAGAGATGATTATATTATTGATAAAAAAACTCATTGACATGACTAGCATCTCAATCATGTATTGTCAAATATGTCTATTATAGTAAAGAAATTTAAAATCCTTCATAATAATATGAGGGAACATATAACTAAACGCATTACAAAATAAGTTAAAAAATAAATCACAATCATTATTCCAAAGAATGTTAAAAAGTGATTATATATTGACTAATATTCATCTTAAGAGATATTCATTTTTTTAATTATAATAAATTATAAGCTAAGGCATGTAGCCTATTCAATCATTTATAAAATTTAGACTTTAACACATCATCTTTATTTATCTTACACCATATTAAATAATATAATTTTTAATATTGAGAACATTATTTCATTTAAAGGAGTTAAATAAACTCAAGAGATATATGTTATCCATTTACATGAGATCTTTAGTAAATTACATGAAACCTTATCATCAAACTTATTTGAAGTGTACTCAATCATTATAAAAGGGATGTCTATAAATCAAGCTGAGGACGATAGATTATAGTTTAGATGAAAAAATAATCCACCAACTAAAGTCACATAAGTCATAAAGAACTTATAGAAACTAATAGTATGACTTGATAGAGAATATATACTCATACTTTAACTTTATAGAATAGAGTTTAAGTTGTCCTAGCAAGTTAATATAAAACATCAAGTAATAGATTGTCATGACCCTACTAGCTAGCTGAGTAAAATTAAAAATCTAAGATGAGATTCAGGACTATAATGTCCCAATCATGAGATTAAGATCAAATATTTAAATCAATTAACCATCAAGAGTGCACCATTAACCATGCATGATGAAAAATTCATAATATGAAAATAAATAATATCATAATGATGATTTGTCTATAATCATTAGAAAGTTCTTTAATTTTTTATCATATTTTTAATTAGCATTAGATGGTTATTGCATGTGGAGTTGACATCCATCCCATGTAGGAGAGAAGTATAGAATGGTACCACTCCACTTCCTATTTTCCTCTTGTAAATTTAATTTTTCTTCTTGCTTTTTAAATTTTCAATTATATTATCTAATCGATGTAATAGCTTAAATATTACTACAATGAATGAAAAAAAAAAGAGTTTTTGATTTTGATTTAAAAAAGCAGAGAATTTATTACTTTGGGTTATTTTCTTAGTGGTTGATGCCTCCCTTAAGATTTTCTTAGTGGAAGACCTAGTTATATGTGTAAGTAATTGCTTATATCTCTTCTCTATTACCTTAAAAATTTATGAAATTTTTTTTTATACATTTCCTCATCTCAATACAATACCTTTCCTTGCACCCACACCATCAAACAAGCCATGTTCACCTTCATAAGCAATCAATCATACCATTTTTTTATCAAATCTTAGTCTCCTCTCCTCGATTTATCACCCTTTGAAGCTCCTTAAATTTTTACTAAAACTTTAAATTTAATCTTCATGTATTGTTTTTGATATTATAAGCCTTTCCAACAATTGTACATACATCATTATGATCTTTCTCTAATTTAACATTTCAAGAATAGTTAAATTTAACACAAATTAAGGCACTTTAACTTGGTTTATATCTAACTTATGTTAATTACACATCTTTAAATCTTTTAAATCTACAACAAAATGTCTAAATTACATCTTCAATTATTTTTTAAACACTTTGACTTAGGTCTAAGTATTAAATCCCCCTCCATACTACAACTCTATTACGACGCCCAAAGTGGTAGCATTAGGGGTTAGACTACTGTACATGCCTGGTCAACCTCTTCCATGACCATCCACTTCAAGTGATTCTCTCCAAACAAATTGAAGGTTTTCTTACTTTAAGTATAGCCTTATATAGCAAGTGCAGGCCTTTGATCAACCATGCAAAGGCTAGATCATTAAGTAGTATAACTTTTTTTTCTCTTTCATCATGGATTCTTTACCCTCACCACACTATTAACATAGGCCGTGGAATTAAACTCTACAAACCTTTATCATTGTATGTATATTTTGTACCTTAACTCCATCAAGGCTACTAAGGATGATAATTTCTCTTTCTTAATTGCTTGATTCACTTCTCAAGTATGGACTATAAGGTTATTTTCCTTAATAAAGGAAGTATCTTAGATTGAAGGCTTATCTTCACCATCAACTCTATATGTTACTGTTGACCTCACTTTTGGAGTGAGTTCCCACCCCCCTCTTCTTAGACTTAGGAATCTTCTAGACACTAAGACTTCTTTAATCATAAGACACTTCTAGCACTTAAGGAGAACACTTAACCTAAGCCCAGAGACTTAGAAGGATTAGTCATTGATTAGGCTATAACCAGGACTTAAGAAAATTCACCTACCTTATAGCTTAAACTCAATCCATGTTCACTCTCTTAAAACCAAACCTTTAATTCAGTTCAAAATATCAAATTCAAATACAAATCTAAATCTAAATTGAATGATTGAAATCTATAATCAATTCCAAATCAAATCAAATCAAACCAATCTAAGCCTTATGATTTTATCTTATGGACTTAGCCATGTCCAAAGTCAAATCAATCCAAGCTCAATCGATTTTCTCAAATATCAATTCAACCCTTCAATCAATCAATCAAACTTACAATCAAACTCAATTCCAAAACCAGATGATTGAAACCCAAAATCAAACTCAAAATCCCTCTTAAGCCATGTGATCAGTTTTATGAACTTGGCCAAAATCCCATCCAAATTAACTCAAAATTAATTGATTCTCATAATCAATATATATCTTCAATCATCTTCCCAAATATAAATCAAACATATATTCAAATAGTCAAAACAAAATCAAAATAAATCAAATTAAATCAAAACTTTTCCTAAGCCACATAAACCAACCCTCATGAGCTTAGCCAAATCTTAATCCAAATCACTTCAAATTTAATTGATTTTCTTATAAATTAATTTTATTTTCAATCATCTTCACAAATATAAATCAAATATACATTCAATTGACCAAAATTAAATCCAAACTTAATCAAATCCAAATCTAAATTCTTTAAGCCTATTTTATGGATTTAGCCAAATTCCATTCAAATTCAAACCAAATTCAATTGATTTTCTCATAAATCAATTACTCCTTCAATCACCAATTATAAATATAAATGAAACCTACAATTATCAAGCCAAATCAAACTCAACCCAAGTCAAACCCAACTTAACTCATTTGACTTGAAATATTTAAATGAATCAAAACTCATTTGAACTCAAACCAATTGTTAAGCTTATTTTATGGAATTAGCCAAATTCCATTCAAATTCAAACCAAATTTAATTGATTTTCTCATAAATCAATTACTCCTTCAATCACCATTATAAATATAAATGAAACCTACAATCATCAAGCCAAATCAAAATCAACCCAAGTCAAACCCAACTTAACTCATTTGACTTGAAATATTCAAATGAACCGAAACTTATTTGAACCCAAACCAATTGCAATTGAATTTATATATCAATCCCAAATCCATATATAAACTCAACTAAATCAAACTCAACCCAAAATCAAGCCAACTAAATTAGCTCACTTGACCCAATTTGACCTAATTTATTTGAACCAAGTTTCAATCCTATCCTTGGATTGAACCAAGCACACTAAAATCATAACATGATTGTTGATTACCCTAGGATGATCAATTATCATAAATTGGATCAAAACAAGTCAACCTAGCCCTTTGACCAAGTCAACCCCTTAACCCATATGAACTCAAAACTAGCCAAATTGAAACCTAAGCCAAATCCATTGAAACCAATGATTCAAATCAACCCAAAACCAACATTTGAACATGACTTGACCTTCAATTGAGCTAAACTAAGCCCAATTGACCCTCTTCAACCAAGTTGACCCAAATTGACCTAAATGACCAAAATGGGTCAAATCAAAATATAAACCAAATTGATTGCAACCAATAGCTCAAGTTCATTCTAAATTGATTATTGAACTCAAAGCCTCAATTGAGCCAAATTGACTCACTAGACCCAAATTACCTATTGAACCCAACTTGTTTTAAAGGGTCAAATGAATTTAAAACCAAACCAAATCCAAATTAAACTCAACCAAAGCCTACAAAATATCTCAAATAACCAACCAATACCAAGCCAATAAATTGGTCAAATAATCAATTTATTTGACCAAAATGAACTCAAATAAAAAACCAAAACTAAACCAAAATAAACCAAACCATTGACACCAATACACTCTAAATGGTCATGTGAACTTGACCCAACTCTTGGTTTGACCCAATTTGACCCAAATGGGTCAAATTGAGCCAAACCTAACCAAATGAACTCCAAATCACATGAAATTTGGGGCTAACCCACTTTTGACTAATTTCAAATCTACATAAATTAAATCCAATGTTAAATGACCAAGATACCCTTGGGCTAAGGGTATCACATGGGGCAACTCATCCATATAAGTGGTCATTTCCATTCCTTGATCACTTGTCACCCTCCCATTGGTCCACTTAGGCTCCAAGGACATTGCCCAACCTAACCCAAAGGTGGTTGGGTCATCCATGACCCATGGGGAGGTGAAATCACCTCCCCCCCATTGGAGCATTTGAAACCACCAAGGGCACCCACTATTCCCCTTGGCAGCCACCTCCCATGCCTTGGCCACTTACACGGAGCCACCTATGGAGAATCCATGCCATTCTTAGCCACCACCAATGGACAAGCATCAAGAAGAAGCGAAACTAACCCAAGCCATCCAATCAAAGGGAAGGGGAGTATACACCCCCTCATTTCCACTCAATCCCACACACTTGCATTACTCAGAGCCCTAGCTACCCAAGACGACTAGAGACATTCGCCAAACTCTCAAGCTCATCCCACATTCCCCACTCTCAGATTCCTTCAAGCTAAAATAGGGGAGCCTCCCATTCGATTTCATTTGCTCAAGGCTTGACCAAAGTGCAATTAACTTTGCACACACCATCCTTAGAGGTAGTCGAGCAAGAACGAATCACCTCCTTAACTTCTCGATGGCTAGAGGGTGGACTTTGATCAACACCACCACCTACATCTCATGTGTTAGCCTTTCGAGCATACTACCTCAAATTGGAGCTCGTACTGATCAATAGAGCTTCATCTCCACAAGATAAAGCTTTCTCAATTGGATTTGGCACCGGTCTTGAGCTCCGATGAGGTATGCCATTGAAATCAATCCTTGTATGAAATGAGTTAGAGCTTTTCAAAGGAAACTTGCATCTCACACAATCTTGGCTTGTAGATCCCTTCAGATCCTCCTTGCGAAGATGTGGGATCGATTTGAGATCGATCTGAGCTCAGGTGAGCTCAAATTGATCAAGGGAGGCGGATGGTATCTGTCTTCCATCGATCGATAGAGGGATCACGCACCGTCTGTTCCGCATGATTGGAATAGACGGTCATGATTAAATCCAATAGAATTATCCATTTTAATCCTTTAACACCATGGGATTAATCATGGTCGTCCATCTAGATCGACACAGAAAGATCCGTGCCACACAAGCAACGAATTAGGATTCAAGTAACCAATCCCACGGTGCCATGTAGAAAGCACGCTGTGTCAGCACGCCATATGGCGCCAATGGGATTAGGGGATAATTAGACTTAATTAATTTATTTTAATGGAAGAAACTTCCTAAAATCATAATTAATTATTGAAAATTTATAAAAATGTAAATAAATATTCATTTTAAAGGTATTTTAGAGGAAATTTATTAAAATATCCTTAATCAATTTTGAATAGTAAATAGAGCTTAATTAAAATTTAATTATAAAAGTAATTAGCTTAATTACTCTTTAATTGCTTAATTAATTAATCCCAAATTTTGTGGGTCAATTCAATGGAATGTCCTCTGCCTCCCATAATTTTCTTGGGATTTATTTCTTAATTTATTAAGAAAATTAACTAATTAAGCTTTAATTACCCTCCTAAGTTAATTAATCATTAATTAATCACATGAATAGTAAAATGTTAGTTAATTAAGTGTTTAATCACTATCCAATAGTAAATGAACCTATGCGATGGGATTAAGGTCTCCTCCTTGATTTATTCCCTAAGTTCATTTCCTTAATTAAATTAATGAAAGATTAATTAATTAATTAAGTCACTTAATCAATTAATTTGAAATTATGATCATAATCAGAACTAAATTGATTAAGTTTTGGATAGTCCTTTAAGTGTTGAATAACCTAAATAAGTTTAATGAAATTATGATTAGTCCACATGTGTGAGAAAAATATAAAAGTAATTAGTTAAGTTCATTAGCTTAATTATGAGCTAATTGCATTATGCCCTTTTTGTTGGCTCATAATTAGTTGGGTAATTATGTTAATATAACATAGGAAAAGGTTAATTAATGAATTTAATGCATATTATAACCTAATTAACTCATAAAATCAACTTAATTACATTTCATTAACTAAGTCAATTAACTAATATGGGAATGGGTAGGATCACCATCCTTCTTACACACCCTCAAGTCAAATCAAAACATGAGATTTAAAATAACATTAAAGAAACTTTGGTTTATTTCAAGTGGTTTTATTTGATATGATTGTCCTTAAGAATTAATTTGATTAAATGAAATCATGTATTTATGCTCATTTATTCCTTGCCAATCATATTAAATATTGTATCCATTTGAAATCATTGTTGACCTCACTTTTGGAGTGAGCTCTCAACTGTTTTATCATAGATCTAGGACTCTCATAGACACTAAGAGTTCCTTAGTCTTAAGACACTTCTAGTGATTAGGTGAACATTTAACCTAACCCAGAGACTTAGAAAAGTTAACTATCATGATAGGTTGTGCCTTAGGAATTTAGGAGGACTTGCCTATCTTATAGCCTAAACCCAATCCTTGCTTCCTTCTTCCAAAACTAAACCCCAAATTTAAATCCAAATTCCAAAATCAAATCAACTATTAAATGATTAAAACCCATGATCAAATTCAAACTCCAAATCCCTTCCTAAGCCCTTTGATTTTATCTTATGGACTTAGCCTTAACCAAATTCAAATCAACCCCAATCTAATTGATTTTCTCAATTATCAAATTCAATCTCTAATCAAATTCCAAATCATAAATCAAATCCAAGTGATTGAAATCCAAATCAAATCAAATTCTTAATTTTATCCCTTTTAGCCAAATTCTTGAACTTGGATAAATGACACTCAAATCAATTCAAAACTCATGGATTCATTCATGATTCAATCATTTCTATAATCATTGACCCAAATATAAACATAAATCACCATTCTCAAACCAAATCCAAGCTAGCCCAAATCAAACCCAAGTTAGCCCTTTTGACTAAAAATTGGTATATGAACCAAAACCCATTTTGCTCCAAACCATTTGTAATTAGATTTATATTTCAATGTTAGGCTCATGTGTGAGTTCAGCTAAACTTGAATCAAGCCATGATCAAGCCAATTGACCCATTTAGGCTCACTTGACCCAAAGTGACCTAAAGGACCTTTTTAAGTCAAGTTCTAATCCAACCCAAATTAGATTGAACTAAGCCCATCCAAACCCTACAACATAACCAACAATCACCCTAGGGTGATCAATTGCCTTAAATTGGGTCAAACTAAGTCAAACCTAGCCTTTGACCAAGTCAACATTTTGCCTAAATGAAATTCAAACTAGCCAAAATACACCATATGATTGATTAACCACCATGATCAATGATTGAAACATGACCAAACCTTCACTTGAGCCAAACCAAGTAAGTTGATCCCAAAAAGTTAAAATGGGTCAAATCATGATTTGATCTAAATTGATTGCAACCAATAGATCAAGTTCATTCCAAATCACTTATTGAACTTGAACAAAGCCATAATTGAGCCCAAGTTGACCAATTGGTCAACTTGACCCAACCTAGTCCAAATTGACCTAAAGGGTCAAATTAGCTAAAATCTAAATTAATTAAAATTAAACCAAACTAAAGCCTACAATCATTTTTAATTAGCTAATTGAACTTGACTCAACACCTAACCTAATATAATTTGGTCAAATTGGTCAAATTGACCCATTTAACCTATATGAATCCAAGTGATCCATAATCAAATCCAAAGCAAATTAAGTCAAACTAATGACACCAACACACTCCAATTGGTTATGTGAACTTGATCTAACTCTTTTGACCCAATTTGACCAATTGGTCAACTTGACCCAACCTAACCAATTTGACCTAAATAGGTTAAATCAAGTCAAATCAAACCAAACAAACTCCAACTAACTTGAAATTTGGGCTAACCCACTTTTGACCCATTTCAAGTCTGCCCAAATCAAACCCATAGACAAATGACCATTTTTTCTTTGGGTTTAGGGCATCCCATGAGATAAGACACATGCATATTGAGTCATTATCTCCCTATGGGCACCCAATCATAGGTCCACATAGGCATCTAGGACTATGGCTAACTCCCCAAAGGTGGTTGGTCGCCATCCATGGGGAGGTGAAATCACCCTTTCCAAACCACCAAGGATAACCACTTCCTTCCTTGGCAACCACCTCCACACCCTCACCCAAATAAACCGAGCCACATCATGCACCCAAGGACCTCCACTAACCTCTGATTTGACCAATTGATCGAGGAGAAGCCAAACAAGCCATGACCATCCGATCCAAGGAATGAGAGGTATACCCCCCTCATTCTAACTCAAACTCACACACTTACATTTGATTCAATCCTAGCAGCTAAGGAGAGAGTTCCCACAGTGATTTTTAAGCCTTCCCAAGCTTCCCAAATTCTCCATTTTCAATTTTAGCAAAACTGAAACAGGGGATGCCACCTTCGATTCCCATTTGCTCAAACAACCACCAAAGTGCAATTAACTTTGCACACACCTTCCTTGGAGCTAGATGAGCAACAGTGAATCTTTTCATAAGCTTCCTGATGGCCGAAGGGTAGAGTTCGATCATGTCTGACCACCTACGTCTAGTGCTTTGGTCTTCCAAGAAAACCACACCAAATCAAAGCTCATGCGGCTCAATAGAGCTTCGTTTCTACCAAATGAAGCTTCCTCAATCATTGGAATCACAGGTCATAAGCTCCTGTGAGGTATTCCATTGAAATCGATCCTTGAATAAAATTAGGTTGGTCTTTTGTAAAAGAAATGTTTATGTCAAGCGATTTCTACTGTTGTATTTGATTGTTGTGCTTCCCTGAAGGTGTGTGATCATTTTCATCTCCATTTGAGCTCCGGTGAGCTCAAATTGAGTGGCGATCAATGGATGGTAGCCATTGTTCGATGCTCAGAAAGAGATAGATCATGGACCGTCCATCCTGTGTGATCGAAATGGATGGTCCTGATTGAATCACGCTTAGATTCTCTGATTAATCCTTCAAAACTACGGGTTCGATCGTGGCCATCTGATCTTAGATCGGACGGTCCACAAAGTTACTGCTTGCGCCGCCATCCAAGTTAGCACTCAGATGTGACAGCTTAAATAGTGAATCTTATCGCGCAACATGGAAAGCCCACCACGTTAGCCGCCACATGGCCCGATGGGATTAAGGCTTTAATTAGGGCCAATTAATTTATTTTTAATCCTAAAACTTTCTAAATTCATAACTAATTATAGAAAAATAAAAAAAATATAAACTTAGGTTTATTTTAAAGATATTTCAGAGTAGAATTTAGAAAAATTATCATTAATTGATTTTGAATAATAAATTTGGCTTAATTAAGGTTTAATTGGAAATGTAATTAGCTTAATTATCCTCTAATCAACCATCCAATTAATCTCAAACTTTCTATGCATGCTTAGGGGGATGACCTCTACCTTCCTATTTTTCTAGGATTTTATTGGTTGTTTAATTAGGGAAAGCAATATATTAATCTTAATCATTTTCTTAAAGTAATTAATGATAATTAAGAAAATAAATAGTAAATTAACCAATCAATTAAGCTCATTGGCCTCTGTTAATGGTGATGAAGTCTAGAAAAATGGATTGGGACTCCTTGTTCTAATCTTTTCTTTAAATCCTCTCTAATCCCTTAAGTAATTAATCAATTAACCCCCTTTTAATTGGTTAATTAATAAGATTGATCAAAAATCTAAATCATACCTAAACCTTAATTAATTAATTGAGAAGATTTAGAGATTGGGACTTGGACTCCTTTCTTTGTCTCTTTCTAAGCCCATCTCACTTTAATTGCAGGTTAATTAATGCTTAATTAGTTAATTAATTAACTTAATAATTCAAAATCTAATCTTTTCTCTCTTGGGTGTTCAAACCCAAAGTGAGAGATGATGAAATTATGGTTAACTCACATGTGTGAGAAAATCCATAAGAGTAGTTAAGTGAGATCCCTTAAGCTTAATTAACTATTAATCATGTGCCAATTGCATTAGACCCTTCTCATTTCTTAGAAGCATTGAAAATTTACTTTCCATGTGGTTGCATATCATATTGGCTTATTATTAAGTAGTTAATTAACTTAAGGTGATGTAGATAAGGGTTAATTAATTGGCTTAATTCATACCTTAACCTAATTAAGATATAAAAATCAACTTAATTACTTCTTTATTGAACCAAAATTAACTCACACATGGGGAATGGGATTAGGACTAGCAAATCTCTTTCAAATTTCCTAACTCAAATCAAACATAAAGTTGAAATAACCTTAAAGAACTTTGGTTTGTTTTTAAGTAGCCTTATTTAGTATGATTGTCCTTAGGAATTGGTTGGAATGAATGAGATCATGTGCTTATATTCATTTACTTTCTAATCATGCTAAATGTTGCTTGCCATGTGTAAACATGCTAAATATTTGCATGTGTTGATAATATAAGATATAATATGAAGTTCTCTTTTATTATCTTACATGAATTCATATAGGATTCACAAATATATAGTTCATTTGAAAAGAACACAATATTTGTCTAAATCTATTCCTATGTATCTCTATGCTAAGACTTAGGAAGGATTTCATTTCACAAATGTAAATCATATAATCAAATCAAATATGACTTCTGCATGACTTCTTATTCTTGTGGTTCTTTTGTACATTCATATATCCGAAAAGTGGTATATTAGTCCGACACTAGGTTGAGGCTTTAAGTAGCCCTAAGTAGGTCTTGTACCTTATGCCCCTGGTGCAAAAAATAATAGCGACATACTCACTTAAAACTCTTATACATATGTATGTATGATGTGGCCAATGAATAAGAATCATAAATCAAATAAATCAAACACAACTTTTGCATGAGTTTTTCCTATCCTTATAGTTATTTATATATCTACATGTATCTAAGAAAAATAGGTATATTAGTCTGGACACCCGGGGGCTGTGAGGCTTTAAGTAGCCCTAAGTAGGTATTGTACTCGGGTGCAAAAATAATACCGTACTCACTTAAAATTTTTATACATGTGGATGTAATGGATAAAAAAATCTCTATTTTCTATTAAAAAGACATGCATTCATAATTCAATCAAATTAAATATGTAAATTCCAAACATACTTTCTTGTATTTATCATTTAAGTGTGCTAAAACATAAATTGCATGTATATGTATGTTTAAGACTTAACCATATGCATGCTATATATATGATGGAAAGAAATAAACAAACATATGTTATGTGATAGTAATTCATTCTAATTAATCTTAAGATGTCTTTCTTATTGAATGGGTTTATTTAACTGAACCTAAACTTAGATTAATCAAAACATATAAGCCATTCATTAAAGGAAATTGTTAATTAACTTGCTTTAGAAGTGATTTAACATAGGGATGAAAGAGATACCCTCTCTTTCTTCTCTTTATAACACTTAGTTGTTAAGTGTAAGATAAATGAAATAAAAGAAAAATATTAATTAAAACTTACAAATTAACTAAACAACTTAAAGAAAAATCAACCCTTTTTAAATTAAACCCCTCACACTTAGCAAATTACAATTCTAAAGCCTAGTTAGGATATACCACACAAACTTTAATTCATACGCATTAGACTAAACCATCATTTCTAGCTTTATGTTAGGGAAATGTGTGGTTTAATATATGATTATTTTGTGATGTATTATTGTAGACTAGATGTTAGGGTGTATGAGTATGGATGTTAAATATTAGCCTAATCATATTTTTTTGCAAGGGTTGTGCTTATACTGTAATAAAAATATAAATATTTTTTGTCGTTGCTTAGCCCTAAGCATAACCCAAGTTAGGACTTTGGTTACCCATGTGGGGTGCTAAGTCCAAATTATTTATATAACTGCTTGAGTTATATGGTGTGTTTAGCTAACATTTATTTTGCAGATATAGCTAGATTTACTTTCCTTCTTTCAATGTAATTTTGTATTAGGATTAGGATGAATGTTATGGGGGATTAGGATGAGCATTGGTTATAAGACTAAGTCTTATGCATGTGATGCCTTTGGAGCAAGAACATCAAAATCAAGCCAAAAGGAAGAATGAAATGGAGCAAATCAAATGGAGGAATGGCAGATGAAAAAATGATGAAGGAAGAATGAAGAATGAAGACCCCCATAATAATCATCATTTATAATTATAATATTTTCTTGTAATGGTTGTATAAGTAGAGCTCACTACCACATTTCTTTTTGGGGGTGTACCCCGATTGGCCTTTCATTCTTTTATGATAGTTTTATAAAATTATTTGATGTTTTGTTTAGCTTGTGCATTAGAAAAAGCATGCCTTTTATATTTTGTTTATGATTGGTGATTATTATATGACCTAGATGTGATTAGGCTCCTAGGATAAAAATTAATTTTTCTATCCCAAAATAACAACTCATAACTAAATCTCTAAAATAACTCATAATATCATATAAAAGCCTATGTGTTAAATCAAGATAATAAAATATTTAGCAACTCCTTAGCTAGATGATTGTATATTTAATATCATGCATAATCATATTATTTCACTCTTATTAAGAGAGGACTTCCATTTTTTCTGGATAGAACGGGCTTAATCTTTGAGAGCCTATGATGGAAGAACACCTCTTTCCCATTTGATTTGGCCCATAATCAACTTCTCATACATTTAGGCATACAAAATCCCATAACCTATGTCAAAATAGAGAGTCCCAAATTAAATAAAATTTGATAAAAATTTACATTATATTTAAGTCATTATTCATACCCCTCATGCTCTAATCTCTCAGGGAGTGGTTTTAAAGACTTAGTTTCCTTTTCTAAAAAAAAATAACCTAGCCATCTTATAAAACATAAGACTTGCCTACATGGTTTTAAATCATAGGAGGGGTAGGCGTTAATAAGTCCAAGAAGTGGTTTACTCTCTTGGGAGGTAAACCATATACCCACTTTGCCTTAGATTTAGGTCATGCTTTGGCCCTCACCAAAGCTCCCTAGATTTAGGATCCGAGGTTGCTATTTTGTGGGCTACAAGCATAAATCCTCATCTTAGGCATTTTCACAATATTATATTGAAATTATAAGTCCTAGATTTCTAATAAAATTTCAAATCAAATAAATAAATCTCTTCAAATATATAAAGCCCAACCATAGGATAGATTGAGTGCTCACTAGGTTTTCCTAGTATCATGAGCACTCCCTACTCATCTCCTTTGGTTTTGATAATAACTCTTCCCTTTGATCCATCCCACTTGATTTTCTAAAACACAACCAATTTATTGATAGTCTATCTTTGAATTCTTTGGAGACAATCACCTACTTTAATCGAGTATTCTTAAGGGATTCACTTTCTTTAAGATGTAATTAACTATGGGCTTGCTCCCATAGAACTTTAGAACCCGATATAAATAAACCCTACTTTATTCATCTATGTAAAGTAGGGGAAAAATCTCAGGTATATTCGAAGACCCATCATGCCTTAGGAGTCCTTATTAAATGATTAGGTTCATTATAGGGTAGTGACTTCTATCTCTCGAGATAGTACACTATTTCTTAATGTCGTATCTGATGACCTCAATAAGTACACCTTTAGATATACGTGGTATCCCCCCATACAAATAAATCCAAAAATAAATACCATAGATTTTTCTGGCGAGTTCGCTGGGGATGGTTCCTCTCTCCATCTCTAGTAGACGATTATTGTCTCCAAGCATCGATAATGGACTTCCATTTTATGTGAGTTCGAGACTATCTTTTCTTCCGTTGGCACTTAGATTATTTCATTCTTAAGCAAAGTTAGCCAACATCCTTTAGGTTTTAGGACCTCACTTCGTGTAGGTCTTGAAACCCTAGGGCTCCCTAATAGGTGAAAAATAAAAAATTTATCAATGAAGGAAGAGACAATAAAAATTTAGAACCTCTTTACAACTAGCTTGGTGAGGTGAGGTACATCATAAATTTAAGAAAATAAATCTTTTACCAAAGACACTTTCCAAAAGCACTTTTTTTTTTTGAAAATAGCCACCTTCATTCAATATACTCAAATTTGTTGAATGAAGATTCTATTTTCAAATCATAACATAAAATTGAAACTCCACTCAACATATTTATATATGCTAGAGTTGAAGTTTCTCTCTTTTCAAAATCAAGAAATCACATATATGGCATCAAAATATATCATTAAAATCTATTTAACATACTTAGGATTTGTAAAATTAATTTCACCTCAATTTTGCATTCTTATTTGACATGCCACATTTGACAAATAAAGAATTCCCCTCTCTTTCTAGAAAAAAAGAAAGAAAGAAATAGAGCACATCAAATACATTTGATTCCCACTTAAACATATCAAAGTTGTTAAGTGAGAATCTCATTTTTATATACATTTGATTCTCACTTAAAAATATCAAAGTTGTTAAGTGAGAATCTTATTTTCATGTGCATTTGATTCCCACTTAACATGTCAAGGTTGTTAAGTGAGAATCTTATTTTCATGTCACATTCGATTCCCACTTAACATATCAAAGTTAAGTGAGAATCTTATTTTCGTGTCATATTTGATTACACTTAACATATCAAAGTTGTTAAGAATCTTACTTTCATATATATTTGATTCCTTAACATATTAAAAAATTTGTTAAGTGAGAATCTCATTTCATGACACATTTGACTTTCACTTAACATGTCAAACTTGCTAAGTGAGAGTCTTATTTTCATAAATCATTTTGATTCACTTAACATATCAAATTTGTTAAGTGAGAATCTCATTTTATATATTTTGACTCCACTTAACACACCAAATTTGTTAAGTGTGGATCTCATTTTTATGTCACATTTGACCTCCACTTAACATATATAATTTGTTAAGTGGGAGTCCCATTTTCCAAACATATATCAATCACATTTCAGCTTTCACTTTAACATACCAAATTTGTTAAGTGAGAGTTTCACTTTCAAAGAAAAGCAAAAAACAAATCATATCACATTTGGGCTTTCACTTAACATACCAAATTTGTTAAGTGAGAGTCCTAGTTTCAAAGAAAAGCAAAACATACATCAATCACATTTGACTTTCATTTAATATACCAAATTTCTTAAGTGAAAGTCCTATTTTCAAACATAAATCAAACACATGTGGCTTCTACTTGACATATCAAATTTGTTAAGTAAGAAGCCCCATTTTCAAATCAACATTTCACACATCACAAGCAAAGACATTCTATTCTTAAACACACAATCACAACCTCTTCTTAGTATACTCAAATTTGCTAAGTAGAGTTCTTTCAAATCATCAATATTTTCAAACAAGATACACAAAGTACAAATATCTCCAAGAAAATCTCCCCTTAAAATTTTGAACCCCACCCAACCTACCTAAATTGGTTAAGTATGGATTCTAAAATAAAAAATTAAATGGCAAAGACTCTCCTCAATATCAAAATCTCTCCACTGAACCTCACTTAACATATTTGGATTGTTGAGTGTGGATTTAGGACTCCAAATCTATATAACTCTCTTGGGACAAATACTAAAATAGAAATCTAACTTAGATTATATTTCAACACATGCAGAGATACGGTGCAGTTGGTTAGTATAGTTGATTTTTGCAATCAGCACACATGGCTTCACAAAAGTTCATTTTCACTTTCCCCTTTGAGATGGATTTGGCCTTGATCTGCCTCCCAAGACCGACTCCACCCATCCTGATTTTCTCGAGGATTCAAGGGAGCATGAGTTACTTGAGGGGTGACCACTATCGCCAATCGGGATGAGGTGGGCAAGTAGTCATCCATTGACATGCCCTTGATTGGTACCCTCCATTGAAGAGGAAAGCCACAGTGGTTCCCACGCCCCATTCTGAGATAGTTTTAGCACTTGCCCATCCAGCTATCCCCACCATTGCTCCAGTGAGAGCTACTACCTCCTCATTGGTCACCCTGAAGGGGAAGGCTATCTTAGCTTCTGAGATAGTCTCCTCCACTTATGAGGTAGTGCTAGTTCCCGCCTCACCTTGTTCACACACGCAATAAAATTGAAAAGATTAAGTAGGAGAGCATGAGTGAGCGTGAGAGCTTGCGATCACATATAGCCAAGGAAGGTTCTCCCCAAGAGGTCTCTCCACTTCTAACTAATAACAAGTTCCACCCCCTCTCGACCTCAGACGGAGAGGAAGATTACCGAAGGTTTGCTACTTCTCCTCCACCATTAGCATACAAGGAGACACCCAATAAGGAGCACGGGAGGCCCTATGCCAGACTTAGGACCGTCCTATGCTAGGTTGGTAGAGCATATGGATGCTCCGAGTCTGGTACTTTATTTGATTTATGATCATTGATCCCCATAAGTGTTAGGGGTCAGATTCATAGGGAGAGAGCCATGGAGGCTCAAGCATTTATTCAAATAGAAAGGAGGGAGATGAGGTAGTAGTTAGCCTCCTGCATGATGGATTTTGATCGCCCCCCCATAGGCCGCATCAGATATTATTCTTATAGCGCTACCACCAGGTAGATCTCCCATTGAGGGGCAGTTTTTGTTGCCTTCACACCACTCCCCTGGTCATCCACCATCACCCATATAGCTCACAGCATCCATCACTCCCACCAAGATCGCCCCATCGGGGAGAGACCCTTTGGTGATCCCATATGGGATCCCCTCCATCCCACCCATTGAGGTGAGATGAGCTCCCACACCTCTACCTCATGGTGAAGAGTGGACCCCAGCATCGTGGTTGCACCCACCACCACCACCATCAAAGTTAGTGGCAGAAGGTAGAGGGGAAGGTATAGTTCCCATGGCAGATCTCCCAGGACACCACTCGATGCATCATGAGCATATATCTTCCAATGAGCATGACCCTCCTAGAGCTAGCACTCCAAAGTGCAGTGGATGTATTCCGCCAAGTGAGCATACTCACGTCAAGAGTATGTGTGTTTGTCACGCTAGATATTATTTAGATGATATTTTAGCACAATACTTTGCCGAAAGGAGGGAACTCTTAGGTAGTGATCGCACAGACTTGGGAAATGAGAGGGTAGCCTTTGATCATGATGAGGATGACCTTCTTGAGGATTCAACTGAGGTCCACTTGGTCGATACTAGGAGCTCCCTCCATAAAGATAAGAATAGTCAGGAATGTGTTGTAGTTGAGAAAGATGACACCATCCATTCAACCCAATACCTCCATTAACAACTTAAACAAAATAATGATCAGATCCACTAGATGGAGAAGAGGATGGAAGACCTGTTAGCTGCCCTCCATGCACTCCAAAATCAGACCTCAGTCCCACAGCATATATCGATAAAGGTAGATCATCCCGAAGTCGACATGTCCTAGATCCAAGAGCACTTCTCCAGACGTGAGTGGTAGCTTGCATAAGAAGGTGGTGGACAACACCTCCATGCAGGAGAAAGACATTAAAAATATGGTGGAATAGTAGGTGAGGGATGCATTGGTGCAAGCCCAAGGTGGCTCATCCATTCCAAAGGGTAGACCCTACCCAGAGGAATTTGATGGTGTCCAATATCCTAAAGGTTTTGTGCCTCCATCCTTCAAAATTTTTGATGGCAGAACCCACCAAAGACATAGCATTTTTAGGATGGATGTCATAATGTCGGGCAAGTGATGCTCTTATTCTACCTCTTCATCAATAGCTTATGTGGCATTTGATTGGTATGTCAACTACCCAATGGTTTAGTGAAGATATTTTGAGTTGGAGCAATTTTTATTAAGAGATTTGTGAGCTCAGAAAGGGTAACTGGATGATCTCATTGTGGCAACAATATCCAGTGATTATATTATTCTTAGATGATAATTTAAGTATGAAATGAGAACCATATGCGAATACATGCCATTGAAATTCTACTCAAGAATATCCATGGCTTGCTTCATGCTTAAATGGTTTACCATTAAGACATTTGAGAAATTAATCAATAAGGTGGCTACCTATAAGGAGAGGTCAAATAGTTACCTTTTCAAGATCAGTCAGCCAAATCTAGATCACATAAGATATTTGAGAAGAAGCCAGGGGTAGTCATAATAATTGATAAGGGGAAGCAGCTAGATAGGGTTCAGTCAGACAGGCCTCGAGCTCAGCAGTCTCCTCTACCAGCTCCTTTACCACCACCTTGGCCGTCATACTAGCCACCTCAGTTTCCATAGTGGCCTCCACCATCACCTTCTCACTAGTATCCTCATCAGCATCATTAGCAATAGTATTCCTAACAGCCACTAGGTAGCTATCATTTACCTACTCTTATTGACAAATTGAATAAATCATATTCATTTAAGAGGGAGGTAGTTAGGAACATCTTTAAGAATCTCTTAAAGAAGCTGATTAGTTACTGAGCCTGGAGGGAGAAGTGGGCAAGAGTCATGATCCAAACTATTGCCCTACACCGCATGCTAGACATGTCTTAGAAGATTGTTTTACCTTTAAGGACTGGCTTGACTAGCTACAAGTGCCATTATCATCCCTAAGGAATATCTACTAGAATAACCCTCTAGTTCTAGGTAATCCTTGGGGATACATGATCTTCTTAAGATAGAGAAGGTTGGGATATCTCCTATCCCAACCTCCAACAAAATCATCTCTAAGATCAAAAAGTTACCCTTGTAGCTTGAAGTAGCTCAAACCTCCAACTCTGAGAAAAGTTTGCAAGTTGCTAAGGATAACTTGAAGGTGGTAGAAGCTTAGCATCAGCAATAATAGCCTTCACTTGCCCAGGATAGCATAGTAGCACAACCACCATCCGAGTCCAGCACTCCATCCACCATTGCAACTACTTCTTCTTCCTCCACTAGCTCCTCTTATAGTGTTGTATCGACAAGGGCCAAATCCTCGCTTACTTTATTGATTTCTATTTGTACCTCCATCTAAAAAATCAATGAAGAAAGCTTTCACTTACATCTTGTCCACTGATATCTAGATTTTATTCATCTCAAAAAAATCTCCAAGTCTAATTAATAATAACTCTAGTTTCATCATTCCTCTTTGATTTAGAAATGGATTCCATTCTAATCATTCTGTTCACCCATTGAGATTGATTTGGAGTCATCGACCGATGATCCCATAGGAGAAGTGTAGGTGAACTGATGAGTAGAACTTTCCACTAAACCATCTCATGAAGTCACTAAAGTCAACCTCTCAGAGTGTAAAGTTCTACCTCCTGTGGTAGCACTCGATAAGGGTAAACAAGTCATTGGTTTAAGTGATCAAGAAGCCCCTCCACAAGATGCTCCACCTATGGATATGCTTATGGAGGACCAACCCAGAGTTGACTATAATGTCCTCGCTCACCTAAGAAAGTTGCTAGCTAAATTAAGCATATATGATGCCCTTGTCTTATCCAAAGAGATGAGGGAGTCATTGATCAAAGCCCTTCTTGATCTAGAAATATGCTTAGCTCAACTGACCGCTATTGGAGAGGAGGCATGTTATTCAAGAGAAGCTCATGGAGTTACATTCACCGATGAAGACCTTCTTTGGGGACAACTGAGCACAACCGTCCCCTCTACAACATAAATGGACATGACAGAACTCTCCGGTGTTAGATCTAGGTGCATCAAGAATACATGAGTCTAAAGACCCTTGCCTACTTAAGGATTGGCATCTCTGAACTATGAGGAGATTGGATGATGTTGAGAGGATTCAATAAGCAAGGCGAGAAGGCTTTAGACTCTATAGTTGCCATTGGAGTTAGATGACTGGAAGACAGAAGCTAAGTTCTACATAATCAATTCAGACACATCTTTCATTGCTTTGCTTAATAGGCCTTGGATATATGGGAATAACATGGTTCCATCCTCTTTACATCAGTGCATCAAATTTCAAAGAGGTGGAATTGAGTATTGTGTCAAAGGAGACTTGAAGCCATTCGTAGAGAGGTCAAGAGGAGATGCGCCTACTATCTTCCTCCAAATCAAAAGTCTATTCTCACAAACTTGGTGAAAGTTCAAAATAAAAGAAAAGAAACAAAAGAAAAGAAGAAAAGAAAAAAGAAAGAAGAAAAGAAAAGAAAAAGAAAATAAAAAAAGGAAAATAAAATGAAAATACAAGTGAGTGAGAATCCACCGAGGAAGAAGTAGCGATATTGATTCCACCACGCTCATTCCTCCATATGAACACATGGGTAGGATGACTACCCCACTAGAGGTAGAGGCAAATTAGAGGTTCTAGAGGTGGAAGACCTCCTCCCTATTGGCCACAAGGGAGCTATGTTCCCAAGAGTACCTATTATCCACATAGACTTAGAATCTAATTCGAAGGATGAATCTCGTGTGGTTAGAACTCCAACCAACCCCTGTCAGCAGGTCCCTTTGGAGGTGACATTTGAGCCAGATAGCGATGAAGATCCTCAAGCAAAGCATGAATGTATTTGAATCACTATTATGTAGAATAGATAACAATTGGGAACCTTAGTTTCTAACCTCACTTTCTTCCAAAAGTTGAAGGTTTAGTAGTTAAGGAGGCCCCAAGTCATCCAGATGTCAAGCCAAAGAGATTTTTTTGAGCATCATCTTCCTCAAGAAGATGATGTAGAACTTGAGGATGATTCATATAAAGATTTAATACAATTACCTTTTGATTGGTATTGCCTTGTGTTCTTAACTTAAAGAAGGATTAATCCCACATACTTGGTCTAAACACATGGATTACTTTGAAAGGTTATGGGACAACCAAAGCAGATATTCTCAATCAAGACTGTGACTAGGATTCACATAAGTGGGCCGATGATGATAACATTGCTTATCACCACTCATTTGGGGTCTGAGTTCTTCTCAAATCATGCTAACTCTTATGAGGAGGTATGTTTAGAAACTTTAGATGACCTAAATGAGCTTGAAGTCAGAGATACACCACCAGAGTTTGAAGAAGAGATCAAATTAACCATCGACAAGCTCAAAGAAATCAACTTAAGAACTGAAGACAATCCACATCCGACATACATCAACTCTTTGTTGAATGAAGAAGAAACTAATGACTTAGTTAGGCTATTAGCTGAGTTTAAGGACTACTTAGTATGGAGTTATGAATAAATGCCCGGTTTATCTCCTCATGTAGCAGTCCACAAACTAGCAATAGAACCTAATGCTAACCCTATCAAGCAAGCTCCTAGATGCATGCAATTAGACATTCAACAGCAGGTCACTTCTGAAATCAAGAAATTAATCAATGCTTTATCGGGAAGAAAATATCCTACCCGTTAGTGTCATCCGTTTAAGAAAAAAATGGCCAAATTCATATGCATTGATTTTAAGGATCTAAATAAGGCATGTCCTAAGGATGAATTTCCACTTCATATACTAGAATTAATGATGGACATCACTCATCTCATGAGTATTATGGATGGGTCATCTACAAACCAAATTAAAGATGGCTCTCGAGGATGAAAGAAACACTACTTTTCAAACCCCATTGAAATCTATTATTATAAGGTCATGCCTTTCGCCTTTAAAATTCGGTACATACCAAGATGACTATCTTCAAACTCATTCATCAAGTTGAATGCTATGATGATCTAGTAGTCAAAAGTAAAGAAAAGAAGACCATCTCTTTGACTTGAGAGTAGTTTTGAAAGGTTAAATTTAATTTTCAAAATGAATCAAGTGTGCAAGGGTAGCGTGGAAATTCTTGGTTTGTTGTCACATGGAATAGAGATTGATCCGTGAGAAGATCAAGCTATCTTAGAAATGCACCCCTAAAAGTCTAACTCAACTCGTGATCATTCCAAGGGTGGTTGTATCTAAGATGCTTCATATCCAACCTATCAGGAAGATGCCAACCATTCTCAACACTTGTCAAAAAGGATGCCAAGTTTAAGTGGGATGACAAGTGTCATCATGCTTTTAAAGACATCAAGCATTACCTAATGACACCGCCAATTCTAGCAGCCTTTATACTGGGCAAGCCGTTGATCCTCTTCACTGCTACATTAGATGACTCCCTTGGCACTTTATTGGCTTAAGCCAATAATGAAGGAAACAAAAATGCTCTCTACTACTTCAGTCATCATCTAATTCCTACTGAGACAAACTACCAACCTATTGAAAAGCATTGCTTAGCTTTAATCTTTGCATCCTAAAAGCTACGACACTACATGCATTCTCATAAGCTGAATCTGATCTCTAGAATCAATCCACTGCAATATCTCATGACATGATCGACGCTATCTAGACGGATGTCACATTGGTCCATGATTTTGTCATAGTTTGACATCACATTCATGCCCCCTCCATGCGGTGAAAGGACAAATACTAGTGGATTTCTTAGCAGCACATCCCCTTCCTACTAATTCCCCTATGAACAAATCATGAACTTAGGGGATACTAGCATTCATCGCTGGGAGATGTATTTTGATGGTGCGGCTTTCTTTCAAAAAGGAGAAGAATCATGATATACTCTTCCAGGAAAGGTAGGGGTAAAAATAGTTCTCCTAACTCTGGACCGTGATGTGATGAGATTCTCATATCATCTATCCAACTCATGTACCAACAATGAAGCCAAATATGAGGCTACGATTATCGATCAGGAGTTAGTCATTACACTACGTGTCTAGAGTATCAAAATCTTTGAGGATTCTTAGCTCATCATCAACCAAATTACTGGGTCCTACAAATGTCTAAACCACAAGCTCCATCATTATCAAGTATACTATGGAGTTATTGGCCCAAATCCTAGAGGTTACCATCTACAGGATTCCTCGAGGAGAGAACATGTAGAGATGCAAGCTGCTTGCCAAAGAGTTGGCATGTCTAAGATGAGTCCATTCCAATAAATGTCCAAAATAGATAAGTCTTATCCCTTTGACATTAAACTCATCGAGATTCTCTCTGAAGGGGAGGCTATTGCCAAAAAAGGATGAGGAGTCGATTGGAGGCAACCATTCATGGATTATTTAAATATAGGTGAACTACCTTAAGAGAAGTCACTAGCATCGTAAAAGCAGAGCCCTTCCTATGCTCTCATTGGCACATCTTATACGCCTTTCGATCATATGTGGTTACATTATGGACAAACATGAAGCCCAGAATCATCGAGGTACACTGTGTTTATGCGGATCTCATCAATCAAGATGAAAGCCAAGATCAAGACTAGACTCGGCCTTCGATGATCATAGACTGCATAGATGTAGCTAGGAGATGCCATTAATGTTAGGTACACGGTGTGGTCTTATACCAACCACCCAATATTCTACATCCTACATTAGCCTCATGATCATTTGAGTGTTGGGGTACTGATATAGTGGGTTTGATCGATCCTCCTTCTTCCAAGGGTCACCAATTCATTCTAACTGCCACCGACTACTTTTCCAAGTGTGCGGAGGCAATCCCACTTAGAGAGGTCATAACTCAGCATGTGCTCCAATTTTTCAGGAACCATATCGTATATAGGTTCGAGGTGCCACAAATTATATTTGATAATGGTACTGCATTCAAGATCACTAAAATCAATAGCTTTGCCCAGAGACATAACATAGATTTGAGATATTCCACCATCTACTACCCGAGGGCAAACGGTCTAGTAGAAGCATTCAACAAAGCTATCATTCAAATATTAAAGAAGACACTTGATGAAAATAGATAGTGGCATGAGTAAAGCTTGAAGTGGGCTTACCGCAGATATACAAAACTCCAACTCAATCTACCCCTTTCTCCTTAGTGTATGTCTCCGCTCTACCATTAGAAGTCTAACTCCCATCATTAAGGATAGTAGAAGCTCACAATGTAATGCCAAGTTACAGTTGGAAGAGCTCAAAGGTTTGGAAGAGAGACACTTTCAGGCATGCTAGAACCTCGAGTTGTACAAAGCCAAAATGATTCAAGCTCACAACAAGTTGGTCCGTCCTAGAGGTTTTCAAGTAGAGAGCATTTTTTAGCTCTAAGGAGACTAATTGTTCCACGTCAAAAGATGGGAGGCAAGTTTGAACCCTCCTGGGAAGGCCCTTTTGCCATAGAGAATGCCTACCAAGAAGGATCTTATCAACTTATAAATTATAAGGGACAACGCCCGATGCTTCCAATAAATGGGCTCTACTTAAAGGAATACTATCCATAAATCTTGTTTAAAAATAATCATCAATAAAACTTCTTTTTATATCAAATTCCATCTCTTATGTGTTAGAAATATCTTTCGCTTATGAATCTGGCATGACCTATTTAGGGTAGGTATAAGACAACCCAAGCGACATCCTATCATTCATCAACATATACACAAACTATAAACAATCCTCTAGTGCTACTAGGTTAGGTGTAAGAGAACCCAAAAGGTATCCTATTTTGACTAGTACAACTAAGTTAGGTGTAAGAGAACCCAAGTGACATCCTTTCTTGGTGGAGTCATAATTTCCCCTACGGTGCCATTTCATCCATTCTTCTACGTATTTAGGGTAGGTGTAAGAGAACCCAAGCGATATCCTATTCCCTCTTTCACAATATAAATGAACGCATATCTTTTATCTCAAGCTAATTTGATGTGGGAGTAAACCCCCCTGTGGCACTCACTCATTAGTGCCTAGTTAAATAATATGCTATCTTATTAGTGTCACCCGTGGTCACTTGTTGAAGATGTGAGTCCCCGCTTTCTTCTTGACTTGACCATTGAAACCAATGAGTGCCTCGTCGCTTTGGTAGCCTATTGCAAGGTAAGCTACCCTATGTTGACTTCATTTAAGAAGATGCTTCACACTTTTTTTCTTTGAACTAGCCATCATGCTAATGATTGAGTATATTTGAGATTTTGGATAAGTTGGCTCCTTTTCTTATGACTACTTCAAGCTGGTTTAGTCTTACATGACTCTCACTAGTCACCTAGGTGATATCTGAATGAAATAAGATAGACTATCATGATCGCTTTCTTTAGAGAGATGTAAGTCTACATGCCTTTTCTCTAGGCTGATTGTCACACACTAATAGGCACCTTAGGTTGGTTTACCATGACAGGACCCACCCACACTCTGCAAATGTAAGTCCCCATGCTTTAGTACATATAAATTGAATTTTTTATGGTTTTGAGAATGCCCCAATGGCACCTTACACTCTACTTGGATCATATCCTTAGCATTTATAGACACTACCGTACTTTTAGATTGACATTTCTTAGTAGTCATTCATTGGAGAATTTGTCTATGCACAAATTCTCCCTTGGTAAGTAGATATGACTAGATATAAGTTTTCTCAAGCATGGTCACATAAACCAAATGAGTCTACACAAATATAAAACAAACAAAAATATATCTTACATGGATTGAATTCAAGCCCCAATGACCCCTTTCCCAAGCAAAATCCATCTTTATGGTAATGTCAAGAAAACTCCTATAATTGCCTCACTTTTGAGTTGAGAGATAAGTAAGTTCACTCTTAATAGTCAATCGGTATTTGTTACCGCTAGTCAAATGGTCATTTTTGCTTTGAAAGATATAGTCTATTAATGATTCTTTCTAGCACATCATCACAAATCATTACAACCTTAGTTAAGATATTGCTAAGAAAATCTAATGGTTTCTTGTGTAGGTGGATGTCAGTCTCCATGCTTTCTTCCTAGCTTGACCTTTGCACACCAAAAGGATTTTGGTTAAATTTCCATTTAGAGATTTCCTTTGATTAAATCTAAGAAAGGATATTAATATCTTAGTGGATCCATCGCACACAGAGGGGATCCATCAAATTAAAATAAATGCTATTCAATCAAATGACATTATCCTGACTACTTTGAAATTTATAAGTCCCATTGTGTATTCATTAATTTGGTCTTTAATTTGTTGCACTAAATACTTCAACAAATTTTTGCTTGTATAGATGTAAGTCATGCTAAATATTTTAATATATCTCAATTTCCCCTTTCTACATACAATGCAAACACTTTAGCACACTTTAATGATGAATGCAAAGAGATGCTGTTTAAAATTTTTTTGAATATTTCATGAATGCATGATTTTATTAAATAGAAAAGATGGACTATTTTATCCATTAATCAAATACACATACATATATATAAGAGACATAAGTGAGTACAACGCCATTATTTTCTAGACTAGGGGTGTAAGGTCTACTAACTTAAAGCCTCACAACCTTGGGATGTCCAGACTAATATATCACTTTTCTTAAATACAAGCGCATATACAAAAAGAAAACAAATGGATGAAGAATCATGCAAAGAATTTTTGTTTGATTTGGTTATACAATTTACATATGTAAATGTGAAGATCCTTCTTAAGTCATAACATAGAAGTGGATAAGAATAGATTTAAGAAAGTGTTATGTTCTTTTCAAATGAACTATACACTTTGCAAAATTTACCCAAATTCATGTTAAGAAAAGAGAAGAAAATCACATAACACATTTTATGATATAATCACATGCAAGCTTATAATTATTTATAAGTAGCATACCTTCATTTATGATGTTTGATTTGTAGGTTTTGAAAATAATTTTTGATTTAATAGTGATAATAGCCACTCATATTCTTACTTTAGCCAAAACATGCAATTTGACATAAAAGGAAATATTTTACTTAATTTGATTATTCAAAAGATATGAATGCATGATTTCATATGGAAAGCAATCATTTAGCATGCTTTGAAAGAAATAAAGTGATGTAAGCATATAACTTCATTCACCCTAATTAATTCCTAAGGACAATCCTATAAGATAAGATTATTCAAAGTGAACCAAAATTATTTTAAAGAGAATTTTGTTTTAATTTTGAATTTGATTTAATTTAGGAAATGTGAAAAGAGTTTTTCGATCCTAGCCCATTTCCCCCATGTGTGAGTTAGTTTAGTTTGATTTTAGGATGATTAGATTGATTTTTATGTTTTATTTAGGCTAAGGTGTAAATTAAATCCATTAATTACCCCTTAACGACACCACTTTAACATAATTAACCAAATAACTATGAGCCAGCATATTATATGCAACCACATGGAATTTAAATCAATAATGCTCGTAAGAAAGAAAGGGGCCTAATGCAATTGGCTCACAATTATTGATTAATTAAGCTAAAGGGTTTAATTAAGTACTTTTATATCCCTTCCTACACTTGTGAGTTGGATTTGATTTAATTACCTTAGGCTTGAACTCCCAAGGATCTTCCCAAGAAGAAATTGTATGATTTTGAAGTTTGATTAAGCTAATTAAGTAGATCATTAGTGAAGTAATCCTAATTATTTGGATTAAGGAAGAAAGGGGTTTAGGAATAACTTAGAAAAATATCCCAAAATCATTCCATAAATCTCACTCACTTAAACAATGTTTAATTATCTCAAAGGGATTAGTTTATTGTTGAAATGCTTAATTACTCTTAATTAGCTTAAGAGAGTGATTAGGGGTTCAATAATTAATTTTCCTAATTAACTCATTAATAAATTCCAAGAAAATTAAGAGGAAAGTCATCCCAAATATGTCAAATTTGAAATTAATTAATCAAGTAATTAGAGAGTAATTATTATTACATTTTCAATTAAACTAATAAGGAAAATACTATTCAAAATCAATTAGAAATAATTTTATTAGATTCCTCTAAATTATCTTTAAAATGATATTAGTTTATTTTTTGGAATTTTCTATTTAGTTATGAATTTATGAAGTTTTTATGGTTAAGGTAATTAAAGCCTAATTAATTCTTATGCCAATGACGCGATGCTTTCCACATGGCACGAGGATTGGTTATTTAAGATCAAATTGTGTCGTTATCACGATCACGCTTTAGCTCAATACGTGCGATCTCTGCTTATGGGATTAAATCAATGATGGATCACGTGATTAAACTCATGGTTATAAAGGATTAAATCAATGATCTAAAGATCAAGACCGCCCATCCAAAAAACACAGGATGGACGGTCCATGATTCATCCCCGCCTTTGCATAGAGATGGAGACCGTCCCCCACATGATTGATCCGAGCTTTGAGCTCGGATGAGATTCAACCCACACCATCAAGAAGGATAGAGAAGAAGATCTAATGGTGGAATTTCAATGAGGTTACAATTCCCTTCACAGTGGACCAAAGATTTTTCAACCTAAGCTCATTCATACCTCGAGGCTATCACGACGTTCCAATGGAGGTAGCTTCTAGTGAGACAAAGCCTGCTTGAAGGTTTAAAGCTTTGAGATGAAGTGGATCTTCCAATTGACCAAAGCTGGCTTGCTTTGATCAACTCCCCTTCCCGTGGCTTGAGACTTGGGAAGCTTTGGGTAAGCTCGACTCCTTGATGGTGCTTGCAAGAGAATTGACTTTTGAGAATTGAGTGAGTTTGAATTTCCACTCCCCTATTTTTTTGGCTTAAAAAATTGAGAAGGAAGAAATGAGCTTGAATGCTTAGGGAAGCTTGTGGATGCTTTCCTTGATCCTCTGAGCTCAATCAATGCAAGGGAATTTGAGTGGAATGAGGGGAGTATATCTCCCTACTTGATCGGTCAAGCTTGCCATTTTGATCAAATTGTGATTGAATGGGTTGTTTTGGTTATTATGAGCTCCATGTGGTTCGCTTGGTGAGAGTGGAAGTGTGAGATGCACATGTGTTAAAATGAGTGTGGGAGGTGATCCATGTGAGAATTTTGAGTGGTTGATTTTGGCCTTGAGTTGGGTTTGGCTGACTCAAACTCAATGGGTCGTATGCACCACCCTCCTTAGTGTCCAAATGGTCCACTAGGAGGATGCCAAGTGGCCATGAAAAGGAATTAACCAAATTCCAAGTGGATTTAGCCATATATTACCCTTTGACCTAGGGGTAAAATGGTTATTTGACTTTGATTTGGATTTGGGCAGATTTGGAATGATTGAAAAATGGGTTGTGCCAATTTTCAATAAATTTAGAGTTTATTTGATATGATTTGGTTCAAGTTGACCCAGTTAGGTCAAAAAGGGTCAACTTATGTCAAGTTGACCAATTGGTCAAATTGGGTCAAACTTTGGTTAGGTCAAGTTTATATTGCCATTTGAAGCATTTTGGTATCATTGATTTGGTTCAATTTGGTTTAAATTTGGTTTTGGTTCATTTATTTTAGGTCAAATGGGTCAAGTTGACCAATTTGACCCATTTAACCCATTTGACCCAGTGGGTTAGGTCATGGGTTGGTTTGGTTGGTCATTTGAAATGTATTGCAAGCTTTGGTTTCAATCAATTTTGGTTTGGTTTGATTTCAAGTGATTTGACCTTTTAGGTCAAGTTGGGTTCATGGTCAATTGGGCTAGGTTGGGTCTAGTTGGCCAATTGAAGCTTTGGTCAAGTTCAACAAGTGATTTAGAATGAATTTGACCCATTGGTTTCAATTTGGCTTAGATCAAGATTTGACCCATTTTGACTTTTTAGGTCAACTTGGGTCAAGTGGCCAATTAGCTTGGTTTGGCTCAATTGATGACTTGATCATGTTCAATCATTGATCATGGATTGGTTTAGATGGTTTCAATCAATTTGGCCTATGGTGGATTTTAGTTTGGGTTTCATTTGGGTTAAGTGTTGACTTGGTCAAAGGTTTGACTTGGTTTGACCCAATTTGAGTGATTGATCATCTTAGGATGATTGTTGCTCACAATGTGAGGCTTAGATGGGCTTAGTTCAATCCAATTTGGGTAGGATTAGAATTTGGCTCAAAAAGGTGCTTTAGGTCACTTTGGGTCAAGTGAGCCTAAGTGAGTCAATTGACTTGATCAAGGCTTGATTCAAGTTTGGTTGAACTCACATATGGACTTATGATTGAAATATAAATCCATTTGCAAGTGATTTGGAGTCAAATGAGTTTTGATTCATTTGACCAAGTTCAAAGGATGAACATGGGTTTGATTTGGGTTAGTTTGATTTTGGTTTGATGATTGAAGTTTGTATTTTATATTTGGTTTTGATTGAAGGGATTGATTTGAGAAAATCCAAAGGTTTGGATTGATTTGAGAATGATTTTGGCTAAGTTCAAGAATTTGACTTGAAAAGTTTAGGTTAGATTTTTTGATTTGAGTTTTGAATTGGTTTTGGTTATTTGAATTTATATTTCATTTATATTTGTGAATATAAATGAGAATATAAATGGGTTATAAGAAAATCTTTTGAATTTGGAATGATTTGAGTTTGTTTTGGGCTAAGTCCATAAGATAAAATCAAAGGCTTAGGAAAGATTTTGGATTTGGAATCATTTGGAATTTATTCATGATTTGGATGATTTGAGAAAATCAATTGAGTTGGAAATTGATTTGAATTTGAAGTTGGTTTGAATTTGAGTTGATTTGAATTTGAGGTTGATTTAAATTTGAGGTTGATTTGAATTTGAAGTTGGTTTAAATTTAGAGTTGATTTGGATGAAGGAAGTGAGGGTTTTAGTTCAAGCTATAGGGTAGGAAAATTTTCCTAATATCCCCTAAGGCATAACCCATTCCTATGGCTAACTTCTTTCTAAGTCTCTAGGGTTAGGTTAAGTGTTCACCTAATCTCTAGAAGTGTCTTAAGACTAAGAAACTCTTAATGTTTAGAGGAATCCTTCTGCCTACGATGGAGAAGTTGAAAGCTCACTCCAAAAGTGAGGTCAACAAAAGGCGCCCAATAGGTGTGGTGTGACTCACAAGGCATACCACACATATTGGTGTTGACCGAGACAACCAACAATGCTCAAACGATCACAAGCACTAACAGAAATGATCTACTCCTAAACTTGAGGTGTAGAAGGAATCAAGAGCTTAGTGCAATGTTACTCTACTTATGCTTAAGACATAAGAGAGTGAAGGAGGAATCCACTAGGGATTGAGTATGTGAACCTTCCACTAGGGAAAAGGTTCAAGTCATCCACTAGGGATGAGAGGTTTAATTTGATTTGGGTCTCGATAGGGAGAAATTTGATTTGATTTGTTTGATTCGATGCTTTGGATTTCCACTGGGGATGGAAATATGAACTCTCCACTAAGGGAGTAAGTTCAAGTCATCCACTGAGAAAAGAGGTTGTGAAATCCACTAGGGGATTAGAATTCAGGATCTGCTGGGGATAGAAGATGTGAACTCTCCACTAAGGGAGCAAGTTCGGGTTGGATTGAGTTGGTTCCACTAGGGGAACTAGAAGGATTTGCATCTCACTAGGGAGAAGCAGATTGATTTGATTGGTTTGATTAATTTGGTTTGAATCTGCTAGGGAAGTTAATTGGATTTATTTTGTTTGTTTAGTTTGACTCCACTGTGGAGGAGGGTTGAATTTGTTTCAGATTGATTTGACTCTATTAGGGAGGTCAGAAGGGATTTATTTTAGATTTTTAAATTTTGAATTTTGAGATGGTCCCTGTCGATTTATGATGGTTAATTCAGGGAAGAAAGCACGAGGACTCACATTTTCCTGAACAAAAAACTGCAGGGGAAACATATTAGCAAGATAATATGTTAACCTGACCTAAGGCTGACTACTGAGTGAATGCCGTTGGGGGACTTAAATTAGCTCAAAGATAATCAAAGTTAATTTCAATTTTTTTTATTTAATGGATTCCATCGATTTGCAATGGACTGCACTGAGTAGGGGATGTGTTGTCCTTGATCTAACATAGATTTATCAATCCAAAGGGGTAGTCTATTAACAACATGGTAGGACTATCCAACCAAAGGGGTATCTTTCAATTTGTAGTGGTTAATTCAGGGAAGAATGCACAGGGACTCATAATTTCCTGAATAAAAGACTACTAGGGTGACACATTAGCGAGGCAACATGTCAACCCAACGTAGGGTTGACTCCTGAATGAATGCAGCTGGGGGACTTAAATCAACTCAAAGATAGTCAAAGTTAATTTCATTTTTAATTATATTTGATGGATCCCATCGGTTTGTGATGGACTGCACTGAGTAGGGGCCATGTTAGCCTTGATCTAACATAGATTTACCAATCCAAAGATCTACCAACCACATAGTAGGACTATCCAACCGAAGAGGTGCCTTTTAGTTTGTAGTAGTTAATTCAGGGAAGAATGCATGGGGACTCACATCTTCTTGAATAAAATATCACTAGGGTGACACATTAGCAAGGTAACATGTTAACCCAACCTAGGGCTGACTATTGAGTGAATGCCGTTGGGGGACTTAAATCGGCTCAAAGATAGTCAAAGTTAATTTCATTTTTAATTGTATTTGATGGATCCCATAGGTTTGCGATGGACTATACTGAGTAGGGGCCATGTTGGCCTTGGTCTAACACAGATTTACCAATCAAAAGGGAGTAGTTCCTGGCCGAGGGGAAAACTATCCAACCAAGGGTGCCTTTCGATTTGCAATGATTAATTCAAGAAAGAAAGCATGAGGACTCACATCTTTTCTGAATAAGAGACTGTTGGAGTGGCATATTAGCAAGGTAACATGTCAACTCGACCAAGGGCTGCCCGTCAGTTTGTGACAGTCATGCTGTAAATAATGCGTAGTAGACTTACATCTTCCAAAGTGAAATGATCGCCAGGGTAACCTATTTGTGGCAAATAGATTGAATTCTACCTAAGGACGAATAGTGAGAGAGTGCCAACCCAGGGACTTATCTCTACTCAAGAGTAGTCAGGCAATTCCTATAGGGAGTTTTGCTGACACTGCCCTAAAGATAGGATGCTTGCTTGGGAAAGGGGCCACTAGGGCTTGAATTCTAATCCATAAGTGAATTAATTTATTTGTTTGTTTGTTTATCGTGGACCCTATTGGTTTACAAGGGATCATACTAAAAAGGAGCTTATATTAGCCAAGACATATCTCAGATTTACTGAACCAAGGGAGAATATGTACATTCGCTGAATAAATTCTCCAACCACAGTGGTGGATACTAGAAAAGGAGGACTATCTAATCCAAAAGCAACCTGGGTAGTGTCTAAATGGGGTCTCAAAAGACATGATCTAAATAGAGTGCCCGTAGGGGAAGGGGCTGCTAAGGGCTTTATCCAAAACCCTAGAGAAGATAATATCTATAGGTATTTGGTGGCCAACTCAAGGAGAAAGCGCGGGGACTCACATCTGCCAAGAGTGGTGTATCCATCGGGTGAGTCGCCAAAGTGAACATCAACCAACCTAAGGTGCTCATCGATTTGCAATCACCTAGGAAGAAAGTATCGGGACTTACATCCTCCTATGAATCGACATGGATATATCTTCGCTTGAGGTGTTATCCGACCTAGGGCGACTACTGAGTGAATGCCATTGGGGGACTTATATCAACTCAAAAGTAGTTAAGAGAAAAGGAGCCTTTGGGGACTTATCCTAAACCTCAAATATACTCAACCTAGTCAGTGCATGATGGCTAGTTCAAAAAGAAAGCTTGTAGACTTACATCCACTTAAAAGTCAACATGAGGTAGCTTACTCGAGGAAGTCTACCAAACTAACAAGGCACTCATCGATTTGTAATGGTCAAGTGAAGAAGAAAGTGTGGGACTCACATCCCAGACAGTGACATGGTGACATTGAGGTAGTATGTCACCGACCTAGAGCCTAATGAGTGAGTGTCACAGGGAGCTTGCTCCCACATCAAAATAGCCTGAGATAAATGATATGTGTTTATTTTTGTGCTTGTGTTAAAGGAAATAGGATGTTGCTCAGGTTCTCTTGCACCTACCCTAAACATGCTGGGGAATTGTGATGAAATGGTGCCATGAATAGGAGTTGTGATCCCACTAAGAAAGGATGCCGATTGGGTTGTCTTACACCTAACTTAGTTGTGCTAGTCGAGATAGGATGCCGCTTTGGTTTTCTCACACCTATTCTAGTAGCGCTAGGGAATTATGTTTAATTTATGTTCGTGTTATGAAAGAAGGATAGGATGCCTCTTGGGTTCTCTTACACCTAACCTAAACACGTCATGTGATTAAGGAAAATAATGCTTCAAAAGAAATTATTTTGATGAATTAGAATAAACTTTTTAATGATAGAGTTGTTATTTTCAACCATGATTTTATAGGTAATATTTTATCAAATAGAGCCTATTAATTGGAAGCATTGGGTGTTCCCCCTTACAATCAATAAGTTGATAAGATCCTTCATGGTAGGCCTTCTCTATGACAAAAGGGCCTTCCTATGTGGGTTTAAACTTGCCTCTCATCTTCGACGGGCAACAATTGGTCTCCTTAGAACTACAAGCTCTACTACTTGAAAAGTTTTAGGGCGGACTAGCTTGTTGTGAGCTTTAATCATTTTATCTTTGTACAACTCAAAGTGTCTCTCCTCCAAACCTTCGAGCTCTTCTAACTGTAACTTGGCATTCTCCTCTGTAGTGATTTGATTACCCATTGCTATCCTTAGTGATGGGAGTTGAACTTCTAATGGTAGAATGACTTCGGACCCATACACTAAGGAGAATGGGGTAGATTGAGTTGGAGTTCTATATGTGGTGCGGTATGCCCACAAAGCTTCAACTAACTGCTCATGCCACTGTCATTTGTTGTCATCAAGTGTCTTCTTTAGTATCTAGATGAGAGTTTTGTTGAATATTTTTGCTAGGCCATTCATCTTGGGGTAATAGATGTTGGAGTATCTCCAATCTATACTGTGTCTTCTAGCAAAGTTATTGATCTTAGTGCTCTGAATGCGCATCATTATCGAATTCATCGAGGCACCAACCTATATACAATATGATTCTTGAAAAATTGGAGCACATGCTGAGTTGTGACCTCTCTGAGTGGGATTGCCTCCGCCCACTTGGAAAAGTAGTCGGTGGCAGCTAAGATGAACCAGTGACCCTTGGAAGAAGGAGGATCGATCATACACACAATGTCAGTACCCCAACACTCAAATGGCCATAAGGCCAATGTAGGATGTAGAATGTTGGGTGGTTGATGTAGGACCATACCATGTACCTAACACTGATGGCATGTCCTAGCTACGTTCATGCAATCTATGATCATCGGGGCCGAGTATCCTAATCTCTTGATCTTTGCTTTCATCTTCAAACTGATTGATGCTGCAGATAGAATTTACCTGGCCGATCTTGGGCTTCATGTTTGTCTAAACATCGTAACCACATTTGATCAAAAGACACAAGACAGTGCCATCCACAAGAGCATAGAGAGCTCTGTTTCTCTAATGGCTTGTGATTTCTCTTGAGGTAGTTTACCTCTAGTTCAAGTAATCCATGAATGGTTGCCTCCAATCCAGCTCTTTATTCAATGGCAACCTCCCCTTCAAGAGAAAGTCTCTCGATGAGTTCAACATCAATAAGGGATAACTTATCTATTTTGGACCTTATTGGAATGGACTCATCTTCCGACATGCCAATTCTTTGGCAAGTTTGGCCAAAGCATCTGCTACGCATTCTCTCCTCGAACCTTGTAGATGGTGACCTCGGATTTGGGCCAACAACTGTGTACTCATGGTAATGACAAAGCTTTTGAACGGATCCAACAATGGTTGATGACCAGAATCCCCGTAGATATTGATGCTTTTGACACACACTATGATAGCTAACTCCAGACCAATAATCAAAGTCTCATACTAGGCTTCATTGTTGGTGCATGGATTGGAGAGGTAATATGAGAATCTCATCACATTGCGGTCTGGAGTTAAGAGAACTATTCCTACCCCTACCTTTCCTGGAAGAGTACATCATGGTTCTTCTCTTCTTTGAAAGGAAGCCACACCATCAAAATACATCTCCCAATGGCGATTATAAACCTCCCCTAAACTCATGATCTGTTCATCAGGGAGATCGTCACTAAGTGGAGAATTAGAAAGAAGTGGGTGTGCCGCTAAGAAATCTTCTAATGATTGTCCTTTCATTGCACGGAGTGGTATGAATGTGATATCAAATTATGAGAGAATCATAGACCAACGTGCCAACCATCCAGATACTGTCGGTCGTGTCATGAGATACTACAGTGGATTGATTCTTGAAATCAAGTTCACCTTATGAGAAAGCATATAGTGTCGTAGCTTTTGGGATGTAAAGATTAAAGCTAAGCAATATTTCTCAATATGTGGGTAGTTCGCTTCAGGGATCGATAAACAATGAGGTAGTAGAGAGCTCTCCTTCCCCATTTGCTTGGGCCAACAAAGCAAGGGAGTCATCCAATAGTATAGAGGATCAACGGCGCCGGATAGCTAGAATTGGGCGGCTTCACCAAATACGCTTGATGTCTCTTCAAAGGCATGCTAGCACTTATCATCCCACTTGAACTTGGCATCTTTTGAAAATGGCTTGCATCTCGATAGATTGGAGATAAAGCATCTTCCACGCCACCTTGGAAAGATCCGAAGTTGAGTTGCTTTTTAGAGGCATTTCTAAGATAGCTTTGATCTTTTCTCGATCTATTTCTATTCCCCTGTTGGACAACAAACCCAAGGAACTTCTTAAGCTACTCAATGCACACTTTGGGGTTCATTTTGAGGTTAAATTATCTTAACCATTCAAAACTACTCTCAAGTCAAAGAGATGGTCTTCCTTTTCTTTGCTTTTGACTAAGATCATCAACATAACATTCAACTTGATGATGAATGAGTTCATTGAAGATCGATCATGGCCCATTAGTATGTAGCACCAAAGATTTTAAGGCCGAAAGGCATGACCTTATAATAATAGATTATGATCATGGTTCAAAAGTAGTTTCTTTCATCCTGGGGCCATCTTGATTTGTAGTGAGATGACCCATCCATAAAGGAGAATACGAATGAGATGAGGCAATGTCCACCATTAATTTGGTATAAAGAGGAAATTCATCCTTAGGACATGCCTTATTTAAGTCCCTCAAATAGATATGCAATTTGGCCATTCTTTTCTTAACGGCATGACATAAGCAACTGTGGGGTATTTTTCTTCCTTGATGAAACCAACATTTCTTGACTTTAAAATGACCTATGATTTCTAATTGCGCGCCTAGGAGCTTGCTTGATAGGGAGTATTAGGTCTATTGCTGTGAACTACTACGGAAGAGATAATCGCATCTCTTCATAACTCCATGCAAAGTCCTTAAACTCAATCAATAGCCTAACTAAGTCATGGTTTCTTCTTCATTAAACTGATGTATGTCAGGAGTGGATCTTCTTCTATCTTGAGGTTGATTTCTTTAAACATGTCGGTTGTTGAGTAGATTTCTTCTTCAAATTCTGGAGGTGCATCTTTGATTTGGAGATCATCTGGATCATCTGAAGTTTCTAAAATTACTTCCTCATAAGAGTTAGTGTGGTTGGAAAAGAACTTATGAGACTCCAGATGATTGGTGATAACTAAGCAGTAATCATCGTTATCAATTGGACCCACTGTACCAAATCCTAGTCCTGATCTTGATTGTGCATCCCTACCTTTATTATTCCACAACTTCTCGAAATACTCTGATCTGTGCCTAGACCATGTATAAGGATTCAAACCCTTCTTTGCAAGATTAAGAACACAAGGTGTGTACCAATCAAAAAGTAATTCCATTAAATATTGAGGATGATGATCTCGATAAGAATCTCTTTGGCTTGACATCACTGGATGACCTAGTGGCTTCCTTAACTACTAAACCTTCAACTTTTTGAGAAGAAAGTGAGGTTAGAGCTAAAGTTGCCAATTATTTCCTGATTGTTTTACATAAACCCAATTTAAATACATTCGTGCTTTGCTTGGAGGCCTGGTCTTCATCACTGTATAGCTCGAGTGTCACCTCCAATGAAACCCGTTGACAAGGGTTGGCTGGCATGCTAATCACATGAGACTTATCCTACGAGCTGGATTCCAAGTCTATGTTACTTCTGTGGACTGGAACATAACCCTTATTGGTTGGTCGCCAACCAGGGGGTCTTCCACTGAACCTCTCTATGCCGCCTCCTCCCTGGTAGGTTGAGTCATCATACCCATATATCCATATGATGGAGCGTACTATGGCAAAATTTGACATGCGACTCTACTTCTTCCTTAGTGACCTTTTCTCGTTCATATGTTTTCCTTTTTCTTTTTATTTATTTTTTATTTTTCATTTTCTTCTTTTTTTTTCCTTTTGTGTTTGAATTTTGACCAAGTTCATGAGAAAAGGTGTTTTGAGGAAGATAGTAGGTCGCATCCACATATATCTTGACCTCTCTGATTGAAAATGGCTTTTCATCTCCTTTGACACATTATTCAATCCCATCTTTTTGGAACTTGATGCACCAATAGAGGGAGGATGGAATCATCTTTTTCTGGTGTATCCAAGGCCTACAGAGCAAAGTAGTGAATGAAGTATTCAAATCGATTATATAGAACTTGGCTTCGGTCTTCCAGTCACCTATTTCCAAAGGTAACACTATGGAACCTAAAGCCCTGTCACCCTGTTCATTGAATTCTCTCAACATCATCCGATCTCCTCGGAGTGTAGAGATGTCAATCTTTAAATAGGTGAGGGTCTTTAGATTCACAATGTTCACCGATGCACCTCAATCGACCAAAACCCTTGAAAGTTTGAATCTGCCCATGTCCAATGTGATATAGAGGGGACAATTTTGCTCCATGTCCCCTAGTAGAAGGTCTTCATCCGTAAATGCGACTCCCTGGGCTTCTCTTGAATAATGTGCCTCCTCTCCAATAGCGATCAGCTGAGCTAAGCATATCTATAAATCATGAAGGGCCTTGATTAATGATTCCTTCATCTCTTTGGATAAGATAAGGGCATCATATATGCTTAACTTAGATGACAACTTTCTTAGGTGACAAAGGACATTAAAATCCACTTTGGGCTGATCCTCCATAAGCATATCCATGGGTGGAGCATCCTGTGGAGGGGCTTCTTACTGAGTACCAATGACTTATTTTCTTATCTTGAGGTCCTAGGAGGTAGAACATTGCCACTAAGTTGACTTCGGTGATCTCTTGTGGCAGTTTAGTGGAAGATTCTACCTGCTCATCAGGCTCACCTACAGCTTCTCCTATGGGACCCTCAAAATTAGATGATTCCAAGTCTATCTCAAGAGGTGAACCCATATTATTCAGAGAAGGAAAGTCCATCTCTGAATGAGAAAGGGGAAGATCGGAGTTGTTATAATTATTGTTTATACTTGGAGAGCTTTCTAAAAGAGTAGAGTTAGACAACCCATCAGATGTTTTGACACAGATGTAATTCAAACTAGCTTTATTCCTTGATTTCTTGGATTTTAAAGAAGGTACATAGTAGAAATATAGCAAAGTAAGTGGGGTGAGGGATTTGATGCCCTCAACTGTCGATACAAGATGTCTATTAGAAGAAGAGCTAGCTAAAGTAGAAGTGCTTGAGTAGTACAATGGTGGATGGAGGTTGGGCTCGTGGTTGCTACTATCCTCAAGATGGGTCAGGTGAGCTCCCACTTTCCCCAAGTTGTCTATGGCAACTTACGAACCTTCCTTGATGTTGGAGGTTCAAGGTACCTCAGGAACCTACAAGAAAAGTTTCTTGATTTTTGAAACAATCTTTTTAGAGGTTTGGGATAAGGAGATATCCCAACCTTCTTTGGTTTTGAGAGGATCGCATGTATCCCAAAGGATTACCTTAACGAAACTAGATGGTTGTTCCACTAAGTATTCATTTGGGATAACTATGGCGCCTATCTTGTAGCTATGCTCAAGCTAGTCCTTGAATGTAAAGTAATCCTCCAAAACATGGCCTAGCATGCAGTGGTTGGGGCAAAAGTTAGGATCATTGCTCTTTCCCACTTCCTCCGGCTTTCTAGGCTCGGGTAGCTGAAAATTAAGTTTCTTTAAGAGGTTTTTAAAGATTTTCCTAACTACCTCCGTGTTGACCTCATTTTTGGAATGAGCTCTCAACCCCTACATCTTAGGCATAGGACTTCTCTTAAACACTATGAGTTTCATTAGTCTTAAGATACTTCTAGTGATTAGGTGATCACTTAACCTAACCCTAGAGACTTAGAAGAGTTAGCCATAGGAATAGGTTATGCCTTAGGGATATTAGAGAATTTGCCTACCCTATAGCTTGAACCAAATCCTGACTTCCTTCTTCCAAGTCAAAACTCCAAACTCATATCAACTCCTACTCTAACTCAAACCTTGAACCAATTCAATGGATTTCTCAAATCATGAATCAATTCCAAATAATTGAAACTTATGATTGAAGCCCATGATTGGATTCCAAACTCCAAAATATTTTATAAGTCCTTTGATTCACTCTCATGGACTTAGCTCACATCAAATTCAAATCAATTCAAATTCAAGAAATTTTCTCACAACCCATTTATATTTTCATTTATATTCACATATATAAATGAAATATAAATTCAAATCAATCAAATTAAATTCAAAATTCAAATCCAATTCAAAAATCTTTCCTAAGTCACTTTGATTCTATCTTATGGACTTAGCCAAATCAAATTCAAATCAAGTCAAACCTTTGATTTTTCTTCATGATTCAATCAATCCTTCAATCATGAATCCAAATATAAACATAAACTCCAATCATCAAACCAAAACTAAATTCAAAAATTAAACCCAAGTCAAACTCATGTTCCTTTTGAACTTGAAATTGTTAAATAAATCAAAACCCATTTGACTTCAAACCACTTGAAAATGGATTTATATTTCAATCATAAGTCCATATGTGAGTTCAAGCAAACTTGATTCAAGCCTTGATAAAGTCAATTGACCTACTTAGGCTCACTTCACACAAAGTGACCTAAAGTATCTCTTTTGAGCCAAATTCTAATCCTACCCAAATTGGATTGAATTAAACCCACTTAAGCCTCACATTGTGAGCAACAAACATCATAAGATGATCAATTACTCAAATTGGGTCAAACCAAGTCAAACCTAAGAGTTGACCAAGTCAACACTTAGCCAAAATGAAACCTAAACTAGCCAAAATCCACCATAGGCCAAATTGATTGAAATCATTGATCAAAACTCATTCATGATCAATGTTTGAACTTGACCAAAGCCCCAATTGGCCAACTAGACCCAACCTAGCCCAATTGGCCTTGAACCGAACTTGACCAAAAAGGTTATGTTAAGCCAAAATAAAACTAAACTAAAATTGATTGGAAACAAAGATACCAATACATTTCATATGACCAATGGAGCCTAAACCAACACATATAACCCAAATAGGTCAATTGGGTCAAATTCTTGACCCATTTGACCTAAATGAAATCAAATGAACCAAATTCAAATATAAATCAAATTGAACCAAACCAATGATGCCAAAATATTTCAAATGGTCATATAAACTTGACCAACCTTGGTTTCAATTTGACCAATTAGTCAACTTGACTCAAGTTGCCCCATTTTGACCTAAATGGGTCAACATGAGCCAAATCATATCAAATCAACTCAAAATTCATTGAAACTTGGTCTAACCCATTTTTCAATCATACCAAACATATTCAAATTGAAATTCAAGCCAAATAATCATTTGACCTCTAGCCTATGGTAAAAAATCAAAACCACTTGGAATTTGGTCACTTTTCATGGACACTTGACATCCTCTTAGAGACCAAATGGTCACTAATGAGGATGGTGCACATGACCCATTGGCTGTTAGCCAAACCCAACCCAAGGTCAAAATTGACCACCTCACTTGACACAGGCACAAGGGAATCCTTCATTTCAAGCACATGGGAGCTTCACTACTCCACTCCACACCCAAAAATGAATGTCATGCCACTCTAAATGGCCTAACAAACCCTTTGAATAGGGTGAATTGGATCAAAATGACAAGAGCTTTCATTCACCTGGGAGATATACTCTAATTCTACTCAATTTAAGACTCACACACTTGATTGAGCTTAGGAAAGTGCAAGCATGGCAAGTAAAGTCTCCCATGTTTTCTAGAGCCATCTCTAATTCTCCATTTTTTATTTCTTAAACCAAAAATAAGGGAGCTCTCAAATATCCATCTCATCCACACAAAATTAGCTCACCTCTGCAAGCTTCTCAGGACTCAATCAAACTCACTCCAAGCTTCATCCAAGTTCTCAAGGCAAGGGAGAGGGGACTTTGATCAAGGCCGTGAGCATTTGAAGGTGAGCTTGGTACATAGAGAGATCTACTCAACCCCAAGGCTTAAAACTTTCAATAGAGCTTCATCTCCACTAAATGAAGCTACCTCAATATATTCGAGCACTAGTGACAGCCTCCAGCGAGGTATAGATCAAAAATGAGCCTAGAATAAGGAGTGTGTGGTCTATTGTGAAAGGAATTTTTATCTCTAGTAAAACTAGCTGTTGGATGTCTTTTGTCTTGCATGATGATGGTGTGGGTTGAGTTTGCACTCAATCCGAGCTCAATCGAGCTCAGATCATGCCATGGAAGATGGACGATGGCCATCTCTCATAGGCGAGCTCACTGATGGATCATGGGCCATCCATCCACATTTTGATGGGCGGCCATGATGAGATCTGATCTAATCCCTTTAAGATCAGCTCGATCTCAACCATCCGATCTTTGATCAGACGGATGAGGAGAAAGTGCATATCACTGCCATTGATGCGACATTACAATGTGACAATGTACGTGATCATTCCCATCACGTGACTTGAAAAGCGCGCGTAATGCCTCACGGAGATTAGTCATTTAATTAATGGATAATCATGGAAGCTTCAAAATATCACAACTAATTGTAGAAAAATAAAAAAAATACAAAATAAAAAGCATTGTGAAGAAAATTCAAAGAGGAATAATCTAAAATTAATTTCAGTTAATTTTGAATAGTGATATTTTCTAAATTTGAGTTTTATTAGAAATTTAATTTATATTAATAACTCTCTAATTATCTCACTGATTGATTCCAAACTTCTGATGTGCATTTAGTGGGATGACTTCTGCCTCCCCTAATTTTCTTGGGATTTATTAGTGATTTAATTAAGATAATTGCTTGGTTTATTTCTAATTATCCTCTTAATCAATTAAATGATTAATTAACCTTTTAAATAGTGATAAATCCATTAATTAAAGTTACTAATCACCTTAGAACAATAAATGGACTTAGGGAATGAGATTAGGGTTCTTTCCCATATCTTCATTTCCTAAGTTCATTTCATTTGGATAAAATCTAATTGAGGTGCAAATTAATTAAATAAGTTTAATCACTTAATTAAATGGCTCAATTAATCAAACTTTCAAAATCAAAACATTCCAACTTAACCAATACATCTTGGTAGGTGCTTAGGTGTTCACAACCCAAGTAGCTTAAGGAAATCAAAATCTAACCCACATGTTGGTTAAAGAAAGTACTTAAATTAAACCATTTAACTTAATTAATCATTAATTGTGAGCCAATTGCATTTCTTTCCTAGGATGCATTGCTGATTTAATTTTCATGGTTTTATGTCATACATTGGCTCATAATTATTCTATTAAATATATAAAGTGGTATGTAAGGTAATTAATGCACTTAATTCACCTTAACCTAAACAAAACTTATAAATCAATTATCAAAACTAAAAGATGTGCTACTTATAATTATTTATGAGTTTGCATGTGAGTAAAAATATAAAGATGTGCATAGTGTGGCTTTTCTTCTCTTTTCCTTTAGCATAGTTTTGAATAAGATTTGACAAAGTGTATAGTTCATTTGAAAAGAACACAACACTTGCTTAAATCCATTCCTATTCATTCCTATGTTATTACTTAAGAAGGACATCCACACTTATTCATATAAAGTACATAAAACAAATCAAACAAACAAACATAAATATTTGCATCTTTCTTTTTTCCATTCATTTCTTCTGTACATACATGTGTATTTAAGGAAAGTGATATATTAGTTTGGACAACCCTGGGGTTGTGAGGCTTTAAGTAGCCCTAAGTAGATTTTGTACCTTACACCCCTGGTACTAATAATGGCATCATACTCACTTATGCCTTTCATACATGTATGTGTGCATATGAAAAATGGATAAAAGAAATCCCTCCTTTCTTACTTAACAAAATCATGCATTATAAAAACATTCAAATTTCTTAAATTAATTTTCTTAGCATTCATCATTAAAGTGTGCTAAACATTTCCATTTGCATGTATAGACATGCTTAGGATTCATCCATATGCATATTACACATGTTGCGAAATAAATGAAGTGATGTGTGTTTTGTGATAATATTTCACTTTACTTAATCTTAAAATGCCTTTCTTTTTGAATAGGTTTGTTTGGGAAAAATCTAAACTTAGGATTAATTAAACCACATAACAAAACATTCACTAAACAATAATCAAATATGAATCCATCTTAGAAATTACTTAAGGTAGGGAAGAAAGAGAAGTTCTCTTATCTCTTCTTCTCTTTACAACTTAATAATTAATTATATGATTCATTTAAACCAAATCAAAATACAAATTAAAATCAACTGAAGCAACTAAATCACTTACATGAAATAAACCCTTTAAGTTAAACATTTTCATACTTTAAAAACTTTAACCTTAAAGCTTAGCTAAGCATACCACACAAACCTTAAATAGCACACACACTAAGATAAGTCACCACTTCTAGCTTTAAGTTTGGGCGGTGCATGGTTTGATGTTATGATTTTATTTTGTGATGTATTATTTTTAGTCTGGATGTTAGGGTGTATGTGCATAGACTGAATGGTAGGGTGATCTTAGTCTAACCATTACCTTCTGCAGGGGATTGTCCTTAAGGGGTGTTGTAATAAAAATATAACTGCTTTTGCTATGTAGTTGCTTATACCCCTAAGAATAATCCAAAATTGGCCAGGTGGACTTGGTTACCCATGCGTGGGGTGCTAAGTCCAATTTATATATATAAATGCTTAGGATTGTATGGTTTGTTTCGTTAATCTCTATTTTACAGGTTTTATTTAGATTTCTTTTTTCCCATTTTCATGTAATTTTACAATTAGGATTTTGGAATGATTGTTATGGGGGATTAGGATGAGCATTGGTCATAAGACTATATCTTATATACCATGTGAAGCCTTTGGAACTATCACATTCCAACCAACCAGAAAGAAGAAAAAAGGAAGAAGAAAGAAGAACGAAAAAAAGAAAGAAAAAATGAAGAATGTAAACCCCCATAACATGAAGTCCTTGCTTGATTGTATTTAATTCATTTATAATCCGGGTTGTATAAGGGTAGAGCTTGGCTACCCAATTTGTTTTCGAGTTTGAGCGGTGGAGCCCGACCACAAATGGCCTTTTATTCTTTTGCGCTAGCTTTATAAATTGATTGATGTTTGTTTAGCTTGTGCATTAAGATGACATATTTTTCTAGTTTATTCCTTATTTTGATGTATGACCTGGATGACTATTAGGCTTTTAGAAATATAAATTTTCAATCCAACATAAATAATTCAAACTAGAAATTAAATAACTCATAACCTTATATCAAGCTTAGGCTATAAATCAAGATAAAGAATCAGCAACCCCTTAGTTGGATGTTGTACTTTCTTTCTCACATCATGCATAAAAAGCATATTATTTCACTCTTGATTGGAGGGCTTCTACCTTTGCTAGAGAACTTGGCTTGACCTTTGAGAGCCATGATGGAAACACACATTATTATCTTTCTAATTTTGGCCCATAATCTAATTTCTTATGCATTAGGCATATGAATCCTGAAGCTTGTGTCAAATTGATTATGTAAAATAAAAATAAAATATAACAAAATTTGCATTAGATTTAAGTCATTAAAGCATGCTCTACATGATTAGTCTCTTAGGGAGTGTGTTTAAAGACTTAGTTTCTTTCTAAATAAACAACAGCCTTGCTATCTTGCATAAAGCATATGACTTGCTACATATGTATTTAAAATAGTAGAGGAGTTAGTGACACCCGTGAGGTTGTAAGTCCAACTCAATGGTTTATCCTCTCTTGTGGAGGTAAACTAAATACCCATTTTCACCTTAGATTTAGGTCATGCTTTTAGCCCTCGCCAAAGCTCCCTAGATTTAGGTTCAGGGGTTGTTACTTCCCTTTATAGGTTACGAGTATAAATCCTCACCTCTTAGGCATTTCTGTGACGTTGTATTATGGAATTATAAGCCCTAACATTTTAATAAAAATTCAACTCAAATAAATCAATTCAATTTAAAAATTATAAAATCCCACCATAGGATAGTTTGGGGTGCTTTCTTTTCAAAGCACCCCTACTTATTTTCATTTGGCTTGATAAGAACTCCCCTCTTGATTGATCCCACTTGACTTTATAAAAATAAACCAATCGATTAATAGTCCAACCTTTTGAAATCTTTAGAGATAATAATCATTTACCTTAATTGAGAGTATTCCCAAGGAATCCTATTCCTTAGGATGTAATTAACTATGGGGGCTTGCCCTTATGGAGAACTTAACGAACCTAATTTAAATAAACCTTATTTTACTTTTTCATATAAAGTAGGGGAACAATCTCTGGTACATTCTGAAGGCTCATAGTCCTTAGGAGTCTTTGTTGAGGTGATTAGGTCCATTGTAGGGTGGTGACTTCTATCTCTCAAGATAGTACACCTTTCCTCAATAATGAACTCGATCACCCTAATAAGAACATCTGTGGATCTACGTTGCATCACAATAAGACATATTATATTTTTATTTTTATTTTTCATTTATCTTTCTTTTCCCTAAAATGAAAAGGGGGATAAATGAAGTTGGAGATATATAAAAAATTTTCACCATACTCCCTCTTAAATGAATAAGGTTTGTTTAGTTTATCCAAAAGAGTAGGTGGATTGTAGCTACCTAGTGGAAGTGTGTACCGCTATTGTGAATGTGGCTGAGGAGGAGGCGGTGAAGGCCATGGAGGCTGCTGTGATGATCGGTATGATGGCTTAGATGGTGGTAGAGGAGGTGGACGTGACAGTTATGGAGCTCGAGGTCTCTTATTCTGCTCTCTGGCTGGCTGCTTCCCTTTGTCCACTACTGTTATTGCCCTTGGCTTCTTTTCATAAACCTTCTACAAATTTGGCTTTGTTGATTGATCATGAAAAGGCAACTGTTTGGCCTCTCCTTATAGACTAGTTGCCTTGTTGATTAATTTCTCAAATGTCTTGATGGTAAAACCTTTGAGCATGAAGGCGACCAGGCCATGAATATTCTTTAGTAAAATTTTAATGGCATGCTATTCAAATAGTTGTGGTTCATATTTCATAGTCAAATTATACCATCTGAGAATATAGTCAATGAGGGACTCACCAAATTTTTGTTGTGCAACAACGAGATCGCCCACAGTCACCTTTTGCTGAGCTTCAGCAAATCTCTTAATGAAGAGTTGCTCTAACTTAGCAAAAATCTTCATTGAACTGCTGGGGAGTTTAGTGTACCAATCAAAGGTTATGCTCGCTAAGCTACTGACGAGGAGCCAGAATAGAAATGCATTGCTACCACTAGTGTTGCAATAGCTAGCCCTAAAGTACGCTACTTGCTGGCATGGGTTCTCACTATCGTCAAATCTCTTGAAAGATGGAGGCACAAAACCCTTAGGATACTGGATGACATCAAATTCCTCTGGGTAGGGTCTACCCTTTGGAACCGATGATCCTTATCTCTTTGCTGCTACTATCTCCACAATCTATTATGGTGGTGGTGGTGATGGAGCGACTACTATGCTTCGAGGTCACCATCCCCACTTCACCATAACTGGAGCAAGAGGTTGAGTAGGAGAACTCAACCTCACCCCATAGATGAAATGGGATCTCTTCAATATCACCAAAGGGGGCTCTCCATGCTACCTTTATGGTCTTTGATAGAACTTTGGAAGATGGAACTTGTACTGGAGATGGTGGGCATGGAGTAGAGCGATGTGATGGAGGCACCACCAGCTCTCTCTGTGCAGGATCTCCCCTCCTATGGTGGGTAGTAATCATCAGTAGAATGCTATTAGTATGACCGGCGTAGGTAGCGCTCTGATCAGGGAAATCCATAAGGGCTGAGGTAGCTGACTTTCTAGCATATCTCCCGCCTAGTAACTAATACATGGGCCTCCCCCCTCCCAGATGTGCCCCCCACAGGGGATGATGAAAAATTAAATTGAGCATCGTCACCATCCATATGCCCTGCCAACTCGATGTAGAATTGATCTAAGGTTGACATACGGCCTCCTTCCTTCTATATCTCTAGTAGGAGCCTCAAAATGAACTGCAGGTGGAGGTGACACTGAGATCCTCCTAATATCTTCCTCTCCATCAGATCTGAAGAGAGGGTGTAACTTGTTCTCTGTGATCAGATGAGAAACTATATTGGGTAACTCAGTAGCTGAAACGCTCCATCACGATGGCATGATGCCGCGATCTTGTGGTTATGTTACCATGTTGGGTCCCACTGGGAGTAGGAGAACTAGACCCTATCTCAAAGGTGGGAGACTATCCCTAGAACCACCTTCCCTAAGAAGAAGTGAGTTACTAGGGCAAAATGGGAACAACTGGATGAACTGGCACTAGAGCTACAATTGGGAACCAGAACCTTCCTCTTCAAAGGGGAAATTGAATCGGTATCAATATGGACGCCTGCCACCACTTGTTAATCTGGCCATGAGGGCCTCATAGTGATCTGCCCCTTCGAATCCTTGGCCAAAGTGAATCAAATGAGAGAATTTAGTTAGTGGGAGGCTAGCCCGATTTAAGGCCAAATCCATCCCAAAAAAAAAAGTGAAGACATACTTCTGGGAATCCATTATACCAACCGAACCATTTGAAACCACCGAACTGAGTTGAAATTCTATAATTTTGGAAAATAAACAAGAATTAGATCACTACTTTTGTATGCCTTTTGAATTTTTATTTAGAATTTGAAACCACACTCAATAATTTGAGTATATTAAGTAGGGCTCATTAATTTTGGAGAGAGATTTTGAATTTAGAATTGAGAAGAGATTTTCTTGAGAATCCATTTCAACATGGGTTCAAATATTTTGAAAAGGTTCATTAGAATCCATTTCTAACAAAGAGATTTGATGCTTCATAGATTTGAGTTTGATTTTATGTTTAGGGACCTTTATTTAACAAAGTATGTTAAAAATTGATTTTGTTTTGATTTATGATTTTGGAATTTACTCACTTAGCAAATTTGGGTATGCTAGGTGGAAAATAATTCTCTTTTGTGAATCATATGTGAATTTAGAAATGGAATCTTTACCAAGAATTTGTGCTAAATAAATAAATATGTTTTGTTTTTGTTTTTGATTTTGAAAAGAGGATCTTTACTTAGCAAATTTGGGTATGCTAAATAAAGTTTCAATGTGTTTGATTTTGTTCTTTTGATTTGAAAAGAGGATCTTACTTAGCAAATTTGGGTATGCTAAGTAGAAGAAATCCAAATGTTTTTTTTTTTATTTTTGATTTGAAAAGAATTTTCTTTATTTAGCAAATTTAGGTATGATAAATAGAAGAAACCCAAATGTGTTTGTTTTGATTTTTGTGATTTTGAAAAGAGGATCTTTACTTAGCAAATTTGAGTATGCTAGGTAAAGAATCCAAATATTTTGTTTTGATTTTTGAAAAGAGGATCTTTACTTGGAAAATTTGGGTATGCTAAATAAAGAATCGAAATATGTTTAATTTTGTGAGTTTGACTTTGAAAAGAGGATCTTTACTTAGCAAGTTTGAGTATGCTAAGTAAAATCCAAATGTGTTTTGATTTTTATGATTTTTGGAAAGAGGATTCTTTACTTAGCAAATTTAGGTATGCTAAATAGAAGAAATCCAAACGAGTTATGATTTTTATGATTTTTGGAAAGAGGGCCTTCACTTAGCAAATTTGGGTATGCTAAATAAAGAATCTAAATGTGTTTTGCTTTGTTTTGTTTTTTTTTTTTTGTTTTTTTTTTGTTTTGAAAAGAGGATTTTTTACTTAGCAAATTTTGGCATGCTAAATAGAGAATCCAAATGTAATTTTGATTTTTGATTTTTTGAAAAGGGGATCTTTACTTGGCAAATTTGGGTATGCTAAATAAAGAATCCAAATGTGTTTTGATTTTGTGATTTATTTGAAAGGAGGATCTTCACTTAGCAAATTTGGGTATGCTAAATAAAGAATCTAAAGGTGTTTTGATTTTTGTGATTTGATTTTAAAAGGAGGGATTTCTATTTAACAAGCATGGCATGTTAAATGGAATCCAATTTATTTATTTATTTTATTTTATTGGAAAATGAAACACTTATTTGACGAATTTGGGTATGTTAAAATGGAATTCTAATTTTGTTTTATGTTTCAAAGATGAGGTTTTTTGTGTGTGATTTATTATTTTTTTGAAAAGATGGAAATTCCAACTTAACACATATGGAATGTGTTGAGTGGAATTTCAAATGGTGTGAGTTTGTTTGAAGATAAAGCCTCCATCCAACAATTTGGACATATGGAATGAAAGGTTTTGTCTTCAATTTTAATTTTGAAATAAGAAATTCCAACTTCAACATATGTAAGATATATTAAAATGGAGTTTCAACTTTGTGATGTGATTTTATTTGGAAATGAAATCTTCATTCAATAAATTTGGGTATATTGAATGAGGATGTACATTTGTGCTTTTTGAAAATATGATTTTTTATTTTGTTTTGAAATGAAATCTTCATTCAATAAATTTGAGTATATTGAATGAGGATGTTCATTTATGTTTTTTTTTGAAAAGATGCTTTTTTTTTACTTTGGTTTTATTTGAAATGAAATCTTCATTCAATAAATTTGGGTATATTGAATGAGATGTTCATATGTGCTTTTGAAATATGATTTTGATTTTGTTTGAAAAAAATCCTACATGTAACAATCTTGAAGATTGTTAGATGAGGTTATTATGTATATGTTTTATGAAACTTTTGTGTAAAACATTTTATTGTGTGAATTTGAAAAGTGCTTTTGAAAAGTCATATTTTATAAAGGATTTATTTTCTTTATTTTTTTTGAATGAACCTTGCCTTACCGTGAAGATGGTAAGAAAAAGTTCTTTAGTAATCTCTTTTTTATTAATTTTTTTTTTACCTATTGGGGGACCCAATAGGGATTTCAAGACCTACACGGAGTGAGGTCCTAAAACCTAAAGGATATTGGCTAACTTAGCCTAAGAATGAAATAAACCAAGTGCCAATGGAAAAGAATGATAGTCTCGGACTCATATGAAATACAAATCCACTATCAATACTTGGAGACAATGATCATTTACCAAAGATGGAGAGAGGAACCATCCCCAGTGGAGTCGCCAAAAAAATCTATGGTGAAATATTTTTATATTATTTCTCATCTTTTGAGAAGTGAGAGATCTAAAAAATAAACATCTTTTTTATTGGGACACCATGTAGATCCGTAGATATTCTTATTAGGGTGATTGGGTACGACATTGATGAATAGTATACTATCTCAAAAGATAGAAGTCACTATCCTACAATGGACCTAATCATCTAATAAGGACTCCTAATACATGGGTCTTCAATGTACGAGATTCTTCCCTACTTTATATGAAAAGTAAAGTAGATTTATTTTAAACCGGTTCATTAAGTTCCCTATGGAGGCAAGCCCCATAGTTAATTGCATCAAAGAATGAGATTCTTAGAATACTCTTGATTAAGGTAAATGATCATTTCTAAAGATTTCAAAGATAGACTATCAATCAATTGGTTATTTTTAGAAGATCAAGTGGGATTGATCAAGGAGGGAGTTATTATCAAAACCAAGAGATGAGTAGGGATGCTCATGATACTGGAAGCCTAGTGAGCATCCCAAATTATCTATTGGATTTATATTTTGAAATTGAGAAATTATTTATTTGAGTTGAATTTTAATTAGAAATCTAGGGCTTACAATTCCATGATACAAGATCATGGAAATGCCTAAGAGGTGAGGATTTATGCTTGTAGCCCACAAAGGGAAACAATAATCTCGGATCCTAAATCTAGGGAGATTTGGTGAGCGCCAAAGCATGACCTAAATCTAAAGCAAAAATGGGTATATGATTTACCTCCATAAGAGAGGATAAATCACCCGACTGTTGGACTTATAATTGCTTGGGGGTGGCTGCCAACTAACTCCTCTTACAATTTTAAATTCATGTAGGCAAGTCTTTATTCTTTTGCAAGATGGCTAAGTTGTTGTTTATTTAGAAAGAAGTCTAAGTCCTTAAACACACTCCCTAAGAGACTAGATCATGTAGGGCATGAGTAATGACTTAAGTCTAATGCAAATTTTTTTAAGTTTTATTTTGATTTTTGGATAATTATTTGACACATGTTATGGGATTCATATGCGTAATGCATGAGAAATTGGTTATGGGCCAAAATCAATAAGAATGAGGTGTGTTTCCATCAATGGATCTCAAAGGTCAAGCCATTTTCTCTGACAAAGATGGAAGCTCTCCATAAGCAAGAGCGAAGCAAGATGATTTTATGCATGATGTGAAACATACAACATCCAGCTAAGGGGTTGCTAAATCTTTTATTATCTTGATTTATATCTTAGGCTTTAGGTGTAATTATAAGTTATTAATTTTTAGTTTTGACTTGATTAATTGGATAGAAAATTTATTTTTTCCTAAAAGCCTAATTGCATACAGGTCATTCATCAAACAATTAAGAAACTAGAAAAATATGTCATCTTAATGCACAAGCTAAACAAACATCAAACAATTTATAAAGCCAACAAAAAAGAATAAAAGTCGATGTGGTCGTTCCACCGCACAAACCCAAAAAAAGAAAATGGTAGCCGAGCTCTACCCTTATACAACCCAGATTACAAATGAATAATTACAATTTAGAAGGAATTTATGTTATGGGAGTCTTCATTCTTCATTTCTTCTTTCTTCATTTCTTCTTTTCTTCATTTCTTATTTTCTTCTTTCTTTCCTTCTTTTAGTTGGTTAGGATGTAGTTTGCTCCAAGGCTTCACATGGTACATAATACTTAGTCTTATGACCAATATTTATCCTAATTTCCCATAACAATCATTCCAAATCTTAATTACAAAATTACATGAAAATAGGAAAAGTAAATCTAACTAAGCCTGCAAAATAGAGATTAACTAAACATACCATACAATCCTAAGCATGTATATGAATAAGTTGGACTTAGCACCCCACATATGGGTAACCAAGTCCACCTATCCTAGTTTAGATTATGCTTAGAGGTATAAGAAACATTCACAGTAAAATCATTTTTATTATTATTACAACACCCCTCAAGCACAATCCCCTGTAGAATACATGATTAGGCTAAGATAGCCCTACCATCAAGTATATGTACATACACCCTAACATCCAGTTTAAAACATTACATCAAAAAAGAAAATTAGGTATCAAATCATGCACCGCCCTAACATGGAGTTAGAAATGGTGACTTAGCCTAATGTGTGTGCCATTTAAAACTTGTGTGGCATGTCTTAGCTAGGCTTTAAGGTTAGAATTCTATAAGTGTGAGAGATTCAATTTAGAAGGGTGGTTTCACTTTAAGTGGTTTAGTTGATTTTCCAATTTTATTTGATGATTTAATTTGGTTAAAATGAACCTACACTTAATTACTAAGTGTTGTAAAGAGAAAAAAAAAAGAGAAGAGAGCTTCTCTTTCATCCCTACCTTAAGTAATTTCTAAGATAGATTCTTTAATGATTTATCTTTAGTGAATATTTTATTATGTGTTTTAATTAACCCTAAGTTTATATTTGCTCCAAATAAACATATTCAATAAGAAAGGCATCTTAGGATTAATTAAGGTGAATTACTATCAGATAACACACAACCCTTTATTTCTTTCCAAAATGTATACCATGCATATGAATGCTCCTAAGCATAGCTATACATACAATGCAAACACTTTAGCACACTTTAATGATTAATGCTAAGAGATGTTGTTTAAGAAAATTTTGAATATTTCTTGAATGCATAATTTTATTAAATAGAAAAGAGGGACTCTTTTATCCATTAATCAAATGCACATACACATGTATAAGAGACATAAGTGAGTACGTCACCATTATTTTTTACACCAAGGGTATAAGGTACAAGACCTTCTTAGGGCTACTTAAAGCCTCGCAACCCTGGGATGTCCAGACTAATATACCACTTTTCTTAAATACATGTGCATGTACAAAAAGAAAACAAATGGATGAAGAATCATGCAAAAAATTTTTGTTTGATTTAGTTATGCAATTTACATATGTAAATGTGAAGATCCTTTTTAAGTCATAACATAGAAGTGGATAGGAATGGATTTAAGCAAGTGTTATGTTCTTTTCAAATGAACTATACACTTTGCAAATCTTACCCAAATTCATGTTAAGAAAAGAGAATGAAAATCACATAACACATTTTATGCTATAATCACATGCAAGCTTATAAGTATTTATAAGTAGCATACCTTCATTTATGATGTTTGATTTGTAGGTTTTGAAAATAATTTTTGATTTAATAGTGATAATAGCCACTCATATTCTTACTTTAGCCAAAACATGCAATTTGACATAAAAGGAAACATTTTACTTAATTTGATTTTTCAAAAGATATGAATGCATGATTTCATATGGTAAGCAATCATTTAGCATGCTTTGAAAGAAATAAAGTGATGCAAGCATGTAACTTCATTCACCCTAATTAATTCATAAGGACAATCCTATAAGATAAGATTATTCAAAGTGAATCAAAATTATTTTAAAGAGATTTTTGTTTTAATTTTGAATTTAATTTGATTTAGGAAATGTGAAAAGAGTTTTCTGATCCTAACCCATTTTTCCCATGTGTGAGTTAGTTTAGTTTGATTTTAAGATAATTAGATTGATTTTTATGTTTTATTTAGGTTAAGGTGTAAATTAAATCCATTAATTACCCCTTACCTACACTACTTTAACATAATTAACCAAACAATTATGAGCCAACATATGATATGCAACCATATGAAATTTAAATTAGCAATGCATCTAAGAAAGAAAGGGGCCTAATGCAATTGGCTCACAATTATTGATTAATTAAGCTAAAGGGTTTAATTAAGTACTTTCATAACCCTTCCCACACATGTGAGTTGGATTTGATTTCCTTTAACTTACCTTAGGCTCTTGAACACTTAAGGATATACCCAAGAAGAGATTAATTAAGTTTAGGTTGATTTTGGAAGTTTGATTAAGCTAATTAAGTAGATAATTAGTGAAGTAATCCTTAATTAGGTTTGGATTAAGAAAGAAAGGGGTTTAGGGAATAACTTAAAAAAAATATCCCAAAATCATTCCATAAATCTCTTACTCACTTAAACAATGTTTAATTATCTCAATTAAGGGATTAGTTTATTGTTGAAATGCTTAATTACTCTTAATTAGCTTAAGAGAGTGATTAGGGGTTCATTAATTAATTTCCCTAATTAACCCATTAATAAATTCCAAGAAAATTAAGGTAGGTAGAAATCATCCTCCTAAATATGTCTAAGAAATTTGAAATTAATTAATCAAGTAATTAGAGAGTAATTAGGATTATTAGATTTTTAATTAATCCCTAATTAGGGGAAATCCGCTATTCAAAATCAATTAGAAATAATTTTATTGGATTTCCCTCTGAATTATCTTTAAAATGATATTAAGTTTGCATTTTTTTTGTATTTTTCTATATTTAGTTATGAATTTATAAAGTTTTTATGGTTATTTGGTAATTAGGAAGCCTAATTAATTAACTAATCCCGTCGGTGCCATGTGGGCTACTGACGTGGCATGCGCTTTTCATATGGTGCGATGAGATTGGTTATTTAAGTTATCAAATCAGCTGCCGCGTCAGCCGGCAGCGCTATGTGCTTTTCCTTGGACCGTTTGATCAAGGATCGGATGGTCAGGATTAATCATGTGATTATAAAGGGATTAAATCAACAGATCTACACAGATTAATCAGGATCATCCATCTAAAACCCATAAGATGGATGGTCCATGATTCATCCCTACCTTTTCCTGTGGGAGACAAAGACCGTCCATCCTTCATGGCTTGATCCGAGCTTACTTGAGCTCGGATAAGGCTGATTCAACCCACACCATTAAATCAATGGATCTACATGGATTAATCAGACCAGCCCATTTAAACCTAAGCTCTTTTGATTCATACCTTACCTACCGAGATCATCCTTCCATGGTGGAGGTAGCTTTGAGCTGGGAGATGATTCAACCCACACCATCAAAAGTTGAAGAAGAAGATTTGGAACTTTCAATGTGACCAAAGATTTCTTGGTTATCAACGCCATAACCTTGGAGATAAAGTTTGCTTTCGATGCTCCTGAACTCCCCTTCCCGTGGGCTTGAAGACTACTCTGAAAAAGCTTTAGGTAAGCTCGACTTGGTGCCTTGATGGTGCTTGAAAGATGAATTAGACTTTAGTTGAGAATTGAGTGAGTTTAGAATTTCCCACACCTCCCCTATTTTTGGCTTATGCAAAACCGAGAAGGAAGAAATGTGATGAGTTTAGGGAAGCTCGTGGATGCTTGCCTTTGATCCTTTGAGCTTAATCGAATGCAAAGGTGCTAGTTTGAGTGGAAATGAGGGGGGAGTGCATCTCCCCTACTTGGATCAAATGACCGAAGCTTGCCTTATCATTTTGATCAAATTGCCCTGATTGAATGGGTTATTTTAGTTTTTATGAGCTCCATGTGGTTCGATTTTGGCAGAAGAGTGGAAGTGTGGAGGTGCACATGTGTTAAATGAGTGTGGGAGGTGAGCCATGTGGAGAATTTTGAGTGGGGTGGTCAATTTTGGCCTTGGGTTGGGTTTGGATGACCCAAATCCATTGGGTCATGTGCACCACCGGTCCACTAGGAGAATGCAAAGTGGCCATGAAAAGGAATTGACCAAATTCCAAGTGGATTTAGCCATAGGTTACCCTTTGACCTAGGGATAAAATGGTCATTTAGCTTTGATTTTGATTTGGGCAGATTTGGAATGATTGAAAAATAGGTTGTGCCAATTTTCAATGAATTTGGAGTTTATTTGATATTATTTGGTTCAAGTTGAAATGGGTCAAGTTGACCAATTGGTCAAATTGGGTCAAACCTTGGGTTAGGTCAATTTCATATGACCATTTGAAGTGTTTTGGTATCATGGGTTTGGTTCAATTTGATTTATATTTGGTTTTGGTTCATTTGAGTTCACTTAGGTCAAATTGGCCAAGTTGGCCAATTTGACAAATTTGATCCAATTGGGTTAGGTCATGGGTTGGTTTAGGCTTGGTTGAACATTTGAAATGTATTACAAGCTTCGGTTTCAATCAATTTTGGTTTGGTTTGATTTCAAGTCAATTTGACCTTTTTGGTCAAGTTGGGTTCATGGTCAATTGGGCTTGGTTGAGTCTAGTTGGCCAATTGAAGCTTTGTTCATGTTCAATAAGTGATTTGGAATGATTTGACCCATTGGTTGCAACCAATTTGGCTTAGATTAAGATTTGACCCATTTTTTTTTTAGGTCAACTTGGGTCAAGTGGCCAATTTGGCTAGATTTGGCTCAATTGATGGCTTGATCATGTTTAATCATTATTGATGGATTGGTTTAGATCAATGGTTTCAATCAATTTGGCCAATAGTAGATTTTGGCTAGTTTGAGTTTCATTTTGGTTAAGTGTTGACTTGCTCAAAGGTTGAGTTTGACTTGGTTTGACCTAATTTTGAGTGATTGATCATCTTAAGATGATTGTTGCTCATAATATGAGGCATGGATGGGTTTAGTTCAATCCAGTCTGAAAATAAAAGCCAAGATTAAGAGACTTGGGTACTACTAGCCTTCGTTGATCACAGACTGCATGGATGTATCTAGGAGATGCCACCAATATCAGATACACGGTGTGGTCTTACACCAACCACCCAATATTCTACATCTACATTGGCCTCATGGCCATTTAGTGTTGGGGTACCGACATAGTGGGTCCGATCGATCCTCCTTCTTTCAAGGGTCACCGATTCGTTCTAGCTCCCACGACTACTTTTCCAAGTGGGTGGAGGTAATCCCACTTAGAGAGGTCACAACTTAGCATGTGCTCCAATTTTTTAGAAATCATATTGTATATAGGTTCAAGATGCCCCGACGCATTATATCCGATAATGGTCCTGCATTCAAGAGCACTAAAATCAACAGCTTTGCCCGGAGATGCAGCATAGAATGGAAATATTCCACCATCTACTACCCGAGGGCAAACGGTCAAGCAAAAACATTCAACAAAACTCTCATTCAAATATTAAAGAAGACACTCAATGACAACAAATGATAGTAGCATGAGTAGTTAGTTGAAGCCTTATAGGCTTATCGCGCCACATACATAACTCCAACTCAATCTACCCCTTTCTTCTTAGTGTATGGGTCCGAAGCCATTCTACCATTAGAAGTCCAACTCTCATCATTAAGGATAGTCATGGGTAGTAAGATCACAATGGAGCAGAATGCCAAGTTGCAGTTGGAAGAGCTCAAAGGTTTGGAAGAGAGACGCCTCTGGGCATGCCAGAACCTCGAGTTGTACAAAGCCAAAATGATTCAAGCTCACAATAAGTTGGTCCGTCCTAGAGCTTTTCAAGTATGAGAGCTTGTTTTAATTTTAAGGAAACCAATTATTGCCCATCAAAGATGAGAGGCAAGTTTGAACCCACTTTGGAAGGCCCTTTTGCCATAGAGAATGCTGACTAAGGAGGATCTTATCAACTTATTAATTGAAAGGGAGAGCACCCGATGCTTCCAATCAATGGGCTCTACTTAAAGAAATACTATCCATAAATCTTGTTTGAAAATAAGCATCAATAAAACTTCTTTTCATATCAAATTCCATCTCTTATGTTTTAGGAATATATTTCGCTTGTGAATCCACCACTATCTGTTTAGGGTAGGTATAAGAGAACCAAGCGACATCTTATCCTTCATCAACACAAACACAAACTACAAATGATCCTCCAGTGCTACTAGGTTAGGTTTAAGAGAACCAAGAGGTACCCTATTTTGACTAGTACAACTAAGTTAGGTGTAAGAGAACCCAAGCGACATCCTTTCTTGGTGGAGTCACAATTGCCCCTGCGGTGCCATTTCATCCATTCTTTTGTATGTTTATGGTAGGTGTAAGAGAACCCAAGCAACATCTTATTCCCTTTTTCACAACACAAATGAACACATATCTTTTATATCGAGCTATTTTGATGTGGGAGTAATCCCCCCTGTGGCATTGACTCATTAGCTGCTCTAAGTTGGGCCAATATGCTATCTTCTTAGTGTGTCACCCTAGTGGTCACTTGTTTGATGGATGTGAGTCCCCGCTTTCTTCCTGACTTGACCATTGCAAACCAACAAGCGCTTGTCGGGCTTTGTAGCCTTACCAGTTGCTACCCCATGTTGACTTAGTTTAAGAATATGTAAGCCTAAACACTTTCTTCTTGAAGTAGCCATCATGCACTGACTAGGTTGAGTATATTTGAGGTTTAGGATAAGTCCCCTAGTGGCTCCTTTCCTCCTGACTACTTCAAGCTTGGGTTTAGTCCTTACACAGGACATCTTCTTTAGTAGCCACCCACCTGATAGTCGATAAGACGTAATATCCACCATCGGGCTTTGCTTTAGAGATGTAAGTCTACACTTTTCTCTCATCATTGTCGCACATCGGGGCACCAGGTTAGTTATCTTCATGTCGACGACACCAGATATACACCACTCTTGGCAAAAGTGAGTCCTCGCGCTTTCTCCTTGAGTTGTCCACCGTATACCTATAGGTTTTCTTTTACAGAGTTTTGGATAACGCCCCTAGCGGTACCTCCCATGTGGGCACTCTATTTGGATCACATCCTTAGTGACCCCATTTAGATCACAATACCCCTTCCCTTTAGTAAAGCCACCCTTATATGGTTGGAGAATTTGTTCAACGGATGCAGATTCTCCCTTACCGAGTAAGTCCGAGATAGATATAAGCCTCCTTCTCGGTCCCTCACAAACCAACTGGGTCCACATAAACATAAAATAAATAAATTATATCTTCTCTTATGGATTAGGAATTCAAGCCCCTAGCAGCCCCTTTCCCAAGTAGGCATCATATCTTTAAGGCAGTGTCAGCAAAACTCCTTATAGGAATTTCCTGATTACTTTGAGTTGAGATAAGTCACCGGGTCGGCACTCTCTTAGTAGTCACCCTTAGGTAGGGTTCAGCCTGTTGTGCCACCAATGAGTCACCTTGACTGTCGTCTTTGGTTCAAAAGATATAAGTCTATTATGCATTCTCTCCAGCACGACCATCACAAACTTATGGGCAGCCTTAGGTCGGGTTCGATTTGTTGCACAAGCAACTGATCGCCCTATTGGTTTCTTGTGTAAGAGGATGTGAGTCCCTACGCTTTCTTCCTAGCTTGACCATTGCACACCGAAAGGCACCCTCTGGGTTGGTTAGCTCTACCCTTCGGCCGGTAGACTACCCCTTTGGATTGGTAAATCTAAGACAGATCTATATTAGCCAATTCTTAGTGGATCCATCACGCACAGAGGGGATCCATCAAATTAAAATAAATGAAATTAAAATAAATGTGATTCAATCAAATGACATTATTCTTGCTACTTTCGAGCTGATATAAGTCCCATAGCATTCATTCAAGAGTCCTATTGGTTTAATTTTTGCTTTCCATGTATCACCCCAAAGGTTGTCCCTTGCTTTTGGAGATGTAAGTCTGCTATGCCTTCTCCCTAGTATAACTGTTGTACACAGAAAGGCAACCCCTTAGGTCAGATAGTTCTACCATGTAGCTAGTGGACTACCCCTTTAGATTGGTAAATCTAAGATAGGCCAATGCTAACATAGCCCCTCCTAAGTACTGTCGATCGAATCAACAGGGTCCATCTCAGAATGTAAACTTAAATTAAACAATCAACTAACTTCTCCCTAGCGAGATATCAATCATCCCAACCTCCCCAATGGAGTCAGTTAAATCTAATTTAAACTTGCATTCCCAGCAAGTGCACCTTTATGGTGAAATATTATTATATCTCTGCCTTCATCTATCCCCTTTTGGAAAGAGGATAAATTAAATGAAATATAAAACCTTCTTGGGACACCACACAATCCGCAGATGTTCTTATTAGGGTGATCAGGTATGGCATTGAGAAAATGTGTACTATCTTGAAAGATAGAAGTCACTACCCTACAATGACCTAATCACCTTAATAAGAACTCATAAGGACTATGGGTCTTCGGAATGTACCGGAGATTCTTCCCCTACTTTACATGGAAAAGTAAAGTAGGGTTTATTTTAAACCAAGTTTGTTAAGTTCCTTACAGGGGCAAGCCCCCATAGTTAATTACATTCTAAGGAATAGGATTCCTTAGGAAAACTCTCAATATAATGATCAAAGATTTCAAAGATAAGACTATCAATCAATTGGTTTATTTTAGAGATCAAAGTGGGATTGATCAAGAGAAAGGAGGAGTTATTATCAATCCAATTATGATACTAGAAGCCTAGTAAGCATCCCAAATTATCTTATGGTTGGGCTTTATATTTTAAAATTGAAGTGATTTATTTGTTTGAGTTGAATTTTGTTAGAAATCTAGGCTTATTCCATGACACAAGATCATGGAAATGCCTAAGAGGTGAGGATTTATGCTTATAGCCAGAAGCAACCTGATCCTAAATCTAGGGTGCTTTGGCAAGGGCCAAAAGTAGACCTAAATCTAAGCAAAAATGGGTATTTGGTTTACCTCCATAAGAGAGATAAACCACCCAACTGCTGCACTTACAGGTGGGTGGCCAACTAACTCCTCCTATAATTTTAAATACATGCAGGCAAGTCATATGCTTTTGCAAGATAGCTAAGCTGTTGTTTATTTAGAAAGAGACTAAGTCCTTAAACACATTCACTAAGAAACTAGATCATGTAGGGCATGCTTTAATGACTTAAATCTAATGCAAATTTGTTACTTTTTTTTTGGACAATCAATTTGATACAAGATTTAGGATTTATATGCTTAATGCATGAGAAATTAGATTATGGGCCAAAATCAGCAAGATAAAGAGGAGTGTTTCCACCATGGCTCACAAGTTCCAAAGGTGGAAGCCCTCCAATCAAGAGTGAAACAGTATGCTTTTTATGCATGATATTAGAAAAGTAAGACAACATCAAGCTAAGGGGTTAATAATTCTTTTATCTTATTTTATAACCTAAGCTTTAGGTGAGCTTATGAGTTATTTATTTTTAATTTGAGTTATTTAATTGGATAGAAAATTTATTTTTCTAAGAGCCTAATCATCATCCAGCCATACAAAAAGGAAAAAAAAAAAGATGTCATCTTAATGCACAAGTTAAACAAACATCAATCAATTTATAAACTATCACAAAAAGAATAAGAGGCCATTTATGGTCTGCTCCACCACATAAACTTAAAAAAATAAATTGGGTAGTCTACCCTTATACAACCCTGACAAATGAATTAATTACAATTAAGCAAAGAATTCATGTTATGGGGTCTTCATTCTTCATTTCTTCTTTTTCTTTCTTCTTTTTATTAGAATGTGGTTGCTCCAACATATATGGTACATAAGAAATGATCTTATGACCAATGCTCATCCTAATCCCTCATAATAATCATTCCAAAATTCTAATTGCAAAAGTACATGAAATGAAAAAAAATCTAACTAACACCTGCAAAATAGATATTAGCCAAACAAACCATACAATCCCAAGCATGTATATATATAAATTGGACTTAGCACCCCACACATGGGTAACCAAGTCCACCTGGCCTATTTTGGATTATGCTTAAGGGTATAAGCACCTATATGGAAAAAGCAGTTATATTTTTATTACAATGCCCCTTAAGCATAATTCCCTGCAGAAAGATAATGATTAGACTAAGATCGTCCTACAATTCAATCTAAGCACATGCCCTAACATTCAGACTAAAGCAAAATATCACAAAACAAAACAAACATCAAACCATGCACCGCCCTAACCTAAAGATAGAAATGGTGACTTAGCCTAATGTGAGGGCTATTTAAGATTTGTGTGATATGCTTAGCTAGGATTTAAGGTTGAAATTTTCTAAGTATGAAAATGTTCAACTTAGAGGACTTGTTTCATGTAAGTGATTTAGTTGCTTTGGTTGATTTTATTTTATATTATGATTTGGTTTAAGTGAGTCCTACAATTAATTACTAAGTTGTAAAGAGAGGAAAATAGAAGAGAACATCTCTTTCCTCCCTACCTTAAGTAATTTCTAAGGTAGATTCATATTTGATTTTATTTAGTGAATATTTTATTATGTTTTTAATTAATCCTAAGTTTAGATTTTCTCTAAACAAACCCATTCAAAAAGAAATACATTTTAAGATTAAGTAAAGTGAAATATGATCACAAAATACACATCACTCCATTTCTTTACCAACATGTATAACATGCATATGGATGAATCTTAAGCATATCTATACATACAAATGGAAATATTTAGCACATATTAATGATGAATGCTAAGAGAATTTGTTTGAGAAATCTGAATTTTTTTATGATGCATAATTTTGTTAAGTAGAAAAAGAGAGATTCTTTTATCCATTTTTCATATGCACACATATATGTATAAAAGGCATAAGTGAGTACGATGTCATTGTTAGCACCAGGGGTGTAAGGTACAAGACCTACTTAGGGCTACTTAAAGGCTCACAACTCTGGGGTTGTCTAGACTAATATACCACTTTCCTTAAATGCATATACATGTACAAAAGAAATGAATGAAAAAAAGAAAGATGCAAAAGTTTGTGTTTGTTTGTTTGATTTATTTATGCAATTTATAGGTATAAGTGTGGATGTCCTTCTTAAGTAATAACATAAGAATGAATAGGAATGGATTTAAGCAAGTGTGTTCTTTCAAATGAACTATACACTTTGCCAAATCTTATTCAAAACTATGCTAAAGGAAAAGAGGAAAGCCACACTATGCATATCTTATTTTTACTCACATGCAAGCTCATAAATAATTATAAGCAAAGACACCTTTCAGTTTGAATTGATTTATAAGTTTTGAAAATAATTTTAGATTTAATAGTGATAATAGCCATTCATATCCTTACTTTAGCCAAAACATGCAATTTGATATAAAAGAGACATTTCATTTTTAATTTGATTTTAAAAAAAAGCATGAATACATGAATTTCATATGACATACACATTTAGCATGTTAGAAAATAAATCAAGTGATGAAATCAATGTAAGTTCATCCACCCTAATTAATTCCTAAAGATTATCCTATGAATAAGATTATTTAAAGTAATTCAAATTTTTTTTAAGGAGAGTTTGGATTTTGTTTGAGTTTGATTTCAATTTGAGAAATATGAGATGAGTTTGCTGGTCTTAACCCATTCTCCCATGTGCTAGTTATTTAAATTCAATTTTTAGGTGATTAGGTTAATTTTATGCTTTGGTTAGGTTAAGGTGTGAATTAAGTGTGTTAATTACCCCTTACCTACACAACTTTAGTATATTTAATCACATAATTATGAGTCAATGTATGACATAAAACCACACAAGAAATTTAAATTAGTAATGCACCTAGGAAAGAAAGGACCTAATGCAATTGGCTCACAATTAGTGATTAATTAAGTTAAAAAGGGTTTAATTTAATACTTTCATAACCCTTCCCACACATGTGGGTTGGATTTTTATTTCCTTAAGCTACTTAGGTTATTTAACACCTAAACACCTATCCAAGATGAATTGATTAAGTTTGGAAATTTTAAAATTTTATCAAGTTAATTAAGTAAGTGGGTTAGCTAATTAAGTTTAGATTAAGGAAGGAAATGGCTTAGGGAAAATTCCCCAAATCCATTCCATAAACCTCTTCTTCACTTAAGCAAGGCTTAATTAACTTAAAAAAGGTAAACCATTGTTCACATGCTTAATTACCCTTAATTACATAAAGAGGGTGATTAAGGATTCATTACATGATTTTCTTAATTAACTCATCAATAAATCCCAAGAAAATTAGGCATCCCACTAATCTACATTAATTTGAAATGAATTAATGAAATAATTAGGAAGTAATTAGGTTACTAATTTTTCATTAAAACCCTAATTAAGGAAAATACACTATTCAAAATTCATTGAAAACATTTTTAGATTGCTCTCCTAAGAAATATCTTTATAGTGCATTTTACCTTGTATTTTTATGATTTTTTTAGAATTAGTCATGTTATTTTAAAGTTTTCATGATTATCCATTAATTAAATAGCCTAATTAAGTGATTAATCGTGGAGGCTGCATGCACTTTCCATGTGACATGTGAGAGGTCACTTATCATCATAGCGCAGCATAGCGTAAGCTTTCATCCGTCCATCAAAGATGATGAGAACAAGCCCGCTATTAATATGATAAATTAGATCGGTCTTGATCATGGCCATCCATCCAAAATGATGGATGACCCATGATCCGTCTCGAAGCTAGCCTAGAGATATGGCCACCGCCCATCTTCCATGGCATGATCTACTTGAGCTGATTGAGCTCAAACTCAACCCACACCATCATCATGCACAAGAAGACATGCAATGGCTAGTTTTACATGAAGTGAAAATTCCTTTCATAAAAGATCACACTCCACCTCGCTTTGATCCATCCGAGGGTAGCTCTGCTTCCAGTGGTGGAGAAGCTCCATTAAAGTTTCAAGCCTTGGTAGACTCTCCATGGACCAAGCTCACCTTCAAATCCTTGTGGCCTTGATCGAAGTCCCACTTCCCTTGCCTTGAGAACTTGGATTAAGCTTTAGACAAGTTCGATTGAGTACTCTGATGAAGCTTGCAAGAGAAATTGGCTTGATTTGAAGTATTGAGTGAGATGGATATTTGGAGGAGCTCCTTTATTTTTGGTTTGAAGAAACCAAAAATGGAGAAATGGAAATAGGTTGAGGAAGCTTTGAGAAACCTTAGGGTGCTTGCTCTGAGTTCCCTAAGCTCAATCTAGTGTGTGAGTTATAGAATGAAGTAGAATTAGGGGAGTATTTCTCCCCCTAGGTGAATCAGATGGCCATGAAGAGCTTTGCCATTTTGATCCAATTCACTCTATTCAATTAGTTTTTTAGGCTGTTAGGACTTGCACATGGTTCAGTTTTGAGTGTGGAATGGAGTAATGAAGCTCCCATGTGCTTTAATTAAGTGGAGGAGGGATCATGTCCTCAATTCCTAAGTGGTCAATTGTCATTAGGGTTGGGTTTACCCCAAACCCAATGGATCATGTGCACCATGTCCATTAGTGACCATTTGGTCCAAAGAGAATGCCAAGTGTCCATAAAAAGGAGTTGAACCAAATTCCTTTTTGATTTTAGGTTACCCCATGGCCTAGGGTATAATGGTTATTTGGCTTTAGTTTGAATATGTTTTGATGAATTTTGGAGTTGAATTTGATATGATTTGCTCATGTTGACCCATTTAGATCAAAATGGGTCTACTTGGGTCAAGTTGTCCAATTGGTCAAATTGGGTCAAACCAAGGGTTGGGTCAAGTTCATAAAACCATTTGAAATGTGTTGGCATCATTGGTTTGGTTCAATTTGGTTCACTTGATTTATTTAGGTCAAATTCATTTGACCTATTTATGTTAGGTCATGGGTTGGTTTAGGTTTCATTGGTCATATAAAATGTATTGATATCTTTGTTTCCAATTAATTTTGTTTATATTTGATTTTGTCTCAACATGATCTTTTAGGTCAAGTTGGGTTCAAGGTCAATTGGGCTAGGTTGGGTCTAGTTGGCCAATTAAGGCTTTGGTCAAGTTCAACAAGTGATTTGGAATGAACTTAATCCATTAGTTTCAATCAATTTGGCTTAGATCAAGTTTTGACACATTTTGACCTTTTAGGTCAAGTTGGGTCAACTTGGGTCAAGTGGCCACAATAGGTTAGCTCAAATGATGACTGAAGTACAAACATTGATCATGAATGAGTTTTGATCAATGGTTTCAATCAATTTGGCCTATATGGTAGATTTTGGCTAGTTTGGATTTCATTTTGGCTAAGTGTTGACTTGGTCAACTCTTAGGTTTGACTTGGTTTGACCCAATTTGAATGATTCATCATGTCATGATGATTGTTGCTCACAATGTGAGGCTTAGTTGGGCTTAGTTCAATCCAATTTGGGTAGGATTACAATTTGATTCAAAATAGGTACTTTAGGTCACTTTGGGTCAAGTGAGCCTAAGAAGGTCAAATGACTTGGTCAAAGCTTGATTTGAGTTTGATTGAACTCACATATGGACTTATGATTGAAATATAAATTCATTTTGTAAGTGATTTGAAGTTAAATGGGTTTTGATTCATTTGATAATTTCAAGTTCAAAAGGGTGAGCATGAGTTTGACTTGGGTTTGATTTTTTTGAATTTAGTTTTTGTTTGATGATTGAAGTTTGTATTTATATTTGGATTCATGATTGAAGGATTGATTGAATCATGAAGAAAATTCAAGGGCTTGGCTTGATTTGAAATTGATTTGGCTAAGTTCAAGAATTTGACTTGAAAGGCTTAGGTTGAATTTTGGTTGAATTTGAGTTTGAGTTTTGAATTTTTTTTGGTTTGATCAACTTATATTTCATTCATCTTTGTGAATATAAATGAGAATATAAATGGGTTATTAGAAAATTCCTTGAATTTGAATTGATTTTGATTTGATTTGGGCTAAGTCCATGAGAGGGAATCAAATGACTTAAGATAGATTTTTGATTTGGATTTGATTTTTGAATTTAGTTTTGATATTTATATTTCATTTATATTTGTGAATATAAATGAGAATATAAATGGGTTACTCTTGAATTTAAGTGTTTAGATTTGATTTAGGCTAAGTCCATAAGATAGAATCAAAGTGACTTAGGAAGAATTTTGGAGTTTGGAATCCAATCATGGGCTTTAATCATAGGTTTTAACTATTTGGGATTGAATCATGATTTGAGAAAATCCATTGAATTGGTTCAAGGCTTGAGTTAGAGTTAGAGTTGATATGAGTTTGGAGAAAATCAATCAAGTTGGAATTGATTTGAGTATGACGTGAAGGGAGGAAGTGGAATTTGGTTCAAGCTAATGGGTAAGCAAATTTTCTTAACACTCCTGAGGAATGACCTATTCCTATGGCTAACTCTTCTAAGTCTCTAGGGTTAGGTTGAGTGTTTGCCTAATCAATATAAGTGTCTTATGACTAAGGAGACTCTTAGTGTCTAAGATAGAGGGGTTGAGAGCTCATCCTAAAAATCCTTCAAGAGAAATCTCATCAAATCCTTATCCCTAGTGGATAACCTAAACCTATTCTAATGGAAAGTTCATGCATCTATCCCTGGCGGGTTATACATTCTAATCTCCAGTGGATACTCTACCCAAATCATATCTTGCATTTGAATCCAAACCCCTTATCCCTAATGGATAACAACCTACTTCCCAAGTTGAAGGTTCACATGCTTGATCCCTCAGTGGATCCTTTCTTCCTCCTTTATGCCTTTGGCATGAGTGGAGTTGCATTGCACTAAGATCTTGATTCCTTCTACATCTTGGGTTAAAGAGTAGATCATTTTTGTTAGTGTTTGTGATCCTTCGGATGTTGTTGATCATCTCGATCAACACTAATGCGTGCGGTATGCCTTGCAGTCACACCATACCTATTGGTAGCCCTTTGTTGACCTCACTTTTGGAGTGAGCTCTCAACTTACTTATCATAGATCTAGGACTCTCATAGACACTAAGAGTTCCTTAATCTTAAGATACTTCTAGTGATTAGCTGAACACTTATAACCTAACCCTAGAGACTTAGATGAGTTAGCCATATGGATAGGTTGTGCCTTAGGGATTTAGGAGGACTTGCTTATCCTATAGCCTAGGACCATGATTGACCTAACCCAAAGGTGGTTTGGTCGGCCATGATCCATGGGGAGGTGAAATCACCTCCCCATCCCTATTGGAGCTTTCCAAACCACCAAGTACAAGCACTTCCTCCCTTGGCAGCCACCTCCATACCCTCACCCAACCAAACTGATCCACATCATGCACCCAAGGACCTCACTAACCTGAGTTGGCCAAGTGATCAAGGAGAAGCCAAACAAACCGTGACTGTTCGATCCGAGGAATGAGGGGGTATACCCCCCCCCCTCATTCTCACTCAAACTCACAAACCCACATTTGATTCAACCCCAACAGCTAAGAAGAGAGTTCCGAGAGCAATTTTCAAGCCTTCTTAAGCTTCCCAAAATCTCCATTTTTGATTTTAAACAGGGGAGGCCACCTTCGATTCCCATTTGCACAAACCTTCACCAAAGTGCAATTAACTTTGCACACACCTTCCTTAGAGCTATATGAGCAAGAATGAATCCTTTCCCAAGCTTCTCGACAGTCGTAGGGTAGAGTTCGATCAAGCCCGACCACCTACGTCTAGTGTTTTGTCCTTCCGAACAAACCACACCAAATCAAAGCTCGTACAGCTCAACAGAGCTTTATTTCTACCAAACAAAGCTTCATCAATCATTGTAACCACCAATCATAAGCTTCGATGAAGTATGACACTCAAATTGATCCTTGAATGAAAATAGGTTGGTCTTTTATGAAAGAAATTTTAATGTCATGCGATTTCCACCGTTGGATTTGATTGTTGTGCTTCCCTGAAGGTGTGGGATCATTTTCATCTCCATCCAAACTCAGGTCTACTCTGGTCGAGCGATGATCGATGTACAGTAGCCATTATTCGATGCTTGAGATTAGATAGATCATGGACCATCCATCCCGTGTGATCGGAATGGACAGTCCTAATTGAATCATGCTTAGAGCCTTTGATTAATCCTTTGAAACTGCAAGTTTGATCGTGGCCGTCTGATCTTAGATCGGATAGTCCATGGAGTTATCGTGTGCGACGCCATCTGAGTCAGCACTCAGATGTGACAACTTAAGTAACAAATTCCATCGTGCCATGTGAAAAGCGAGCCATGTCAGCCGCCACATGGCCCAACGAGATTAAGGCTTTAATTAGGGCTAATTAATTTATTTTTAATCTTGAAACTTCTTAAATTTATAACTAATTGTAGAAAAATCTATAAAAATACAAACTTAAGTTCATTTTCAAGATATTTCAAGGTAGAATTCAAGAAAATTATTATTAATTGATTTTGAAAAATGAATTTGACTTAATTAAGGTTTAATTTGAAATGTAATTAGCTTAATTACCCTCTAATTAATCATTCAATTAATCTCAAACTTTTTGTGTGTGTGTTTAGGGAGATGGCCTCTGCCTCCCCTATTTTTCTAGGATTTTATTAGTTATTTAATTAGGGAAACCAATAGATTAAGTTTTAATCACTTTTTAATGTAATTAGTGATAATTAAAAAATGAATAGTAAATTAACTAATAAAATAAGCTCACTGGCCGCTGTTAATGGTGATGAAGTTTAGGGAAATGGATTGGGACTCCCTCTTCTAATCTTTTCCTTAAATCTTCTCTAATCCCTTAAGTAATTAATGAATTAACCCCATTTTAATTTATTAATTAATAAGATTAATAAAAAATCCAAATCATACCTAAACCTTAATTAATTAATTGAGAAGATTTAGGGATTGAGACTTGGACTCCTTTCTTTGTATCTTTCACTAAGCCCATCTCACTTTAGTTGGTTAAGGTTAATAAAGGCTTAATTAGTTAATTAATGAATTTAATTAATTCAATTAAATATAATCCTCTAATATAATCTTTGGTAGCTCTTTGGGTGTTCAATAACCCAAGGTGAGAGATGATAAAATTATGGTTAACTTATATGTGTGAGAAAATCATAAAAGTAGTTAAGTGAGATCCCTTAAGCTTAATTAACTATTAATCATGAGCCAATTACATTAGGCCCCTTTCATTTCTTAGGAGCATTGCAAATTTATTTTCATGTGGTTGCATATCATATTGGCTCATTATTAATTAGTTAATTAACTTAAGGTGATGTACATAAAGGTTAATTAATTGGCTTAATTCATACCTTAACCTAGTTAAGATATAAAAATCAACTTAATTACTTCTTTATTGAACCAAAATTAACTCACACATGGGGAATGGGATTAGGACCAGCAAACCTCTTTCACATTTCCTAACTCAAATCAAACATAAAGATGAAATAACCTTAAAGAACTAGTATGATTGTCTTTTGGAATTAGTTGGAATGAATGAGATCATATGCTTATGTTAATTTACTTCTTTCTAATCATGCTAAATGTTGCTTTCCATGTGTAAACATGCATTCATTTCTTTTAAAATTAATTAAATGAAATGATTTCTTTTATGTCTAATTACATGTGTTGATTTAAATTAAATAGGTGTGGCTATTATCACTACTAAATCAAAATTATTTTTTAAAGTGTATGAATCAATTATAACATATGGAGTAATGCTAATTATAAATATCTACAAGTTTGCATATGTTGATAATATAAGATATGCAATACGGAGTTATCTTTCCTTATCTTACATGGATTCATATAGGATTCATAAATGTATAGTTCATTTGAAAAGAACATAATATTTGTCTAAATCTATTCCTATATATCTCCATGTTAAGACTTAGGAAGGATTTCATATCACATATGTAAATCATATAATCAAATCAATATGACTTCTTGCATGACTTCTTATTCTTGTGGTTCTTTTTGTACATTCATATGTATCTGAGAAAAGTGATATATTAGTTTGTATACCCCGAGGCTGTGAGGCTTTAAGTAACCCTAAGTAGGTCTTATACTTTACGCCCCTGGTACAGAAAATAATGGCGACGTACTCACTTAAAACTCTTATACAAATATATGTATAACGTCGCCAATGAATAAGAATCATAAATCAAATAAATGAAACATAACTTTTGCATAGTTTTTCCTATCATTATAGTTGTTAATACATCTACATGTATCTAATAAAAGTGATATATTAGTCTGGACACCCTGAGGCTGTGAGGCTTTAAGTAGACCTAAGTAGGTATTGTACATTACGCCCCTGGTGCAGAAAATAATGGTGTCATACTCACTTAAAACTTTTATACATGTGGATGTGTATTTTGCTAATAGATAAAAAAATCTCTCTTTTTTATTAAAAAGACATGCATTCATAATCCAATCAAATGAAATATCTAAGTTCTAAACATACTTCTTTGCATTCATCATTTAAGTGTGCTAAACATAAATTGCATGTATAGGTATGTTTAAGACTTAACCATATGCATGTTATATATATGATGGAAAGAAATAAATAAACAAATATTATGTTATAGTAGTTCAATCCAATTAATCTTAAGATGTCTTTCTTATTGAATGAGTTTATTTAAACTAAACCTAAACTTAGGATTAATCAAAACATATGACAAGCCATTCATTAAAGAAAATTGGTTAATTAACATGCTTTAGAAGTGATTTAAGATACAGATGAAAGAGAGATTCCCTCTCTTTCTTCTCTTTATTACACTTAGTTGTTAAGTGTAAGCCAAATGAAACAAAAGAAAAGTATTAATTAAAACTTGCAAATTAACTAAACAACTTAAAGAGAAATCAACCCTTTATAAATTAAAGCCCTCACACTTAGCAAATTACAATTCTAAAGCTAGTTAAGACACCCCACATAAACTTTAATTCAGACATTTGACTAAGCCACCATTTCCATTTTTATGTTAGGGCGATGTATGGTTTGATTTATGTTTGTTTTGTGATGTATTATTGTAGACTGGATGTTGGAGTGTATGTGCATAGTCTGGATGTTAAGCTGATATTAGCCTAATCATATTTTCTGCAGGGTGTTATTCTTAAGGGGGTGTTGTAATAAAAATACAAATGCTTTTTGCTATGGAGGTTGCTTAGCCTCTAAGCATAACCCAAGTTAGGACAGGTGAGCTTGGTAACCCATGTGTAGGGTGCTAAGTCCAAATTATTTATATAACTGCTTGGGTTGTATGGTGTGTTTATCTAACATTTATTTTGCAGGTGTAGCTAGATTTACTTTCCTTCTTTAATGTAATTTAATATTTGAATTAAGATGAATGTCATGGGGGGATTAGATGAGCATTGGTTATAAGATCAAGTCTTATGTATCATGTGATGCCTTTGGAGTAAGCACATCCAAATTAAGCCAAAAGAAAGAAATAAATGGAACAAATTAAATGGAGAAATGGAAGATGAAAAATGAAGAAGGAAGAATGAAGAATGAAGACCCCCATAACATTCAACATTTGTAATTATAATTATTTTCTTATAATCTGGGTTGTATAAAAGTAGAGCTCGGCTACCCACATTTCTTTTTGGGCTGTATGATGTTACCTGACTGCATCAGCCTTTCATTCTTTTACGATAGTTTTATAAAATTGTTTGATGTTTTATTTAGCTTGTGCATTAAAAAATGTATGCCTTTTCATAGTTTGTTCATGATTACTGATTGTTTTATGGCCTAGATGTGATTAGGCTCCTAGGATAAAAATTAATTTTTTATCCCAAAATAACAACTTGTAACTAAATCTCTAAAACAACTCATAACATCATATAAATGCCTAGGTGTTAAATCAAGATAATAAAATATTTAGCAACCCCTTAGCTAGATGATTGTATGTTTAATATCATGCATAACCATCTTGTTTCACTCTTCTTAAGAGAGGTCTTCCATCTTTTCCAGATTGAGGGCTTAACCTTTGAGAGCCTATGATGGAAGAACACCTCTTTCCCATTTGATTTGGCTTATACTCAACTTCTCATGCATTTAGGCATACAAAATTTCATAGCTTGTCTCAAAATAAAGAGTCCCAAATTAAATAAAATTTGATAAAAATTTATATTAGATTTAAGTAATTATTCATACCCCTCATGCTCTAGTCTCTTAGGGAGTTGGTTTAAGGACTTAGTTTCTTTTTAAATAATAACAACCTAACTATCTTACAAAATATAAGACTTGCCTACATGGTTTTAAATCATAGGAGGAGTTAGTCACTCAAAGGTAAATTCAGCAGTGGTTTACTCTATGTTGTGGAGGTAAACCATATACCCACTTTCACCTTAGATTTAGGTCGTGTTTTGGCACTCACCAATGCTCCCTAAATTTCGGATCTAAGGTTCTTATTTCATGTGGGCTACATGCATAAATCCTCACCTCTTAGGTATTTCCACAATCTTGTATTGTGGAATTATAAGTCCTAGATTTCTAATAAAATTTCAAATCAAATAAATAAATCTCCTCAATTTCAAATATATAAAGCCCAACTATAGGATAAATTGGAGTGCTCACTAGGTTTCCTAGTATCATGAGTACTCCCTGATCATCTCCTTTAGTTTTGATAATAACTCTTCTCTTTTGATCCATCCCACTTGATTTTCTAAAATACAACCAATTTATTGATAGCCCTATCTTTGAATTCTTTGGAATACAATAACTACTTTAATCGAGTATTCTTAAGGGACACATTTTCTTAAGATGTAATTAACTATGGGGGGCTTGCTCATATAGGAAACTTTAGAACCTGGTTTAAATAAACCCTACTTTATTCATCCATGTAAAGTAGGGAAAAAATCTCTTGTATATTCGAAGACCCATCATGCCTTAAGAGTCCTTATTAGGTGATTAGGTCCATTGTAGGGTAGTGACTTCTATCTCTCGAGATAGTGCACTATTTCTTAATGTCATACCTGATCACCTCAATATGTACACTCTCAAATCTGCGTGGTGTCCACCCCCCATACTAGCAAATCTGAAAATAAACACCACAATCATGAATTCATCTTTCAAAGTTAACTGAATCAAATGATTTTCTTTTATGTAAGCTTGAATGTGTTTGATTAATTCATAATATGTGTGGCTATTATCACTAATAAATTCAAGTTACTTTTCAAAGCTTATTAATCAATTATATTAGTTAGAATGAGTGTAGTTATGAACTGTTGACCTCACTTTTAGAGGGAGTTCTCAACTTCCTCATTATAAATCTAGGACTCTTGTAGACACTAATAGCTCCTTAGTCTTAAGACACTTCTAGTGATTAGGTGAACACTTAACCTAAGCCTAGAGACTTATAAGGGTTAGCCATAGGAATAGGTTATGCCTTAGGGACTTAGGAAGACTTGTACCTTATGACCGAAACCCAACCTATGCTTTCCTTCTCAAATCAAACATCAAATTCACACCAAATTTGTAAAGCTCAAAATCAATCTGATAATCAAATTCAAGCTCAAGATTCTCCATGAACCTTATGATTGATTTCAAAATCCTTTCTAAGCCCTTTGATTTCATCTTATGGACTTAGCCTTAACCAAATCCAAATCAATCCCAATTCATTTGATTTTCTTAAATATCAATTCAATCCTTTAATAATTTACCAAATCCAAATCCAAATTCCTAACAAAATAATTCAATCCCAAGATGAAATTCGAAATCAAAATTCCTTCCAATCCATATGACCCATTCTCATAAACTAAGCCAAATCTCCATCCAATTCAACCCAAACTTGATTGATCTCTTCATGAATCATTTATATCTTTATTCATATGCACAAACATAAATGAGATATAAACTCAAATAGCCAAAATTAAATCAAACTAAATCCAAATCCAATCAAACCCCTTCATAAGTCTTATGGACCCACCTCCATAAGCTTAGCCAAATCTCATACAAATCAACCCAAAATCAATTAGTTTCTTTATAAACTAAGTATTCCTTCATTTATATTCATAAATATAAATGAAACCCACCCTAATTATCAAAAATAAATCAAACTAAATCAATTTCATACTTAAGCTATTTTGACCTACATCCTTAAGCTTGGTCAAATTTACTTCCAAATCACTTCAAACTCAACTGATTTTCTCATGAATCTTTTATATCTTCATTTATACTCTCAAATATAAATGAAATATAAGTTTACATGACCAAAATCAAATCCAAAATTAAACCAAAGCCCAATTCAAGCCTTTTTATCCATTTCCTTGGACTTGGCTAAATCCTATCCAAATCAAGCCAAAATTAATGGATTTTCTCTTGAATCAATCATTCCTTCAATCATTTATTCAATTATAAATAAAACTTGTAATTATCAAACCAAACTCAAATCAACCCAAGTCAAGCCCAAGCTAGCCCATTTAGCTTGAAAATTTCAATTGAGTCAAAACCCATTGGACTCAAATTGATTGCAATTAGATTTATATTTCAATGCTAGGCTCACATATAAGTTCAACTAAACTAAATCAAGCCAAAACCAAACCAATTGACCCATTTATGTCTACTTAACCTAAAGTGGCCTAAAAGCCTTTTTTGAGCCAAGTTCTAATTCAACCCAATTTGGATTGAACCAAGCCCATCCAAACCTCATATCATGATCAACAATTACAATAGGATAATCAACCACCTTGAATTGGGTCAAACCAAGTCAACTTTGTCCTTTGAACAAGTCAACATTTAGCCCAAATGAAATCTAAATAAGCCAAAAACCCACCATACACCAAATTTATGGAAACCATTGATTCAAACTAATCCATGATCAATGATTGAACATGACTTGACCCTCAATTGAGCAAACCAAGTCCAACTAGCCATTTGACCCAAGTTGACCCAAATTAGCCTAAAAGACTAAAATGGGTCAAATCATGATCAAACTCAAATTGATTGCAACCAATGGCTCAAGTTCATTCCAAATTGATTATTGAACTTGACCAAAGCTATAAATAAGCTCAATTTTACCCAACGTAGCCCAAATTGACCTAAAGGGTTGAATTGGACAAAATCCAAATTGATTCAAACCAAAGCCTACAATCTTTTTCAATTAGCCAATTGAACTTGAACCAACACCTAACCATACCCAATTTGGCCAAATTGGTCAACATAGCCCATTTGACCTATATGAATCCAAGTAAGCCACTATCAAACCTAAGCCAAATTAATTGAAATCACTTGAACTAAAACTCTTCAAATTATCATTTGAACCAAACCTAAGACTTGGCTTGACCCAATTTGGCCAATTGGGCAACCCAACCCAACATGAACCCATGTGAACCCATTTGACCAAATACCCATAGGACTTTGGTGGCTGACAAAATTAACTGACCCAAATCACCAAGTCACCCAAAGCCAAGTGGACCCCATCCAAGCCATAATCCATTAGTTAAGCACTCCTCACATAGGATTCCACCCATAAATGGCAAAGTCCACTCTCCCATCACCTTGGCAGCCATCCAATTTCTAAATGAGGAATCCCTAAGCCTCCTAGCCCACTTTAGAGGGAATAGTACTTCCCATGGACCAAAGAGAGGTGAGCCAACTCACCTCCCATACAATCCGAGCTCCCAAGGGATCATGGAAACCAAATTAGCCAAGATTAAGCCTTGAGCCACCTCCCATGACTTCCTCCAATTCAGACTTGATTCACCTGTCTTTATGGTGACCAAAAATGGGAGGCCATCCGTACTCAAATCAAGGTATACTCATTTGAATGAGAAACACACCAATTCACTTCGTGCAAGATTCCTTGTGAGTTCTAGAGCAATTCTAAGTTTTCCACAGTTGATATTCTCTCTTCCTGTGTGAAATCAAAATAGGGAGGCTAGCTTCGATCCTAACTTACTAATACCCCACCTCAATCACATTTCTCATCCCTACACCATCTCTACACCTCATCGAGGCTACCAAAATCATTTTTCAAGCTCCAAATCAACTCCAAGATTGAGTTCAATCAAAGCTGAACACCAAGGAGAAGGATCTTGGTCTCCAAGGCAATTCACACCAAATCAAGGCTCGTGCTGATCAACAGGGCTTTGTCTCAACAAGACAAAGCTTACTCAAGCGTGCGAACCATAGGTCTTAGCTCCGGCGAGATATTTCCATGAAAACTGATCTCTAGCTTAAGTCTGGTTGGTTTTTTTTAAAAGAATTTCCATTGCATGCAGTGTTGACCATTGGAAGTGCTCCTCTCCTTCCCTTGATGGTGTGGGTTGATTTTGAAGTTCATCCGAGCTCAGGTGAGCTTGGATTGAACGATCCATGGTGGATGGATGTTATCATTCTTCGCTTACGGGAAGAAGGATCATGGGCCATCTATTCTACGTGATTGGAACAGATGGATCTAATCAAATCATGCTAGATCAAATGAGATTATCCCCTTACGTCTCAAGTTTGATCCGTGCCATCCGATCAAACGACGGGGATCAATGCCGCATCCATCGCCAGTTGACTCAACGTGTGGACATGACAACTTAAATAACCGATCTCGTGGTGCCACGTGGAAAGTGCGTCATGTCAGTGCGCCACATGGCGCCAGCAGGATTAGGTTTAATTAGGGTTAAATAATTAGATTTTAAGACTGGACTTCCATAATTCATAACTAATTGTAGAAAAATCTAAAAAAATATAAATAATGGCTCATTTTAAAGTTATTTCAAAGCGGAATCCATTAAAATTATTCTTAATTAATTTGAAATAGTAATTTTAGCTTAATTAAGGTTTAATTAAAAATTTAATTGACTTAATTGCCCCCTAATTAAGTAGCCAATCAATTCCAAACTTTCTGAGGATGTTTAAGAGATGGTCTGTGCCTCCCTTATTTTTCTTGGAATTTATTTATTGCTTAATTAGAGAAATTCATTGATTAAGCCCTAATTACCTTTTTAACTTATTTAAAGGATAATTAAGCATTTGAACATTAATTAATTAGACTCTCTAATCAATGTTGAACAGTAATGAGACTTAGGAAAGTGGATTGGAGCCTCCCTCCTAATCCTTTTCCCTAATTTTCCCTCTCTTTCCAACCAAAGTGCTAATTAATGACTTAATTAGTTAAGTTAAAATCCAAATCACATTAAGTCATGCTTGTTCAGTAGGTGGATTATGGAATTAGGTTGGAATCCCTTTCCCTATCTTTTTTCTTTAAGCCCATCTCATTTCCAAGATAATTGTTTAACTTTATTAATTAATTAAAGAGAAATGAATTAATAGATTAATCACCTAATTAAGAATCAATTTCCTTGTTTTAATCTTGGGTAGAGCTTTATGTGTTCAAGAACTTAAAGAGGTTAGTCAAATTATGATTAGCTCATTGTTGACCTCATTTTAGAATGAGCTCTCAACATCTCCATCTTAGATATAGGACACCTCTTAGTCACTAAGAGTTCCTTAGTCTTAAGACACTTCTAGTGATTAGGAGAACACTTAACCTAACCCTAGAGACTTAGAAGAGTTAGCCATAGGAATAAATGCCTTAGGTGTTAGGAAAACTTGCCTACCCTATAGCTTGAACCAAATCCTTCTTCTTCTTTCAAATCAAACTCCAAATCCAAACCAACTCAAACTCAAATCAATTCCAACTTGATTTTTCAAATCAAACCAACTTCAAAACTCAAATCAATTTCAACTTAATTGATTTTCTTGGTGATTTTCACCATTCAGTGATTATGTAGATTTTTTCAAATCATGAATCAATTCCAAATAATTGAACCATGATTGAATTCCAATTCCAAAATCTTTCTTAAGCCTTTGATTTCATCTTATGGACTTAGCTCAAATCAAATTCAAATCACTTCAAACTCAAAAGATTTTCTCATAACCCATTTATATTATCATTTATATTCACAAACATAAATGAAATATAAATTCAAATATCAAAAAATCAATTCAAAACTCAATTCTAAATCTAATCAAAATCCAACCTATACCCTTTCAAGTCAAATTCTTTAACTTAGCCAAATAAAATTCAAATCAATCCAAACCTTTGGATTTTTTCTTCAAAATAATCAATCCTTCAATCACAAATCAAATTCAATTATAAACTTCAATCATCAAACAAAACTAAATTCAAAACTCAAACAAATCAAACTTTTGAACTTGAAATTATCAAATGAATCAAAACCCATTTGACTCAAATCACTTAATGGATTTATATTTCAATCATAAGTCCATATGTGAGTTCAACCAAACTTGAATCAAGCCTTGATCAAGTCAATTGACCCATAGGCTCACTTGACCCAAAGTGACCTAAACCTTTTGAGCCAAATTCTAATCCTACCCAAATTGGATTGAACTAAGCCCATCTAAGCCTCACATTGTGAGCAAAATCATCATGATGATCAATCACTCAAATTGATTAAAGTCAAACATAGCCTTTGACCAAGTCAACATTTAAATGAAACCTAAACTAGCCAAAATACACCATAGGCCAAATTGATTGAAACCATTGATCAAAACCATTCATGATCAATGATTGAACTTGACCAAGTCATCATTTGCCAAACCTAGCCAAATTGGCCTTGACAAGTTGACCCAAGTTGACCTAAAAGTCAAAATATCAAATCTTGATCTAAGCCAAATTGATTGCAACCAATGGGTCAAATTCATTCTAAACCCTTGTTGAACTTGACCAAATCATAATTGGCCAAGACCCAACCTTGAACCCAACTTGACATAAAAAGGTCAAATCAATCAAAAAATCAAATCAAACCAAAATTGATTGAAACCAAAGCTTGCAAAACAATGATGACCAACCAAACCTAACCCATGACTAACCCATTGGTCAAATGGTCAAATTGGTCTACTTGACCCATTTGACCTAAGTGAACTCAAATGAACCAAAGCCAAATACAATTCAAATTAAACCAAACCAATGATACCAAACCACTCCAAATGGTCATATGAACTTGACCCAACCCTTGGTTTGACCTATTTTGACCAATTGGTCAACTTGACCTAAGTTGACCCATTTTGACCCAATTGGTCAAATCCTTTTCATGGCCACTTGGCATCCTCTTAGTGGTAATTGGACACCAAGGGATGTGGGCAAATATGGATTTAGTCAATAAACCCAACAAAGCCAAAACTGACCACCAAGAAAATGAGCATGGAATCACTCCATACTCTCATTTAACACATGGGCAACTCCTCCTCACTCCCTGCCAAAATAGAACCATGTGTCCAAAGCCTAACAAAATCATTCATTTGATCAATTGATGCGGAGAGCTCAACCATCGATCCAAGTAGGAGATATACTCCCCTAATTTCATTCCAAGAATCCACTCGATTGAGCTAGAGACCCGGCAAGCTCCCCAAGCTCTCCCAAGCATTTCCCAAGCTCTTCCTAATTCCTATTCTCAGTTTTCCTTAAGCCAAAAATAGGGGAGATAGGAGAATTTTCTAACTAACTCATCACTCTATATAATCCAAAATCCTCTTGCAAGCACCATCAAGGGACCCAATCGAGCTCACCCAAATCAAATCCCAAGCATCCAAGCCATGGGAAGGAGGTGCTTGACCAAAGCCATAAGCCATTGAAGCTCACTTTGGTCAATAGGAAGATCCACTTCATCTCAAGCCTTCAAACCTTCAATAGGGCTTTGTCTCCACTAGACGAAGCTACCTCAATGTTTGGAAGCACGGTGATAGCCTCGGTGGTATGCTTCAAAGCGAGCTTTCTTATAGAATTCTTTGGTCCTGTGAGGAAGTGTGATCCCAATTATTCCACCATTGGATGTCTTTCTCTTTGCTCTTGATGGTGTGTTGAATCAGCTCAATCGAGCTCAAGTGAGCTCGGATCAGCCATGAGGACGGGCCTCCATCTCCCATGCGAGGCGGATGGATGAATCATGGACCATCCATCTAGCGAATTTTAGATGGACGGTCCTGATTAATCTAAGTAGATCCAATGATTTCATTTATTTAGATCTAAGGGTTTTATCTTGAATGCCCGATCTTTGATTAGACGGTCCAAGGAGAAAAGGCATAGTGCCGTCGGATGATGTGATATTTGATTTGACTACTTAAATAACCAATTTCATCCATGTGAAAGCGGCACCATTAGGATCATTCGATTAGTTATATAATTAGGGATTTAATGACCTATTAATCAAAAAATACATAAAAAATGTAGAAAAATCAAAAATATAAATGGCTCATTTTAAATAATTCAGTGAGGAATAATATAAAATTATTTCTAATTGATTTTAAATAGCAAATTTTCCTTAATTATGATTTATTTAAAATCTTAATAACCATAATTACTCACTAATGACTTCATTAATTAATTCCAAACTTCTCAGGCGTGTTTTGGGTGATGACCTCTACCACCCCTAATTTTCTTGGAATTTATTAATGAGTTAATTAGGGAAATCAATTAATGAATCTAATCACTCTCTTAATGTAATTAAGGGTAATTAAGCATGTGAACAATGGTTTAATCATTTAATTAAGATAATTAAACATTATTTGAGTGAAGAGGAGATTTATGGAATGGGTTTGGTGTATTTTTCTTAAGTATTCCAAACATTCTAATAACAATCCAATTAATAATCTTCTTAATTAGCTTAATCAAAATTTTCAAAATCAATCAAATTAATCAATCCTTTCTTGGGTAGATCTTAGGTGTTCAAAAGCCTAAGTAAGCTTAAGAAATCAACCAACCCACATGTGTGGAAGGTTATGAAAATACTTAATGAAACCCTTTAGCTTAATTAATTAATAATTGTGAGCCAATTGCATTAGCCCCTTTCTTTCTTAGGTGCATTGTGATTTAAATTCAATGTGGTTGCATATCATATGTTGGCTCATAATTGTTAGGTTAATTATGTTAAAGAGGTGTGTAAGGGGTAATTAATCACTTAATCACACCTTAACCTAAACAAAACATATAAATCAATCTAATGGTTCTAAAAATTAAACTAAAATAACACACACATGTGGAGATGGGTTAGGACCAGCAAACCTTTTCACATTTCCTAAATTAAATCAAACTCAAAACAAAATAAAATTTCTTTAAATAACTGATTCACTTTAAATGATCTTATTCCATAAGATTGTCTTTAGAATTAATTAGGTGAATGAAGTTACATGCTTACATCACTTTATTTCTCTAGCATGCTAAATGTTGTTTATCATATGAAATCATGCATTCATGTCTTTTGAAAAATCAAATTAAATGAAATATTTCCTTTCTGTCAAATTGCATGGTTTGGCTAAGCAATAATATGAATTGCTATTATCACTATGAAATAAAAAACTATTCTCAAAATCTATAAATAAAAGATAAAAAATGAAGGTATGCTACTTATAAATATTTATAAGCATGCATGTGAGTATAACATAAGATGCATTATGTGATTTCCTTCTCTTCTCTTTAACATAGTTTTGAATAGATTTGCAAAGTGTATAGTTCATTTGAAAAGAACATAACACTTGCTTAACCATTCCTATTCATTCTACATCATTAAGACATTTACATATGTAAATTATAACCAAATCAAACATAAAAAATCTTTTGCATGATTTTTCCATTCATTTCTTTTGTACATGCACATGTATTTAAGAAAAGTGGTATATTAGACATCCTGTGAGGTTTAAGTACCCCCAAGAAGGTCTTGCCTTATACAGTAGAAAATAATCACTCACTTATGTCTTTCATACATGTAAATGTGCATTTGATTAATGGATAAAAGAATCCCTCTTTTCTACTTAACAAAATCATGCATCATGAAACATCCAAATTTTCTTAAGCAAATCTCTTAGCATTCATCATTAAGTGTGTAGCTAAATATTTACATTGCATGTATAGATATGCTTAGATCATCATATGCATGATACACATGTTGAAAAGAAATAAAGTGTTGTGTTTTGTGATAGTAATTCACTTAATTAATCCTAAAATGCCTTTATTATTTGAATAGTTTTAAAAGCAAATCTAAACTTAGATTAATTAAAACACATAATAAAAAAAATATTCACTAAAAAATCACTAATGAATCTACCTTAGAATTACTTAATTTCTTTTCCCTCTCTTTCTCATTAGACATCACATTAAAGCCTTAAATGACACACATTAAAGCTAAGTCACCATTTCTAGTCCTATGTTAGGTGGTACATGGTTTGATGCTTGATTTTATTTTGTGATGATATTTTAGTCTGATGTTAGGTGTATGTGCATAGATTGATGATAGATGATTTTAGTCTAATCATTATCTTCTAGGATTGTGCTTAAGGGTGCAGTAATAAAAATATAAATTTTTGTGCGGGTTTATACCCCAAGCATAATCCAAAATAGGAGGTGGACTTGGTTACCCATGTGTGGTGCTAAGTCCAATTTATTCATATATGGGATTGTGTGTTTGTTTAGCTAATCTATTTTGCGGTTTTAGTTAGATTTACTTTTCCCATTTTCATGTAATTTTGCAATTAGGATTTGGAATGAATGTTATGGGGATTAGATGAACATTCATTCATAAGACTATGTCTTATGTACCATGTGAAGCCTTTGGAGCAACAATACATTCCAACCAACCAAAAGAGAAGAAAGAAGAAAGAAAGAAGAAAGAAGAAAGAAGAAATGAAGAATGAAGACCCCATAACATGAATTATTTTAATTGTAATTAATTCATTTGTAATCCGGTTGTATAAGGGTAGAGCTACCCAATTTCTTTTGGGTTTATGTGTGAGCCCAACACAAAGGTCTTTTATTCTTTTGTGCTAGCTTTATAAATTGTTGATGTTTGTTTAGCTTGTGCATTAAGATGACATATTTTCCTAGTTTCTTCTTTACTTGATGAATGGCTGGATGAGATTCTAGAAAAATAAATTTTCTATCCAATTAATCAACTCAAAATTAAAAAATTAATAACTCATAACCTCACCTAAAGTTATAAATCAAGATAAAAGATTTAGCAACCCCTTACTGGATGTTGTATGTTTTCACATCATGCATAAAAGCATCTTACTTCACTCTTGCTTATGGAGGGCTTCCACCTTGCAGAAAACTTGACCTTGAGAGAGCCATGGTGGAAACACACCTCCTTCATTTTGGCCCATAACTAATTTCTTATGCATTAGGCATATGAATCATATGTCAAATCAATTGTCCAAAATGAAAATAAAATATAAAAAAAAATTTGCATTAGATTTAAGTCATTAATCATGCCCTACATGATCTAGTCTCTAGGGAGTGTGTTAAGGACTTAGTCTCTTTCTAAATAAATAATAGCCTAGCTATCTTGCAAAAGCATATGACTCCTACATGTATTTAAAATCAGGAGGAGTTAGTTGGCCACCACCCCTGGTAAGTCCAACAATGGGTGGTTTATCCTCTTGTGGAGGTAAACCATATACCCATTTTATCCTTAGATTTAGGTCATGTTTCTCCTCGTCAAAGCTCCTAGATTTAGGTTCAGAGGTTGCTACTTCCCTTTATGGGCTACAAGCATAAATCCTCACCTCCTAGGCATTTCATGTTCATGTGTGGAATTGTAAGCCCTAGATTTCTAATAAAAATTCAACTCAAACAAATAAATCACTTCAATTCAAAATATAAAGCCCAACCATAGATAGTTTGGGATGCTTACTAGGCTTCCTAGTATCATAAAAATCCCTACTTATCTTCCTTTGATTTTGATAATAACTCCTCCTCTTGATCAATCCCACTTGATCTTCAAAAAATAAACCAATTGATTGATAGTCCTATCTTTGAAATCTTTGGAGACAATGATCATTTACCTTAATCGAGAGTATTCTTAAGAATCCCCTTATGATTAACTATGGGGCTTGCCTCCATAGGAACTTAACGAACCCAATTTAAAATAAACCTACTTTATTTTTCCATGTAAAGTAGGGGAAGAATCTGTACATCCAAGACCATAGTCCTTGGAGTCCTTATTAAGGTGATTGGTCCATTGTAGATGGTGACTTCTCTTTGAGATAGTACATCATTCCTCAATGTCACACCACCCTAATAAGAACATTCATGGATCTATGGTGTCCAACACAAGAAGTTATTATTTTTGTTCTTCATTTATTTTCCTCAAAAAGATGAATATGAAAAAATATAAAATTTCACCATAGATTTTTACAACTCATAGATGGTTCCTCTCTCTCATCTTTGGTAAATGATCATTGTCTAAGTATCAATAGTGATTTGATAATATGTCCAAGACTATTTTTCTTTTTTCATTGGCACTTAGTTTATTTCATCCTTAAGCTAAGCTAGCCAACATCCTTAGTTTTAGGACCTCTCTAGGTCTTAAAACCCCTATTGGGTTTCCCAATAGGTAAAAATAAAAATTTAATAAAAAAAAATAACTAAAGACTTCCTTCTTACCATTTTCATGGTAAGGTAAGGTTCATTCCAAAAATAAAGAAAAATAAATCCTTTGTAAAAACATCAATTTCCAAAAAGCACTTTTTTAAAATGCACATAATAAAATATTTGCACAAAAATTTTCATAAATCAACCTCATCTAACAATCTTCATGATTGTTATATGTAGGATCTTTTCAAAAAAAAAAAAAAAATCAAAATCATATTTTCAAAACACAAATGAACATCTTCATTCAATTTATTGAATGAAAATTTCAATTTCAAAACAAAAAAAATCAACAATCATATTTTTAAAAAAGCACAAATGAACATCTTCATTTAATTTATTGAATGAAGATTTTATTTTCAAAACAAAAATCAACAATCATCTTTTCAAAATAAAATCTGCAATCATATTTTCAAAAAAAGCACAAATAAACAACTTCATCCAATTTATTAAATGAAGATTTCATTTTCAAAATAAAATCAACAATCATCTTTTTAAAAATCAAAATCAACAATTAACTTTTCAAAAATAAAATCCAAAATTATATTTTCAAAAGCACAAATGAACATCCTCATTCAATTTATTGAATGAAGATTTCATTTTCAAAATAAAATCAATAATCATCTTTTCAAAATAAAATCAACAATCATCTTTTCAAAAATAAAATCAACAATCATATTTTCAAAAAAGCACAAATGAATATCCTCGTTCTATTTATTGAATGAAGATTTTATTTTCAAAACAAAATCAATAATCATCTTTTCAAAAAAAAAATCAAAATTAGCAATCATCATTTCAAAATTCAAACACATTTGGATCTTTTCATTTAGCATACCCAAATTTGCTAAATGAAGATCCTCTTTTCAAAACCAAAAATCAAGCAACATTTGGATCTTTCATTTATCATACCCAAATTTGCTAAGTGAAGATCCTCTTTTCAAAAAATCAAATCAAAAAAATCAAAAATCAAAACATGAAACACACTTGAATCTTTCATTTAGCATACCCAAATTTGCTAAGTTAAGAACCTCTTTAAAAAAAATCAAAAAAGCAAAGCATGAAACACACATGGATCCTTTATTTAGCATACCTAAATTTTCTAAGTAAAGAATCCTCTTTTAAAAAATCAAAACAAAACACATCATTCCTTTATTTAACATACCTAAATTTGCTAAGTAAAGAATCCTCTTTTACAAAAATAAAAATAAAATACATTTGGATTTCTTTAGCATACCTAAATTTGCTAAGAATCTTTTCAAAAAATCATCAAAATAAAACACATTTGATTTCTTTAGCATACCTAAATTTGCTAAGAATCCTTTTCAAAATCAAAAACACATTTGGATTTTAGCATACCTAAATTTGCTAAGAATCCAAAAAATCAAAACACATTTGATTCTTTAGCATACCTAAATTTGCTAATAATCCTCTTTTCAAAATAATCAAAATAAAACACATTTGATTTCTTTAGCATAAGTAAGAATCCTCTTTTCAAAATCATCAAAATAAAACACATTAGATTCTTTATTTATCTAAATTTGCTAAGTAAAATCCTTTCAAAATCAAATAAAACATATTTGGATATTTAGCATACCTAAATTTGCTAAGTAAAGATCTCTTTTCAAAATCAAAACACAAACATTAGATTCTACTAGCATACCCAAATTTGCTAAGTAAATCTTTTCAAAAAAATAATAAAACATTTGGATTCTTCATTTCATACCCAAATTTGAAAAAGATTCCATTTTCAAATTCACATGATTCACAAACAAAACAAAATAAGAAAAATTTTCTTTCAAACACCCATTAGCATACCAAATTTACTAAGTGAGTAAATTCAAAATCACAAATCAAAACAAAATCAATAACTTTTACTTTAACATACAAATTTATTAAATGGCGTCCCTTTAAGCAATCAAAAATCAAATTCAAATATTTCAATGGAAGCATCAATCTCTTCAAAATATTTGAAGCCATTTTTCAACATACAAATTTGTTGAAAATGGATTCTACAAAAAATCTCTTCAATCATCTAAAATTCCAAAGAACCTCACTTAACATATCCAAATGTGAGTGTTCAAATTTAAAATAAATTAACCAAAAATTTGATTTTGGTTTGTTTTCCAACATTACAAACTTTCAATCGCCTCTCACTTAGTTTCAAATGGCACCAAAAGAGGTGTTCACATTTCCTTTGAAGATGGCTTGGGATCGCCGCCCTCCCATCACTTCAACAATCTTTCATTTTGCAAGGATGAGGGGAGCTAGGGATCACTAGTGAGGGACCACCCCTCAATAATCAGGAGGTGGTGATGGTCGTAGTCGGTCATCCTGTGTGAGATGTCGCCCACCAAAAGTTTCCCTCATCAAGAGGTAAAGGTCAGGCATGGTGAGAGAAGTGGCCTGCAGTGTGCTTGGCCCCTTTCTACGATGGGCTAGCACCCACCATGGCCCTTCCAAGTGAAGGCTACCCATCCTCGGGGATAGTCTCCCACCATGAGGTCTTCCCCGCCACGCCTCCCACCACTCACCATCTCCATGTCACAAGATTCCCATCATGATCCACAGAGCCATGAGGCGTTCCCATCGAAGAGATTACCTAGGATAGTGTCTCCTATCATGAGAACAAGTTTCACCCCTCTCCTTTGATGGTGAAGAGAATATATAGAGAATCATCACCACCACCACAAGAGTATGAGATAGAGAGAGGATAAGGAGATGCCGCCATTCTTGGCCATGGTGATCCTCCTAGAGTACTCCATCGTGATTTAGTAGTAGAGCATCTTCTTCTAGTGAGTGTACCTCCCGGTTCCAAGAAGAACAGATGTGATGTCTTTCTGTTCATGATAGTGATCCTACTACTGGTTAGCCTCGATCTTTTATACCTATTTAAATGGACCGATCCCTAGATGACATTGTAGCATAGTATCTAGTGGAGAAGAAGGAAATTCTAGGATATGCTTGGTCTGATATAGAGGATGAGAAGGTTAGTTTTGATCCAAATGAAGATAATCTATTGGAGATTAGGAGTGCACATGGTGATCCGTGGTTCCTCCTTCATGATCAGACTTTGAAGGTGTTGCACGAAGAAAGATATACTCACACCCAACACCTCCTTCAATTATTAAAGGATGATGAACAAATAGATAGATGGGAAGAGGCTTGAAGACTTGCTAGCAATAATTTTGGCACTTGTAATCAAGCCCCACAAGGCATCCTACTATTATAGAAAGTCACTGAAGTTGTTGCATCTTGGATCGCCAAGACTTTACCTCCAGTAGAGAGACTTGTATAGGAAGGATAGTACCTCCATACAAGAAAAAGATTAAAATGGTTGAGCACAAGTGAAGCATTGGTGCAAGGAGGAGGATCATCAATTCCAAAGGTAGACCTACCTGAGAATTTGATGTCATCCAAGATCCTAAGGGTTTCATGCCACCTTCTTTCAAGAGCTTGATGGCGAGAAACCCACAAACATAGTGCACTTGTATTAGCTAACAGTGGTAGTGATCTCTTTATTCTATCTTTTGTCAGCTTAGTACATATAGCCTTCAATTGGTATTAACTCCCAAAGTTAGTGAAGACTTTTCGAGTTGGAGCAACTCTTCATTAAGAGGTTTTGGAGCTCAAAGAAAGGGTGACTAGATCTTGTGGCTCAACAACACCTGAGTCCTCATTGATTATATTCTCTAGATGGTATAATTTGAGTATGAAATGTGAATCACAATCAATAACATGCCATTGAAATTCTACTAAAGAATATTCATGGCCCGGTCGCCTTCATGCTCAAAGGTTTTACCATCAAGACATTTGAGAAGCTAATCAACAAGGCAACTAGCTTACAAGGAGAAGCCAAATAGTTACCTTTTCTGGATCAATCAACAAAGCCAAAGCCACATAAAGCTTATGAGAAGAAGCTAGTGGCAGTAGCAATAGTTTTGGACAAGGGGAAGTAGCAGGCCAAAGAGCAGTATGAGAGACCTCGAGCTCCACAATCGTCACTTCCACCTCCTCTACCACCACCAAGGCCATCCTACGGCCACACTCAGCCTTCTCACCTCCTCCCATCCATACAAACATACATACCCGCCTGTGTAGCTACCATCCACCTACTCTTTTTTGGATAAACTAAACAAACTTATTCATTTAAGAGGGAGGTAATCAGAAAATCTTTAAGAATCTCTTAAAGAATTTTAGCTACCCAAGCCTAGAAGGTCGGAGGAAGTGGGCAAGAGCAATGATCCTAACTTTTGCCCTACCACCTCATGCTAGTCATGTTTTGAGGATTGCTTTACATTCAAGGACTGCTTGAGCATAGGTGCACATAGTTATCCCAAAGGAATACCTTGTGAACAACCATCCGCCCATTAGGTAATCCTTGGGGATACCGATCCTCTCAAAACCAAAGAAGGTTGGGATATCTCCTTATCCCAACCTCAAAAAAGATTGTTAAAAAATCAAGAAACTTTCTTAGTGTGAGGTAGCTCAAACCTCAACATCAAGGAAGGTTGCAAGTCCAAAGACAACTTGGGAAAGTGGAGCTCAAGAGTAGCAACCCATGCCACCTGGATAGCCAAGTAAGAACCAATTAACCGAGCCCAACCTCCAAATTCCACTAGTTACTACTAAGTGAGCACTTCTACCAAATGGCTCTTCTTCTAAGACATCTTGTATCGTGGATGAGGGCATCAAATCCCTCACCCACTTACTTTACTAGATTTCTATGTACCTCCTTCAAAATCCAAGAAATCAAGGAATAAAGCTAGTTTGAATTATATCTGTGTCACTTCATGGGTTGTCTAATTTTACTCTTTGAAAACTCCAAGTCTAAATAATAATTATAATAACTCCAATCTTCCTCTTCGATTTAAAGTTGGACTTTCCTTCTCTAATACTAGGTTCACCTCTTGAGATAGACTTGGAATCATCTGAAGGGTCCCATAGAGAAGCTATGAGCTTGACAGCAGTAGAATCTTCCACTAACGCCATAAGCAAGAGATCACAAGTCAACCTCAGGGAAAGGTTCTACCTCCCAAGGTAGCACCTCAAGATAAGGGAAACAAGTCATTGGTTCATGATTGAGAAGCCCCTCCACAAGATGCTCCACCCTTGGATATGCTTGTGGAGGATCAACCAAAGTGGATTACAATGTCTCTCACCTAAGAAAGTTTCCATCTAAGTTAAGCATATATGATGCCTTATCTTATCCAAAGAGATGAGGGAATCATTAATCAAGGCTCTTCTTGATCTAGATATGCTTAGCTAAACCAATTATTGGAGAGGAGGCACATTATTCTAGAGAGCCAAGGAGTCACTTTCTGATGAAGACCTTCTTCTGGGGACATGGAGCACAACCGCCTCTACATTATAGTGGACATGGAAGATCTGCACTTTCTAGGGTTCTGTTGATCCGTGCATCGGTGAACATTATGAGTCTAAAGACCCTGCCTATTGAGGATTGACATCTCCACACTGAGGAGATCGAATGATGTTGAGATTCAATGAACAAGGAGAGGCTTTAGGTTCCATAGTTACCTTGGAAATAGGTGATTAGAAGAAGATTGAAGCCAAGTTCTATATCATTGATTTGAATACTCATTTACCTTTGTTTAGGCCTTGGATACATTAGAATAAGATGATTCCATCCTCCCTTCATCAGTGCATCAAGTTCATAAAGGATGGAATTGAATACTATGTCAAAGGAGATGAAAAGCCATTTTCAGTTAGAGAGGTTGAGATATATGAAGATGCGACCTACTATCTTCCTCAAAATACATTTTCTCATGAACTTGGTCAAAATTCAAATGCAAAAGAAAAGGAAAAAAAGAAAAAAAAATGAAAATGAAAAATGAAAGTTCAAGTGAACGAGAAAAGGATATCAAGGAAGAAGTAGAGCCACATGTCACATTCCACCCATAATTCATTCCATCATATGGACATATGGGTAGATGACGACCTCCACTAGAGGTGTGAGGCGCATGAGGCAGTGAGGTGGAAGACCCCCTGGTTGGCCACCAGCCAACAGGGGTTATGTTCCAATTCACAAGAGTACCCCTACTATTCACATAGACTTGGAGGATGAGTCTAATGTGATTAGCATACCAACTAACCCCTCTTAATGGGCTTCATTGGAGGTGACACTAGCCGATAAATGATGAAGACCCCAAGCAAAGCACAAATGTATTCAATCAAGTTTATGTGAAACTATCGCAAAAGAACCTTAGCTCTAACCTCACTTTCTCTCAAAAGTTGAAGGTTTAGTAGTTAAGGAAGCCCCTATCTTCCATGGATGTCAAGCCGAAGAGATTCCTATTGGGATCATCATCCTCAAGTCCAAAAATTGATGTAGACTTGAGGATAATTCATATAAAGAATTAATGGAATTATCTTTTGATTGGTACTACTTGTGTTCTTAATCTTGCAAAGAAGGGTTTGATTCCTTATACATGCACATAGAGATTTCATGGAACAACAAAGGTGGATGCACAATCAAGATCGATTAAGATTCTGCAAAGGGTCCAAATGATGATAATGCACGCTTATCTACCAATCATTTGAGTCTGATAGTTCTTCAAACCACACTAACTCTTATGAGGATGTGTGTTTAGAAACTCGATGATCTGATGATCTCCAAATCAAAGATGCACCAATTTGAAGAGGAATCCATTCAACAATTGACAAGCTTAAAGAAATCAACCTCGATGAAAGAAAATCCACGCACATACATCGTCATTTGAATGAAGAAGAAACCAATGACTTAGGCTATTGATTGAGTTTAAGGACTTGCATGGAGCTATGAAGAGATATGATTATTTCTTGAGTTACAACTCAATAGAATCCCTAATGCTAACCCTATCAAGCAAGCTCCTAGACGCATGCAATTAGAAATCAACAAGTGTCATTTGAAGTCAAGAAATTGATCGATGTTGGTTTCATCGGAAGAAAATACCCTACCGTTAGTAATGTTCGTAAAGAATGGCCAAATTCACATATGCGTTGAATTCAGGGACTTAAATAAGGCATGTCCAAAGGAGGAGTTTCCTCTTCCTATACCAAAATTAATGGTAGACATCGCCTCATCTCATGGAGTATTCTCCTTCATGGATGGGTCATCTGGCTACAACCAAATCAAGATGGCCCCCGAGGATGAAATAAATACTACATTTTGAACCTCAATCAAAATCTATTGTTATAAGTCATGCCTTTCAGCCTTAAAATGTTGGCGCTACGTTGATGATCTAGTAGTCAAAAGTAAAGAAAAAGAAGACCATCTCTTTGACTTGAGAGTTTTTGAATGGTTAAGATAATTTAACCTCAAAATGAATCCCAAAGTGTGCATTCTGAGTAGCTTAGAAATTCTTTTTTTTGTCAACACCGGGAATAGAAATAGATCCAAAAAAAGATCAAAGCTATCTTAGAAATGTCACCTCCCAAAAAGTTTAACTCAACTGTGATCTTTCCAAGATATATCTAAGATGCTTTATCTCCAACCTATCTGAAGATGCAAACCATTTTTAGCACTTGTCAAAAGGATGCCAAGTTCAAGATGACAAGTGCGATGCCTTTGAAGATATCAAGTATTTGGTGAAGCCGCCGTTCTAGCTCTATCCTGGTAGCCACTCATCCTCTACACTCATTGATTGACAACTCCCTGCTTTGTTGGCCCAAGCCAATGATGAAGGAAAGAATTTCTACTACCCATCCATTATCCGCCCCCGCAAAAGAACTACCCACCTATTGAGAAATATTTCCTAGCCTTAATTTCAAGAACCAATTTACCATAGTATCTCATGACACGGCCAACGCTATCCAAATGTTTGGCACGTTGGTCCATGATTCTCTCATAGTTTGATATCATATTCATCTCCAGTGAAAGGACAAGCACTAAAAATTTCTTAAAGACACACCACTTGTTAATTCCCCGCTTAGTGATGATCTCCTAACAACAAATCATGAACTTTGGGAGGTTGACAATCACATTGGGAGATGTATTTTGATGGTTCCTTTCATAAAGGAGAAGAACCACATCTACTCTTTCTGAAAGGTAGGGGAATAGTTCTCTTAACTCTGACCTGATGATGAGATTCTCATACTATCTCTCAATCCATGCACCAACAATGAAGGTATGAGGCTTTGATTGCCAATCTAGAGTTAGCCATCAAAGTGTGTCAAGAGCATCAACATGGGATTCTCTTGGTCATCAACCATTGTCGGGTCCTACAAGGTTCAAACCTAAGCTTCATTATTACCATAAAGTACACCATGAAGTGTTGGCCCAAATCTAAGGTCACCATCTACAAGTCCAGGAGAGAACGAGAAAGACAGATGCTTTGGCCAAACTTGCAAAAGAAAGGCATGTTCAAAGATGAGTCCATTCAATAAGGGTCCAAAATAGACAAGTCCTATCCCTTATTGATGCTGAACTCATAGAGAGATTTTCTCTTGAAGGGGAGGTTATCATTGCCAACAAAGATAAGGAGATGGATTGGAGGGAACCGTTCATAGATTACTTGAACACCAGCAAATTACCTCAAGAGAAATCACAAGCCCATTAAATGAAATAGAGAGCTCTCTCATATGCTCTCGTGGATGGCACTATCATGGTCCTGATCAAATGTGGTTACATATTTGGACAAACACAAGCTCATAGGTCATGATCAGGTACATTCTGTCATGGATGCACATCAATTTGATCCAAGAAAGAAAAGATAGATCAAGACTACTCTTTATCATGATTGCAGATGTATCTAGAAGATGCCATCTGTTGGGTACATGTGGTCCTACATCAACCACCCAACATTCTACATCCTACATTGCCTCATGGCCATTTGAGTGTTGGGGTACATATGTGGGTCCCATGATCCTTTCTTCCAAGGGTCATCGTTCATCTAGCCATCGACTACTTTTCCAAGTGGAGGCAATCCCACTCGTGAGAGGTCACCCAGATGTGCACCAATTTTTAGAACCATATATATATAGGTTCGGTGCCTTGATGAATTATATCCGATAATGGTACTACATTCAAGAGCACCAAGATCAACAGCTTCTAGAAGAGATATAGATTGGAGATACTCCACCATCTACTACCCTGAGCAAATGGCAAGAAGCATTCAAAAAAAACTCTCATCCATATACTAAAGAAGATGCTCACGATAATAAGTGATAGTAATGAGCAAGTTGGTTGAAGCCTGGCACCGCAGACATACGTAACTCCAACTCAATCTACCCCATTCTTCTAGTGTATGGGTCCAAGCGCTTCTACCCTTAGTTCCCCATCACTAAGGATAACATTGGGAAGTAAGATCACTATGTATAAAGATGCAAAGTTAGAAGAGCTCAAAGGTTTGAGGAGACGCCTATGAGCAAGAACCTCACAAAAGCCAAAATGATTCAAGCTCATAACAAATGGTCACCCCTAGCTTTTCAAGTAGAGAGCTTGTTAGTTCTAAGGAGACCAATTGCTTCGAAAGATGGGAGGCAAGTTTGAACCCACTTGGGAAGGCCCTTTATCATAGAAGGCCTACCAAGGAGGATCGCCTTATTGATTGTAAAGGGAACACCGATGCTTCAATTAATGGGCTCTATTTAAGAAATATTAGAAAATAGTTATCAAAAAGAATAAAATTTCATTCCAATTCATCAAAATCTTCTCTTTCAGTTGTTTATTTGTCTGTGAATCCAAGACATGTTAGATATGTAAGAGAACCCAAGAGGCATCCTATCCTCTTTAACACACAAACATACACAACTAATGCTACTAGAATAGGTGTGAGAGAACCCAAGAGGCATCCTATTTAATTAACCACTAAGTTAGGTGAGAGAACCCAATGATCCTTTCTTGGTGGGAATCCTACCATTCATGGCACCATTTCATCAAATTCCCAATTTAGGTAGTGAGATAACCTCCTATTCCCTTTCACAAGCACAAAACAAACATATCTTTATCTCATTTGATGTGAGCAAGCCCCGTGGCACTCACTCATTAGTTGCTCTGTGGTTACATACTACATTGTTAGTACATCACCCTAGTGGTCATTTATCTAGCAAATGTGAGTCACCGTGCTTTCTTCCTGACTTAGCCATTACAAACCAATGAGCACCTTGTTAATTTGGTAGACTTCATTGCCCAAAAGCTACCTCATGTTGATTTAAGAAGATGTGAGTCCCCACTTTCTTCTTGAACTACCATCATGCACATTAACCAGTATATTTGAGGTTAAGATAAGTCCCTGAGGCTCTTTCCTCTGACTACTTTGAGTTGATATAAGTCCCCCTGGCATTCACTCAATAGTACCCAGTTTGGATCATGTCGAAAGATGACTATCCCACAATTAGTTCCACTATAAGGATGTGAGTCCCCAGCTTTCTTCTAGGATTGTCAAAAGATGGCACCTTAGTTGGTTGATGTTCATGCTGACAATGACTCACCCATGGATACACCACTCTTGGTGTGAGTCCCACGCTTTCTCCTGAGTTGGCCATCAATACCTATGCAAATTATCTTCTTCATATTTTTATAAAGCCCTTAGTGACCCCTCTCTGGGCACTCTATTTTGGATCCCCTTACACATTTAGACACTACCCGTTACTTTGGATTAAACAATCCCCTTTCCTAGTAGCCACCCCTGGTTGGAGAATTTATTCAGGCGTAGATTCTCCTTGGTTCAAGAATTTGAGATAGTTTTATATATAAGCTCCTTCTCAGTATGATTCCTCACAAACCAATAGGATCCATAATAAACAAACAAAATAAAATAAACAAATATAATCTCTTATGGATTACGAATTCAAGCCCCCAGCAACTCCTTTCCCAAGCAGGCATCCTATCTTTAGAGAAGTGTGAGCAGAACTCCCTATAGGAATTGCCCACTAGAGATAAATTCTCAAGTCAATCTCTCAATTAGTCATTCAATCTTCCTTTTGCCCATAATCATTTTGCTTTGGAAGATGTAAGTCACATTATTTTTAGCATGACTATCTAAACGATGGCTCTTTAGCATATGTTACCTCATTAATGTGTCGCCCTAGTTGTCTTCTATTAAGGAAAGATGTGAGTCCTTATACTTTCTTTCTTAAATTAACCATTGCCAACCAAAAGGCACTCCTTTGGTTAGATAGTTCTCCTCTCAACATGGAAACTACTCCTTTTGGTTCAATAAATCTAAGATAAGTCTAGGGTGATTTAAGCTCCTTCTCAGTGTGATCCCTCATAAATCAATAGAATCCATCAAAAATAATTTAAAAAATGAAATGAATTTTGACTACATTTGAGCTGATTTAAGTCCCCATTCACCAATAGTCATCCCCAGTCGTAATTCTTGCAAAAGCAACCCATCACCCTAGTGGTTCTTTGTTTTAGAAGATGTGACTCCCTGCACTTTCATCTTAACATGATCATTGCAAACCAAAAGGCAATCCCTTTGGTTGGATAGTCCTACTGTGTGGTTGATAGACTACCCCTTTGGATTGGTAAATTTGAAGTAGACCAAAGCCTACATGGCCCTTACTCAGTGTAGTTCATCGCAAACCAATGGAATCCATCAAAAATAACTAAAATATTAAATGAATTTTGACTACCTTTGAGCTGATTTAAGTACTTTAGTGGCATTCACTCAATAGTTAGCTCTATGTCAGGTTTGATTTATTGCACAAGCAATCGATCACCCTAGTAGTTCTTTATTTTGGAAGATGTGAGTCCTCGTGCTTTCTTCTTAACTTGACCATTATAAATCGAAAGGCAATCCTGTTGAATAACTGTGGTGGTAGACTACCCCTTTGGATTGGTAAATTTGAAGTAGACCAAGGCCAACACGATCCCTACTCAGTGCAGTCCATCGCAAACCGATGGGATCCATCAAAAATAATTTAAAAAATGAAATCAATATTGACTATATTGATTTTAAGTCCCCAACGACATTCACTCAATAGTTCTAAGGTTGGTTAATTCCTCAATTGATGACCAACAATCATCCCTACTTTGAAAGATGTAAGTCTACTATGCTTTCTTTCTAGTACAACTGCTGCACAGGGAAAGCCAACCTCTTTGGTTGGATAGTTCTACTATGTGGTTGGTAAACTACCCCTTTGGATTGGTAAATCAAATAAGTTACTTAAACTAGTGATCCATCACAAAACCAATGAGATCCATCAAAAATCCAAAATTTAAAATCAAACAAATTCAACACTCCTCCCTCGCTGGAGTTAAACTAAATAAACAAAATAAATTTAATCGACCTCCCCCAGTGGAGTCAAATCAAAATAATCAAATAGTCAATTAGCTTCTCCTCAGTGAGATGTAAATCTTTCAAGTTCTCCCAGCAGATCTTAAATTCTAATCCCTCAGCGGATTTCACAACCTCTCCTCCCTAGTGGATGACTTGAACTTGATCCCAAGGAGAGTTCACTTTCATCCTGACACCAAATCCTAAATCTCAAATTCTATTCAACAAACTCAAATCAATCAAACCTCTCATCCCCTGGATGACTTGAACCTCTTCCCAGTGGAAGGTTCACATACTTATCCCAAGGGATTCCTCCTTTCACTCTATTATGTCTTTGACATGAGTTGAGTCACATTGCACTAAACTCTTGATTCTTTCTACACCTTGGGAGTAGATCATGCTAGTGTCAGGATCGCTCTGTTGTTGAGTTGATCCTGCCAACATTGTGTGGTGTACCTTGTCAATCACACCACACCTATTGGCACCCCTGTTGATCTTAGAATAAGCTCTCAATCTCCATCTTAGATAGACTCTCTGAGACACTAAGAGTTTCTAGTCTTAAGACACTTCTAGTGATTAGGTGAACACTTAACTTAACCCGAGACTTAAGAGTTAGCCATGAATAGTCATGCCTTAGTTAGGAAACTTGCCTACCCTATAGCTTAAACCAAATCCTTACTTTCCTCTTTCAAGTCAAACTCCAAATCCAAAAAAACTTCAAACTCAAAGCAATTCCAACTTAATTGATTTTCTCAAATTCTAAATCAAATCTCAAATCAATTCTAACTTAATTGATTTTTCTCAAATCCAAACCAACTTCAAAACTCAAATAAATTCTAACTTAATTGATTTTCTCAAATTGAAATAAATTTCAATGGATTTTCTCAATCATGAATCAATTCCAAATGATTGAAACCTATGATTGAATTCCAATTCCAAAATATTTCCTAAGCCTTTGATTTCATCTTATGGACTTCGCTCAAATCAAATTTAAATCACTTCAAACTCAAAAGATTTTCTCATAACCCATCTATATTCTCATTTATATTTATAAATATAAATGAAATATAAATTCAAATATCCAAAAATCAATTCAAAACTCAAATCCAAATCTAATCAAAATCTAACCTATACCATTTCAAGTCAAATTCTTGAACTTAGCCAAATCAATTTCAAATCAATACAAACCTTTGGATTTTCTCTTCAAAATAATCAATCCTTTAATCACAAACCAAATTCAATTATAAACTTTAATCATCAAAGAAAAACTAAATTCGAAACTCAAACCCAACTCACTCATCACTCCATAGAATCCAAATTCCTCTTGCTAGCACCATCAAGGGACCCAATCGAGCTCACCCAAATCAAATCTCAAGCATCCAAGCCACGGGAAGGAGGAGCTAGACCAAAGCTGCAAGCTATTGAAGCTCACTTTGGTCAATAGGAAGATCCACTTCATTTCAAGCCTTCAAACCTTCAACAAGGCTTCGCCTCCACTAGACGAAGCTACCTCAACATTTGGAAGCACTGGTGATAGCCTCCGGTGAGGTATGCTTCAAAAGATTGTATAGAATTCTTTGGTCATTTGTAAAGGGAAGTGTGATCCCAATTGAATTCCACTATTTGATGTCTTTCTCTTTGCTTTTAGATCGTGTGTGTTGAATCCTAGCTCAATCCGAGCTCAAGTGAGCTCGGATCAAGCCATGGAGAATGGGCAGCCTCCGTCTCTCGTAGGCGAGGGCAGGGATGAATCATGGACCATCCATTCCGCATGTTTTGGGTGGACGGTCCTGATTAATCCAAGTAGATATGACAATTTAATCCATTTAGATACACGGGTTTTATCCTGACTGTTCGCTCCTTGATCGGACAATCCAAGGAGAAAACATGTAACGCCACCGGCTGACATGACATTTGATTTGACTACTTAAATAACCAATCCCTCCACACGAAAGAGCCGCACGTGATCCACGCCAAGCCGACAGGATATATTTAGGGATTTCATGACCTATTAATCACTAAAACTTCAAAAATACATAACTAAATATAAAAAAATCAGAAAAATATGAATAAGGACTCATTTTAAAGATAATTTAATGAGAAATAATATAAAATTATTTCTAATTGATTTTGAATAGTGAATTTTCCTTAATTAGGATTTATTTAAAATCTAATAACCCTAATTACTCTAATGACTTCATTAATTAATTCCAAACTTCTCAAGCATGTTTTGGGGGATGATCTCTACCTTCCCTAATTTTCTTGGAATTTCTTAATGAGTTAATTAAGGAAATCAATTAATGAATCTCTAATCACTCTCTTAAGGTAATTAAGGAAAATTAAGCATCTGAACAGTGGTTTAATTATTTAATTAACATAATTCAATATTGTTTGAGTGAAGAGGAGATTTATTGAATGGGTTTGGGGTATTTTTTCTAAGTTATTTCCTAAACCCCCTTTCTTCCTTAATCCAAACATAATTAAGGCTCAATCCACTAATAATCTTCTTAATTAGCTTAATCAAATTTTTAAAATCAATCTGAAATTAATCAATCCTTTCTTGGGTAGATCCTTAGATGTTTAAAAGCCTAAGGTAAGCTTAAGAAATCAAATTCAACCTACATGTGTTGTAAGGGTTATGAAAGTACTTAATGAAAACCCTTTAGCTTAATTAATCAATAATTATGAGCCAATTGCATTAGGTCCCTTTATTTCTTAGGTGCATTGATGATTTAAATTCAATGTGGTTGCATATCATATATTGGCTCATAATTATTAGGTTAATTATGGTAAAGAGGTGTAAGTAAGGGGTAATTAATCAATTCAATGTACACTTTAACCTAAAAAAATATATAAAATCAATCTAATGGCTCTAAAAATTAAATTAAAATAACACACACATGTGGGAGATGGGTTAGGACCAGTAAACCTTTTCACATTTTCTAAAATTAAATCAAACTCAAAATCAAAATAAAATTTCTTTAAACAACTTTGATTCACTTTAAATGATCTTATTCCATAGGATTATCTTTAGAATTAATTAGGGTGAATGAAGTTACATGCTTACATCACTTTATTTCTTTCCTAGCATGCTAAATATTATTTATCATATGAAATCATGCATTCAAAAATAAAATAAATGAAATGTTTCCTTTATGTCAAATTGTATGTTTTGGCTAAAAAAAAGAATATAAATAGCTATTATCACTATTAAATCCAAAATTATTTTTCAAAACCTATAAATCAAAGATTACAAATGAAAGGTATGCTCTTTATAATTACTTATAAGCTAGCATGTGAGTATAACATAAGATGCGCATTAAGTGACTTTTCCTTCTCTTCTCTTTTAACAAAGTTTTGAATAGGATTTGCAAAGTACATAGTTCATTTTAAAAGAATACAACACTTGCTTAAATCTATCTCTATTCATTCATATGTTATCATTCAAGAAGGATCCTCACATTTACATATGTAAATTGCATAACCAAATCAAACATAAAAATCTTTTGCATGATTCTTTTTCCATTCATTTTTTTTTTTGTACATGCACATGTATTTAAGAAAAGTGGTATATTAGTCTAGACATCCTGGGGTTGCAAGACTTTAAGTATCCCTAAAAAGGTCTTGTACCTTAAACCCTTGGTGTAGAAAACAATGACATACTCACTTATATCTTTCATACATGTAAATGTGCATTTGATTAATGGATAAAAGAATCCCTCTCTTTTCTACTTAACAAAATCATGCATCATGAAGCATCCAAATTTTCTTAAGCAACATCCCTTAGCATTCATCATTAAGGTGTGCTAAATATTTGCATTTGCATGTATAGATATGCTTAGGATCATTTCATATGCATGATACACATGTCAGAAAGAAATAAAGTATTATGTGTTTTGTGATAGTAATTCACTTTAATTAATCATAAAATGCCTTTCTTATTTGAATAGGTTTATTTAGAGAAAATCTAAACTTAGGATTAATTAAAACACATAATAAAATATTCACTAAAAAAATCACTAATGAATCTACCTTAGAAGTTACTTAAGGTAGGGAGGAAAGAGAAGTTCTCTTCTCTTTTTCTCTCTTTACAACACTTAGTAATTAAGTATAGATTCATTCAAACCAAATTAACTCATCAAACAAAATTAATAAATCAACTAAATCACTTAAATAAAACCACCCTTCTAAGTTGAATCTCTCACGCTTAGAAAATTCTAACCTTAAATCCTAGCTAAGACATACCACACAAGCCTTAAATGGTACACAGTTAGTCAAAATTTCTATTTTAGAGAGGTGCATGGTTTGATGCTTGATTTTATTTTGTGGTGTGATGTTTTACCCTGAATGTTAGGGTGTATGTGTGTATATTGGATGATAGGATGATTTTATTCTAATCATTATCTTTTGTAGAGGATTGTGCTTAAGGGGCATTGTAATAAAAATATAAATGCTATTTGTTGTGCAGGTTGCTTATACCCCTAAGCATAATCCAAAATAGGTCGGGTGGAGTTGGTTACCCATGTGTGGGGTGCTAAGTCCAATTTATTCATATACAATCTTGGGATTGTGTGGTTTGTTTAGCTAATCTCTATTTTACAGGTTTTAGTTAGATTTATTTTTCTCATTTTCATGTAATTTTAATTAAGATTTGGAATGAATGTTATGGGGATTAGGATTAACATTGGTCATAAGACTATATCTTATGCACCATGTGAAGCCTTTGGAGCAACCATATTCTAACCAACCAAAAAGATAAGAAAGAAGAAAGAAAGAAGAAGAAAGAAGAAATGAAGAATGAAGACCCCCCCACCCCACCACCATAACATGAATTCTTTTTTAATTAAAATTAATTCATTTATAATCCGGGTTGTATAAAGGTAGAGCTCGGCTACCCAATTTCTTTTCAGGTTTGTGCAGTGGAGCCTGACCATAAAGGCTTTTTTATTATTTTGTGCTAGATTTATAAATTGTTTGATGTTAGTTTAGCTTGTGCATTAAGATGTCATATTTTCCTAGTTTCTTCCTTGCTTTGATGAATGGCCTGGATGTGATTAGGATTCTAGGGAAAAATAAATTTTTTATCCAATTAATCAACTCAAAATTAAAAATTAACAACTCATAACCTCACCTAAAGCTTAGGATATAAAATAAGATAAAAGATTTAGTAACTCCTTACCTCGATGTTGTATGTTTTCACATCATGTATAAAAAGCATCTTGCTTCACTCTTGCTTATGGAGGGCTTTCACCTTTGCTAGGGAACTTGTCTTGACCTTTGAGAGCCATGGTGAAACACACCTTCTTCTTGCTGGTTTTGGCCCATAACCAATTTCTCATGCATTAGGCATATGAATCCCATAGCCTGTGTCAAATCAATTATCCAAAAATGAAAATAAAACATAACAAAAATTTGTATTAGATTTAAGTCATTAATCATGCCACATAATCTAGTCTTTTAAGGAGTGTGTTTAAGGATTTAGCCTATTTCTAAATAAACAATAGCCTAACTATCTTGCAAAAGCATATGACTTACCTATATGTATTTAACATCCTAGGAGGAGTTAGTTGGTGGCCACCCCCAAGAGATTGTAAGTCCAACGGTCGAGTAGTTTATCCTCTCTTATGGAGGTAGACCATATACACATTTTCGCCTTAGATTTAGGTCATGCTTCGGCCCTCGCCAAAACTCCTTATATTTAGGTTCAAAGGTTGCTACTTCCTTGTGTAGGCTACAAGCATAAATCCTCACCTCTTAGAAATTTTTATGATCTTGTGTTATGAAATTATAAGCCCTAGATTTCTAATAAAAATTAAACTCAAATAAATAAATCACTTTAATCTCAAAAATATAAAGCCCAATCAAAAGATAGTTTGGGATGCTTATTGGGCTTTCTAGTATCAAAACATCCCCTACTTATCTTCTTTTGGTTTTGATTATAACTCTCTCTCTTGATCAATCCCACTTGATATTCCAAAATTAAACTAATTGATTGATAGTCCTATCTGTGAACTATTTGGAGACAACCATCATTTACCTTAATCGAGAGTATTCTTAAGGAATCTCATTTCTTATGATGTAATTAACTATGGGGGTTTGACTCTATAGGGAACTTAATAAACCTAATTTAAAATAAACACTACTTTACTTTTTCATGTAAAGTAGGGGAAGAATCTCTAGTACATCCGAAGACCTGTAGTCCTCAGGAGTCTTTATTAAGGTGATTATGTCAATTGTAGGATGGTGACTTCTGTCTCTCGAGATAGTACATCATTTCTCAATGTCGTACCCATTCACCTTAATAAGAACATCTATGGATCTACGTGATGTCCAACACAAGAAGTTGTTATTTTTGTTCTTCATTTATTTTTCTTTAAAAGATAGATGAAGGATGAAAATATAAAAAAATCACCACACTCATGTGAGAAAATCACAAAAATGTAATTAAAATAGTTCCTTAAGCTTAATTAATAAATGATTATGAGCTAATTGCATTAGGCCTCTTTCATTTCATAGGAGCATTTCTATTTACTTTTCATTGTATTTTCATATTAGATTAGCTCATAAATATTTAATCAATTACCTTGAGGTAACATAGGCAAGGGTTTAATTAATTGATATAATTCACACCTTAACCTAATTAATCCATAAAATCAACCTAATTGATTTTTCTTAAATCAAATTAACTTACACATGGGGAATGGGATTAGGATTAGAAAATCTTTCTCACACCTCTTAAATCAAGTTAAACATAAAATTTAAGAAGCTTTGGTTTATTTTAAATAAGCTTGTTTAATGTGATTGTCCTTAGGAATTAGTTGGATTGAATGATATACATGCTTGTGTCTCTTTATTTCTTCCCAATCATATTAAAATGTTGTATGCCACTTGATTTGTGTGTTCATTTCTTCAAAGCTTAATACATAAATGATTTTTTATGTCAAACTTGCATGTGTTGATTTAAATTAATATATATGTGGTTGTTCCCACTATTAAATCCAAATCTACTTTCCAAATCTTATAAACAAGTGATTACATATGCTATAAATGCTAGCTATGAATGCATAGGAAATACATATGAAGTAAAGTTCTTTTCTTTCATTCACATATATTGATTTATATAAGTAAGACTGTTAATGGGTATTTGATCTGGATATTCTAGGAATACGAAGTTTAAGTAGACCCAAAGAGGTCATTTGATTACCTCACTTCCTTGATTAACAATGGAATGTACTACATTTGATTTCATTCTTACACATATCAATATTAGAATTTAAATAAGACTTTACTTCATGTACATAAATCTTTTCAATCAAAAAAATTTAACTTTTACATGGTTTGCTCTCCTTTATTTGTATGTACATTCATATGAATTTGAGAAAAGCAAATAGTTGGTCTGGACCCTTCGCGAATACGAGATTTTAAGTAGTCCCAAGGAGGTTTTTGATTATCTCACTTCCCTGGTTAACAATGGCATATACTAGCTCATGTCTCTCATACATGTGTGTGTACTTAATTATGGAGTCAAAACCCCTCTTTCTTTTACCAAAGTACATGCATTTGCAATTGTTTAAGTGATAGAATTAATTAATCATGTGATCAAAAGCTCTCTTTCTTACATTCATGTATGCAAACTTAAATGTGTTTGAATACAAATGGTATTTAGTCTAGACATCTCGAGAATATGAGGCTTTAGCTAGCCCCAAGGAGGTCATTTGATTACCTCACTTCCCTCATTAACAATGGCACATACCTGTTTATTTCATTTCTATGTATTTTTGTATAATAATTTAGATAGAGATTTAAATTAATATGATAAAATAACTCAATCAAAAGCAAAATATAAACTTTAAAGGCACATATTCATATTCATCATTTAAGTGTGCCAACACATAATTCATGTATAAGTATGTTTAGGATTTAATTATATGCATGTTACATATGATGGGAAAAATGAATAAACATGTGTTATGTTATAGTAATTAATTCCAATTAATCTTAAGATGTCTTTCTTATTAAATAAGTCTATTTAAAATGAACCTAAACTTAGGATTAAATTAAAATATGTAATAAGACATTCACTAAAGAGAATTGATTTATTAATATGCTTTAGATGTAGCTTAAGGTAGGGATAAGGGAGAGTGATCCTCTCTTTTCTTCTCTTTATAATATTTAGTTGTTAAGAGTAAGTCAAGTGGAACAAAAGAAAACATTAAGTAAAAATTCTTAAACTAACTAAATCATTTAAAGTGAAACCATCCTTTCATACTTAGAAAATTATACAATAAAGCCTAGTTAAGGCATACCACACAAGCCTTAATGCACACACTTTAGAATTAAGTCACTACTTTTAGCTTTATATTATGACAATGCATGGAGTGATGTATGTTTGATTTTATGATATATTATTATAGACTAGATGTTAGGGTGTATGTTTCGTAGACTAGATGTTAGGTCGTGATTAGCTTAAACATATTTTTTATAAGAGATTGTGCTTAAGGGATACTTAAAAATAAATATGAATGCTCTCTTTTGCAGGTTGCTTAACCCCTAAGCATAATCTAAGTTAGGATATATGGACTTGGTTATCCATGTGCAGGGTGCTAAGTCTAAATTATTTATATAACTACTTGAGTTATATGGTGTGTTTAGCTAACATTTATTTTACATGTGTAGTTAGATTTACTTTTCTTACTTTTAATGTAATTTATGAATTAGGATTAAGATGGATTAGGATGAACAGTGGTTAGAAGGCTTGTCCTAGGAGGCCTATGATGTCTTTGAAGTAAGCAAACCAAATGAAGAAATGAAAGACATACAAAGAATGAAGACCCCATAGCATTTATTTATTTGTAATTGTAATTATTCTTTCATATATTGGGTTGTATAAGGGTAGAGCTGGACTACCCATTTCTCTTTTCAAGTTGTACGGCGGTACTCGACTGCATCAGCCTTTTTATTTTTTTACATTAGATTTATAAATTATTTGATATTTTGTTTATAATTACGTAATAGAAATAACATGCCTCTTCTTAGTTTCTTATTTATATGGTGATTTAATGTATGGCCTGGATCTGGTCAGGCTCTTAGGGAAAAATAAATTTTCTACCCAATTACAACTCATAACTAAATTTTCTACATAACTCATAACCTCACATAAAGCCTAGGAATTAAATTAAGATAATTAAAAGATTTAGCAACCCCTTAGCTGAATGTTGTATGCTTAATATCATGCATCCATGTTGCTTCACTCTTACTAAGAGAGGTTTTCTATCTTTGATGATAGGGGAAGACTTGACCTTTGAGGGTCTCTTCTATGGTGAAAAATATCTCTTTCTTTCTGATTTAGTCGATAACCTTATTTCACATGCATTAGACATATAAAAATGTTATGGCCTTTGTCAAAATGAAGAGTCAAAAATCAAATAAAATTTGATAAGATTTACATTAGACTAAGTCATTACTCATACCACTCATGCTCTAGTCTCTTAGGAAATGAGTTTAAGGACTATAGTTTCTTTCTAAATAATAACAACCTAACCATTTTGCAAAATTATATTACTTTTCTATATGGTTTTAAAGCGAAGGAGGAGTTAATTAGCTACCACTCCAGGCAGTTATAAGTCTACCAGTCAGGTGGTTTACTCTCTCTTGTGGAGGTAAACCATATACCCATTTTTGCATAGATTTAGGTCATGCTTTAGCTTATATCAAAGCTCTCTAGATTTAGGGTCTAAGGTGGTTGTTTTCTTCAGGCTACAAGAATAATTTCTTATCTATTAGGCATTTTCACAATATTGTATGAGATTATAACTCTAATAATCTAATAAAATTCAACTCAAATAAATAATCCTCCTCAATTTTATATATATAAATCTCAACCATAAGATAGATTGGAATGCTCACTAGGTTTCCTAGTATCATGAGCATTCCATACTCATCTCCTTTTGGCTTCAATAATAAATATCTCTTTTTTGATCTATCCCATTTGATTTTCTAACATAGCCAATTTACTGATAGTCTTATCGTTGAAATCTTTGGAGGCAATAATTGTCTACTTTAATTGAGAGTATTCTTAAGTAACTCACCTTCCTTATGATGTAATTAACTATGGGGGCTTGCCCCCATAGGGAACTTTAGAACCTGGTTTAAATAAACCCTGCTTTATTCATCCATGTAAAATAGGAAAAACATCTCTCGTATATTTGAAGACCCATCATGCCTTAAGAGTCCTTATTAAGTGATTAGGTCCATTGTAGGGTAGTGATTTATATCTTTTGAGATAGTGCACTATTCCTTAATATCATACCTGATCACTTCAATAGGCACTCCCTCACATCTGCATGGTGTCCCCCATACACATACTGAAAATAAACACCACATGAACCTATATAGGTTTGCATGTGCTTATAACTTAGACATATGAAGTAGAGTTTCCCCCTTTCCTTAATTCATATGTAGTTTTACATATACTTGAATTTTAATAAGTATATAGTCTAGACATCCAAAACATTTTTTAGAGGGAGGTCATTTGATTACCTCACTTCCCTGGTCAATAGCGACACATACTTATTTGATTTTATTTACATGTGTTCTTATATTAGAGTTTGGATAGAACTTTGCTCCATTTGCATAAATGTTTTAATCAAGTAAAAAAATACAAGCTTTGCAAGGTTTTCCTTCCTTTATTTATGTATACACCCATATGTATTTGAGAAAAGTGAGTGTTTAGTCTGGACATCCCGGGAATACGAGGCTTTATGTAGCCCCAAGGAGGTCATTTTATTACCTCACTTTCCTAGTTAACAATGACACGTACTTGCTTATGTTTCTTATACATGTGTGTTTAATTAATTATGGAATTAGAACCCCTTTTCTTTTACCGAAGATACATGCATTCATAATTGACTAAGTGATTAAATTAGTTGGTCATATGATTTGGAGCTTTACTTCTTGTATTCATGTATATAAATTTATATATTTTTGAAATCAAATGGGTATATAGTTTGTACATCCCAGGAATACAAGGCTTTAGTTAGCCCCAAGGAGATCATTTGATTACCTCACTTTCTTGAATAATAATGACATGTACCTATTTAATTTCATCCATATGTATGTTTGTATAAGAATTTAGATAGAGCTTTAAATCAATATGATTAAATAATATAATTACATAAAATAATATAAACTTTAAATACATACATATACATTTATCATTTAAGTATGCTAAAATATGTTGTATGTATATATATGCTAAGTATTAAATCATATACATATTATATGTGATGGAAAGGAATGATTGAACATATGTCATGTAATAGTAACTCAACTAGATTAATCTTAAGAAGCCTTTCATATTGAATGAAGTCATTTAGAGTGAATCTAAATTTAGTATTAATTTAAAAATGTGTATAAGCCATTCACTAAAGAGAACTAAATCAAATTAACATGTGTTAGAAAATGGCTTAAGGTAGAGATGAAAGAGGGCAATCCTCTTCCTTCTCTTTATAACATTTAGTTGATAAGTAGAATCATATGAAATAAAAGAAAATACAAATAAAAAAATCCTCAAATCAACTAAAAAATTTAAAATGAAACCAACCCTTTATGTTAAATTAAAGTCTTCTACACTTAGAAAAATATAACTCAAATGCTTAGTTAGAACATGTCACACAAGCCTTAACATATATATTAGAGCTAAGTCACCACTTCTAGATTTATGTTAGGATAATGCATGGTATGTTGTATGTTTTGTTTTGTGATGTATTATTTTAGACTGAATGTTAGGGTGAATGCCTCGTAGACTAGATGTTAGACTGATTTTAGCCTAATCATATTTTGGAAAGGATTATGCTTAAGGGGTGCTTAAAAATAAATATCAATGCTCTTTATGTTGCTTAAACCCCTAACCATAATCAAGTTAAGACAGGTGGGCTTGGTTACCCATATCAGGGTGCTAAGTCCAAATTATAAATATAACTGCTTGGGAATGTATGTATGTTCAACAAATCTCTATTTTGTAGGTGTAGTTAGATTTACTTTTCCCATTTTCAATATAATTTTTGCATTAGGAATTAGGATTACTATTATGAGGGATAATGATGAGCATTAGCTAGAAGGCTTTGTCTTGGGCGGCCATGTGATGGCCTTTGAAGTGAAGTAAATCAAATAAAATGGAGACATGAAGATGAAGACATGAAGAATGAAGAAAGAAGACACCCCATAGCATTTATAAATTGTAATTATTATTTTATAATTCAGGGTTGTATAAAATAGAGTTCACCTACCTATCTTTTCTTTTTCAGGTTGTACGACATACTTGACCGCATCAGCCTTTTATTCTTTTACTATAGTTATAGAAATTGGTTGATGATTTATTTATAATGTGTACTAGAAATGACATATTTTTCTTAGTTTCTTAAATGACTGATGCTTTAATGTGTGTCCTAGATGCGATTAGGCTTTTAAGATAAAAATAAATTTTCTACCTAAATAATCACTCATAACTAAAAATTTTTATAACTCATAACCTCACCATAAAGCTTAGGTATTAAACAAGATAATTAAAAGATTTAGCAAACCCTTTGCTGAATGGTTGAATGTTTCACAACATGCACATCATATTGTCTCATTCTTAAAAATAAGAGATTTCCATCCTTGCACGATAGGGGAATACTTGACTTGAGGCATCTCTTGTGGTGGAAAACACCCTTCTTACTGATTTAGCCAACAATATATTTTCATCATACATATAAGTATCAAAATCCTAAAGCCTTTGTCAAAATGAAGCGTTAAAATTGAAATAAAATTTGAAAATATTTTACACTAGATTAAGTCATCATTCATACCACTCTTGCTCTAGTTTTAGGAGTGAGTTTAAGAATTTTAGTCTCTTTCTAAATAAATAATAGCCCAACTATCTTATAATTTATAAGACTAAACTACATAGATTTAAAGCGTAGGAGGAGTTTGCTGGCGGCCACTCCAAGCTGTTATAAGTCCATAAGTCGGGTGATTTATCCTCTCTTATGGAGATAAATCTTATACTCATCTTCGCTTAGATTTAGGTCACACTTTGATTCTTACTAAAGATCCCTAGATTTAGATCTGAGGTAGTTATTTTCTTCAGCTATAAGTATAAATTCTCACCTCTTAAGCATTTCCACGACCTTGTGTTGATGGATGATAAGCCCTAACAATCTAATAAAATTTTATCCAAATATATAAATCTCTTCAACTTTCAAACATATAAAGCCCAACTATATGATATATTGGAATGCTCACTATGCTTCTAGTATCATGAGCATTCCATACCTATTTGGCTTCCAAAATAAGTCTTCTCCTTGAACTTTCCCAATTGATTTTTCAAATATAACCAATCCTTTGATAGTCTAGCCTTGAAATCTTTGGAGATGATAATTATCTACTTTAATTGAGAGTATTCTTAAAAAATTTCATTTCCTAAGATGTAATTAACTATGGGGGCTTTCCCCCATAGAGAATTTTAGAACCCAGCTTAATATAAACCTTACTTTATTCATCCATGTAAAGCAAGGGGAAAATCTCTGGTACATTCAAAGACCCGTCATGCTTTAGGAGTCCTTATTAAATAATTAGGTCCATTGAATGGTGATGTATCTATCTTTCGAGATAGTATATCATACCTCAATGTCATACTTAATCATTTCAATAAGTATCCCCTACGATCTACGTGGTGTCTCCACACATCTAAAAATAAACACCATAGCTACCTCCCCTTATCATGTTTATTTGAGATCACCCCATCAATATACTAATTATATTCATTCATAAGTGCTTTCTATTTTTAAGCTCGATCACTAACTTTGGCATTGCTATGCATGAAAGAGTGAGTTGGGATGGTAAGATTGATCTTGATTATTTTTCCTATTTTTAATATCAAATACATAATTAGTTAAATAAAGAATAATACATAAGAATTTTTTACAGAATAAACTCATATTGGTCTTGCCTAATTGCAAAGGCCCAACGCTTAATAGAAAGTTAATACATAGTTAATTAACCTCTGAGTAATAATGAGACTTTGAGAAAATATATATTTTAAATAATCAAAATAGTGATGACAAGGGCACCATCATTGGTCTTCTTTTGTATTCATTTTAAATATTCTTAAGGTACAGAATGATAAGGCTTATTCCATTTTTGGATTTTGCAAAAAATAGCATATTTGGGTAGCATCAACATAAATTATGTGGTATTGCTTATTATGGCCTTGAACACCATTATATTTTAAGACGTTTAACAATAATATAGCACAACCCATCAAATAATGTTTATTTTACACTAATAATATACTAATGGGATGTCTGTAAATCGGACATAATAATTATAGTCTTAGTCATCAACGTAATCGGGCCATGTGACATTATTAATTTTTTGAGGTGTTGATAGCTAATGCGATCACCATCATCAAATGTGGTAGGCTTAATGCTATCACTATAATATGTAGGAAGATTACATATATATAGTGGAAGAACATCATTTAGTTTTTATGTGTTAGCAGGTGTAATGATTTTTATATTAAAAGTGACATATCCAATGCTACTTATATAATTGGTAAAATACTCATAGATGGCAGATTAGCATTGTCCCTTATAGTGAGGCATAGTATACTCTCCACTTTTAATGATGATAATCATTTCATAGGCTAATAGAAATCGGTTGGTGATGTATACCCTGGTGGATATTTACATGCAATAAATAGGGATACATGCAGTGGTAGACATAGATGGCTATAAGGGCAATAGTTGTGGTGGTTATCACCCCATCTTCCTTACATAAATAGGTTGCATCACTGGAAGAAGTGATAGTGCATCATAGCTATGCTTATTTGTTCGAATCTATTCATTTTATTAACTATTTGATTTGAGTGTTTCATATATCATGAACTTGGGATGGCAAGTTTGGTATTGGATCTTGTATATAGGTTGATTTATTATATTTAGGTTATTTGACCTCTAGTTTAGCCTTTAAAAGTAAAATCAATAAGTAGTATAGATTTTCTAAATGGCTCTGTGATACCCATTTCACATGAAATTTTGTGATTGATTTGATGAGAAATTTTAATAATCCTAGCGTGCATCAAAGTCCTCTCATAGAAAATCTTCTTTGAATAGCCTTACTCATTCTCAATGTTGTGAAAATTAGATCGGACATCGAACTAAAAGAAGAGGTTCAAGGTTTAATCATTGAACGAGGGGTTGAGCTAGCTGATATAATAAATATAAAAATATATATATAATTTAAATAATGCAATTAATATAATGATATTTGTATAAATTCAAAATATAATATTCTAATTTAAGACTTAAATATTATGAATATACTTTCAAATTAAAATTTTAGGATATATTATTTTAATTATTTTTAATTAAAACTCCTATTTTTAACCATCAAATTAAAAAATAATTAATTAATTTTAAAATTGATCGATTTTTTTTTTTAAATCGTTCATGTTTACTAGTTTGCTGGTTCAACTAGGGTTCTGATTAGTTTTATGCATAAATGATTTTGAGCTTGAATATAACCAACTAGAGGACACCAATTCATGATTGAACTAGTCAAACCAATAAGTTCAATCCGGTTTTCAAAATCATGTTCTTTCTTCAATTTCGTATGCATGTGCAAAAAAAATGACTAAGAGTTAGAAATGACTTCCTTCAAAGTATTCAAACATATTAGGCTTCCTTTGATAGATATCAATCATAATTTCATTTAAATTTATCACTTTAAAACATATTCTTTTAAATTACATATATAGCCAAATGCACCCTTAAAACTTGTATATTATTAGAAAAAAATTTAATTTTTAATTAATTTATTTATGCTCTAACATTAAATAAACATATCATTTATATTTACTTTCAAAATAAAAAGAATTGAGTAAGAGTTGGACGTGGGGTTCATGAACTTCTAATATGCAAGGCAAAGAACCAAGCATATCAACATGATGGCGTCGAGCCAATACATTTCCAGGCAAAGATGGAGCTCAAAGCTGGCCAGAGAACATTGCCAACGTTAAGATCGAGTGTGGTGATACAAGGAAGACGACTTGGAAGACAGATTCTCAAGCATTACGGAGTCACGATCGATCGAGCAGAAGCAAGTTGTGACAAAAGATCGAGCATTCAAAAATCTTAAAATATTTCTTCTAAAAAATAAAAGCCCAAAAAAAAACCTTATTATTCATATTTTAAAAGCAATTTTATATGTTTAAAAACAATAAAATATATATATATATATATAAACTGTTTAAAAAAATACCCAAACTGTACGTTAATTGATTTGTTCTTCCCCCTAAAATAATATCAACAAGAGATGAAATACCATTTGGAAGATCATTCAAGCAAAATCCAAATCATTAAATTCAGAAATATTATAAAAAAGTTATTCTGTAATATAATCTTGATCTATCAAACCCAACTATACTAACTAAAAATAACTTTATAGTCTTAGTAACGACCATAAAAAAATTAGCTAGTCTCTGTTCCTCCTCCATGTCTTCTTCGAGTCCAAAAGCTCCTTGAAAGCTTCCATGCATGCAAGTTTTTGTCTCTATAGCTGTCTTTATGCTTAGCTCATATCTGTACAAGGAGAACTATCTCATCTGAAGGGATTAAAGCAATAAAGGAAAACTTAAAGAGAGGAAACGTCCAGTTAAAGACTTAACTATATGACTGTTTTATGTAGACGTTACTCTAATGATTGAATAATTACATGGTAGAATATCACTTCTAAGATGTCTAATTTTTGCTTCAAAGTATAAACTTAATGCAATTATAATAGCTATAAGTAAATGCTAAATCTGATTAACAATAATTATAATAGCTAAAAATGTGCCAATGTTTTTAACCACTGTAATTCCATCCACAAATTCAAAGAGTTTATATCTGCAATAGCATTTATTAATAATGTTTATAATCAGCATTACATTAATTAGCATTGATTAAATTACTATAATATTAAAATTATGTTGTGATTTAAAATGTAATATTTATTAACAATGATTAATCAAAACCCCAAATTTATTTAGATTACAACAAGTTTAATAACACAAGGAATTTAATAACACAATATTATTCTTATTTTAATAGTTATAATATTTTAATAGTTCTATCCTAATGATTCAAAACTAGTGCAACCCTTTCTAGTAGAAAGCAGTGTAAGGGGTCATTTAGCAATTATTACATTGCTATAATGCAAATCGTAGCTACTTTGGTCACATTAATATTGATATGGCTCTCAAAATACCACTAGTCAAAGCACAAATCTTGATGTCGAAAGCGATATGATTTTGAGTCAAAACCGATCGAGATCAAGACTTAAAATATCATCTTTGGGACATCAATTAAATCCCAAAACAGCTCTCAAATATAGAGTGTTTATAAATCGAGGCTCGACGAGTGGGATCTAATGAGCCTAAGATCTCATACGACTTCATTTGGGCATCCAAATGCTCAAAATATATCAAATGATCAAGGAATCATCACGAGCCATCCATCGAGGGGGTACGGAGCTTTACATGAATTTACAAGAATGCCCCTCCTCCCATCTATAAATAGGCCTTCATTCCTCACTGGGGGGGCCAGTGAAGAAGAGGAGTCAAACAAGTGAAGTAAAGAAGAGGAGTCAAACAAGTAAAGAGGAGGTGCCCGAGGAAGAGAAGAGGAAGAGTCAGCAAGGAATAAGAGGAAGAGTCCGAAAGGAAGAAGAAAAGCCCAAGTGAGGAGGAAGAGAGAGCTCAAGCTTGAAGATCCTCCAAGCAAGATCGCACCCCATGCAAGATCACACTCCCGCTCGGCGGCCATCAACCACCGCCACTGGCCACCGTCGTCACTAATTGTACCCTGCATTCCCACCAGAAGTTACCCCGCATCTCCACCATCAGTAACAATTACAACATGATCATTGTTACGCAATTGTTATTCCTCTCTCATATGTAATTCTGTAATCCCGTTATCAGGAAGACTTTGTACTCTGAAACAGATACATAGTGGAAGCTTTTAGGCTAGCCGGTGATTTTCCCCTCTTCAGGTTTTCCACGTTAAAATGAGTGTCTCTTGTTCGCTTTTAACTGTTTGGACTTCACAACAAGGCGTAAACTTTCACTCTACCGCTGAGGTTTTCAAGACGCATTGGGCCTCTGGGAAATCGATTCATTATTTCATCTTGTATGGCGACCAAGTTTCCAACAAGATCAAAACCACCATCGAGGTGGAGCATTTCAAGCTTTTAAAGAAGCGCGAAGAATGAAGATTCATCAAACTTTGTTCCTTGATTCTGGGAGGCAACTCTTAATCTAAGATCGCCCATGTTAATCTAATTGATTATCATCCAGGAAACAAGTTAAAGTTGGAGGATATTTCAACATTGAGAAGAGATATAGCTTTGCAAACTATGATTTCCCAATCATACTCATGGAAAAACAAGGTCAAGGTTAAGGAGCAACTTTGGCTACAACCACAAATGGATGTTTTAATCGACCTCTTCCATACAGGTTAACGTCATCGAGCAAAGACTCCGACAAACAACCTAGGATGGGTCGTCCTTGGTGGACTTCCTACGACCTCTCTTCCAGGTTAACGCCATCGTAACACCGACAAACAACCTCGGATAGGTCAAAAATCCTCAGCGGATTCAATTCGACATCTTTCATACAGGTTAACGTCATCGAGCAAAGACTCTGACAAACAACCTAGGATGGGTCAAAAGGTCCTTGGTGGACTTCCCATGACCTCTTCCATACAGGTTAACATCATCGGGTAACACTGTGACAAACAACCTCGGATGGGTCAAAATTCTCAGCAGATTGAATTCAACCTCATCCATACAGGTTAATATCATCAGGTAACACCCTGACAAACAATCTCGGATAGGTCAAATATTCTCAGCGGATTCAATTCGACTTCTTCCATACGGTTAAATCCCAGAACACTCGACAAACAACCTGGTCAAAATCCTCGAGGATTCAATTCAACCTCTTCCATAGGGTTAACGCCATCGGTACAATAACAACCTCGGATGGGCCAAAATTCTCGCCAGATTCAATTGACCTCATCCGGTTAATGTCATCGTAACACTCGACAACCTGGATAGGTCAAATATCCTCGGATCTAATTCGACCTCTTCCATACAGGTTAACGCCATTCTAACAAACATCCTCGGATGGTAAAATCCTCATCGTCCGCCGCAACCAGAAGCCACACTGCGCCTACTGCCGGGTCACTACCGCCACCATCATTGGCACTCACTATTATCACCATTGCGGCATCTCCGTTGACTGACGCTGCCATGATTACTGCTGCCGCTCGCCGCTGACCATTCTTCGACCGCCAACCATGAAGGTATTATCGCTGCCACTACATCGCCACTACCGGAAATCGCATCTTTGAGCCAATACCATCGTCTGGTCATCGCCGACTTAACGTTGGCCGCTATGCCGATTACTGACGCGGCCGAATTGCCGGATTTGCCGCGGTTGTTGCGACCACACGTGGCCACCAACCATCAGAGTATTACCGCTATTACTGCTGTGCCATTACCGCTGACCATGGTGGTAATTGTTGCCGCTACCCGCTGGCCGCTAACTTACCGGCCATGCCGCCACATCGCGCTGATAATCTTTGCGGTCTACCACTATAGCTGATTATCCGCTGACTACTAAGCATTACTGCCACAGTTACCGTCAATTAATGGCCGAACCATCGCGACATCTTCGCCACCACCATATCGTCCGGTCTCCCGGCTGACTACCGATCTTGCGTTGATTATCGCTGCCGTTGTCGACCACGTGGCCAACCAATCGCTATCGGTCACCGCCACCGACTATCATCGCTGGTTATCCTCGCCGACCACCCTCGCAGGTCACCATCACTGACCAATGTCGTCAGCCCCCATCGTCGAGCATCTTCGTCAACCCCCGTCTCCGGTGATCGCCTCCAACCTGACGGTCGACGAGGCCGAATCGGACGAGCGGTAACCGGAACACGACGATGTACTGCGGGCCTTGATCGCCAAACCAAACGGTCCGACGAGGCCGAAAACCGGAACCACGACGATGTACCATGGGCTTGATCGCCTAACCGGACGGTCCGACGAGGCCGCGAAAACGACGAGGTCGGCAGAACCGATGTAATGAACGTACTGGCCTTGATCGCCCCAACCCGACGGTCCGATGAGGCCGATGGACGAGGCCGAACCGGAACCGACGATGTATGGGCGCGATCGCCCTAACCCGTGACGGTCCGACGATGCCGGATGAGGTAAATCGGAACCACGACGATGTACGGCCTTGATCGCCCTAACCCAGACGGGATGACGAACCGACGAGTAAAACTAGAACCACGACGATGTACCGGGCCTTGATCGCTTCCTAACCCGGACGGCCAACGAGCAGAATCGACGAGGTCGAACCGGAACCACGATCTATGTACCGTGGCCTTGACGCCTCTGACGGTCCGACGAGCAAACCGGAAGGTAAAAAGCTGGAACCACGACGTATGTACCGTGGGCCTTGATCGCCTCCTAACCCGGACGGTCCGACGAGCCGAAAACCGACGAAGCCCAGAACCTGGAACCACGAATGATGTACCGTATTGATCGCCTAACCTGTGACGGTCCGACGAGGAAACCGACGAGGCCGGAAACCAAACCATGACATATATGTGGCCTTGATCTCCTCCTGACGCCTCCTTGATCGCCTCCAACGCCTCTTGATCGCTTCTCTTGATCGCCTTCCAAAGGACCCTCACTCGAAGAAAGGGAGAGGGAAATGTGTGTCTCTCCTTCACCCTGGGGTATTTATAGCCAGTGGCAAAAGGATAAAACCCTCAAAACGCTTCAAACCCTTCAAATTCGGTTGGGCCAAGGCTACACAACTCATGAAGGCAGACGCCAAGACAGCGCCACGCTGAGCCTCCTACCGGCCACCAGGGTCACTCGAACGCCGCTGACCGAACTGGCACGGACGGCTCATGACTAACCAAATCGCGACGGCTGCGACGCTCAGCCCCGGGGCGCACCCTTGACATATAGCTGCACGAAGCGTAACCACTAGCCGCATTCGCGAATTCGACGGCTCACACGCGGCGATCCATCGGCCCGCGACGACCGCACGCCGCTCGCCCGCTTCCCGCCTATCGCGTCACGGCTGAGACTTGATTGATGGCTCGACCATCGCCGGTGTAAGACCATCGCTGCTGGTATGCCTGCAAGGCCAGACTCCAATGGGCGCTGACGGCATGAGTCCTAAACGCTTAAAACTTCCGAGTATCCAAATAGATCCGTAACCTCAATATCTCATGCCTACGGCTACACATCTACTTCTATAATCATTGATATGGCTCTCAAAATACCACTAGTCAAAGCACAAATCTTGATGTCGAAAGCGATATGATTTTGAGTCAAAACCGATCGAGATCAAGACTTAAAATATCATTGGAATCTTTGGGACATCAATTAAATCCCAAACAGCCTCTCAAATATGGAGTGTTTATAGTCAAATCGAGCATCTCGAGGATCTAACGAGCCTAAGATCTCATAATTCCAACTTCATTTGGGCATCCAAATGCTCAAAATACATCAAATGATCAAGGAATCATCCGACCGTCCGAGGGGAGAGGCTGGCTTTACATGAAGTTACAAGACGCCCTCCTCCCATCTATAAGCTCAATCCTCACAAGAAGGGGAGCCAGAAGAAGAAGAGAGTCAAAACAAGTGAAGTAAAGAGGAGAAAACAAGTAAAGAAGGGGAGGAACCCAGGAAGAAAAGGAAGAGTCAGGAGGAAGAAGAAAAGCCAGTGAGGGAGGAAGAGAGCTCTGCTTGAAGATCCTCCAAGCAAGATCGCACCAAGCAAGATCGACTCATACCAACAACCACCGTCACTAATTGTACCATGATTCCCACCGTAAGTTACCGATCTCCACCATCGAATAATTACCTGATCATTACACTTATTCCTCTCATATGCACTCAGAATCGTTATTAGAAGACTTTGTACTCAAACAGACATAGTGGAAGCTTTTATCAGCCTTTTTTCCCCTCTTCGAGGTTTTCCACGTTAAAAATTGGTGTCTCTTTCGCTCTTTAATTACTTGTGTGTGACTTCACAACAAGGCTAAGGCGTAAACTTTCACTCTATCGCAACTGGTTTTCTAGCAAGCAACAAATATAATGCCAAAAGCTAACACAAAAATTATTTTGGTACTGAGTATTTTATATTTATAGATATATTGAGTCAATCTGAGTTAAAATAAGTTAATTTTGAGTGAGCTACATTTGAGCCAAATTAAATCAATTTTGATTTCGAGTAAGCTAAAATTTTATGTCATTTAGGATCATTTTTATTTATTTTTTCCTATTTCTTATTTTAATTTAATTTTATTTATATTTTAATTTATAATAAAATATATTTGATAGTGATAGTTTTAAAAACACATAAAAGTTATTTGAAATATTAAATATATATATATATATATATATATATATATATATATATATATATATATATATATATATATATATATATGATTTATTTTAAAATAAACAAATAAAAAAACTTAAAATACACTAAATAATTTTTTTTTTAAATAACATAAAATAGATCTCAAGCTAGAGAAAAATATACAAGTCAAGATATTCTTGGGGACATCTTGTTCAAAAATATAACTAATAATCAACATCATTATACCTGGAAAATAAATATTATTATAATATTGATATGGCTCTCAAAATACCACCAAAAAGCATCTTGAAAGCGATGATTTTGAGTCAAAACCGATCGAGATCAAGACTTAAAATATCATTGGAATCTTTGGGACATCAATTAAATCCCAAAACAGCTCTCAAATGTGTTTATATAAATCGAAGCGTCTCGAATGATGGATCTAATGAGCCTAAGATCTCATAATTCCGACTTCATTTGGGCATCCACATGCTCAAAATACATCAAATGATCAAAGGAATCATCCTCAGCCGTCCGATCGAGGGAGTGGTATGGCCTACATGAATTTCGAACGCCTCCTCCCACCTATAGCCTTCATTCCTCACACAAGGAGGCCAGTGAAGAACAAATGAAGAGGAGTCAAGGAAGAAGAGGAGAGCCACCGCCGACGATCGCCACCACCAGCCAAGCCGGGCCGATGAATCCGCCAAGCAAGGAAGAAAAGGAAGAGTCCGAGGAGGAAGAAGAGGAAAAGCCTGGGAGGAAGAGAGAGCTCAAGCTTGAAGATCCCCAAGATCGCACCCCAAGCAAGATTGCACTCTGCAGTATCAACCATCACCGCCAATGTCATCACTAATTGTATGTATTCTAAGTTACGATCTCCACCATCAATAATTACAACCCGATCATTGTTACAGCTTGTTATTCCTCTCATATGCATGTAATCCCGTTATCGGAAGATTTTGTACTCAAAACGATACATAGTGGAAGCTTTTATCGCAGTGGTTTTTTCCCTCTTTTCGAGGTTTTCCACGTTAAAATTCCTGAGTGTCTTGTCGCTTCTTTAATTACTGTGTGTGCTTTGACTTCACAACAAGGCTAAGGCGTAAACTTTCACTCTACCGCGACTGGTTTTCTAGCACGCAACAAATATAAAGTTTTAATTGTGACCTTTGCCCATTAATTGCATAATATCCATTTTGTTTTATATTTGTTTAAATAAATGTTGACTTTGATCATTAAAATTAATTTTTATATGAAATAATAAAATCAAGCCTTAGATGCAAAGAAACCATCATATTTTTTTTTATATTTTATTATCTTTCTTATCACATTATAATAAATATATTATTCTGACTTAAAGATTTAATAGTAACTCAAGCTAATTAATTGAAAGGTCTCTTTGCCAGTGGATTAATGGCTGTGAATAATTTAATAATTATAGTTTTTTTCACATAATATTTCATGGCAGGTCAGAATATTTTAGTTTTTTTGTCTTAAATTGATTTAAATTAATACTGACTAAAAAAAAAATGAAGGAATTTCTTGGTAGGCTAACGTTCTGAAGACAAATACTACACAAAGAATAATATATAATAACGATTCAACAGCATGAGAAAATATCATCAATTCAATTCAAAGACCAAGAGAACCGTCCAAACAATTATCCTTATTTAAAATGATCCTCAACAATTATTTAAAAATCTCCAAGAAAATTCAGATTTAACAAATCTTTAACAAGGAATATGCGAATATCAAATTATCAAATACCCACACTATTCCTAAGCTCAAAGTCACTGGAAATTATTACGTGCGGAGTTGACACGTAGAACTAAATCTGAATTTTCACTGTGTATTAATATATACAGTGTATATACTAATTTTTCTTTTTTCTTAAAGTCTATGAGATATTTTAAACACTTTTAATATCGGTACATAATATGTGTATAATGATATTTTGAGCGCAATTTAAAAAATTGAAAAAAAATGACTAAAAGTTAATTATTTTAGTTATTTTTTTCATTTTTTTTAATTATGCTCAAAATATTTATATACATACACTATGTACTAATATTAAAAATATTTAAAATTGATGTATATATATAATATATATTAATACATAATATAAAAATTTGAATATAATTCTAGATCTAGACTCGGCATATAATAATTTCACCAAAATCTCACCCAAATCTCTCCGTCAATAATTAAAAACATTCCTTGAGAAAGATGATACACATGGAAGCAATGACGTCACACAAATTCAAACCCTTATATAGCCGGCCATAACCACCACAATCTTAACAACAAGCAGTCAAAACCGTGTCTCTCTCACTCCCAGGCCTCTCTTCCTCCCCTCACGTTCTCTCTTAAGCTTCTTAACGAGCTCCATGGAAGTGCAACAACCCACCTCGCCGGAGCAAATCTCAGACGACGACACCGGCATCCACCGTTCATATCTATGCATCTTCTGCAAGCGAGGCTTCTGCACTGCACAGGCTTTAGGAGGTCACATGAACATCCATCGCAAGGATAGAGCTAAGATCTCGAGACAGACTAAGTTAAAAGAAGAGAATAGTTCGAGCAACCATAGCTTATTTTATCAGCACGGCCCTTACCACTCCAATCTTTCTCGACTCTCTTCTTCCTCCCTGAGGTCTTGATGAGGAGTTATAATATGAGCTCGAAAAGAAAGCCTAATGAGCTTATGCTTTTTGGAGATGATCATGGAAGAATAGGTGGCATCGGTGGAGAGGAGATGAGGAACATGAGAGATGAGAAGGAAGGAGGAATGGATTTGGAACTTCGACTTGGTCTTCGGCCTTCGATCTAAATTATATATATATATATATATATATATATATATATATATATATATATATAAAAGAAATTTTAAAATAAGCATAATTTAAAATATAATTAGTAATTTAAGTATCTTAAAAATAAAATTTAAATATATAGCCTCGCTTATCTTTATATTTGAAAGTCACTACCAAACTAATTTAATTTATATGTAATATAAATTATTTTGTGTATCTAAGTCACATTATGTGATATAAGTTGTTATTTAACTAATTTTAATTTTTCATGAAAATGCAATAGATAACGCCTTAAACGGACTATACATATATTTAAATTTTATTTTAAGATATTTAAATTACTAATTATATTTTAAATCATACTTATTATTTTAAAAAAAATTTTATATATATATATATATATATATATATATATATATATATATATATATATATATATGCGGTTTGTTTGCACGCATGAACAGATTTATATATCTGTACATGTTAATCTACTCTTATTAATTCACAGTTTTATATATAATATACAACAGTGATATGAATATTATATATATATTGTTCGTGTTTTTGATTTTTGGTTTAGTTTCTCCTTTTTATGCTTGCTAAACAGCCGGGTTATTGATAGAAGAAATGATAAGCGTTTTGTTGTTTTGGCTTCCAACACATCCACGGTTAGCAAATAGCTGGTTTATGGTGGAAAGATTCCGAGATGTAGCGTAAGTAAATTGAGATAACGCCCACTGCTACTGCTTCAGACCATCTTCCGTCCACTCCATTCCCACGAGCAGGAGTAGAGTATAGTCTACAGTGTCTGCACGCTTTATTTTTATCTATTTCATTCATTGATCATTTATGCTTAATGATCATTTATACGTCTGTACTACGTGTGTACTACATCTGTACTACATTTGTTATATTTCATGTGCACTTTTTTTGAACTACGTGAATCCCAATTTTGGGAGGATATGAATTCTAACATAAGTTGTGAGCTAATGTACTGCAATTTGGTTCATTTTTTATTAAGAATATATGAGGAAAATGATGATGATTTGAGAAGACAACCATTATGTGCACTTCACAACGGGTTTAAACTAGCAAATCAAAAGAATCCTTTATATGTTGGGGTGTGCATTTGGTCGATTTGGATAATTTTTTTTTGTTAAATCGATTAGACCGAATCAAATAACATAACTATTTTGATTTATTCAGTTAAATCTGTTCTTTTTTCTTTTTGATGTACTGCAATTAGTTAGGTTTGATATCTATGATCATTTGTCAATTAATTGTTGTAGGATGCTACTTGGTTGATAATTATATATCATGATTGAGGGCAAGTCGCCCACTTAGCTTTCAGAGTCAGTAATTAGTGGACGATCACTCATTACGCGCAACAATCGAATCGATGACGATTCGCCTAGTGAGTGACTATACTTATTCTTAAATTTATTTTATTAATATTTACTTATCTAATTAATATTCTAATGATACTTAGTTTAAAAAAATTGTCATGATGGAAATGAGGCATGATCTTTAAAGTCAAATTTGGAAGGAAGATGGTAAATCACACACATAGGGACAACGACATGATCTTGACTCATGAGACTTTTATATTTTTTTAATTTGTTTCATTTTATCTATGTTTTGTACGTTGTTTAGCGTCAACACATCCACACTTAGCAAATAGCTGGTTTTTCTCTCTTTGATATTTTTAGACAATTTTTTTAAACTAAGTATCATTAGAATATTAATTAGGTAATAAAGAATTAATAAAAAAATTTAAGAATGTATAGTCAACTAGGGGGACCGCTATTGAGGAATTGAGTAATCGTCAAATGTGAATGCTGTTATTTTAGTCCCACCAAGGCAAGCCCAAACATTATTAGCCGATGACGCCCTATCTCATCTCTTCTCTTCTCTGCTTCGCTCGATTCTCCCTACTGTGGATTCCGCTAGAGCTCCAACCGACCGTTTCCACCCTCCGAGGATGCTCCTCTCCATTGAAGCTTCCCAGTCATGTAGCTCCAACCGTATACATCGTCTTCTCCGTATTTGAAAGAAACTTCCTTTCTTCCGAGCTGATTCATGCCATTTGACTTTCCTCTCCCATCTAGAGTTGAAGCCAACATTAGCTTCGACGATGATTCCCAGCTATTTTGTTCAAGGAAATTTCTGATTCTACCTTTTTTGTGCACTTCCCTGCCGTTCTTCATAAACACACAGAATCCCTATTTTATCAATTTATAAATTAATAGAGCATGTGCTAGGAATTAGAGTGTAGGATTAGAGTTGTATGGTTAGACTTTTGTTTGGGATTTGATTTGTAGGTTTTTTGTGTTAAGTAATCAATGATAGTATTATTTAAGGTATCGATTAATATAAATTTATGATTATTCATATAGTTTGTTTTGTAAGAATGAATAGAGAATTTGTTTCGCTAATCCTTTTCTATGGAGGCGAACTAAGTATCGATGAGCAATTCAGTCCAAGTTATGTGGGAGGTCGAAATCGTTTGATTAAGGTTCTGCGCCAGAGCACCTTACTGGAATTGAAGCAACAGATTATGAAAATCTTGCACATTGATCCAGAGCGTCACACAATCACTTTTACAGGTTGTTATCCGGGGTGGATTTATAGCATCTGTATGATGACGTTTATGGGTTAAGAATGAAGCTTCGCCGATGTTGGTGTTGTATGTCAAAATGGATGATGTTAATGTTGCATCCACATCACCGACCTAATAAGGTCGTAGATATACCGATGCATACGTGATTTCATCGCACATGCGTATGGGGACTCAAATACATGATGAGTTAATTCTCAGATAATATATGATCAACATTTCTCTGTTTGCTCTTGTAATAATTAATATGATAGGCTATCATCCAACTTATGAGTTTTGTGACAGTGATGATGTTGTCTATCGTTCAGAAGAATCGTATATGCCTCAAAGTGCTGTAGACGAAGATGAGTATTAGACTATGAGCAATGGTTCAAGTAGTGAGTCTGAGCAAGATATTAGTGATGATGACTGCTCACATTAATTTTGGGAATCTAGATAGTCATAATCTTCTAAAAAATCACTCACTCAAATATTGATATGAGAGTCATTTGTTGTCCACAACCAGTATGTCCGGATGTGTCAAACTACGAGAGTGGACAACGATGTTTATTTTGACATTCCATCTAACGAAATTGTAAGATGATATTGAAATCCGATGACCTAGAAGGTATGTGTTTTGCAAGTAAACGGAGTCTGCAATTTGCTATTGTTGGTACATAAATAATGTTTAATTCCAAACAGCTACCTCTAACCAAAAGAACTACACGGTTGTTTGTGTACAGCATGATAGTCCTACAAGATCATGTAAGTGGCATTTCAGATTGTAAGAAGAAGCAGACGTAGGGTGCTTTGGAGAATATCAAGTTTGTGAAAACCACGATGTATCAATGCAAGAATGCAGTCATCTAGTAGTTCAAAATTAATAAATTTCAGCTTTCCATTATACTTGTGATCACGCACCAAATAGATTTGAAACGTAATGAGATTATAGGTAGAATGGAGTCGAAATTCAATGTTAAAGTTTCGTACATGAAGGCTTGGGATGCAAGGCGTAAGGCAATAAAAGCTATATTTATACCGGGAAGAGTCTTATAGACTCTAAGTCTTTATATGGAATTAATTTGCGCATTTACCCAGATAAAGGTAATCCCTAGCAAGACATAGTGCTTCTAGAGACTTTTGGGCATTTGTCCTTCAATCATGGATGGAGTAAGTCACGCGCCGAAGCTTAGACGGTACTTTTTTGTTAGGCAAATATCGTGGTACATTATTAACTGTTGTTGGAATCGATGGAAATAATGAGTTGTTTCCACTAGCCTTTGCTGTTGTGGAGTCTGAGTCGATTGATGCCTGGTTGTAGTTCTTGATATGCTTGCATGATATGTTGCCTGTTGTGTCTGCTAGACGTGATCTGTGCATAATATCTGATAAACATGTTGGTTTATTACATGGATGTAAAGAAGTATTTCCATGGGAAGCTCACAGGCACTGTTTGCGTCATCTGCGTGAAAATTTTAAAAAGGTAATATGTAGATTGGGTATTAGTGATGTTTAATTTCTATGTCATGCTAAGGAGGCCACCCCACCATTGGAGCAAGCACCTGCTGAGGTTCATCCTATCATTGTTCTCGTGGGTGGCCGCTTCACCTCAATATCGTAATATTTAATTTATGTTTTTACGTTATGTCTGCTTACCTTTTATTTTGGTTAATGATAATTTTTTTTTGGTAGAGCATTGTACTTGAGGCCGCTCACACTTGCTTATGCTGAAGGAGTGGCCCATCACCTGTTGATGATTCATCCGCGGGGCTAGATCGCGTGAGCTCTGTGTTAGCTGCCTGTTTCATCAGATCATCATTTGCTAATCGCCTTGGTTGAGAGATGGTCTCCACCTTCCATCGCCGGGTGAGATGATTGTGACGCTCCAGGACGTGGCGATGATCCTGGGACTACGGGTTGATGGGCCACCTATCATAGGCCCAATTTTGATTGGCGAAGGGAAGATATAGGACACTTGGCCTGATTGCTGCGATGATTTGTTGGGATGACACCCCATACCAGACGTGATGTATCATGACCCGATCAGTCCACACATCAGGTCGACATTCAGGATGGGACAAGCACACGTGCAGACATGCATGCCGCTGAGGTGGACTTTTGCTGTGGAGTTATACACTAGTCCGAGCACCGAGGAGTTTTTCGACACCGCGTTTTACATTCTATTTCTTATTGGTCGCTTTCTTACCAATACATTAGGTTCGAGATCCACCTACAATATCTACCACTACTAGAGGACCTGGATACATTCAGTACGATGGCTATGGGTGCAGCTTTTTTCCCACCTATATAGGGAGTCAGAAGTCGACCAGCTAGGCCAACACACGCTTCACACCTCCTGATATGGTCTTGGGAGCATATTCATGTGGGGAAACACATGTGTCATATCCCACGAGCTTGATCTCTCGCCAAGGGTTGAGGTATATTTTGTTAATTGTACTTTCAAATTTTAGCTTATATATGTGTTTAAACTGCGGTTGTGTGTATAGATGGAATAAGAAGTATGTTTCCAACAATGTCGAATGTTGCAAGATACAAAATGAGTCGGATGGTTTATTTACTCAGTTGGACTTTGATAACACTTCCAAATATCTATAATGCATATTCTAATTTAACATATTTTAATATGTGCGGCATTGGAGTCATAATGAGCGTGATCACACACGCCTATCGATACATGCTCGAGCTCGAGATATGGTTATCACGAGTCCCTCTGATCAGTTGGAAGAGGTTTGAGTGGCATTTACCAGATAGAGTTGTGCGCCCGCCTCATTCCCGTGAGTAGATGTAGCCTGTTGATCCTAGTTTCAAAAGGGTCGATGGTCGGTAAAGCGGATGTCGACCGGGTTGATACCACATTGCCATTTGGGAGAGGCGAGGGATTGCCTCATCGAGGGCTTAGATGAGGATGTGGACGGATGATGTATCGCCACATGTGTTGGTTTAGATCGTATTTCTCAGATTTAGCCGCCTGACAGATCCTCCAACCACTTACTATGTCATAGCACCAGCGGAGCGTATTTATGTAAGTGATAATATAAGTATTCATTTGAATTCAATATTTATGTAAGTGCTAATTTTTCATTCTATTTTTCATGTAGGCGGAGCACATCTCGGTGACTCAAGACATCTTTCAGTCATACTTCGGCCATATGGATGAGCACGAGCTACGAATGCTGATAGAATGAAGTCGTTATGTAGAGACCGGATCCGTACATATCTGGACACATATTATGGATCGGTGCTACAAGGTGCCACACATCATGACCGGAGGCCGTAATCTACTTATACGGATCAGTCCATCTATGTATGCGATTCAGTCCTTCTATATATCGCCTACATATGAGTCACAACCACCTATCTTCCCCACAGATCCATCCGACGAGATCGCAAGATCTTACATGGAGGGTCACCATCTACGCGGACGTCCATCCCGCACTGACCAAGTACACACGGGAGTAGTGCGATTCCCACGACGCTGAGGCGCTTAGATGTTTAGGGTAGTCTACTTGTGCGTCTGTATTATATTTGTTTTTATCTATTTCATTTATTGATCATTTATGCTTAATGATCATTTATGCATCTGTACTACGTCTGTACATATGTACTACCTTTGTTATATTTCATGTGCACTTTCTTTGAACTGCTTGAATCCTAATTTTGGGAGGATCTGAATTCTAACATAAGTTGTGAGCTAATGTATTGCAATTTGGTTCATTTTTTATTAAGAATATATGAGAGAAATGATGATGATTTGAGAAGACAACCATTATGTGCACTTGATAACGGGTTTAAACTAGCAAATCAAAAGAATCCTTTATATGTTGGGGTGTGCATTTGGTCGATTTGGATAATTTTTTTTGTTAAATCGATTAGACCGAATCAAATAACATAACTATTTTGATTTATTCAGTTAAATATATTCTTTTTTTTTTTGATGTACTGCAATTAGTTAGGGATTGATGTACTGCAATTAGTTAGGTTTGATATCCACGATCATTTGTCAATTAATTGTTGTAGAATGCTACTTGGCTGATAATTATATATCCTGGTGTTCGGGGCCAGTCGCCACTTAGTGGGAGACTGGCTTCCGTAGTCTGAAAGTGGGCGAGTAACCTCAATTTCGTGACACGCCACCAAAATCGACGCATGCCTACTAGTTAGGCGACTATACATATTCTTAATTTTTTTATTAATACTTAATTACCTAATTAATATTCTAATGATACTTAGTTTAAAAAAATTTCCATATTTTTATCATTGGAGTTTTTGGGTTCAGCGAGAATATGACTTAATTTACACAAACTGCTATATGGTTTTGGTGAAAATGAGGATTAGGCTTTGAAAGCAAAATTGCTCACATGCGTAGGGACAATGATATGATCTTGATTTATGAAACATATATTTCTTAACTTGCCTAACCAAAATACTTTTATTCTATAACTATTTTATGCCCAGGCAATGCAATGTGTTTTTGTCGTGATCATTATTTTGTCAAGAACCGTCCAACATTATGCTAGAATTGTTCTGGTTAGAGATGGAAGTGGCTTAATTTTGCTGTTGTTCTTACTTCAGGAAAGCTCCTTGTTCTCATGGGAAGAGTTTGTTTTGGATATTTTCCTCATAATTTAGTTAACGATACAACATATATCTTCTCAAATCATTAACAAAATTATAACCATATTGCAAGAAAAAAGTATCCGAACCTAAAAAAATAACTCATATTATAAGAATGTAAGCTTTACATCGTAGTCCATTAATACTCAAAGGCCTCAATCTATCTCTACCCTAGTCACCTTGTTAATTCTTTGGGAATTGACACCGCTTAGTGCCAACATTTTTCTCATCACTAGAATGTGAGATGTCTGTTTTGATGGTTCTTGCCTTGATGCCCCTTCCATCGAACATTCATGATATTCATCATATTGTGGCACTGCCTCTTTCAGCCTTTGTATTTAATTCTTATTATTTCGGTTTTGCCGCCAAAAGCTTTGTTTTGGAACTCCACTTGGAAGCCAATTTTAAGGTTCCCCCTATTTTGCCTTCGATCTCTCTCGACATCCACCCCTACATGTGTCAGGATTGATAGTTGATTGACTTCAACTAGGTTAGCTCCATCATCTGTAAACTTGGATTTTTTTTATTTTTTTTTTTTTTTTTTTGGGACGGGTATCCACCCAACACCCCACCCATCTTTATCATACTACCTCATGCCATGTTTACACATTCATCACCTACTCATATCGAGTTCCCACTTGATGTTCCATGGCAGCGCCCGCTAGGAGGAATCAACCCCGGGATTCCCAAATACGCCCACCAACCGAGCTAAGAGACGGTGGGTGTAAACTTGGATTCACTTTCTTTGCTAAAATCATATGCTTCTGATGAGGCCACTATGTTATGGTCAATCTCTGCCAATTTAATCTTTTGATGCACGCTAGTTGATAATGTGATGAAGAAATTGGTAGATCTTTTTCATTTTTTACTTATTGAATAATTTTGTAGTGAAAGATTTTTCATGCTATTAATCTAGAATTATTTGAAGGTCCATTGCTTTTATGTTTGAATCTCAATTCCTGAATTAAACCACTAGATTCTCTCATAGAGATCTATCATATTTATAAATAAGGTCTTGAATATAAATGATTTTTCATGCGAATAAGCAAAGTCTCAAGATTTTTACTTACTAATAAATTTCGAGCTAGTTACTTTGTTTTGAGTTTAATTTTTAAATCTTTGAATCCATTTGTTTAACCAAAAATTTTATTTTTATATTGGCTTCTTTATTTGAAAAACCTTTATGCACTGATGTTTCTACTATTTCTCTACCCAAATCATATACTGTTGTAGTATCTATTAAAATAGAAGTTATACAATAATTCAAAATAGGCAAGTGGTCAACTCGATTAGATCGTCCCTGATACAACTCCAAGTTGGGCACATTGAATTTTAACGATAGTCTAGCTTCAACAATCTCCCTAAAGAAATTATTGATTAGACCACTTCTCACTTACTTAGGCAACACAGTCTCCCCAACATTTATATGTGTTGTAGAAAATCATTAGAGTAAAAGTATTGCCTTTAGATGAAATCCAAAGACACACACAAGCAATTTAAAGATGAACAATAAAACCTGCAATTTTACGTAAAACCTAAAAGAGAGAAAACCACTGGCCCAGTAAAAAGCTTCCACTATGTATCTATTTCGGAGTACAAGATCTTCCATACCGGATTACGAATTGTATATGAGAAAGGAACAAATGTGACAACCATCGTTGTATCAGAAGAAGAAGCAGATAATGTGAACGCGAGCAATCACCTTAAAATGCGAAACAATTACCGCAGAAATGGAACAATCAATCCGTAAACGCAGGAACAATCACCTAAGTCTCATGATGGAGACCAGAGATTGTCGCAGGATCAACGGCGACTGATGGCAATTGACACGCCGAAAGTGGCGACGATTGTGCTTGGAGGATCTTTAGCTCTCCCTCTCTTGCTTCTCTTCATACGAGGAATGGGTTATTTATGATCGACATCTCTCAGAATACGCAACCAACCACTCCTCTCCATCGGACACTCATGATGATTCCCTTGATCATATGATGTATTTTGTGTATTTGAATGCTCAAATGAAGTCGAATTTTAAAATCTTGTTGAACCGCCGTCGAGACGCCGATTTGACTATAAACACTTCATATTTGAGAGCTTTTCGAATTTAACGATGTCTCAAAATTTCTAACGATATTTTTTGTTTGATCTCGACTCTTCACTGATCAGCTCGATCGATTCGCGGTTTCGTAGAGGAATTTTCAGGGTTATATCAATATGAAAAAGAGAGTCATCAAGGGCGGGTTTCAAAATCAGTACCTGATGGTTGCGTCATGCTCCATGGGTAGTCAAGTCAAAGGATCACTATGGCTTGCTCATTCTTGAGTTCTCCCTTAGAGCTCGTCTAGTGCTCTTTATCTTAACTTTGTTAGCCACTTCTTTATCTCCTTTAAATCATGGCGAGTAGCAAAATTTGGTTTTTCATGTTATCATAGTTTTCTTGAGTTTGTTGTTTTGCTTCGCATTATGCTCAGCTTCTTGTCAAGGGCATTAATCCATGCTCACTACACCTTTTAGAGTGTTGATTTTTATTCACAAGTTTAGCTTGGTAAGAAAAAATAGAAGATGGATAAAAGAGAGCAAGAAAATAAGAGTTGAGAGAGAAATAAAGGGCACATAAATAAACTATCTAATGAATAGTACAAAATGTCATCCACTAAAAAGGTCTTTCATAAAGTGTAAAGGCTATAAGGAAGGCTACAAGAAAGATTATATTATAAAATAATATAATATTTATAGATATATTATAAAATAATATAATATTTATAGGATAACTCTAACATAAACAAACACTTGGATTTCCCACTATACAAACATGTTAACACATCAAGATAGTTAGAGTGATGATGATCATAGTTGACATTAGGAGTGTGTATTCAGTCGAATTGGATATATCGGTTCTCTAATTTGCTAATCCAATCGGATTTGAATCCAAAATTAGAAAAATCAAATCATTTAATATTTAACATAAACTAAACCAATCCAATTAGAAACTTTTTTTTATTTGGATTTTCGGTTAGATTTAAGAAAAATTGAAATTATGAGTTAATGATCTTATGAAGTTTTTGAAAATGAATAAGAATAATAAAACCCATTCAAATAACTAAATAAACATTGAAGGCATAGAAATTAACATATTAAATTTTCTTTTGCAAAATTATATCTTTCCTATTTTATTTGTTTCACTCAAAAGCTAAATACAAATGAATGTCCATTCAAAAGGTAAAACTAATATTATAAATTTTCAGTTTAATCGATTTAAGAAGATACAAAACCGATTCAAAAATTGAAATCCGAATATTCCAAAATTCAAAACCAAAATCAAAATAACATATATGAAATCGATCTAAATTAAAAAAAAAATGGTTCGGTTCGGTTTGGATTTTTAGTTTTAACTAAGAAATACACACCCCTAATTGACATGAAATTTTTGGGAGAGTGTCTTAAATGACTCCATTGAATTAGATTCTAATAGTGACTACAAAGAGCTAATTCAATGAGCAAGTCATCTAGCAAAGGGCCAAGCATGGGCAGTCTTGGTGAATGTATCTAGCTGAGTGTAGCTAGCTAGTCAGTGCGAATTTCTTCTACTATAGTGGGTTTCCCAGGGGACATGGACATGTAATCTATGTGATGCAAGTAGCTAGCAAATTTCTATATGGGAGATGAGTTATCTCCTTGAGTCATGCTTGAGGATGTGGTGAGTCGAGGATGTTGCTCTATGGTCTATTGCAACTAGTTCTTTGGGCAAGCCTTATTTCATGACAACTTGACTGTGAACTTGGAGGCCTAATAACTTGTGTCCTCCTTAATAGCCAGTTTATCCTAGCTATTGTACTTGACAAGTTTGACCTCTTCGGAGTGGTCGCATGCGCTAACTAAGTGCATTGGCTATATGGGCGGACCTAAGTAATGTTTAGGATGGGCAATTGCTCACCCCCAAAATATTTATTTATTTTATTAGATGAAAAATTTTGTACTTTTGCCCATTTTCCCACCCTAAAAATATTTATTTTATTTAATTAGATGGAGAATTTTATAAATTTTCCCTTACTCAAAATAATTCATTGCCCATTATTAAAAATAATTTCCACCTTAAGAATTATTTTGAGTTGAATATAGGCAAATAGTGCTATATATAGATCTTGAAATAAATTTAATTTTAAATTTGTTATAATCTCATGTGATCAATGTTTTAAACTCAACATATTAGAGAACTACACACAACTATAAAAAGTTACTCTTGATTTTCATAAACAAAAGTAATTTTACCTTTCAAAATATGAAACTAAATGAAAGGAGTTTATTGCTTCATTAAATATAATACAATAAAAATGGGGTCACTATTAAACTTTAAAGAAACAAATTTTCACAATAATAAGCATTACATTTCAACATATTCTTATTATAAATTATATTTTATATTTTTATATAAATTTTAGGCCATAAATTTTATTTTTTAAACTTTCTTATATTATATGCTATATTCTTCTTATAAACTATATTTATATTTATATGTTATCATTATAATTTTTTTTATTTTCTTAAAAATATTTAATATACATATATCAATATTATGGCTCAATAATACTTATACATATTAAAGATTAATATTAATATACATAGATTGATCTATTTCATATATATTTTTTAAAGAAAATTTATTTTGCACTTAGTATTTTGACAATGGATAGAGAGGATTATGCTCTTTTATTAACTTTTATAATCATCAAATAATATAATCTATTAAATTTTGACAAAACTAATTTATATATTTAAATTATAGGTTATAACTTTTTCATTATTATCTATTTATAATTTCTTCTTATAAATTTAATGATATTATCTGACTAATTATTTATTAAAAAATAAATAATATGTATTTTTTTCATTTAATTATATCATTATAATTATTATTTAATTATTTAAAATTGTGCTCACTCTAAAAAATGAGCTGATTCCACCCCAATTGGGTATACCTTAGGCATACAAAATCAACAAGAAATTTTATGTAAAATACACTTGTGTTATTAGATCTACTTCTCAATATCTTAATTTATATGATGTATATGAGTGATGAATGGACTATTGCAGGACTCTCTCCCTCTATCTCCTTATTTTTACATTCGGTCTACCTCTTGTACATTTATCAAACCTTTGGCATTAATTTATTTACTTTAAATATTAGTTCATTTTTTCTATATTTTATTATATATATTTAGTCATTTAAATTTTTTTTAAGTGTTTTAAATTCAATAAATAAAATTCTAATTTAATAATTATTTAATCTATTAACTTTTTTATTTTATCACATATCTATCTTAATCCTTTATTATTTTATCACACTTAATTTTAATATTAACGATGTGTGCCAGCTATTTAACTTTAAATATCTTAAAAATTATTATTAGGATATTAAATTTTAATCTCACTTATAGTAAATTATAATTTTCGCCCCTATCAAATTTTTTTTTAAAAGTAATATTAATGTTTTTTTACTGGGCACCCTAACATTTTCTCGAAAAGGTCAAAAAAAAAAAAAAAATCGAAATATTGTTTGTAGTCGTTGGCTGTATTTAGCGACTGAAACTAATTACTTATAGTTTTCTTTCAAAATATAAATAATTAAAAAAGGTGCATTATATATATATATATATATATATATATATATATATATATATATATATATATATATATATAATCTTTATTTAAATTTAAGATATTTATTTTTTAAATAGTTATGAATAATTTTACAATAATTTTCCACTATTTATAAATTTAAAAGATATTCAAAAACTTATATATTGAATATAAAACTATATATAAATTAAATAATAATTAAATAGCCAAAACTGAAATGAAGCATTTAAATAATTTATATTGAATTGTGTTTGTTTTATCATGGCTATTATGTTTTGTATTTAAGGGTCTGTTTGAGATAGCTGTAGTTTTTTGAAAATTGGTTGTAAAGTTGATGTGTGTGTTACAAATATTTTTTTTTTTGAAAAATTCAAAAAATAGCTTTCTGATATTCACCGCACTTAACAACTCTGATTCTCAAAATAACTTTTTGATCACAAAATTTTATGAAAAGTACACAAAAAAAATGATAGTCAAATGAAGTTGTTTTGATTTTTGGCAGTTTTTTGAAGAAGTAAAGCAACTAAAAAACTGTCCCAAATAAATCCTAAGTTTTGAAAATGTGTATTATAGATATTAAATATACTCTCATTTCAAATAATAATATAATTAAACAAAAATATATACTATTAAATTAGAAAATCCGATTAATATTAAAGTGCATTTGACAATTTTAAAAAAATATATAGAAAATAAAAATACGCTACTTTTAGCCACAGTTCAATGCTGCCGAATCTTTCAAAGGATAGTCCCATAATTTTGAGAAGCCATATCCTATAATTTGGAATGCTAAGAATATCTGTCAGGGTTATTAGATAAAATGTTATAATTAAATTTTATTTATAATAAATTTATGATTTAAAATATTCTCTAAATCAAATAATTGATATATTCTTATTAAATTTGTTCTTCTCTCTCTATATATATATATATATATATATATATATATAATATTTTTTATACTTTTTATATGATATTAAAGTTTTTAATGATATTTATATATTTAATATTTTTTATGAATTGAAAGATATATTTTATTTTAAATTAATCTCTTATAATGATATTTTTTTGATGTGGTAAAAAATTAAAATGTTATATAAATATTAAAATTTTAGATATATATATATAGATGATGTGATATGTATGTAAATTTTTTTACATAATAAATATCAAGATACAACTTCACTACAAATTAAATTTTAATTTAAATATTACAGATAAATTTTAAAATTTTTATGAAATAAACTAGCTGCCATCTACTTAATTACTTAAATGCTACTTTTAATAAAAAAAACATAGTTTTGCATCAGTCTGCCAGATGGCTGCACCTGATTTAAGGGAAAGCAGAAAAAAAACCGGTCTGGTTTCCAGCTGGCGGTCGTCCTTGGCCGGCATAAATCTCGATGATAATAACAATTATGATTCTTATATATTTATATATCTAATAATTAAATTTTAATATTTTTATAAATAATATATAGTTATTTAATATCTCATTAAAATTATTGTTATCATTAGTTTTTTTAAGTGAAATATATTTTTTAATATATATGATAAATATTTAAAATTTAAATTTGAAAAATTAGATATATAAATTAATAAAAAAATGTATGAATGTTGCTATATAATATATATGGTTATATTCACTAAATTAGCTAATAAAAACTATAGATAAGTTTTTGTCCTATTATATGGGTTTCTCCAAATGGCATAATAACTTGGATCGGTAGTTTTTATTATTTTTCATTATTTCAATTTTCGTCAATTCATAATAAAAATAAAAATAAAGGAAAAAAAACCAAAAATTACAATTTTGGCTTGAGAAACTGCATAGCATGGCTTTAGACTGTAGTAAAAGGGCAACACAAATTTGTTTTAGCCCATTTAACTAAGAGTTGTTTAGGATCAATTTTATTTTTTATTTTTACATTATTTTTAAAAGTATATTTGTTTGATATGTTTTACAACTATTTTTATTTTATTCAATAACAAAAATATAATTATTATTTTCAAAAATACTCAAAATAATTTTTATATGTTTTAAATATTTTTAAAAATAATAATTACAATAAACTATATTTTATTTTGAAACAAAATATAAATAAATTATAATAAATACATAAAACAAAAAATCAAAAATAAAAATAAAAATGATTTCTAACGGCCCTTAAGTCTTTCAAAATCTATGACCAACTTGAGCTATCAAAATATACTTTAATGGTTCCCTAAATAAAATTCATTTAAGCTCATTTATAATATAACATAAAATAATAATAATAAATCACATGAATTTTTAGTTGAATTAAAGCTAACTCAAAATTATCTAGATTGAAGAGTAATAAGAATTATTTTGAGAGTGTGTTATGGCTTAAAATTTTGATTCTTATTACTCAAATTAATTATATTGCTAATGCATAATATAACATGAGGTGGTTTATTGGTATATATTTAGTTATATTATAAAAGCAAAAATGTGTCAAATTATCTTGTTACATATGCTTGAAAACAATTGGATATATTTGCTTTAAGGTTAATGCTATATATGTGGAGTTTGTATTACACTAATCTTAAGGCAAATTTAATGATAATTCTCAAGTTCATCATATTACCATTTATGTCAAAATATATAGACATAATTTTGCTTTACACAAAATATGTATTTAAATAATGCTCAAAAAATAATTTTATATCACTTGATGGTAGGCAATGGAGTGATATTGAGCTTTCTTGATGATGAATGGGCTAATGAAAAACAAAACATTAATTAATCTCCCCCTTGGAAGAATCACTATTGTCAATGAAGTTAATAATAGCTCGGTGAAATGAGAGCTCTTCTCATATTACTTCTTATCTTTGTCACACCATTTGATTGATCTTGAATCCTTATAAGAGAAAAATAACTTGGCGATACCTTGACTCTATAGTAATAGTGCTTGAATCCTTGTAAGAGGAGAGTGACTTAAAGATTAAAAAAAGAAGAAAGTGAAGCAATAGTGCTTGTTAGAATTGCTTGACCGATAAGATATAGCTATGCTAATGAATGAATATTTATAGTAACATCATGGAAATAAATTTGAATATAAATAGTAGGTATATCAATGCATAAAGTTTAACAAATAATGAAGCTATGGTGAAAATCATAATTTGATTAAAAATATGAATTTAATTGTACGAGAATGATATTTAAACTAAAGCAATTATGTGTTCATTTTACAATAATAATAACAACAACGAAGATGATGATAACAAGTTCTTATCCCACTACGTGAGACTAGCTATGTGAATTTTTTTTTTCATTGTGCTCTATTAAGTGTCATATTCTCATTTAATTTTAATAAAATAAGGTCATTTTTTATACTTAGCAGTCAAGTCTTTTAGGTCTACCTGTATCTTTCTTAACATAGGTCGAATCTAATACATCTATTCTCCTAATTAGGTCATAGAATGACTGATGTTTTATGCGAACAAACTTTCTAATGTGATATACTTCAACTTTTCAATTAGGTGTTCATTAAAAAGATCAAAACCTAGAAGCCATTTATTAATTATTCCTTATAAAGAAACTCTCAATATCCTAGATTTGGAAAAAAAAAATAATGGTGTAATCTCCTACTCTATTAAATTTCAATAAGATACTCTTTGGGATTAATAAAAAAGTATATCTCTTTATAAAAAATAAGACTTCATAAATATTCTAATTGATAGCAACAGATGGCCTTGCACACAAAAATTTTTGCATAAAGATGAAAAGAACATAATTTAAATCCTCATACTATTAGAAATTAACGAAGCAAGCTTATCCTCATTAGTTTAAAAGGCAAAGGTTGAATGGTATTTTGGAAGAATGAAGAGGGAAGTTTGCCATCAACTTGGAGGTGGAAAATAGATAATGCCCACATACCCCTAATATATATATCAAATATCTTTAAATAAGAAGAAGAACCGAAAGTAGAAGAGACCAATGTCAAACTTATTAAGGTCATCCATGAACTTAGCCTCCAAAGAGTTAGGTTGGTTTACAGGATGGATTCCATGGCAAAAGTAACAAGAGGCAAAGATGGAATAAAAGGAACATCAAATTTGGCTAATGGAAGGGGCTCTAAGGCCAAAATAGTAGGATTGGTAGACACAACACTAAAGGATCTAAGAGGTCTAATGGTGGAAGAATAGAGGAGTTATTAATAACAAATAGAATTTAACACCAAATTAAGCCTTAGAGGAACTCCACTTGCATTATCACAAAAGCTATGTATGAAGAGGACATTGACACCAAGAAGTGTAGACATTTTAAAAATTACATGAAAATGATTCACTGATGATAAGATGATTAAAATAATAACATGAGAGCTATATTATTATTAGAGATGGGATATTCATCAATCAACTTATAAGGGAGTGAAGAAGGCAATTATGGTAGAGACATGTAACTAAATCCAAGCTACTTATTGACTTTAATCATTAAGTCCACTCAGTACATAAGAATTTTTTATTTGATCTTGACTTTATTAGTCTATTGGAAGATCAAAAGTCTATTATTGGTTATTTTTCTTAATTAGATTTATAATTTTTTAAGTTTATATTTTTATCAAGTAGCTAAAAATAAGATTCAATCTCCATTTATACAATCGAAGACAAATATAAATTATTTTAATCTTTAAACATAACTTTGAAATGTGTTTAACTAAGGGACCTAGTCAATAATATTGAATCAAAATCCACAAAACAACTTAAATATATAGTGACAACTAGAACACTCTCAAGTTAAAAATATATCTTATTTGCAATGTTGACATAAAACACAATTAGATTAAGCATCTTTTAATTCTTGAAAAGGTGTATGATGGATGTCATAACTAGTTCTATGAAAACTAGACCTAGTATGACTTGCATGTTTGTTTTGTATTCACTGATTTTATTTGAGTTTTGGATTTAATTTTATGTTTAATTTATTTCTAGATTTTTCATAATTTTGATTGGATAGATGTTTAACACATAGAAAATTTTCTTACCATATTTAATTAAATTTTCGGGATGTATTTTATGCCCAGTTCACAAACCATTTTCACCATATTCTAGAGCACTCTTGACCTTATTTTAAGCATATTTTTATCTATTTTTATGAGCATCATAAGCATTTTAAGAATTTTATACCTCCTTGCAAAAATGAGCTTTTTGCTTCCTTAAGAAATTTATACCTCATTGCAAAAGTAGGCTTTTTGCTACCATCAGTGTCCATTTTGTAAATCATTTTCATCAGAGTATTATAGACTTGATGTTGAATTTTAATGATTATTTTTTTATAATTTTTAATTTTTTTAAATTTAATGTATAAAATAAATTATGTAAAATTATAATAAAAATAAATTAAATTTATTAAGTACAATTATACTCTTTATATATAAATAATAATAATAATAATAATAATAATAATAATAATAATAATAATAATCCTTTATAAATATCCAAATCCGCTAAGTTACTCACGTTCCAAACAGAAACATTTTAGAGAGAGAAAGGAGGGAAAGAGAGAGAGAGAGAGGAGATAATGTTTCAAGAGTCTTAGAGCATATTTGTCCATCAGACCAGTTAAGAAAATTGACCATCTAGAGGTAGTCTATTATTACCGTACTTAAATTTTCAAAAATTTTGTTTTTTATAAAAGTTTTGATATTTTATTTGACTGAATTTTATGCAAACTCAGATTTATGAAGATTCACAAATTTTTCATCATGTAAATTTTGATATATTATAGAATGAATTATGTTGGACATATTGACACAAAAATAAAATTTTCATCAAGTATTTTGTATATTTTTATGAGTATATTGAGCTTGATAAAAATTGCTATAAAATAAGAAAAACTTCAAAATATTATTTTGGACATTGCATATAAATGACTTTATAAATTTACCTGCAAATTGTACTCTTATTTTACACTCGCAAATTTCTTAAATACTGTAACGAATTACTCCTATTTATCAAATATTGATTCATTGATATTGATGCATTGTAAATATCAGTATAAATATGTGTCTTGATTTACAAGTAAATTATGAATTTTATATACAAAATATATTAGGAGGCATAAGAGCCCGAGTAACATGTGTACTTACAGAGAGGTATAAGGGTTTGATTAAAATTAATTGTGTTATTCACAGGGACACATAAGAGCCTGAATGAATAATTAAATCTAGATGTATTTGGGAGGTATAAGGGCCTGATGATACATACAATATATATGTATATATATATATATATATACATATATTATTATATATTATACATATATATATATTATTATATTATATTAAGAAAATATATATTATTATATTATATATACTATATATATTATATTATATATGTATATTATATTATATAATATTGCATATATACATATTATTATATATTATATATTATAATATTATATATATACGTATATAATATATATATATATATATATATATTAATATATATTACGTATTATTATTATTATTATTATATATATACATATATATTATTACATATATATATATATATGTACATATATATATACACATATATATACATATATATATATATATATATATATATATTATATATATATTGTATTTAAGAGATATAAGAGCTTGATGATATATATGATATTTTTGAAATGTATTAGGGCCAGAGGGAAAGAATGATATAAAGTGTTTGAAAATATTATTTATTTTAATATTTTTTTGTGGATCAAATTTAATATTAAACATGAACTATATATAATATATATATATATATGCTTTTAAATACTAGAATTGTTCTAACATGCTAGAATATATATGAATTATAATAGACCTGCTAATTCAATGTAATTGATAGTATATACTACTTTATTATAGTATGTTAAAAATTTAGGTAGGTTTTGTATAATCTATTGAGTATTTATACTCATTCCCGGTTTACTTATATATGTAAATTTCAGAAAAAGGAAACGGCAATGAGCAGATTGATTAGAGAGAGAGATTGCATGTTCTAGTTTATATGTGTGTCTTTTGCTAGAATATAGTTATTCCTTTTGTAATCATAGTGTTATTATTTTAATGGATATTGATGAGTACAATGATTATTGTGTACAGTCTTTTTGTGATTGTATAATTTTTATATGAATTGAATGAAAGTAGATGACTTTTATTTTATTATTTTTATTGATGATATTAGTGACTCTGCAAAAAGAAGAAGAATATATTTTCTTCCAAATATATCTTGGGTATTGTTTGTTACACATTGACATGATGTGACCTGTCTTAGTTTAAAGGTTATATTATTTTGGGTCATGACAGTTTAATTTGCTATCAAAGTAATGGATTTGGAGGAATTGATTTGTTATCAAAGCCATAAGAATGAACAATTATTCAATGATAGAGATATGAGTAGCTTAAGATTATTTTTATCAATATGATATGTATATCATTATGATATATCATATATGTTTATAGGTGTCAGTGTTATAAACTGGATGTTATGAATTCTCAGATATGACAAATGGGCACAATTCTAGTCAGATTTTGTCGATATAGAGTATTGTGAGAGCTAATGTCCAAAGTGACTATTAAGAATAAGTATTGTTGCGTGCTAGAAAACGAAGGTAGAATAAAATTTACATCTTAACCGTAGAGTTCAGACACACACAGTGATTGAAGTATTAATAATAAAATTTCAGAAATTTTAAGTGAAAACCCCGTGAATAGGGTAAAAATCACCAATAAAAAAATCATCTACTATGTATTTGTTTTGAGTACAAAGTTTTCCGATACGGGATTATAGGATTGTATATGAGAAGGGCTGACAATGGGAATCCCAATCAGACAACAACAACCATATAGTCACGTTCGTTATAACCTAGTAAATGATGATGGTGAACAATGGGATCGACGATGAAGGTCATCATGATGGTGACCGACGAGACCGACGAGGGATCACGATGACGCCGAAGGGTTGACAACCAACGGGTGGTCGGCGACCGCCGAAAGTGGTGACACCATTATGCTTGAGGATTTTCAAGCTTTAGAGCTCTCCTCTCTCTTTTGGCCCTCCTCATATGAAGAATGAGGGGCTATTTATAAGATTGGAAGAGTGGCGTCTCTATAAATACATGCAAAACCTGTACCACTCCACTCCATCAGACAACTCAAAATGATTCCTTTGATCATTTGATATATTTTAAGTATTTAAATGCTCAAATGAAATCAGAATTATGAGATCTTGGGCTTGTTAGATCCAGCTCCGAGACGCTCGATTTGACTATAAATACTCTATGTTTAAGAGTTATTTAGGGATCTAATTGATATCCCAAAGTTTCTAATGATATTTTAAGTGCTTGATCTCGACTAGTTTCAACTGAGCATCAACTTGCTTTTGACATCAAGATTCATGTTTCGACTAGTAGTATTTTAAGAGTCATATCAGTTGCCCCCCTATTTTTGGATGACATTATCTCAATCATCCAAAAATATATATGTCAAATACTTCAAAATAGCAAAATTCTTCAATGAAATTTATGTCCATTAACCATACATTTGAGAGAAGATCTTCATGTGAGCACAAGATTATGATCACTAAGCCGGTGCGTCCTGATGTATGTACGCTGAAGCAAGATTTGGATTATGGACCCATCCTGACATTTATGGCACTGTGAGCCCGTGGCCATGCATGACGCTGGTGGGCCGTGGATGGACCTTGGGCCACGGGCGCTGGTCTACGGGCCGCTGGTCATGGAATCGAAAATGGTCGGCCGGGCCCGGGTGGCGTCACGGCCGCTGGCGCCTACGAAGGAAGCGGGTCGCTGACGGCAAAACGGGCGGCCACGCTGGGACGAGCTGATCACCAAGACAGCCGCCATGATGCGACATGCGAGGGCCCATGAGGTTTTTTTCCATTTTGCTTTGGCTTTCACCCATTTTTAGCTTTTGAGCTTTGAGCGATTTTTTTTTATTTTAACCTTTTGCCTCTATGGGGTCTATAAAACCTTCTAGGCCAAGGAGAAGACACACCTCATATGCTCGAGTGTTCCTCTTCTTCTTGAGAGAAGGTCGCTCGAGGCGATCGCCCGTAGTTCATACTCTGAGCTCCGCTTTTCCCTCGAAAGAGGTGTCAACCGCCTTTCGGACCGACCGGTTCTGAGGCGATCAAGACTCGTAGTTCATACCGAGGTTTCGCTCGAAAGATCGTAACCGCCCTTGTCAACCGACCGGTTCGAGGCAATCAAGGCCCGTAGCTCATACGCGAGGCTCGCTTTTCCCTTGAAAGAGGCGTCAACCGCCTGTCCGACCGACGGAGGCGATCAAGGCCAGAGTTCATACTGGCGAGCTCGATTTTCCTCAAAGAGGCGTAACCGCCTGTCAATCGACCGGTTCGAGGCGATGAGCACGATAACCGAGATCTGGGGCGACGCGATGCTCGACGAGGTGGCCGCAGCCGGGTCGGCGGTGACGACCGGCGATGATGGTTGACGGCAATGCCCGGCGACGGTGGCCGGTGACAGTGGTCGGCGGTGACAAAGTTTGACGACGATGAGGATTTTGGTATACCGAAGCTGAAGCCGGCAGCCGCAATGGCGACCAGATCAACGGTATGCACTAACGCGGCCACGGGATGACCGCGATGATGGTGACGGAGATGGTCGACGATGGTCGGCATGCGTGACCGACGGTAATCGGCCTGGCGACCTGATGGTGATGACCGGCGGCCGGTCGCGCAAATGCCGCGGGTGACAACCAACGGGGTGGTCGGCAACGAAATCGGTGATGGTAGTCGACGGTGACCGACGAAGTCAACGATGGCGACCGACGCGAAGTCGGTGGGGATGACGACGACGATGGTTGACGGATGACCGCAATGACCGGTGACCATTTCCTACTACTTCTGTAGGAAATTGGATTTCTTGAAACTTCAATGGATGGTTCAACGCTTGATAACGCCAAGATGACGCGAAGCGTAATTAGGAACCGTCATTCGAGCAACTCGTAAAAGTCTCGATAGATAATTTCAAAGTATCATTCTCCATGATATTACTGATGTTAACTTGCATGTGAGGGTAGAATCGAATCCGAGGATTTTTGACCCATCCGAGGTTGTTTGTCAAAGTGTTACCTGATGACATTAACCTGTACGAAAGAGGTCGAATTGAATCCGCTGAGGATTTTTGACCTATCCGAGGTTGTTTGTCGAGTGTTACCACGACGCTAACTGTATGGAAGAGGTCAATTGGATCCGTGGAATTTTGACCTATCGAGGTTGTTTGTCAAAGTGTTACTTGATGACATTAACCCGCATGTAAGAGGTAATTGAATTGGCCGATTTTGACCCATCCGGTTGTTTGTCGAGTGTTACCCGGCGACGCTAACTGTATGGAAGAGGTCGAATTGATCCACAAGATTTTGACCTATCCGGTGATTGAATGTTAAATGACGCTAACCTATGGAAGAGGTCGAATCAATCCATTGAAGATTTTGACCTATCCGAGGTTGTTTGTCGAGTGTTACCGATGACGTTAACTGTATGGAAGAGGTCGAATTGAATCCGAGGATTTTGACCTATCCGAGGTTATTTTTCGAGTGTTATCGACGCGTAACCTTTATGGAAGAGGTCGAATTGGATCCGTTGAGAATTTTTGACCTATCCGAGGTTGTTTGTCAGATTGTTACTCGATGACGTTAATCTGTATGGAAGAGGTTGAATCGAATCCACTGAGAATTTTTGACCTATCCGAGGTTGTTTGTCGAATGTTACTCGACGTTAACTACGTAAGATGTTGAATTGAATCGGTGATTTTGACCTATTCGAGGTTGTTTGTCAGAGTGTTACCTGATGACGTTAACCTGTATGGAAGAGGTATAGTTGGATCCGCTGAGAATTTTTGACCTATCCAAGGTTGTTTGTCAGAGTCTTTGCTCGATTAACATGTGGAGTAGTGAAGTTTTGACCTATCCGATTATTATTTGTCGAGTCGCTTGATGACGCTAACTCGTGGAAAGTAGAATCAATCCCGAGGATTTTGACCCATCCGAGGTTGTTTGTCAGAGTGTTACTCGATAACGTTAAGTTGTATGGAAGAGGTTGAATTGAATTCGCTGAGGATTTTTGACGTACCTGAGGTTGTTTGTCAGAGTGTTACCCGATGACGTTATCCTGTATGGAAGAGGTCGAATTGAATCCAGTGAATTTTGACCTATCCAGATTGTTTATCGTGTGTTACCGATGACGTTAACCTTTATGGAAGAGGTCGGGAAGTCCACCAAGGACTTTTGACCTATCCTGTATTAAAAGTGTAATTTGACTTACCGTGGAGTAGTGAGTTTTGACCTATCCAAGGTTATTTGTCAGAGTCTTTGCTCGATGATGTTAACCTGTATGGAAGAGATCGAATCAAAACATCCATTTGTGGTTGTATCCAAAGTTGATCCTTAACCTTGGTCTTGTTTTTCCATGAGTATGATTGGAAAATCATAATTTGCAAAGCTATATCTCTTCTCAATGTTGAAATATCCTCCAACTTTGACTTGTTTCTTGGGATAGTAATCAATTAGATTCTTATCATATTAACAAGGGCGATCTTCTGAGATTAAGAGTTGCCCCTCAATTTCTGACAAATATGAAGGAACAAAGTTTGATGAATTTTCATTCTTCGCTTGCGCTCCTTAAAAGCTTAAAATGTTCCACCGGTGGTTTTGATCTTTGAAAACTTATCATCATACATGATGAAATAATCGCTTTCCCTGACGGCCCAAACTGCTAGTGCTAGAAACCAAGAGGTAGAATAAAAGTTTACACCTTAGCTTCATTATGGAGTCCAGAACACACACACATGTGATTGAAGTATTAATAATAAAACTCCAGAATTTTTTACCTGAAAAAACTCAAAGAATAGGGTAAAAAACCACGAGGACTAGCCCAATAAAAATCATTCACTATGTATTTGTTTTGGAGTACAAAGTTTTTCTGATATAGGATTACAGGATTGTATATGAGAAGGGATGATAATGTGAATCCAGTGACAACAATACCTATAACACATCGTTGTAATGTTGCTAGTGGTAGTGTGATGATGGTGAACAAATGGATCAGCAACGGCGATGAAGGTCGTCATGATGGTGACCGACGGAGATTGACGACGGCGAGGATCAATTGTGGCGGCTGACGGCGGCGGCCGGCGGCGATAGTTGACAACCAACTGGGGTAGTCGATGACCGTCGAGTTGTGGCACAATTATGCTTGGAGAATTTTCAAGCTTTAGAGCTCTCTCCTCTCTCTTGCTTGGGCTCCCTCTCATATGAAGAATGAGGGGCTATTTATAGATTGGAGGAGTGGCATCTCTGTAAATACATGCAAAACCCGCATCACTCCACTCCATCGGACGGCTCAAAATGATTCCTTTGATTATTTGATGTATTTTAAGTATTTGAATGCTCAAATGAAGTCAGAATTATGAGATCTTAGGCTTGTTAGATCTGGCTCATCGAGATGCTCGATTTGACTATAAATACTCTATTTTTAAAAGCTATTTATGGATTTAATTGACATCCCAAAGTTTCCAATGATATTTTAAGTGCTTGATCTCGACTAGTTTCAACTGAGGATCAACTTGCTTTTGACATCAAGATTCGTGCTTCTACTAGTAGTATTTTAAGTGTCATATCGTATACATTGCCTAGAATTGATGAATTTTTTGATTAATTGGATAACACATCTGTGCTTTCAAAGATAGATTTAAGATCTGGATATCATCAGTTGAAGGTGAAAGAGGAGGATGTGGCAAAAATATTTTAACACTCGTTATGGTCATTATGAGTTCTTAGTCATGCCTTTTGGTGTGACTAATGCGCCAGTTGTGTTTATGGATTTGATGAATAGAGTATTTAGAGAATATTTGGATCAATTTATTATTATTTCTATTGATGATATATTAGTGTACTCGAAGATAAATGATGATCATGCTACTCATTTAAGGTTAATATTTGAAATCTTCAGATAACACAGATTATATGTAAAATTCTCAAACTGTGAGTTTTGGTTGAAAAGCATAGCATTCTTGGGGCATGCAGTAAGTGGTGGGGGGATATCTATAGATCCTCATAAGGTACAAGTTGTTGTTTATTGGGTGTGGCCTACTATTGTTTTTGAGGTGGGTAGTTTTATTAGAATGGTTGGTTATTAAAGAAAATTTGTTAAATACATTTTGCAGATTGCAATTCCTTTGACAAAATTAACACGGAATGCAACATCATTTGATTGGACGGCGGATTGTGAAGATAACTTTCAAAGATTGAAGAGTTGTTTGGTGTCCACTTATTTTGATTATTCCATAGGGTATTGAAGGATTCCAAGTATTTAGTGATGCACTATTGAAGGGTTTGGGTTGTGTTCTAATGTAGAATGGTAAAGTGATTGTTTATGCTTATAGATAATTAAAGCCACATGAAAAAAATGATCCTACTCATGATTTAGAATTGATAATTATTGTGTTTGCATTGAAGATCTGGAGGCATTTCTTGTATGGAGTTAGATGTGAGGTTTATACTAATCATCAGAGTTTAAAGTATATTTTTATATAAAAGGAGTTGAATTTGAGGTGAAGAAGATAATCAGAATTAATTAAAGATTATGATCTTCACATTTAGTATCAACCTGGAAAGGCTAACATTATGGCATATGCTCTTAGTAGGAAGTCCACTAGAGTAGTAGATTGGATTGCTTCAGATGTTGCATTGATTCATGATATGCAGAGATTAAACTTAGAAGTAGTTAAATTATGTGGTGTAGACTTTGGAATGCTTTCTTAGATGATTGTACAATCTACATTACAAGAGAGGATCTTAGAAGCTCGAAAAACTAATGAGGAGTATGGGTGATTGATAGACCATATTCAAGGCAAGAGGAGGCTGAGTTTCAGAGATGATCATGGAGTGTTGACTTGTAGAGGCTGACTTTAGGTTCCTAGTGGTGCAGACTTAAGGAAAGAGATCTCATATGAGGCACATTACTCAAGATATTTAAACCACCTTAAGAGTAGTAAGATGTATCATGATTTGAAATCTTTATTTTGGTGGCTTGGAATAAAAGTAAATGTAGTTGAGTTTGTATCAAAATGTGAGGCTTGTCAGATGATAAAATTTGAACATCATAGACCTAGTGGCTTATTGCAACCTTTGTCTATTCCTGGGTGAAAGTGGGAAGAGATTATGATGGATTTTGCTATGGGATTTGAGGTCTATGAAAGGATATAATACACATTTTATCTCTATGAGACAAACATATCCAGTCGAGAGATTAACATAGCTATACGTTCATGAAATTGTCAGACTGCATGGGATACTAAAGATTAGTATTTTTTATCATGATTACAGATTCACTTTTAGATTATGGAGATGTATCGAAGAGGGCCTCGGGACTAGATTGAACTTCAGTACAACTTTTCACTCATAGATAGATGGTCAGTCTGAAAAGACTATTCAGATACTTGAGGATTTATTGAGATTATGTGTACATAATTTTGAAGGAAGCTAGGAGGATCACATTCCATTGATTGAGTTTGCTTGCAACAATAGTTTTTAGTCTAGTATTAGAATGACACCATATGAAGCTTTATATGGTTGTAAATGTAGAACACCTTTATCTTGGATAGAGGTGGGAGAAAAGGAGATTATTAGGGCCAAACTTAGTGGATGATGCCACTCTAAAGATTAAATTGATTAGAGATAGGTTGAAAGCAAGATAGACAAAGAAAGTATTATGATCACAAGCATCGAACATTTGAATTTTAATTAAGTGATTTTATATTTTTGAAAGTCACCCTATGAAGGGTGTGAATAGATTTGGTAAAGAATATAAGCTAAGTCTGCGATTTATTTGACCTTTTGAGGTGATAAGTAAAGTTGTCTAATTTGCTTATGGATTATTTTACCTAATCATATGTCAGATGTGCACAATATCTTTAATGTATATGTATTAAGAAAGTAGGTTACTTATGTTGATTGTAAAGTTCCTGAGGATGAAGTTGAGATAAGACCTAATTTGACCTATATAGAGGAACATAAGTGTATTTTGGCGTATGATATGAGATGATTGAGGAACAAACATATCTTTATGGTCAAAGTTCAATGGAAGCATATATTAGAAAGGGAAGCTACTTGGGAAAAAAAGAAGAAGATATGAGATAGTTTTTTCCAGAATTATTTGACAGCTGGCTAATTATGAATGTCGAGAACAACAATCTTATAAGGTGAAGAGATTGTGATATTTGGTTCTACAAAAATTAGACTTGGTATGACTTGCATATTTGTTTGTGTCCACTGATTTTGTTTGAGTTTTAGATTTATTTTTATGTTTGATTTATTTATAGATTTTTCATAATTTTAACACAGAGAAATTTTTTTTACTATATTTAATTAATTTTCAGGATGTATTTTATGCCCAATTCACAAACCATCTTCACCATATTCCGAGCACTCTTGACTTTTTTAAGCATATTTTATCTATTTTAATGAGCATCATACAAAAAAAAAGTTTTTATTGGAATTATCTTCCTTAAGAAATTTATGCCCCTTGTAGAAGCGGGCTTTTTGCTACCATCTAGTATGTTTCATAAACCGTTTTCATCAAAGTGTTATAGACTTGATGTTGAATTCAATGATTATTTTTCTATAATTTTTAGTTTTTAATATTTCAATGTAGAAAAGAAATTATGTAAAATTATAATAAACATAAAATAAATTTATTAATTAAAATTATACCCTTTATATATAAAAATAATAATAATAATTATCCTGCTAAAAAACAAGTTAGAGTAAAAGTTTAGCTTGTGAAATCCAAAGACACACAGTATTTAAAGAGTGAACAATAAAACCTGCAATTTTACGGAAAACCTCAAAAGAGGGAAAATCACTGGCCTAGCCCAAGAAAAGCTTCCACTATGTATCTTTCGAGTACAAGATCTTCCCGACACCGGATTACGTGAATATGAGAAAGGGACAACAGTTGCTAGTAATAGACAATGTTGACGACGATGTTGACGATGATGTTGACGACGATAGTGGTCGGTGATGATGAGACAATAATGGTAACGGCGAGGATCATGGTGGACCGACGGCTGACGGTGGCGGACGCCGAGTGACGGCAACAGGCTTGGAGGATCTTTAGAGCTCTCTTCTCTCTCTTGCTTGGCCTTCCTTCTCCTTCACTTTCCTCCCCTTATATGAGAAATGAGGGGCTATTTATAGATTGAGAGGATGCGCCTCAGAATACATGCAAAACCCGTACACTCCACTTCATCTGACGGCTCAAAATGATCCCCTTGATCATATGATGTATTTTGTGCATTTGAATGCTCAAATGAAGTCGAATTGTAAAATCTTTGGCTTGTTGGAACCGCCGAGACGATTTGACTATAAACACTTCATATTTGAGAGCAATTTGGGATTTAACGATATCCCAAAGTTTTCAAGGATATTTTAAGAGCTTGATCTCACCGCCAACTTCATGTCGCTTGCTTTTAGCATCAAGATTCGTGCTTTAACTAATAATATTTTAAGTGTCATATCAGTTGCCCCCCTATTTTTGGATGACATTATCTCAATCATCCAATTCTTCAATAAAATTTGAGGGTTCATTAACTACACATTTTGAGAGAACAGATCTTCATAGGAGCACAAGATTATGACTACTAAGTCGATGCGTAATGCAAATGCGTAGGTATGCGGGTAGATTGAGGTTACACATCCCTATTCGCGCCTCCGGGCGCGCTAGCGTTAATGCGCGCAAGGCCGCTGCGACGCGACACATGATGGCCGCTGGCGTAGCGGCTGGTCAAGGTTCGGCCGGGGTCGGGGTCGCGCGAAGGTCGAATGCGAATGACAAGATCGTATCAGAAACGGTCGGATGCGCTGGGTCGCGGTCAAGGATCGGTCGAAGATCGGTCGAACGAGAGCTGGCTGGTCGGGCGAGAAGGGCGCTGGGTAACAGTGGTCGGCGCTGGCTCAAGCGGCTATAAGGGCCATGCTCGAGCGGTTCGCCATGGTCGGCAATTGCGTCTGTGGGCATGGGCTATGCGGTCTGGCACAACGGGCCGATGACGCTTTTGACGATGGTGGTTTAGCTTGCAATTTTACCTTTGCCCTAAAAGGGGTCTATAAAAACCCCCCTAGGGGCAAGGGAGAAGGCACATTCTCTTCTTCTTGAGAGAATGTCGTTTGGAGGTGATCAAGGCCCACGGTACTTACGTCGTTGTTCCGGTTTTCCCTCGAAGAGGCATCAACTGCCTCCTGACCGTTTTGAGGCGACCGCGCAGTTCCATTTTTCCCTCGAAGAGGGCCAACCACCTCATCGGACCGTTCGGTTTGCGATCAAGCTCATGACATACATCGCCCGCTTTTCCCTCGAAGAGGTGTTAACCTCGGACCATCCGGCTCGGAGCATCAAGACCGCATTTACGTCTGCGCTTTCCCTCGAAAGAGGCCAACCGCCTCCGACCGTCAGTTTGAGAGGCCATCAAGGCGCGCGGACATACGCCGTTGTTCCGGTTATCCTCGAAGAGGTGTCAACCGTCGTATTGCCCGTGGAGGCGATCAAGCTCAGATGATTACGCCGCGCCCCTCAAAGAGACGCCAACCGTTGACCTTTCGGGTTTGAGGCGATCGGCCCGTAGTTCATACGGCGAGGTTCTCCGAAGAGGCGCGACTACCCTTGGTCGGACCAACCGGTGGAGATCGATCAAGACCCGTAGTTTATAGGCGAGGCCGCTTTCCTCGAAGAGGCGCGATCGCCTTTGTCGGACCGACCGGTCGGAGCATCACCGCAGGGGTTGAAAGATGCTCGACGATGGTGGTGAAATTGGCCACGAGACCTGATGGTGTCGAGGATAACCAAATATAAATGGCCGCGGAGATTCTGATGGTTACGGTGAAGGATCGGGCGATGGCATAATGACGGCGCGGATACCGTTGGTTGAGCACGGGTGGTCGGTCAATCGGCGACGTAGTCTGGCACGCGTCAGTGGGATGATCGAATGACGATGGTGGTGACCGCGAGATTGCCTAGATGACCGACGGAGATTGGTGATGACGCATGACGGCCACGGTAATGCGGCGCGGTGACCGATGGTTACGGCCGACGGGGTGGTCGGCACTGAACCGCGACGGTAATGACGGTGGCACCGACGATAATAGGGATAACCATGACGATGGAGGTGACCGCTTAAAAATTGCCGGCTGGCGAAGTCACGCGATGTGCGGTCGCGGACGCCATGATGAGAATTTTAACAAAGGTTGTTCGTGAGTGTTTGCTCAATGATATACATGGCGATGTTAACCCGCGGTGGAAGAGGTTGAATTAAGCCGGATTTTGACCCGTCGGTTGTTGTCGAGTGTTACCCAATGACGCAATTGTATGGAAGAGGTGAATTGAATCCGAGATTTTGACCCATCCGGTTGTTTGTCGAGTGTTACCCAATGACGCTAACTGTATGGAAGAGGTCGAATTGAATCGAGGATTTTGACCTATCCGAGGTTGTTTGTCGGTGTTACGATGACGTTAACTGCATATGGAAGAGGTCGAAGTCCACCAAGGACCTGACCTATCAGGTTGTTTGTCGAGTGTTTGCTCAATGATGTTACATGATTAACTGTGGAAGAGGTTGAATCACCGGGATTTTGACCCATCCAGGTTGTTTGTCAGTGTTACCCAATGACGCTAACCTGTATGGAAGAGGTCAATTGAATCCACCGAGATTTTGACCTATCCGGTGTTGTTTGTCGGTGTTACCGATGACGCTAACTGTATGGAAGAGGTCGGGGAAGTCCACCAAGGACCTTTTGACCCATCCTAGGTTGTTTGTCGAGTCTTTGCTCGGCGACGCTAACTGTATGGAAGAGGTCGCAGAAGTCCACCAAGGATCTTTTGACCCATCTAGGTTGTTTGTCGAGTCTTTGCTCGATGACGTTAACCGTATGGAAGAGGTTGAATTGAATCCACCGAGGATTTTGACCATCCGAGGTTGTTTGTCGAGTGTTACCCAATGATGTTAACTCTGAAGAGGTCGGAAGTCCACCAATGACCTTTGACCTATCCTAGGTTTTTTATCATAGTGTTACCCGATGACTTTAACCTGTATGAAAGAGGTCATGGGAAGTCCACCAAGGGCCTTTGACCTATCCTAGGTTGTTTGTCAGAGTGTTACCCGATGACCTTAACCTATATGGAAGAGGTCGAATTAAAACATCCGTTTGTGGTTGTAGCCAAAGTTGCTCCTTAACCTTGGTCTCGTTTTTCCATGAGTATGAGTGGAAAAATATAATTTGCAAAGCTATATCTCTTCTCAATGTTGAAATATCCTCCAACTTTGACTTGTTTCTTGGGATGGAAATCGATTAGATGCTTAACATGGGTGATCTTCTGAGATTAAGAGTTGCCCCCAGTTCTCGACAGAATCTGAAGGAACAAAGTTTGATGAATCTTCATTCTTCGCTTGCGCTCATTAAAAGCTTGAAATGCTACATCTCGATGGTGATTTTGATCTTGTTGGGGAACTTGGTCGCCATACAAGATGATATAATGGGAATTAGTATCCCACAAATGGTGCCAAATCATGCGTTAGAAAACCGTCATGAGTAAAAGTTTTCGTCTTAGTTTTGTGAAATCCAGCACACACACATGTATTTAAAGAGTGAACAATAAAACTCCAGAATTTTTACGTGGAAAACCTCAAAAAGAGGGAAAAATCACGGGGCCTAGCCCAGTAAAAAGCTTCCACTATGTATCTATTTCAGAGTACAAGATCTTCCCGATACCGGGATTACAGAATTGTATATGAGAAAGGGACAACAGTTGCTAGTAATAGACAATGTTGACGACGATGTTGACCGACGATAGTGGTCGGTGATGATGACCGGCAACAATGGTCAACAACGGCGAGGATCAGCGGTGGCGATATGGCACCAGGCGGTATTGACCGCCGAGTGACGACAGTGCTTGGAGGATCTTTAGAGCTTCTCTCTCTTCCTTGGCCTTCCTTCCTTCACTTGCCTCCCTCATATGAGGAATGAGGGCTATTTGTAGATTGGAGGAGGACGTCTCTGAAATACATGCAAAACCCGCATCACTCCACTTCATCGGACGGCTCAAAATGATCCCCTTGATCATATGATGTATTTTGCATTTGAATGCTCAAATGAAGTCGAATTGTAAGATCTTTGGCTTGTTGGAACCGCTATATTTGACTATAAACACTTTATATTTGAGAGCAATTTAGGGATTTAACTAATATCCCAAAGTTTCCAAGGATATTTTAAGAGCTTGATCTCGACCAATTTCAACTTCAGATCACCTTGTTTTTAACATCAAGATTCGTGCTTCGACTAATAGTATTTTAAGTGTCATATCAATCCTTTATAAATATCCAAATCCACTAAGTTTCCCACATTTATCCATTTCACCCAAACATAAACATTTTAGAGAGAAGAACGGAGAGGAAAGAGAGAGGGAGGAGAAAGAAAGTATAGTCTGGGGTCCTCAAGTCGATTTTGTCCATTGAGTAAGTTAGAAAATTGATCATCTTGAGGTAAGTTATCGTTACCCTACTTAAATTTTTAGAAAATTTTCTTTTTTGTAAAAGTTTTTGAATTTTATTTTGTTAGATTTCGTACAAAGTCAAATCTATGAATATTCACAACTTTTTCATCACATAACTTTTGATATGTTATAGAATGAATTATGCAAGACATATTAACACAAAAAATAAAATTTTCACTCGGTATTTTGTATTTTTGTGAGTACAACCAGCTTGATAAAAATTGATATAAAATAAGAAAAGCTTCAAAATATTATTTTAGATATTGTATATCAAATAATTTTATAAATTATGATTGTTGATGTATACACAAATTTTATCTGCAAATTCTATTGTTATTTTATACTCGTAAATTTTTTGTATAGTGCAATGAATTACTCCTATTTATCAAAATATTGATTCATTAGTATTGATGCATTGCAAATATTTGTATAAATATGGTTGTATTTTTCTCGATGCTTCTCCATGAATGAGCACTGTTGAACTAGCTTAACTTTTCGGAGGTTGAAGAAGAAAAGACTTCCCTCTGAAATCTTAGAATGGAGAAAAAGATGGTGGTGGATACTCGGCTCCTTCACTCACCTGAGGACCACTGTGAATACAGTACAGTCTTGAGAGACCTTGATGTAGTTAATATCTCAACTAAAGGAGACTGAAGGAAGGGACTAGTAGAATATTTGAGTTATAGCCACTTTTTTGTTGTCTAGTATGATTAGATATCATAAATTAGCATATTTTGAACATATCTAACATATTTATTCACGTGGCATGTTATACATCATAAAAGATTTGGTGGGCCAAATTTATATTTTCCTATAGTTGTATGATCAAAATATATTAATTCAGGAGAGGTAAATAATAGCTTTTCTAAATAATAATTGATTTGGTCTTTAACTTAACATAAAAAATGTGATATTTAATCTAAAATCTCCACTTATATAAAACTTCAATTATAGTACATAGCATGCAACATACTCATATATGTGCTGAAAATATATTTTTTGGGTGAGAAGCATTGCTCCAATATTAATCCCCAATTATATTTTATTACAAAAAGTCAAATAAAAAGATTTCGAAGTTACATTTTATTTTTATTTTCAAGATTTAGACGACTGATTTTGTGGCTGAAGATAATTGTAACTGAAATAAGTCTCCTGGTAAAGCTATACTTCATTAAAATAATAATCTAAAGACTAAACCCAATTTCTTCACAAAAATAATAGAAAAACATAATTAAAAACTGTGGTTAAAAACGCTAACTTTTTTCAGATTTCTGAAGATAAATATGCACAATCCAACTTATTCAACACAGTATTACAACAACTTAAAATTTTGATAGTGAAGGGAGTAATTGGAGAAGGAGAAAGTAGGCATCAAACACTAACCCCGAAGCTGAAAATCCCATTCGAGGCACCTGCTGCAAATGTCTGTTTCTTTAAAAGGGTTGGGCATTACAGAAGAGGAAGCGGTTTCCTGCAACCTTATGCTCTTTTCCATACTCGGTCTCCTCTCTACAGCTCTTTAATTTCCTGTAAACTAGTGAAGGGGAGAGAGCTCAGTTACCTTTGCCCTCCACGTGAGAGGAATGGGCACAGCTTGGCCATTGCAGCACTTTCTGCATGCTGAATTAATATTTGATGATCCTTCTCCACGCGACAGAGAATTTAATGCGCTTTGCTTTGATTATTTTCAAGTTTTGGGTTTAATTTACTCCATAATAATTGTATTATATTGTAATTAATTGGATAAGTCTGAAAAAGATTGATGTAGACATACATGTATGATTAGTTCTGTTTATGCATTAGTCAACATTTGCTGATATTTTCTTTTATTATTTTTAATTTTTTTAAATTTGAAAGCACTACTCCGAGGTATCTTTCTTTTCTAAGGTATGTCTTTATCATCAATAATGATGGAGCTAAAATAGTATCAGAAATTTAATTAAATTTATGCTCTATGTTTCTGAAGGAAAATAAATGTTACCGAACGCTTCGTGTTTATTTGGATTGTAAGCAAATTAATGAATGAGATAAATTTTAAATTACTTATGAATTTATTATGAATATTCTATATGCTTTGATTTGAGCTCTTTCAATTGATAATTTATTTCTTTTTTTTAGATTCCTATCATCCTAACAATTCCTTCAGAAGTAAGCAAATGAAAATTAAATTTATTAAAATAATTTTGAACTGTTTTGGACATTCTTAGGTTTCTTTTTATTTAAGTGAAACATTTAAAAATTAATGATATCGAATTATTAAATAGGTTAATTCAGAGTTTAGCAGATAATTATGATTGAAAGATTGTTTTTTTATGATTGTATCATGCAAGATGTGGAACAAATGTTACTTGACTTAATTACATGTTATTATAATTAAAACAATATTTAAGAAAAAATCAGACAAATTAAACGCTTTAAATTAAAAAGTTCTTGAAATGTTATTATCATATTTATATACACATTTTATAATTGTAAAACCCAAATGCTGGTGACCCTTCAAAATTTTTTATTTTTTTAACTATATATATATATATATATATATTCCTATGGACTATGTCTTATCTAAAGATGAAAGTGGCTCAGCATCTTAGTAGCTTTAAAAGACAAGATACATAGTACGATGCTGATATTAAAGTTCTTCTATATAGATATATTCCCTATCTATCTTAGTTTCTTTCTCACCTTTTTCATATATTTATGCACGGATGAACAAAGATTTCCATTGGACAATCAAAATTTGGGCAGCAAACTTCTGTCATCTAAGGACGAGACTTATTCTTAAATACATTCACATCAACCTTGATGGGAATATGTGAAACCTTTCTAAGAGTGCGTTTGAGACAGTTTTCGGGCTGTTTTGTTTTTTCAGAAAACAGCTAGAAAGCAAAACAGTTTTATTTGACTATAAGTTTTTTGGTTAATTTTTAGAAAGTTTTGTAATGAAAAAGTTGTTTTAAGAACCAGAGCTATTAGAATGTGGTGGCTGTTAGAAAGCTATTTTTAAAATTTTTCAAAAATAAAAATATTTGTAATACAACAACTTTTTCAAAAAATTATTTTCTCCATAGCAGCTTTACAATCAACTTTTCAAAACACTACACAGACCCTAAATATTAAGAGTTGAAAAATAATATTAAAATGTAAATTAATGCACAAAAATAAATAAAATATTTACATATATTTATGTAATTTGTGGCTATATCTTCTTGATGCCACTTAAATTTTCACCATAATTTCAAGAAATATTTGCATACATATCACACAATTCTTATATGATTGTATATCTAACACCTAAAACTTCATATTTATATATATAATACTTTTTTTATGCATGTAAAGAAATATTCTTTTATTTTTTACATACTTATTTGATTTTCTAATTATTTTATGTTTATTTTATTTTAGTTTGAAATATACTAAACAAATGGATTCTCTAAGAGGCATAAATTGGCCACTGAACTGTTTTTTTTTAGCTCAATTGAAATTCAGAACGTTATGAAAATATTAATTAGAAATGTTTTAACAAAATCAAGAAAAAGGTTGTAAAAAATATCATTTCTTCATTTCCTTTACAAGTCAAAAATCGTTTCTTTTGGTACTTAATAATTTATTCATGATCAAATTTTAAATTAATGATTCTTTAGAACTATATACTTAGAACTAATCTTTTTAAATTATATTGAAAATTCTCTAATATTTGATCAATTATCTTCATCGAGAGAATGAATTTTCATTCGGCACAATGGTTCTTTATCTCTGAAAAAAAAAACAGAAACCCTAAGACGATTGAACAAGAAGATAGTAATTTTTATCTTCTGTTGCTCGAAAATTCCAACATAATATAATAATCTCTCATATATACCAAGACTATAACACAAAATTGGAAAAAGAAATGATTTGAACACAAAAATGAAAAAATAAAAAAATCTGTAACAGTATATAAGGAAAAAAATCATCATAATAACTGATGAAGCACAATAATTCCACATTTCCAAGAGATTACGAAAGAAAATAAAAAGAAAAAAATAAATAAATTAAACAATCCCATCTCTTCACCATTAAGAACTCAGCTACGAGAATGACCTAATGAACTGAAAAGAGAATCTGAGAAACCCAACTTTCTTCCGAAGTGACGCAAAAAGGAAGAAAAGATCTATCATAACCCAGGCTAAGATTTGGAGACAAAGATGCCCAATTGCATGGACCCATTGTTTACTAAACCAGGCAAACTTTATTAGGGCTACATGTTCTGAACTGGAGTTCTTTCCCTGCAGATATTAGGGTTTTACTTCGCCATCACTCCACCATGGCTGCTTGTAGTTTGCTAACACTTGTGCTCTCAGAGCCACTGAACTGGGCCTTAAGGCACAGGAAACTTGCCACCTTGGTGCATGAGTATATATGACAGTAGATATAAGTAGGGTTCCTTTATTTATACTATTTCACTTCAGGGTTTGGATTTAGCTATTATTTTGGCCTGTGAATAATGAGTAGTAAGGGAAACGGAATCTGTAAAATGAATCGGGATTAGGTTTGATTGGCCATGCAGGAGAGAGAGAGAGAGAGAGAGAGAGAGAATAATTAGTGAGCCTGTCACTTCAAAAGCCATGGACAGTAGAAAACTTATGAGGAAGTCCTCATAGGAGTTCTATGTGGAAGGCCTAAAGCAGGATCCTGTGAACTTCTTTTATGAGTGATGTTTCTCTATCATAAAATTAAATCCTTTTCTGAATATAGAAGACTGATTGTTGAATCATCCACCAAAAAATAAATAAATAAAATAAAATAATAGCACAAGTGGAATAAAAATATATATATTCTGTTGTATTATATATTAATGATTTTTCTCATTTTTATATGAAATTTTTCTAAATTTATTATTGTTAATTTTGTTAATAAACAATAATACAGAAGATTGATTTATGGTGTGAATAAATTTGAGGCATCTATATGATGCCGTGTAAGATCGTAGAAGGGGACTCTTGGGTTTACGTAGAGATATCATGCGTACTGATAATTTTTTTACTACAAAATATTTAATCTTTATTTAAACATGAAAAAAAAAAATGACACATAAAGGTTTCAAAATGGTGGAACAAAACATAAGATAAAATACATAGAGAAAAAAAATGAGGAAGAAGAGCCTTCAACCATAACCCATAGCCTATCTCTCAGCATGAAGAGCCATATCTAGATAACATTTAGCACAGCTTTTGATGGGCCTTTGGGTCTTCACTCAAAAGGAAAAAAGGGAAGTTTGTGTACAAGAGAGGCTTATCATCCTTTGACTAAATGAGATTATGATTAACATTTTGAATAACAACTTCAAGTAATAAAAAGAGTGATTCTTAAATATTTGATGGAGGGGAATAAGTATTAACTTTATTTCTGTGATTGATATAAAGTGAGTGAACTAAAAGAGCTTGATCACATTTTGATTATTAAAGTAGATAATACAATTAAAATTATTGTTAGTACTTTGTAGTTGCTGAGAGATTGGTAGATTATTGACTAGTTCCTTTGAGTATTAACACTAGGATTAGAAGAAACATAATTTAAAGAAATAACTATAGCAAATGAAACTCCCTGATCATTTATATACAAGATAGATTGAAAAGTAAGGAGAGAGGCTTTGCTATTTGTGTGAATTTAACCAATATCTTCTTGAGCATGTGCTACCAAGTTTTAATTGATTACATTTTGAGGCTCCAACTATAAAATACAAGTTCTTTTGTATGATATAACCATATTGATAAAAATGTAGCACTAAAGAGCAAAACCTTGGAATGTTCTCTAATTTAAAACAACCTTTTGCCAATAACCATAACCCTAAAAATCTACCATGTAAGATTAAAAGTACTCTTAACTATGCCAATTTTCACTAACATCAAAGCATATTACATCAACATTCAAAGGAGTGCCAAAAATTGAACCAAGAGGGTAAAAGACTAATTTATCTAACAAGTGTAACATGGGGTGAGAAAATGAGATCTAAATAAAAGCAACTAAAATTCTCATGAATTCAACTTAGTTTCAGAAAAAAAAAAATCATCTACATTTATCAATGTTTGAAAACAAATGGAACTATAGTCCTTAACCTTGGTAAACTTCAAAATATTATGTTTAGAATTAAGAAGAGCCACTAGTAATTATCCTATAAGCTTACTCTTTAAGATAGTACCTGTTGAATTTTAATGAAGGGTGCCCAGCCAAGAATTTACTTAGCTAGCTTTACATGAAAATTTGGTCACAATCCATATAATTTTGCACTAAAATAACTCCTCTAATATGTTTTAATAAATACTTAAAAATAAAAACTATAATTAGAATAAAAATTTATACCAAACTAATTAAAAATAATTAAACTACTAACTTATGCCATATAATGTTGCATTTGCAAGTAGTTTGTTAATGCAATCCTCAATATTAACAAAATAATAAGCTTAACTCCAAGGATAGCCCCCTTCGATAGGAAAACACAACATTGTCTAATGATGAAAGATAAACTAACACATATTAAAAGATTTTACAAGGTTGCAAAAGATATGCAATTATTTTTTTTCATTTTAATGTCCAAATTAACACAACTTTACAGTGATGGATGAAGCATTACTAAAAAGTAATGGAGATCATTTTAGAATATTCATAATGATTCTCATTTTGGAAGTCAAGAGAATATAACATTTATTAGGTATCAAATGAGGCAATGCTTAATGGTCATGATAGTCACTAAAGATCATTAAGATAACAAGGTCATAGGAGCCAACAACGATATCTGGCTAGAATGTTATTCCATTAAGAGGATTAGGTGGCACAATGCATGGCAGCAAATGAGAAGGTTAAGAGGTCATGAAAGCTATTGAGGATGGTTCAATTCTTATCCTAAAAATGAAAGTGTCATGATCTTAAAGTAGTGAAGGAGATAGAACAAAAATGTCAATGTTCCTTCTTTTGTAGGTAATGATGACACAAATTGAAAGAAACAAACAAGCTTAAATAGAAGGGTAATAATGTTACTTGAGGATAGTGAGGATGGATATTTTTATGAAGATGAAGAAAACAAAACTTGAAGGTAATATTGACAAAGAAGAGATAATGGTTTTTCTAAAAATATAATCGGATGGATTTAAGAACATAAGAGATGGTATTTGAGAATTTTAAATATTATTAGAGATCTAAAATACTCCATGATAAAAAATTTATCCAAAAGATAAATTTAATTAAAAATAATGAAAACTATAGAAATGTTAAACTTCTTATGATTCTACTTTCATACATTTTTTACGAGGATTAAATCAAGTGTACTTCAACAAAAGAGAAAACCTTAATCCCAAATCAAAAGAATGAAAAACAAATTGTAAATATTTACAAAGGATGTAACCCTCTAAAAGAAGGGGAGAAATAAACTATCGTTAATTTTTCATTTGGGATTCCTATTAATTTCTAAGAACCTACCAAAAGCTCAAGTGAGAGGATTTCTCGTACTATTATTTTTATTGCCTCTACCTTAAAAAACTAAAAAAAATAATTATATGAGCCCATGGGAAAGTTATCTTGAGATCTAATGTAATTGGAAATAAAATTATAAAATGTCTACATCTTTGAAAGAATAAGTGCAAAAGAATTATACTTGTATTGGTGACTATCAAGTGGGTACTAAAGTGCTAAGATCAAAAGGGAGATGGGAAGGAGATGAATAAACTAGCTCCGATGAGTAAACCACCTTCACCAAGTACAATGCCCAATGGATTTTGATTTTGATTGATCTAAACCTAAACCTAAAAATAAAATAAAATAAAAAAGAAAAATAAAACTACAATAAAATAAATAAAAACCTAAATAAAAATCAAACATAAAATAAAAATAAAATAAACCTAAGATAAAATAAAATAAAAACTAAATAAAAATCTAAATTTAAAAATAAAACCAAAAAATAAATAAAAAATAAAATCTAAACCTTTAACTAAAAAAAGAAGAGCTTAGAGATGTCAACCTTAAAAATGTTCTAAGCAATAGATTTCAATCATTTAAATAAAAAAAATTAATTAATCACCTCTGATCTATTGAATTAGGGATTGGGTCACAAAACATGGGGAATGTATAAGGGATATAGAAGAAAAATGAATCAATGCACTAGTATTTGCTAGAACCAATAAAAGATTTGATCAAAGTGAGCTAAAAGAGTGATTATTAAAATATTTATATTACCATATTGTTTCTTTTTTTTTTTGTTAAACAATGAAGTTCTCATGTTCAAATAAATGATAATATGTGCTTAATTTAGGGATCTTCACAAGCATCATCCTTTGTATGTAAGGACCATCTTTAGAACCAATTCAAATAAAATAAGAAAATTACTTTACAACATCAAGTTCATCTCATATTAATAAGTTTAGTGTGTTAAATAAATAGATTTGGAGATATTTTTATATTTTTTATGGAGTGTTGTTCTAATTCTTCTTCATAATAAGTCAAAATAATTTTTATTTTTTTATATCAAAAATAGACTAGATCATGCCCTTTTTTGATCCAAAAGCAACTAGATGATATGCTTTCTAAACTAACTTGATTAACCTACTCGGGAAGTAGAGAGCAATCAATAATGATCCAATGGTACCAACAAATAATGACATCTTTGATTATAAATCATTTTATGAATCTTAATATATATATATATATATATATATATATATATATATATATATATATATATATATATATATATATATATATATAAGTGATAGATAGAAAATTTAATTATTAGATTAACATAAACAATTTTGAGAAAATTAATGGATTAAATTTGGGGTAGCCCAAAATGATAATGATAGATTGTCATTTTATATTAAAATACTCAACTTCTTAGAAGCAATCATTCACCATAAATGACTCATGATAAAACAAGGGCCTATAGAAGACAAAGGAACTTCAAAATCTTCTCATCTTGTTGGATGAACTAAGTGATAATAAGTGCATACACACACGATCATATAATGAAGATCATCACCTTTCTCCATAAAATGCTACCAAAAGTCTTTCTCCCTTACATGCATCTAAAAACAAGTACTAAGAAGATTAAGCCTAATATCTCTAGTTTGACTAGTTAAAATCCTTTTCATGCTTAGATAAAAAAAAAAGATTTGTTAAAATAATCATAATGAGATGATTATTTTGGTGGCGACTTTGCAAGTTTTAGAGTTCTTTCATATTTTGAATTAACTTTAAATATAAAAAATGATTATTGATTCATTTTCATAAAAAAATCTTGATTCAATCTCCTATACATGGGCAATGTTAGATATATGTTTTGCATCAAATACCTAGTTTGATTATCCCAACAATACTTGCTTTTTCTTACACAAAATTTACTAGATATTTGTTTTTCTATTTCTCTTGTTTTTATATTAAATTTTGTGACATTTATGACCATGAATAAGTTTCAATTAATGACTATAACATAGTTCCGGATATTCACAAAGCACATGAACATGCTAATTTTTTATAAGAGGAATTTTGCATTTGCATTAATAGGTATACCAAGGACACACATTTATTCTATAATATAAACTTTCTTTTGCATTAGAAGATAATAATCTCAAATATTTCAAGAAAAAAAAAAACAGCATAATGTCACAATTAAGTAATTTTTTTATATATGGCGCTTATTTCATAAATTCCTATGAGAGCACTAATTCCTCGCAGGATTTCAGTCCCAAAACCATGATCACTTTCCATCAATCTCTCTCTGCAGTCCATGGCTAGCTCAGCTTTATAACAAGGTCTTAGAAAACTATCATAAACAAACAAAACAAAACAAAAAAACAAAAAAAAAATAAGATCGCTAAAACTCGTTCAAAATCTGAGTGAGACTGATCTCACTGATCTCACTCACTGATGTTCTCCTCTTGTTTTGTCTGCTTACTGTCTGGCTAAGGTATCGCATTTGATTGGTGGGAGTGATGGGTAGTAAGGGATTGGATTGACCCCTTGTCAAAGCTAAAGTAAAGCCTGCTGCTTTGTGCTTTGAAGGGAACAGAGAAACACAGTCAAAACAAGGAAAGGAAGGAAAGGAGAGGTACACGCCATTTCTATCACCCAGTTGGTGTAAAGCTGAATCCTTTTTAGCTGAACAAACTCCAGGACAGATGGATGTGGCATTAATGCTAGCTGGCCTCTCTCTCTCTCTCTCACACACACACACTACACACACTTTGTTCTCACTCTTTGTTCCACTCTCTCTCTCTCTCTCTTTCCTCTCTGTGTTCTTATTCATGTGTTGGACTTGGAACTTGAGCTAAGTCTCATGATTAGCTTGGCTTTGCATGTCCTTGTCCATGAAGATACTTTTTCTTAAATTTCAACTGATCCGCTAGATTTTCCTTGGGCTCAACAAAATCTTTTCAATAACTATTGGAATAAATAAATATATATATATATATATATATATATATATATATATATATATATATATATATATAAGCACACATAATAATTATAGGTTAAGGCAATGATGAAAGGTCACGTAATTGCCAATGATACTTTTTTTCTAATTTTTATAAATTTTATAAAGGATTTTTTTTATAATCTTTATTCTGTAGTTTAGAAGTAAAGATTTATTTATATATAGGAAAAGGTGGAAACAAATATTCATTGCTTTGTTCCAGCCAAAAAATCGTCATCTAATTTATAATAGCTTATCATATTATAATTTTTTTCTATGCATAATGTTCGTAGGGCTGAAATGCTACACAGTCTAGCCTCTAAAGTGGCTCTATGACTAGCTTCGTAGGGATATCAGCCTGTTCGCCAAATAATTTTCAATTATTAGATGCCCACTAAGTGCTGTGGGATAGAGAGAGAGAGAGAGAGAGAGAGAGAGAGAGAGAGAGATTTTACAGCTTTTCATGGCTTAATATAGATAGTCTAGCAGTCTAGCACTTTCCCTGACTGAGATTAAATGCTGATTATTCTGTGGGAAGAAAAGATCGAACGGCGATCTGAAGTGTTTAAGTAAAACTATTATTATTATTATTATTGATGTTGTTGTTGTTCTTGTAACTATTAAATTAAGGCATGCGAATGAATATAAAGTAATAAGTTCTCATAAGCATCTTGGATTGACCCAAAAAGTAATATAAGTAGGAGACAAGCTTAATTAGGTTTTTTGCAATGGGTATCCACCCAACACACCCATCTTGTGGGTAGGGATGTCGTTGTGACTAATCCCATTGGGCTAGATCACATTCATCAGCGTGTGTCACTTACTTTCCCCACCTTAGTATAGTCCTCAAGAGGATTGACTGTCAGGGGTTCGCCTTCACCTGGCCCAGAGGCGGTGTACTTAATTAGGTTTAATTTAACATTAGTCAAGGGAAGTCAACCTCAAATCTATTACTGATTTCTTTAATAAGTCAAGGTCAGGTGTGAGATTGCTTATAGAAAAGTGAATCTTTATTAATTGGCATCTCTAATTGAACTAGATCATTATAAATTAAATCAATTTTCCAACACTAATGATGCAATCTAGGTCATCCACATGTCCAATATTTGAAATACTTTGATGATTTTACTAGCTAGCATACATTACTAAATTGGCGTTTCAGGTTAATTCAAAGACATGTTAAGAATCTGCTTTGATTCTTGAGAATTTATTCATAATGTATGTCTCAACAACAACATAATTTGCTGCTATCACGAATCCATTCAAAAGAATTGTACATAATTGTCCATAATTAATACAAGGAGATGGTTTGGGTCATATTGCCCATACAAAAAGAATGTGAGACTCAATGTTTGTAGAGACTTGAATGGCATGGATTAAACTTATTGTAGCTAGTAACTAATGACATTCCTCCACAAGAAGTAAGACTAGTTGTTGGGCATCATTTTAAAATCAAATTGGACATTAAACTAGAAGAAATACAGGTTCAAGATTTAATAATTGAATTTGAGTTAAATTAGGAGTTTAACTAGCTGGTGTAATAAATATTAAAATTATTTTAATATAATTTAGAATTGATCGATTCTTTGAAAATCGATCTAGTCAGTAGTTCTGGCTAGTTCTGTGTAGAAGTGATTTTAGAATTGAATCAAACTAGCCTGAAATCAATTCACGATCGAATTGGAGAGACTGGTTGATTGATCCGATTAATAAAACTATGATATTTATGATAAGTGGCATAATATGCATCTTCCCAATAAGAAAAAGAACAATCCTATATAAACTTTGATGGCATTAGTTCTACTAATGATTTCACCTCAATTGGTGATAAAAGACTCATCGTGATAGCTCTAATTGTTGAAGAGTTATAAATCCTGCTTATAAACAATGTAAACACACTCTTTCTCTCTCCCAAGATGAGAGAAGATCATATAGTTGTATTCTTAATTATGCTGAGGATATCATAAAATCACATGGAAATTGTTTGAAATCAATTTTATTTTATTTATATTTTATTTCTAAATAAAATATTTTTAATGATAATAATTATTTTTATAAATATTCAAAATATTTAAAATTGTTTTGAATATTTTAAAAATTATGTTATTTATTTTAAAATAAAAAATATATTAAATAAACATATTTTTAAAAATAATATAAAAATAGAAAATATAAAATACAAAATAAAATCTCAAGCATGCTCTTAACACCAACTTTAAAGAAACTGATTGGGAACACTTTTATTTTTGTTTTATATTTTTATCTTACTTTATATATTTTTGTTTTAAAATAAAATATATTTCATGGTGATAAATATTTTTAAAAATATTCAAAATATCTAAATAATCATTTAAGTGCTTTTAAAAAAATAATATTATTCATTTTAAAAACAAAAATAAAATAAAAACACTTAAAAAAACACATTAAATAAATATATATTTTAAAATAACATAAAAACAATATAAAATTAATCTCGAACATGCCCAAAACAAATTAGAAGGGGTCTTCTACAAAGGCAACTAAAAACAGGCTTAGAAAGCACATAGAAAACTGAAACAGGATGAAAAACAAAGCATCATTCTTACCATCATATTAACATGAATTATCGTCTAAATTTACAGAGGCTTCAGATCAAACAAACCATTATAACATGCTAAGTTTCATTTTTCTCTAATAGTATCTTAGACCAAGAAATAGTTCCGAGATCAATAGACTTACAAGGTCGCCTTAATGGAAACAGAATCAGGAGAGCAGAGATCAGTCATGCCTGCATCCTTTTGAAGCAGCAGCGCACACACTCTTCCTCCTGTCAGGGTTTCTTCATTCACTTTGTCAACGTAGAGGAGAAGCTGAACAAGCAATCCCCCAATTATTGGGAACTCCTAAATTGAAGAATATTCAGAACAATATTCAATCAGGAATCACTCCTAAAATTTAATCATGAATGTTTAGGTCAAGTTACCTCTATCATGTCACAAAAAGAACCATTAGTGAGAGCTACTGGAATTCTTTGCACCACAGTGGCACATCCCCTGAAACAAAAAAAAAAGAGAGTAAATAATAAAAGGTTCTTATGACTAAGAAGCTCAGCCATGGAGTTCCATGCACAGTTGAAGATGATGTACCTCTCGTCGGAGCAGAGCATGATGTAGCATCTGATGATATGGAAGAGTAGACGAGGAGAGAAATCTTGGTCAACTGAAAGAAGATTGACCTCCATGGATAGAGAACAATAATTAGAAAAAAAAAAAAAAAAGGTATGAGAGAGCAGAAGATGTTGGCAGAGGCCAAGCCAGTATGAGAGAGATACCAAGTTATCCCATGTGTTCATCAGTGCAATAAGTAGATTGCAAGAGGGATTGCAAATGTAGGAGATTCCAAAGTTGTCCCGAATAATAGCTTCAAGGATATGCATGGCAATCTGTCACAAGCGAAAAATTATAGTTGTAAGAAACAAATGAGCAGTCCAATTAAGGTTATTAAATTGGTTTCCTTTGGTATTATCATGAAATCTAGATTGGTTTACATTCTTTATGATTGCATTAAACTTGAAAGTTGTTAGTGAGCAGAATTGAAAAAGTTTAAGTGCCAAAATCTGTAGTATTATCTGGTTGTCTTCAAATATTCAATTTTTCCAGCTGAGAATGTTTCTTCCCACCTACTCCACAAGATCCTAGCATTTCAGCCCGTCCTCCTTATTTCAGTCAATAAACCATTTGAACATCTACAATACATCTAAGGGTATTCTTTAAAACTGGCTTGCCTTTTATGTTTAAAAACTATCATAGAACTCTAATCCAATGCTTATGCTATACATGTTTGTAATAAATTTCTCATCATCAGCATAATCTTTCTATTGCCTCCATTAATAATGTCTTTGGTTCCTTCCTCTTCAAACAAAAGAAAGGGGGTCGGAGATAGCATTCTGTGAAAACCAGGAAGCCAGTCTTCAAACCATGTTAAAGGAATTTGTTAGCCGATTATCTAAACTCTACACCTTTTGAGGATAATAGTCACCTGATACCTTGAAGTGGAAGTTCAGATGATCTGCTTCAATAGGTGTAACCTAAATTGATTTTGGATGGTATGAAAAATCTTAATCAGGTTTCCTTGATTTCAGAATTTAGAAACTGTAGATGCAACAGAAAGGTTGGATTAAATAGTGATAGTTTCAGCTGATAAATGTTAAACAACTGGAACTTCAATGGCCAATAACTTGGATTTATGTGCAAAACGTCCTAAAATATACTTTGAATGTAGGACAGAAGTTTGTTTTTATGAACACCGTTAACGCTGAAGTTCTTGTCATTGAGAAGATATAATTTAAGCTAGGGACATATAGCAGCGACTGGTGAGGTTTTTTTTCATGTAAGACATACGATAAGAAATTTTGCTCAAAACTTGCTTGATTTGAGGAAATTGAAATAGATATAATTATTTTTAGTCGAGTTATATATTAAATTATAAATGAAGATTAGAATTTTGTCCTTGCAAAAGCAAGTAATATCTCACTTTTCAGCAAATTTCTCACATTCAGATCACAAAATTGAGAATCAGTTTGAAATGCTTGTGATGAAAATCGCAATTGAGTGCCCTCCCAAGATTGCTATCTAAGGACCAATGGGACTGCAGTTATGCCACCACTCATGTTCAAATGACCTGAAAAGTAGACAACCATAAAACTCATGAATGTTTTTCACTAGTTTTCCTTCAATCAAATTGAGGCAGTACTTGCAAAGTTACCTATATAGGCCATAAAAGCTAGAGGGGTAGTAGGTGAAGAAATTTAACTTAGGTTGACCACTATTTATTTTTTAGTCCGTTGAGTTTTTTTATTATATTTTAGTCCATTAAATTTTATCTAAAATTTCATCAAGTATTTTATACCAAATGCAACTTTATTTTTCATCTCACAGCAGTGTCTGGTAATAACCAAATACAATTTCAAAACTTAGTTGGCATTACAATAAAAACGGATGTTGAAAATTTAGCAAACATTTGATAATAAGTCACTTTTTTTATTGGTAAACATATGTTAACAAAAAATTAACTTAGATTGGAGAAAAAAGAGGAGACTTAATTTCTTTTAATTAAATAGACTCATGTCAGTAATGAAGGAAATAACTCATTTTACTTTTACAATTTTCCTATCCTCCATTTGAGTTTACCAAGTGCTGCGAGATTGTGTTGCTATCTTTTTTTTTTCCTCCAAGAATGCAGTCGATATGTACAGCCTTTTTTTTCCCTATCACAACTTACAGGCTGCTCAGCTGCCGCTACTTAGGGTTTTATTTTTCCCTATCACAACTACGATATTTAAGTTTGGGGCGCTTATTTGTGTGGTTTCAGAATTTGGTTTTGGATAAAATCAAATTTGAATTCGATTGTCATCCAGAATTAAATTGACTGATATCTATTAACTTTGGATGAAAATTTATAAATCGATGTTATATGACAACTAATTGAAAAAATTTTGATCGAATAAAATTTTTTACTTCAGGTTTTCAATCTGGTGCGTGCAATAGATGTGTTATTACCTGAGTATGGTACGAGTGCAACTACCTAATTATGGAGTAGGTCATCACCTTGTATTAACGTGTGGCATATTTTATTATTAGCTTGGTAATCTTCACGTAACCTCTTCACTGTCTATTAGTAAAATGTCACTTTATAAAAAAATTTGGCTTGTTACTATTCTTGGATTTGTTTAAAATGATACAACTAGAATATTTAATGATCTGTGATCATTGAATCTTATTCCTTCAAATAATCTATAATATTTTAATATAATGCAAATCACTAAATACACAATAATTTAAATATCTAAAGAAAATAATGTTGACCTCTATACTTACTTGACACTCCAATGCAATTGAACGTGTCGAAGATTACCAAGGATGATAAACAACGGTTGAAGCATCACACAAATTGAGATTCAGATAGGTTGTGCAAAATTGAATCCATTTAATTGTCAAGCATCATACAAAATAGACTCTAATAAATTGAAATATCACAATCGAATAAAAAGAACATCTGCATCTATCAACACATCACAAGATGAAAAAGAAAGACAAGTTGCTTAAAACCACCCAAGACATTGCTCATTTGCAAAACCAATTTTAGTGATGCATGCAAAATGTTGAAATCAATGGAGGACTCCCCTCATTGATTTTATCAAAAGTATTATCTCAATGAACTTTTACAATTCTAATGAACACTTAAATTGATAAATTTGAACATAATGTCGTGTGAATTGGGCTAATACTATTTTGATCATTCCCGAGCATCATCCAATTGAAAAATTAACTGTGCTAATGCATCCAGAATGTCAAAATTATCCAAAAAAGATATTAATATTATACAGATTGATTGCACAAAATGAAACACAAATTACCCAAGTGTAAGTTAATAGCAAAAATAGTGAAATTCACAAGAGAATATATATTTATAAAATAATAATAACAATTACTTATTAATTACATGAATTAAAGTATAATTCAATTGAATTAAATTAAGAATTTGCTAAACAAAATTATTATTATAACAAATATTATTGACATCAATTTTCAAACCTAATTTAAACTAAAGTTGATTTAAAACTCAAATCAAATAAAAAAGATTGAATTTGATCAAATGAGCTTAATCAGATGAATCTAAATTAATCCAAATGAAATTTATAATTTCAAATTTATTCATCTAATTAATAATAAACTTAATTATACGGCTATATCTTACTTTATTTGATCAAAATCACTAATGAGTCAAAGTTGGCCTAATAAGAACAAACTTTTCAATCCATTAATATTAAAAATAATTTAAATATATAATACAAAAAAGAGGGAATTGAATATTCACTAGATAAACTCCTTAATCATCCTTTCACTCCATTAAACTAGGGTTGATTCAAGAAAACATGTCATGGCCTAAGTCTTGGAGTATATTAGTTAATTTAAGGGCAAATAATTTTGCATCATTCATGTCCAATGGAGTACACATGTTTCTTTATGCCTAACTTGGCATCATGATTTAATTTCGCTTAGATAGCTGCCTAAAATGATGTAAGTTGTATGACCCCTACTGACAAAGGGTCTCAAGGCCGAACTAGGCCGAATATTTTCATGGCCAAGTGAATATCATATGGGATGAAGGATCCATGAAGTATTAACCAAATCATATTTACCTTTTCTTGATTCTTTACACTTACCTATAGCCTTTTGGGCTCATTCATCCCCTTGAGATGCCACTTTAACGATATTTTGTAAACCTTCACTCATCGGGATATAGTGAGTCACCCTCTACCTTGTGGCTCAATTTAGTCTTGAAATATGAGATTTTCTCTGCTAAAATAATAATTTTATTCCTTCTAAACCAAGCTGAATAGATTTCAAATACAAAATTAATTTCTTTTATCAAGAGTATCTCGGGCATTGCCTAAGATGTAACTAACCTCAAAAACAAAGCTCCTTTGGGAGATTCAGAACCTAGAAATTATAAAAAAATGATGAATATTAAGAAAAAATTCTTTTGGTTAAAATATGAAGTACTTCATGAGATTTTCACGAGGTTTAATAGGTGAAAATGGTGCAAAAGTTCTTCTAGACTTCTCTCCCTATCTTTCTACATAGTTGTGCTCTGTGAAATTCTTTCATATTTTCTCCCTCCAAAAACCATAAAATACATAAAAGAGGGGATACAAAAATATATGAGAGAAACAATCTAGCAACTCCATTGGGGATAAACTCTCTTTCTATATTAAGACTTTTGCTTGTGTTCCAAATTTATACCATAGTGTTTGCAGAATAAAAAGAGGGAAGAGAAATAAAGATCAAACTCTAAACTCGATCATACCCCACGTCCGATCACTTCCCCATGATGACGATCGGCACAATCACGATCCCACGCTCGGCCACGAATCACACCAACGATCTTGCACGTACGGCTTCCCTGCCTCCACTTGCACGACCTAGCCCAATGATCTCCAAATACGAGAGAGTGGTGTGGAAGAAGATGAAACCTGTCTATAAAGAGGAGCCGAGGAGGGTTGGCCAACCCCTACCTATATGCATGAAGGAGAAAGGGAGAGAGATGAGATTCAAAAACTCTAACCACACCTAGCAACCACCCTCCACATCGACAAAATGCATAAGGAGAGGGAAGGTGCTAACGGTTGGAGTTGGAGACTCAGGCTCCTATAAGAAGAGGAGATGTGAATTGGTCGAACTCTCCTAAATACACACGTGCGTGCACACGAAACCTATCTCACAGAACCGATCTCCTCGCACCCTGACCGAAGCTTCCTTGCTGCTTGACCAACCTTAGCTGAAGTCGTCGACCTCCCTGGTGTGCTCAATCAAAGCCCTAGCCGCCGAAACTTGGCTAGTCAAAGCCAAGCCAAATCCCTCTCTCACCGTTGTGTGTTTGACTGGGAGAAACGAGAGAAACCAAGAGAAATTAAGAAGAAATAGAGAGGAAAACTCTAAATCCTCGAAATGCCCCTCCCACTTAAACATTGTGTGAGTTTAAGGGTGTTTTCATCGAAACTAAAGAAAAATGGGTTTTAGAGCTCTAATTTTGGATAAATTTCAAAACTAAATTTTTTTATATTTAATCTCTCTTCTCGCAAGTCAAATCAAAGATCTCTACTATCAATCTTGGGTGTGGTGTGAGATGAATATACCTCACTTCGTCGATCTTGGGTCCAGAATAAGGAAAAAAAATGCAATCACGTTACTTACAAATAACATGCATTTGTCAAGATAAAACTCTGCAAAATTAAAAATAATTAACTTGAAATATAAATTATTTGAGATTAATTAAACCACAAGTTTTAAAATTTTGAAGACCCACTTCCTTTGATCTTGAGTTCGACCGAATAATTTATGAAAACTTATGTCGTCGATATTAGGTCCAACAAAAGGCAATCATCCACTCCGTCAATCTTCGGTTTGGAGCAAAGGAAAAGACTGTTGATCATGCTAAGCCATAATGCTGCTGAAATTTTAGAAAAATTGTTAAACTTAAATATTTTTCATAAAAATCATTAAAACAAGAAAGAACGGACTTTATAATCTAATAAAAATCATTTAGATTAAAAATAGATACATCAAAAGATTAAAATTGAATAATCAAATAAATCAAATCTGAAATTTTTTAATTCCAATAAATTTATAATTCCTACTCTTAATATATGTTAATTAATTGCATGTTAAAATCTAAAGATCAAAACTGGGATTGTTAATTCCTTTATTTAATAAAGTTGGCATTCCAAAGAATGTAAGCCCAGTCATTGTTTGCAAGGCGGACTTCATATTTTGAACATATGACTTTTCAATGGATGTAAATCCAACCCAATTTAGCATTTCTAAAGGGATATAAGTCCAACCTATTTTCATAAAATGAATTCTACATTCAAACATGGCATTATAATGGATATAAGCCCAAAGTTTGTCTACAAAGCAGACTTCAATCATATTAAAATTAGCCTTCCAATGAATATAAGCTCAACATGTTTTGTCATAAAATGGAAACTAGGCCTTCCAACACAATCAGATATAATGTGTTAGAAATCCAAATATAATTTAATTATTCGATAAAGAAGTTAAAGTAACCTAACAATCTTAGGTCACTTTAATTCCAAAAGAATTATAAATAAAAAATCAGTATTCCAAATGGATGTAGTCCAATATGTATTCATAAAATGAATTAATTAAATACAAGGCATTCCAATGGTTGTAAGCCCAATGTACATTTGCAAGGCAAACTTCTCTATTATGGCATTCCAATGGATGTAAACCCAATGCTTGTGTGTTAGGCTGGCTTCACTTATTAAACAAATAGCATTATAATAGATTGAAGCCCATTTATTTGTCCGCAAGGCTGATCCCACAGTTAATTTAGACTCTACTATGAATGTAAGACTAACTCGTATTCATAAAATGGAATTTATAAAAAACTTATAGCTTTCTAATAGATTTAAGTCCAATATGTGTTTACAAGGCAAACACCATTCACCACTGCCATTCCAATGGATGTAAGCCTGATCATAGTTCGCAAGATGAACTTCAAAATTGGCATTCCAATGGATGTAAGCCCAATCACTGTTTGCAAGGCGGACTTCAAAATTGGTATTCTAGAGGATGTAAACACAACTATGTTTTGTAAGGCTGACCCTATATATTAAGCATATGGCTTTCTGATATATGTAAATCCAACCTATGTTTGCAAGGTAAACATCAAATCATATAAACATATGACTTTCCAATAGATGTAAGTCCAACTTGTGTTTGCAAGACAAATATCAGATCACATAAACATACGAATTTCTAATAAATGTAAATCCAACCTATGTTTGCAAGACAAACATCAACTCACATAAACATATGACTTTCTAATAGATGTAAGTCAAACTCGTGTTAGCAAGTCTCAAATCACGCAAACATATGGCTTTCTAACATATGTAAGTCCAACATATATTTCCAAGGCAAACATCAAATCACATTAATATATGGTTTTCTAATATATGTAAGCTCAACTTATGTTTACAAAGCAAACATCAATCACATTAATAATGGCATTCCAATGGATGTAAGCCCAATGTGTGTCTGCAAGGTAGACTTCACTCATGTAAATGCATGACTTCTAATGGATGTAAGCCCAACTTAATTAGGCATTCTAATAGATATAAGCTCAACTTATGTCTGCAATACAGAGTTTACTAATGATCCTATCTAACCCATAAAATTGAATTATTGAACAGACTTACAAGTTAAGTTTAACTTAAATAATTCAATAAATACTAGCACAACAAAATATGCACAACTCTAGTCTACTCGAGATTCTTGGAAGGAGGCAATCATGGTTGCTAATTATGTTACCTGGACATTATGACTAATAGCCCTCTGATGTTAATAGACTAAATAATAGAGTCCAGAGATGATGGAACCGTAGGATCTTGATCAGGACTACTATCCTTTACGCCAAAATAGTTGTCCATGCCACACCATTAAATACCCATTTATATCAAAGATTAATGTTTATTTCTAACCTTAATTGAGAGTGATGTCCTACTGTGGTAAGAGGAGTAATTAACTATAGACACTTGCATCTATAGGAAGTAAAACCCAAATCAAAATAAACCCTAACATAATCTTGAGAGAAATCTACTTGAACTAAAGTCAATCTGCTCATGAAGAATGAACTCCTTAACATCCTAGGAGGACAAAGATTTTATAAGTGTTTTTCCTGAGTGATCAAGCGAACTGTGTGTTCGACGTGAGGAGAAGACCAATCGAGCCCTATCTTGCATGAAAAAGGAGTTTTTTCTATCAAGCAAATATGCCCAATTCGAGGGTTTTAAAAAAAAATTAGGCTATTTTAGAGATTTTGGGACTCCATTCTAGGTATAATAGCAATTAATCACTCAAAATTTTCAAGAAAATTTTATTTGCATGTTCAAAAATGTGAAGACTCGTGCACATTGAACTTGGGTATGGCCGAAAAAATTATGAAATCCTTTGTCTTCAATCTTGAGTTGAGCAAGAGATGAAAAACCTCCCTCCATCGATCTTAGGTCCAGAGCAAAAGAGAAGAGCGCCGACCATGCTTAATTTCACAAATGCAACCCTGCTATGCAGTCATGTTGCCAAAATTTTGTCAAATTAGATAAATTTTAAATCATTTAAGAAATCAAATGAAACAAAAACTTTCGAAAACTCGTGCACGTTGATCTTATGTCTAGCCAAAAAATTACGAAGACCTCTGCCTTCGATCTTGGGTCCGATACGAAATAAATACCTCCCTCCGTTGATCTTAGGTGGAAAGCAAGAGAGAAGAACGCATCGATCGAGCTTAATTTCACAAAACTCAACACTGCTAACTAATTATGCTGCCAAAATTCCATTAAAATGTTTGATATTAATCTCTTCTATAAAAATCATAAACTAAGAGAAATGAAGTTCCATAATATGACAAAAACATTCACATAAAATAAAAAATTAAAATTGAGAAGTCAAATATTGAGTTAGTAGATATATATAGTTTATAATCCCTGACAAGTTGAGTCAAATTACTCACAATTACTCGATCTCCTTTCCTCTTACATTAAAGTAATACAATCAAAATTGTAGATTGAGAACTTAAATCTAAATCAACTAATCCTTGGTCATTTTAAATATATGGATGAATTTAGAATTATCTCACTCATATGCTGGTTTTATTAAATTCACAAAAAAATGTGAAGTATAATTTTTGGGATACAAATGCTCATATAAATACATCAACACACAATCATGCACAATCATTCGCTTGATCAGGCACGTGTCAAGGACTCAAGTGTAGTCCAAAAAGTCTCTAAAAATCAAGATAATCCCAGAAATCTAAAACTTGCCTCACTTAAATACAACAACAACAAGCCTTAATCCCACTAGATGGGGTCGGCTAAATATTTTTGATTAAAATTCAAACACTAACATTCCAATAAATGCAAGTCTTCCGCAAGGCAAATTTCACAGTAACACCAATATTCCAATGGATGTGAGCCAAATCTATATCTAAAAGGCAAACCCCACTCTCTAATGCAAGCATTATAATGAATGTAAGCCCAATTTATGTTCATAAAATGAACTCCACAGTTAATATGGCATTCCAATTTATGTAAACCCAATTTATGTTTATAAAATGAACTCCACATTTAATACGATATTCCAATGGATGTAAGCATATATTATATTCATAAAATGATCTCCACATTTAATATGGCATTCTAATTAATGTGCACAATATATATTTGCAAGGCAAACTTCACTCACATCTACGGCTTTTCAATGGTATGCTGAGTTACTTAGTGACTCAATACAAATATTTTGTTAAATTAGAAATACTTTTTGTCAAGAGATTTACTACTACAACCAAGAAGGTAATTATTGTAGATCTCGCTCTAGAAAAGAGAAGAAAGAACAAAAATGTCACAAAATATATCACGAGATGGATAAATTTGAACATAAAATGTGATCGGTAGCTCACAAAAAAGCATGCAATGAAACTCCTAATGGGAAACATTGATGATCAAATGGCTCCATATCTAGCGATGATTATAATTAATACTTTCCAAAAATTGTTAAATCATGTCGTCAAATTTAAGACTGCCTACAACAACAACAAGCCTTTATCCCACTATATGGGGTCGGCTACATGAATCCTTCTTCTCCATTGTGTCCTATTATGTGTCAAATTCTCATTTAATTAAGTATACAAAAGTCATTTTTTATACATCTTAACCAAATCTTTTTAGGTCTACCTCTACCTTTCTTAACATAAGGAAATATAATGTATCTACTCTCTTAATCGGGTCATCAGATAGCCAACGCTTTATGTAGCCAAATCATCTAAGGTGACTCTCTCTAATCTTATCTGCCACTGGAGCTACTCCAACTTTTCCCGAACATACTCATTTCGCATTTTATCTCTAAGAAAGCCACTCATCCACCAGAGCATCCTCATCTCTGCAACACTTAACTTAGTCTTATGCTTCTCTTTTATTGGCCAACATTCTGCACCATAAAACATTGCAAGTTTTACAACCATCTTATAAAATTTTCCTTTAAGTTTAAGCGATACTTTTCTATCATACAATAAGCTAGATGCATTCCTCCACTTCATCCATCAAACTTGAATTCTGGTGATAACATCTCCATCTATTTCACCATCATTTTGAACAATAGAGCTTAGATATCTGAATCACTCACTCTTTTTAATGACTTGTTCACCCAATGCCACAACACTACCGCTAGAACTTCTATAATTAAAATTATACTCTATATATTCAGTTTTAGATCTACTTAAATGAAAACCTTTAGACTCTAAGGTTAACCTCCATAATTCTCTTGAACTCCCTCTCTAATCTTATCAACAAGAAGAATGACATCAGCAAAAACAATACACCAAGATACATCTTGTAAATGCCTAATAAGAACATCCATAACTAAAGCAAAAAAATAAAGGCTTAAAGTTAATCCTTGATGTAATACAAATGAAATAGAAAATATTTTGTCAATCCTCCTTATGTTTGGACACAAGTAACAACTCTAATATACATATCCTTAATGACTTGAATATATCCAACATTAACTTTTTTCTTTTCTAGAACTCTCCAAAGAACATCTCTTGAAACTTTATCATAAGCTTTCTCTAAATCAACAAATATCATATGTAGACCCTCCTTACTTTCTCTATACTTCTCCATCAAACCTCTTAACAAATGTATAGCATCCATAGTAGATCTACCTGGTATGAAACCAAACTGATTGTGAAAAGCTTTTGTATCACATCGTAACATATGCTCAATTACTCTCTACCATAATTTTAATGTATAACACATTAACTTAATTCCCCTATAATTTGCACACTCTTATGCATCACCTTTATTCTTAAATATAGGAACCAACAAACTCTTTCTCCACTCATCTGATATCTTTTTAGTCTTTAAAATAATATTAAAAGGATTTGAAAGCCAAAAAATTCCTTGATCTCCTAAACATTTTCACACTTCTAGTGGAATATCACCAGGTCCTACTATTTTTCCACATTTTATTTTCTTTAAAGCTTCCCTAACTTCAAATGTACTAATACGACGATAAAAATAAAATTCTCTATTTTTGTTTAGGGTATTAAGGTTGCTAAAATCAATCGTATGTTCAGATCCTTCATTAAAAAATTTATCAAAATAACTCATCCACCTATTTTCAATATCCTTTTCTAAGAAAATCATTTTATGATTTTCATCCTTAATACACCTCACTTGAACTAGATCTTTACTTCTTCTATCTCTTTGGTTGACTAACTTATGCATACACCTTTCACCTTCTGTGTTATCCAATCTATTATATAAATCACTAAAAGCCAAATTTTTTGCATCATATATTATTTTCTTAAAATCTCTACGAGTCACTTTATATCTTTCTCAATTCTTCGAATTTTTACATATAAATCAAGTTTTATAACAATATTTTTTTTTACATATTCTGACTCTACCACCAACTATTTTTATTAAAAGAAGCTTTCCATTTTGATTCTCCTAGCACATTTTTGCAACTTGCTTAATTTCACTTGCCAGTTTTTCTCACATAACATTAGTTTTCTTATTAACATCCCAAATTCTAAGCTCTTGCAATTTGCTCTTAAAAATATTTTTATTAGTATTCTTTAAGTGCCCCCATCTAATCTTAAGACAATAAATTGATTTATTTTTCATCTTACAATCTAAAACTAACAGTCAATGTTGGGTACTTAAACTTTCACTCGGAATGATCTTACAATCTTTACAATCTAAATTATCTATTTTTTTTACCAAAAAACAATCAATTTGTGTTTTTCTAGATTCATTTTTATAAATAATAATATGCTCATCTCTTTTCTTAAATAAAGTATTAGCAACTACAAAATCATAGACTAAAACAAAATCTAATATCGTCCCCTTCTTCATTAGTCACTGCAAATCCATAACCACTATGAATACTTTTAAAATATTCTACCACTATACCAACATGTTCATTTAAATCTCCTCCTATAAATACTTTTTCTTCAAGAGATATCTTTTGTATTAATCCATCTAATTCATTCTAAAAATTTTCTTTTGAGCTTACATCCAAACCTACTTGAGGAGCATAAACATTTATAATTGATAATCTTAAGATCAATAACCTTTAAAGCTATAATTCTATCTCCAAATCTATTAATATTTATAACATTATCTTTAAACTTTTATCTATAATCACACGTACGCCATTTCTAATTCGACTTCTACCTAAATACCAAAGCTTAAAACCTAAACTATCAATCTCATTGGACTTCTCCCTAACCCATTTAGTTTCTTGAATACATAAAATATTTAATTTCCTATGAATCATAATATATATTAATTCCATTTATTTACCTGTAAGAGTATCTATATTCCAAGTTCCTAACCTAATTCTAATTTCATGGACTAACTTCTTTGCCCGCATCTGTCCATAATGTGGGAACCCTTGCTTATTTAACATCGCACTGAATGCAAATGTTGCACACTTTTCATCAGTATTCGTCATACAACGCCACTTCCGTGAAAACACCCTAGCATTAACACAATGTTTTAAAGAATTCATGTCATAATTATTTCAACAAGTTTTACGCTGGCTGTCAACTACCTATCACAACCCTCCACTTTTCACATTCAGACTTGGGACCGGCAAAGGTATTGTTATTTAAAAGACTGCCTAAGCAAAATAAAATAAAATTCAACAGTGCATATACCAATAATCCTTCTAAGAAAGGAAAATAATCAAAATCTTATGATACAAAGAAGAATGATGCCAACAAAACATTCATATTCTTAGTTGATAATAAAGGAAATGGAGATGCAATAATTTCATGATAAATAATAAAACTAGTAAAAAAAAAGGCCTCTACTCTCCATAAAAAGATAAACAAACATATATACTACTAAGATCTTCAAACATTCCGTTAAATTGGGCTTACAAGTGCAAAAACCACACGAACTAACCAAGTAAATAGGTTAACGATATTAATTATTGCCATAATATTAGATTGTTAATCACTTAATTGAGAAATGTTTTGTCTTCAAAGATTAGATAGAGAAAAGCTATCAAAATGGTAAACTCACTCTATTTGATATCATCTTAGTGCATCCTTAGAAGGAAAGAGTGAATGTTATTTTAGTACGTCCAAGCAAGATATAAGAACCAAGCATGTTAAGCTATTAGGGCAAGCTCTAAACCAAAGCAAGCATGCAAAGTCATAGTCCTAGTTTCAGGTCAAAGCATCATAAATAATGAGCAACGCAAAACATCACTACAAGATGGAACTCAAAATATGAAGGATGATAGATGAAAGACTGCACAAATATAAGAATAAAAAGGTGATCAGGAGACAATATATTTCAAAACAAAAAAAAAGAATCGACGAATGATTAGTATCCTTTTAGCCATAAAAAGCATTCATTGAAGAAATTCCTTAAAGTCTAAAATTGAACCAAAGATTCTCCCACCTAATAGGGGACAATTTTTATATAATTCATAAAATTAGGTAAAGATCAATTAATCCTCTTCATCAAAGCTTTGCAAATCGAGGAAGAGAAAATCCCAAAAATCAAAATCCAAAATATAGAAAAAAAAATCAACTCTTTGAAGGAGTATAAACAACCTCTTTGAAAGTTGGTTAAGTTGAAAGAATTTATACATGAAAAATCTACAAAGAAGATTTCAAGAAAAAACATGTCGAGTTATAAATATCCATGAAAATCTTGATGAGAAAAATTTTCAATGCCAAAGAAGACCATGCCACATGATTGTAAAGTAACGAACTCTAAAGAAAAATTTTGTTTTCCCATGGAAAAGCTTATGAAAAAAAATCAAAAGCAAGCTCAAGAAAGCAATGTTTTAGATTGGGTAGTAGTTTTGAAAGCTTTAAAAATTATGGTGATGTAGAAAGCTTTGAGATTTCTTCTAATAAAAATGGCTCCGACAAAAGATGACTTTCTCCACCCTCACAAAAGAAAGTCGATAATAAAGATTAACAAATTCAAATCAATAAAAATGCTTTATCTCCACACAGGCTAAACTTTAAAAATCCTCCGAATGACAGTAGACTAGAATGTCTTAGCACATTTATGCAAGGTGCAGAGATTGTTAAGTATTTATGATGCTCGCCTCTTGTCTAAAGACATGGGAAATGTATATCAAAACTCTATAAAATCCAGAGCAATATGAAGCTTTCTTTACTGAAGAAAAAAATAAAAGAAGACTTGCATGCTCAAACATCAACGATCATTACATTTAATAATAATAATTTGTTAATTTTTAAGGTCAACTGAACATAATCAGATCCTTTATGCAATAATAAAGAGCAAAGCTACTAGCCTAAACAGAATATTGATTAACCCAAGTTCTTCAGTCAATCTATTGACTACTAAAACACTTTGAACATTGGCATTAAATGTGCATTACCGAAAAAAAGTATGGTGCTCTTTTAAAGATTTAATGAACAAGGACAACAAACCTTAGGATCTCTTGTTCTATATGTGCTCTTTGGGAAGCTATATACAGAGGCTAACTTCTACGTGATTGAGATTAAAGTTTCTTACAAAGTGCTTCTTGGGAGACCATAGCTTCATAAATATGGCATAGTACCTTCAACTCTACACCAATGTATGAAATATATCCAAAATGATAAAGAATGTTAAATTAATGATGATATACATCTATTCTTGATACATAAAATCAAGATCTATTATGATACCTAAAAAGGTAGAGAATGCTAATCCTCAACAAAAGCAAGTAATCCCACTTGTTAAAACAAAGCTCAAGGGTGATGATTCTAAAGATAAGGGAACGGATAAGCCAAAGCAATCCAAAACAATCCCTCATCCTCGATAGTTTTAATGTTTTCTCAATCTTCCACCTCATCTTTAATCTCTATCATCTTCTTTTTTCCTACTAAAAAAATCAAGAAGAATATTAATTATGCTTTAAAATAATGATTGTGTTGATGGATATAACTTAAAAATACATTTTCTGTTAATTTTTTATTACATTGTATTAGATCTATAGTATTGGCCCTTCTTATGTTTCCAACAAAGTAATCAATATTGAAATCTTTTTTTAAAAAAAATTAGCTAGTGTAACTTCATAAGGATTAGCCACAAATCATTTATTATTTGATAGTATGTCATTATAGACTAAGGATCTTCATCAATCTCTCTAAAGGTCCTTTCTACAAAAGTTTGTCCTACAATATCTTGTTATACATAATCTATATCAAGAAGTTCATCCTCAAAGTTATTAGACGATTTCTCCTTTTGGTATGAACTTAATTATATGCGCAATGATTTTGTTCACAACTAAATGACAAATATGTAAGCCCAGGTATTTTAATAGCAATCACTATAGGTCTAGAGTGTCATCATCAAAATGAATCCTCCATTCAAATTGTTTAAGAAAATAAAATTAAAATAAGCAATAGTAACCAAATTTTATCTAGCCTCGAACTATAACTTAAGAAACTATAAAAATTACCAAAAGAACATGTTGTAATAGTATCTTTGGTTGTTGCAAACCAAATAAACTATCTTTATTCATAAATTCAACAAGTTATAAATCAGCCCTTGCCCTCTTAAATGCATCTTTAATAAATTTATCCATATAATGATATAAGCCCAATTTGATCTCAGGATTAGTTGACTTGTTTTAAGCATATTGAAATCGGGGATTTAGATAATATTCATTAGCATGCAAATAATGATAAAGCTGAAGTTCCAACTTTTCATTGATTTTTTCTCAAATCTCCTTATAGTTTGATTCTTCTCATCCCAAACTTTGTGCAATTAACTCTTTAGCTTCATCCATTGCATTGTAAATAAAGCCTATGACTGGCTTTTTTTATGCATATCTATCATCCTCAAGACTTGAATTAAGGGCTCAATTGTAATTATGGCATGCATAGACTCATCCAAAATATTTCATTCAACACAATCTTCCTTACTTCTCTTTCTTTGTGTTTATTGGCTCAAGCATAGTCTAATCACTGAGTGAAGGTGAATATAACCTCTAAAGGTTATCTTGCATCTCATTTGGTTTGCAAATTTAGGTAAGCAATGACAAATCTAGTAGCAATAGATTGTAGAAAATCATTCTTTGTATAGTCACCTCTAAAGGTTATCTTGCATCTCATTTGGTTTGCAAAATCAGGTGAGCAATGACAAATCTAGTAGCAATAGATTGTAGAAGATCATTCTTTGTAAACTTTTTCATTAATGCAAGCACCCTATTATGATTGTAAATAAATTTGTTAATCTTCCTTACCTTGCTCAGAGCATTCTTATGCTAAGACAAGTCACTAAGTCTTTAAAGGTTAAGATCTATATAATGTGCTACACATTGTTTCCTCTTCTTCATCAATTTACTCTTAGGAACCTTATAAGCACTAACATTTTCACTAACAATTTGCACAATTAAGTGCTCTTCAATCTTCTTAATCACTCCATCAAAAAAGTCGAAAAGGTAATCTGCATCTTTCACCCGATTTGATGCATCGACAGGCTTCAAAAAAATCATGTCATATGAATTATACATCAAGATATTAATCAAACTTATTCTAAACCACCCTTAACTTTGTTCAAAATTTTTCAACATCCTCTTATTTGGGATGTCGTATGAAAATTAATAATGTGCATACATCTTGTTGCTCATAATCTCCCATTCAGCCTTCTCTTTGCTAAAAAGGCACAAATACTCCCTCTCGACATTCCCTCCACCTCTCCCAGCGCACGTCGAATCCACATATTCAAACACCCGTTTGTCTCCTTTCACGCGTTTCTCACCTCCCCCTCTCATGAACCAGGCCGATCATGCGAAGGTTCCAAGCCGAGCCACTTCTCCTCCAAGGCCTGATATCCACGCTCTCTCCCTTGTTATCCCTTACTCAAGCACAGCTAAAGCCACACACCATCTCCTTCCCGGACTTCCCATAACCCATATACTCTCCTGTGCACGTCGAACTCCACCTAGCTTGCACTTTTCCCACTCCAAATCTCGCCTCCCCTCTCTCAAACTCCGTCAACAACAACCACCATGTCGCCCTACAACCCCCTATTCAACAGCCCAGCTAATTAGCCTCCTTAACAGAAATCAAACACCCCCTTTTGCCCAATCCCTCCTCATGCCTGTCCCTTTTTCCATCATTCTCTCATAACCCTAACTCCCACAGAATTCTCGCACACCAAAAAGCAAAACCAACATCAACCAAGATAAAAAAAAATGAGTGAGCTTTCAAATTTTGTAGGATTTGATGTCGTTCTTGTTATTTGACATAGTTTGACTTAGATCCTAATCAAAACTAGCAACATTTAGGTTGAATAATAGTAGCAACATGATTTTAGATCCTATGAAATTTAAAGCCGTCGAATTTGTTATATTGTTGTTTAGGTTAAATGCTGCTTAAATTCTACATGCTGGAACAAAAAAAAAAGTGTGTTTAATCCCTCCACAATTCATCATCTAACAAATTCCAACGTCACTTCATGTGTGATACAAGTGCAATAGTTGATCGCTAAATTGTCAAAAATAAATATTCATTTGAGTCTTTTTTGATATGATGAAAAAATCATGTGATTGTATTTTTATGTAAATGAAAATCTCATATGCACATTTCTTGGTCCAGTGGGAATGAGAACTCCCGATCGTCAAAATTAAGTATTTATACGCATCTTTCTTAGCATGATAGAACATTTTTAATTTCATGCAAGTACTTGAAGACCATATAAGTCTTTTTTGGAGCGATGAGATGACAGATCAGACTGTGATATTTATACCACCCATATATGTTTTTCTTAGCATGGTGAGCAATCCCAGCATGTCCGAAATAACCCACATGTAAGGATGGCATCACAATACTACTAAAATGTTGCTAGAATTTTCAATGACAGAGAACCCAAATAAAACAAAATAAAAAGAATTTTTTGAATCTAAATTGAAAATTAAATTGATGTTAACATCAATTTAATTTTGTCTAAATGAGTTTACAAAGAATCCATCAAATCTTGAGACAAAGACACACTTGCAAAAATTATGTCTAAATGAGTTTACATGGAAAAAAAATAGCTCACCAATGAGCATAATTATAAAACTCGATAATCAAGTAAGCAATGTCTTAACTTACACCAAATGAGTTGAAAGAAGGGTTGTTTAGTTGGCTAAATTTTGAGTATAAAATAAATACAGGGATTTCAACTTTGACAAACAGGGTAATATGTTAGCTAAGGTGGACTTAAAGCTGCCTCCTTAGACAAACATTAATCCAAGTCTAGAAGGTTCTCATAGACAAAGCAACTCATGACTGTCAATAAAGATCATTCGATTAGGTTAGATGAATAACTCCACTGACTAAGTAGACTAAAGACTATGATAGCCCGATACAACGAAACCATAAGGTCTTGATCAGATGTATCATCATTTCTCTCACAATTCGCTTTAAGTTAACAATGATGAATTTTAAAATTTGAAACTCCATTTGCTACTACTATATGCTAAGCAATTAACAACTTAACAACTAGCCTTAATCGAAAATGTTCTCTCACTACTGAGAGGGATAATTAACTATATGTGCTTGTGCCTATAAGAAACTTGGAACCAGATCTTAAATCTTCATAAAATGAAAGTGAAATCTCTTGGTAGTGTCTTATCTGCAATTTCATCTGCCTTTGAAAGTTTAACTAGACACTAAATCTAAACTCTTTTCAACAAGAGGTCAAGCACAAATTTTTGAAGCCCACAAGTATCTATATTCACTATCATGATAAAGAATCAATTAAAACTTAAGAGCACTTTTTTTCATAATAATAATGTCGTGATCATTTTAATCACATATTATCATCATCCTTCAAAAATAAAGTATTTTCCACTAATCTTTCTTCCCTAATATTTTCGAAGTGATAGAAAGAAACAATCATCAATTTTGAGTCACTATAACACTTTTTCAAGCTCTACAAACCCATCCTATATATAGCCCCTACTATCAAGGCTAATGGATTTCCATATGAGAGATGTGTTAAATGTAATAGTTTTTGGGCTAAAAGCTAAGCGCTAAGACATTTGAGTCAAACTCATTACCAGCTTTATTATTAATCATGTATTAAAAAGTTTTAAACTTAAACTCTTATTAGGACATAAATTTGTCATAATATTGAAGGGGAAATTAAATAATTGTCCATGTGTGTTTCAGAAAAATCACACATTTTGTATTTTTTTTAAATTTATTTATTTTTCATTTTTTATAGTGATCCGATGATTATTCACTCATACTAAAAATTACTGTTATATACAGGCTTGTTAGTGCATATTTATACCTAAAATACAGTCATAATGTTGAGTCAATAACCTTGCAAAACATAAAAACACAAAAAGATGGATAAGAACTGAAAATGTGGAGATTGATAAAGAAGTTCAAAAGATAATACAGAAAGATGCTGAGGAAGGAAAGATCACACTACCACTTTGTTAAGCTCACTTGCAGTCGCCAAAATGGTGTGACAAACTTCAACTACATTACTTTTAATAGCCCAATCGATGACAAAAGGTTCTCCTGCCTTTAAAAAAAAAAAAGATACTACTGAGTCTTAGTCTCAGACCAAGCAATGGTGTGGCATGTAGAAAGCACGTTACCTGGCATAAAATTCCAATGACTGAAAGGCAAATAGCACGAATGTTATCAAACACATCTATTGTGCATTCGAACTGTATCAATGGGATCAAGTAATCTGGAATGCAGGCTGCAGTAGATAAAGCATCCAAATAAAACATATAAGTTGTAGCAAAATGAAAATATTTTGTTGTAAACCGTGAGGTTGGCGATAACTGCAGTATGAAATGTATGTGCAGAAGCTTTCTGCGTTGAGTTTGCATTTTTTTTTTTGTTCATAAGGTACTGAAATGACTTAATTAGATGAAACTTCTACAAGATATTTGGAGATAAAGAATGAAAATATGAGAAACTCAATAAGCTTAAGTGATAAGAAATCTAAACAGATAAATTTTTGGTGGAATTTTTTAATGTTGGAATAAATAGTAGACCATTAAAGACATTAGTGAAGATCATCATCAGATCTTCTTATTTCTTGCACTCACTTTTCAAAACCAAACAATTAATTGTTACTACTATAGTATTGAAAATGTACAGTTCTTAATCATATTTAAAATAATAATGGAATCAAATGGCTTCTAATTGCAACAAAAAAATATGGAATCAACCACCACAAAAGCACCATGAACTTCAGCAAAGCAAAACCTGATGATTTATCTGGCAAAGTAATCTAAACAAATTCAACATAATAAATTATTTCAAAACAAAATACAAAATTCCATCAACTCAGACATGTTACTTCTGTGCTATATTTTTCCGATGAATGGTTTCAAAGAAAAATTTGTAAACTTCAAAAAACCAAGTTTAAATTTTACGCCAAAAATGTTCACAATGCTAGAACAGGGATGAGTCTCACCATCAACGAACTTCTGTCTTGTTCCAGTATTAGCTGCCATACACTGCCAATATTAAAAAAAAAAACTCATCATATTAATAGAAAATGTGAATGCAAACAAAAATACAAAATAGAGATGAATAAGTGCTAACCTGGAAAAGAGTAAGAACATTAGCAAGACGCTTGATAGATCTCACATTTAGTGCTTTTTCTGACATCTTTCTGTAAAAGGTCACTACCTCCTGTGTTGGACCCCATAAACTTTCTATCACATTACAGTACAGTAGACATCGTGCCAAGAAACTCAAGATGAAAATCGATTCATGACCTGTAGTAATGTGGACATCGTACTACAGGAGAAATACAACAAAAATCCAGCTCGGTTGTAATTACCTGGATCTTCCTCCCTTTTCTGTAGCCAAAAGCATCTAAAATTAAAAGTCAAAACAAAATAAAATAAAATTTGAACGAGAGCTGAGTAAATCATTTGCTCTCCAGTTATTATCCATTTGCAAAAACAAATCCTAGTCATTCAAAGAGAATCCAAATCCAAGTTGAGTGGAACTGTTACATCCTCCAAAGGTGGGGTCATATAAAAGCACAATGAACAGAACAATTCCATAATTATTAATTAGAAGAATCTCATTTGATTATTTAGTAACTAACACAAGGTTAACCATCTACAAATCTTCTTTCTTTTTTTTTAATCAACAAATAATCAGAAATGCATGAATTAACAGGCCATATGACTGAAATAGGATAGGTTAAATCAGAGAAAAGAAAAGGAAGTCAAACCTAAAAAATGAAACCCAAATTTCTTTTAAAAAGATAACTACAAGAATCTCAAGTAGCCAAGAAAGAAATAACCACTGAAAGGAAATTAGAGTAGCTAGAAAAGGAACGGAACTAGGAGAACAGAGAAAGAAATGCAATTAGCCACCAACTTTGAGAAAAATTAAGAAAAATCAGCATACAAATTCAAACTGCTGAATAAAGAAAATGCAAAAAAAAAAAAAACTTATTCATGAAAACCAAGAAAAAGGAATCAACCTCGATAAGGAAGTTGCTAAGGTATCTAATGGCATTCTCACGGAGGTCTTCATCAAGAAACTCGAGAATGGCTTCGGGCATCACCATCGGCCTCCTCATCCATTTTACCTTGTGCTTCTTCCCAACTTTCTTCTTAGCCTTCGCTTCCGCAAAGGCTGAAAAGATGATGGGATTAAAACAAGCAAGTGCGTCGTTGGAGTCCTTGAGAAGAGGAAGAAGAATAAAGAATAAGAACAAGATGCGGCAGAAGAAGAAACGGCTTACCTTGATCGATTTTGGAGTCTTTGAGAAGGTTGAGGCTCCTTTCCTCCAATGGTTCCACTTCTTGTGGAAATGATTCTTCGAATCCGCATTCTAAATCTGCCATTAACTCAGGCCGTAGTTGTGATCGTTCTCTTTGGAATCACAGGAAGAGAGAGAGAGAGAGAGAGAGATGGAGGGAAGAGGAAATCGAAGATCTTCTAAAATGGTCGCGTTAGGAAGCGGGCAAAAATGAACTATAATATATAATTTATATATATATATATTTATATATTTATTATTTAAATTATAATTATTTGTATTGAATATGTGAATGCATAACAATTATATAGTATCTATAGAATTTTTTTTTTTTACTTTTTTTGTGAAAGCATTACATCTATTTCTAGAAAGGCATAATACAAATTCTAATTATTTTTATATAAAAATTATTTGATATATATAACTTTATATGACTCATAATGGAGAAATATGATCATTGTTTATTTTCATAATATACCTCTATCATAGACTAATTTAAACTTCTTCATAATTTGATTTGAATAAGGTTGATATGGTTTAAGTAGGATTTAAATAAGTTATGTAAAATTGATATAATTTAATGCATTATATGAATTTTTACATAAAAAAAATATAAATTGATAAACAAGAGTACAATTATGACATAATATATTTTAGTATGATTGCATAATTACAATAAAGTATAATCTAACAGTTATTACATAATAGAGAATAATCATAACAACTATAATATAATATATATAATAAAGCATGAACTAAACTATATTATAATATAATTCGATCTAAAAGCTATAATTAATATGATCCTGAAAATTTCTCTAGTAGAAGCACGAATCTTGATGTCGAAAGCAAGCTGATCATAAATTGAAACTGGTCGAGATCAAGCACTTAAAATATCATTAGAAATTTTGGTACATTAGTTAAATTCCTAAAAAGCTCTCAAATATGGAGTGTTTATAGTCAAATCGAGCGTCTCAAGGAGCCAACAAGCCAAAGATTTTATAATTCATTTGAGCATTCAAATACACAAAATACATCATATGATCATGGGAATCATCATGAGCCGTGGAGAGGGAGTGGTTCGATTTTGCATATTTACGTAGACGCCACCTCCAATCTATAAATAATCACTCATTCCTCATATGAGGGGAGACCACGCAAGAGAGAGGAGAGAGCTCTAAAGCTTGAAGATCATCCAAGCACAATCGTGCCACCACTGACGTCGCCAACCATCACCGGCCGCTGGCCACATCCTGCTCGTCAAATCGCTGGGCCTCCATCATGATGACCTTCATCGCGTTGTTCCTCGTTGTTCACCATCATCTACCAGCAATTACAACTGAACGTGACTATATATGGCTATTGTTGTCCGATTTTGGGATTCATTGTCACTCTTTCATGTACAATTATGTAATCTTATCGAAAACTTGTACTTCAAAACAAATATATTGAAGTTTTTTACCTTCTAGCTGGTTTTTTTCCCTCTTTTCGAGGTTTTCCACGTAAAATTCAAGTTTTTTGTTCACTCTTTAAACACCTGTGTGGCCGGATTTCACAAACAAGGCTGTATAAACTTTCACTTTACCGCATTGGTTTAGACGCAATCTGGCCGTGGAAACCGATTCCATTATTTCATCTTGTATGATGACCAAGTTTCCAACAAGATCAAAACCACTATCGAGGTGGAGCATTTCAAGCTTTTAAGAGCGCAGTTTAAGAATGAAGATTCATCAAACTTCGCTCCTTCATATTTTGTCGAAAACCTGAGGGCAACTCTTTAAGATCGCCCATGTTAAGCATTTAATCGACATCCCAAGAAACAAGTCAAAGTTGAGGATATTTCAACATTGAGAAGAGATATAGTTTTGCAAATTATGATTTTTCAATCATACTCATGGAAAAATAAGACCAAGGTTAAGCAAATATTCTACAACCACAAACTAATGTTTTGATTCGACCTTTCCATATGTGTTAACGCCATCGTAGCACCGACGAACAAACTTGGATAGGTCAAAAATTCTCGCCATTCACCAATTCTTCCATACAAAGTTAACGCCATCAAACAAAGACTTAAAAACAACCCAGATAGGTCAAAAGGTCCTTGGTGGACTTTATGACCTCTTCCATACAAGTTAACATCAGCAATACCGACAAACAACCTCTGATGGGTCAAAATCCTCAGGATTCAATTCAACCTCTTCCACACAAGTCAACGCCAATAATACTCGATAAACAATCGGATGGTCAAAATCTCATTAATTCACCTCTTCCACAGTTAACGCATCGAGTCACACTCGACAAACAACCATGGTCAAAATCCTCGGATTCAATTCAACCTCTTCCATAGTTAATAATGTCATGGGTAACACTCGACAAACAACCTCGACAGTCAAAATCCTCGATTAATTCGACCTCTATCAGTTAACGCCATCGTAACACTCACAAACAACTGATGAGTCAAAATCTCGCGATTCAATTGACTTCTTCCATCCGTGTTAACGCAACGGTAACACTCATAAACAACCTGATAGATCAAAATCCTCGCCGATCTAATTCAACCTCGTATGTTAACATCAAAGTAAACACGTGATAAATAACCTCGATAGTCAAAATTCTCGGGATTCATAATCTCTTCCACATAGTTAACGCCATCGAGACTCGACAAACAACTAGATATATGTCAAAAGGTCCACGCTTTCACATAGCACGCCATCGGGTAACACCTCACAAAAATCTCGATAGTCAAAATCCCGGATTCAATTCAACCTCTTCCATAGTTAAGATCACTATTGAGTAATACATCGATAAACAACTCTGATAGTCAAAGACTATGGCCACCAAATCGCTAATCTTCGCCGGTCTACCATCGCCGGTGGTCATCCGCTGACCACCGACACCGTGGTTTACTACTGCCGCAAGGTTTACATCTGATAACTCCATCGGCCACCACCGACTATCGAGCGCTTGCACTACTGACTACTGCCGTTGCTGCCGTTTACTACCTCTGCTGACCGCTTTCAATTCATCATGCCGTGCGATACTGCGCCGGCTAATCACCACCAATTATCGCTGGTCTACGGCTACCATCACTGCCGGCTATCGCCATCGAATTTTCGCATTTTACGGCTACCACGGCCATCGTCATTGCTGACTCACTGCCATTGCCGGCCGGGCTAGCTCACGACGCTGGCCATAATTGCTGATATTCGCTTTGTTGCGGTATTACTGCTGTCCGCCAGAAGCTCACCGCTGCTGGATTCACTGCCGGCTACCGCATCGACCATCGCTGATTTGGTTTATTACCATTATCGTGCTATCCGGCTTATTATGCCAGATACTGCTGACTACTTGTTGCTTTTTTGCATCACCATTGCCGCCGCAACTATCGTTTGCCGGTTATACCACATTGCTGAATTCACTGGTACCACTATCGCTGCGGATCTCATTATCAGACTTTACGCATGCTGTTAGGCTACTATCTTTGCTATTCTCGCTTATACTGCTGCTGGATGCCATCGCTTATCACCGGTATATTGATCACCGCTGGTTATCATATTACACTGACGCGATTTACTAATGTCGTTGTAATCAGCTATTATCTTTTACTGCCATCACATAAACGCCGGCTGCCACTAAATTTTACATTTTCGCCGGTTAATTTTTATCGCTGGTTTTATTTATTTACTGGACGCTTTATTACATTATTTTATCATGGTTATCGCTTGAATTCACCGTTTTAACCATACCTGTCACCGCCATCGACTATCGCTGAATCGCTATTCACCATATCGCTGGTATTTTCGCTGATACTGACGCTATCATCATTACTACTGCTGCCATTTTGCCGCTAATTTGCCGGCGCTAACTCATAGTACCGCCATATCGCTGAATTTGCTTTACTAATTGCTAATATGATATCGACGCTAAATTATCGCTATTGATATTAACAACCATAATGCCACCGCTAATTATTTACTTTTTACCGCCACACCATTTTCAGAATCTCTTCGTCTACCATCGTTTGTTATCTGCCGACAACTGCCGTCACCGACCATCGAGCCACCATCGCCGAGCATCGTAATGCTCGTTATCGCTCTAACCCGACAATGACAGTCAAATATGCCTCTTTTCTTTCGAAAAAAATACAACTGTAATGGCTTGATCGCCTCAACCCGACGGTCCAAATAGATATTGACGCTCTTCGAGGAAAATCAGACACATGTATATTTTCATCCAAACTACATTATCTCAAGAATAAGAGAAATTCTCGCACTGGTTTTATAATTTATAGGACAAAAGGTAAAATCAAAGAGAAACCGCCCAAAACTATCAAAACTAAAAGCTTAAATCAAAATACTTAAAATCAAACAAAAAACCTTTGCATAGAAATTTCGTGTTCATACGCGTAACCGCTACAGATCATGCAATGGCTTACATGAGCCCACCGTCATTCCAGATACATTGCTCAATTGACCACTCTGCCCGCTCAACTGCCATGTAAAATTCAGCTATCATCTACCTCTGGAATCAGAAGGACCAAATTTATCTCGCTTACCACTACCAAAGCAAGATATTATCCGCTTCATGTTATTTAAGCCTCATGGCTTATCACGCTAGCTCACATAGCCTTGCTCTGAGCCTGAAGCTCATAGAGACCGGATGGGTTCAGAATCAAAATTTTCGCCGACATACACATATTTGTGGTTGTCATCTTTAGTAGTAATAATCTTGCTACATGAAGATTTGTTCTTTCAAAATGGTTAATGGACCGCATTTCGTTGAAGAATTTGCTATTTTGAAGTATTTCAATATATTTTTTGATGATTGAGATAATATCATCCCAAAATAGGAGGGCAACTAATGACCCTAAAATTCCTCTAAGAGAAGCACGAATCTTGATCAAAGCAACATCATAAATTGAAACCGAGATCAAACACTTAAAATATTATTGAAACTTTGGAACATCAGTTAAATTTCTAAAAGCTCTCAAATATAGAGTGTTAGTCAAATCGAAGCCTCGATAAAAGCCAAAAGATCATAATTTTTCATTTGAGCATTCAAATACACAAAATACATCATATGATCAATCATCATGCGTCCATGGAGAGTTCAATTTTGCATGTATTTACAGAGACGTCACTCCTCCAATCTATAAATAGTCTCTCATTCCTCATATTAGGGGAGACCAAGCAAGAGAGAGGAGATATCTCTAAAGCTTGAAGATCCTCCCAAAGACAATCGTACACCACTGACGGTCGCCAACCATCACTCGCCACCGCCACCGATCCTCGCCGCTCACAATCTTTGGCCTCCATAATGATGACCTTCATCGCTAGTCTACAACCTGAACGTGACTATATGGCTGTTGTTGTCTGATTTTGGGATTCCCATTGTCAGCCCTTCTCATGTACAATTATGTAATCCCGTTATCGGGAAAACTTGTACTTCAAAATAAATATATAAGTGAAGTTTTTATCCAAGCAGCCCTGATTTTCCCTCTTTTAGATTTTCACGAAAAAATTCCTGAGTTTTCTTGTTCACTTTAAACACTGTGCAGGCGATTGATAAACAAAGTAAAGCTGTAAACTTTCACTCACCGCACTGGTTTTCTAAAGCACGCAATAATAATATATACACTAGTTTGGCTAGTTCTGATTTGAATACAAAGGTAAATCAAATGCGATTTTAACTTTTTGATGTTTTGAAATAAAGTAATTTATGTAATGTAATATATTTCAAATACATTACAAATGTCATTTTTAGTATATTTGGAATCTTGATTTAGAATTCTAAATACACCGATTAATGTAAAGTGATGCGGCCATCGTTGGCCGCCGCACCGGCCACGTCCACCCAGAATACCACCAGTAAATCACCACCGTGGTCGCCGTCGCTCCTGTCAAAACTTTCAAAATACTTTATATTATATTTTTTCAACCAAACATAAAAAATAAAGTCATGAATTTATAAAACTCAACCAAACAAATAGAAAGTAATCCTTTATATAATTTTTTTTATATCGATTCCAAATGCAGTAACAAAATAAAATTGATGACAAATGACATTACCTCAACAATTGCATCAAATAAAAGTAATTATGAAATTCTTGCAATAATAAGAAGAGTAAATTAAAAACTATTATGAAAGTTAATTGTAAGCACTTGGTCTTACAAGTAACTTAATTATGACCTTTGACTCCATATCAGGTGTACCTATATAGTATCACATCATTTTCTTTGCACGAAAGTTTTGTATTTTATTAAGTTTTGTATTTTATTGCTTTTTAATGGCTACTCTTTGATTTCACAAGATAAAAATAACACAACATATCTATTTATTTGATCTAGAATATCTCCCTAATATTTTTAATTAAATATCTTTTCAATTTATGCAACTAAAAATGCTTCTTACGTACAAAATTTGAAACATGAGCTATAATAACTAATATATTAATTTTAAATTGTAACATTTTGACAAATATATGTCATCTCATGTAAATCAATATAACATGCAGATTAAATCGATTAATTGAGGTGATAGTCTGATGATCCTAAGAAAACTACAAAAAGATGGTTGACTATTTAGAAATTGTCGGATGACCGAAGCAAATGGATGACAATAATGGTGGCTAACTGGCAACGAGCATTGGCCTGAAGGATTTGGACCGTCCGATGGTGTCGAACAAATGAATTGTACCATAGTTGGCAAGACCGACGGTGGTGGTTGGCGGCGGAACGATAGTGGCGGCGACCGAGTGGTGGTGATGTGGTCGGGCAGGGATCGACGGTGTCATACGCAGAATCGGAGGCATTGGTCGTGGTAAACCAATGCCGACTACGGGCTTTGATGATTTATGAATATCACGTCCGATTATTGAGATTCTTTAAGTCTCAGAGCTCTCTTGTCTCTTTCGCTTTGGTCCCCCTCATGTGAAGAATGATAGACTTTTTATAGATTAGGGATGTGACATTTCTGTAAATACAGGCAAAATCCAAACCACTCAATCGGATGGCTCAAAATGATTTCTTTGATCATCTCATATATTTTAAGCATTTGAATGCTCAAATGAAGTTAGAATTACGAGATCTTAGGCTTGTTAGAACTGGCTAGTCAAGACGCTTGATTTCACTATAAACACTCGATATTTGGGAGCTAGTTATGGATCCGACTGATATCCAAAATTTTCAATGATATTTTAAGCTTGATCCAGAATTTCTGTGTAATCGACATTTTTGATATCAAGATTCATGCTTCAACTAGTATAATTTTCAGTGACATATCAAATATAAACATAATTAAGTTTTGAGCTTTATTAAGAGTTTCATGAAAATTTTTTCTTAATTTTCTTCGCCAATAAAATTTTAATATTCATTGCAATGGTATATCTTTAAAGCAATCATTTTTTATGTCACGTAAACTCCAACAAAGTTGTCATTGAATAAACTTCTTATTGAAGCACCTTTAAATATTAGTAATTATCAAGTTGTATCAATTCATGTGAAAAACAAGCATGAGCTTTTTGCTCAAACAAACTTTATTTTCTAGATATACAATTGTGGCATCTTCTTGATATACATTTTGTCAAACTACTAATAGAAATTAACTTTTTAAAAGCATTAGAACCTAATTGTTATTCCTTTAAAAAAATGATAGATAAAACATTAATGATATTTTTATATCTATTAGAAACAAACAATAATGCCCTGTTTGGAATTATTTTTTATTTTTTATTTTCTGTTTTCTATTTTTATTTTTAAGAAACAGAAAAAAATATTTGTTTATCTGTTTTTATTATAATTTTTTTGTTTTTAAACAAGTTTGTTTTTTTATTTTCAAAAATACTAAAACATATAAAACCTGCTTTTCTTTATTTCTTAAACATCCACTCCAACTTTTCAGATTTTCAAAAATTTGGGTTTGATTTTTTTTATTTTTTAAATTATATTATATAATAATTTTAATTTTAATTTATTTAATCTAATAAAATCTATCTTGAATACAGGATAATAATATATTGATTTTAATATATTTTGTCTATATATATAATATAAATTTGAATTTAAATATTAATTTTTGATTGATTCTAAATAAATTTAACTTGATTATATAATATTAATAATTTAACTTATTTCATTAATAATTATTATTTAAAATATATTTATATCTTTCCATAAATTTTATCATTCTCATTGATCTTAAATATGTGTGTATGTACTTTTTAATTCATATTTATGCATCAACTTGTACAAATTAGTGTATTTCTTCTATATTTTTAATGTTTCTACATCAAGACATTTGTCTAACAAACGTATATTTCCTTAAGAAGATCGTGACATCAAACTAATATTGATTCAAATCACGCATTCATATTTATAACTCGATTTTATTATGCGAATAATCGAAATTTATCTTGTTTGATATATTTTTTATATTTTGAATTATTCTAAGAGATTTTTTTTTAAACAAGATATTTTATTTTATAAATGATAAATCTAATCTGTGCATATCAATTTTATCGATTCCATTATATTTGATTCGATTCAAGCAATGAAAAAAAATATGTAGGTCAACATATATTATCATTATTTATATCGCCAAACTTTTTTTGCTTTATATTAAAATAAGAAAATATCAAATATATTTTTATTTTATTTTAAAATTTTAAAAATAAAAAACACAAAGTGGCTCCCTCTTAGAGTATAATAATCAATTTTTTTCCATTAAAAATTTCAAAAAATAATAATTAAAAAATTCATAAAAATATTAAACATGTTTTTATTTTCATAAAATAAAAATAAAATAAAAATAAAATAAAAATAAAATAAAAATAAAAAATTGAAAGTGATCTCAAATAGCTCCTAAACTTTTCAATGTGTCTATTATATATTATATCTGTCCATACAATCATGAAATATATCTATTTCTCATTATTTAATAATAATAATAATAATAATAATAATATTTGGATATATTCCTCATGAAAAATAATAAGATATTATATATATATATATATATATATATATATATATATATATATATATATATATATATATATATATATTCAAAATATAGCATAGATAAAATATGTATATTAGAAAAATACGTAAGCTGTCTCATTAAATGCCAATTAATTATATTGAAATATCTCTTGCATTTATTAAATACATTTAAAATGCCTTGAAATACAAATAAGGAAGGGTGCGGAAGGCAACAGGTGGCGTGTGGCAGAGCAATATACGTGCAAGCAACCGACTACAAGTGGAAGTGAATTTTTTAATAATTATAAAGCTCACCCAAAAAATTTAGTCTATATATTACACTCTTCTTAAAAAATAAAATTATTTATATATTACACCCAAAATTTAATTTTATTTTCTTATGAAAATAATAAATACATTTTAAACATTTATTTTATATTATTGTTAGTGTTAGAGATAGATCTTCGCTGTATTTCAAAAATTATCCAACACACAAAGTTATGATACTTTAACAAAGTAAGGAAAAAATATGAAACACTCATAAAGAACTTTCACTATGTTGCTCAAAAGATACTCTCGCTGTTTCAAGCTTCAGGAAATATTTAGGTGTAAAAAATACAATATCAACCCAACCAAGGAGAAGTTTCCAAAAGCGGTGAACCGATCTTCTGGAGCAACCTCGATCTTGGAGAAAGGAGAAATGGTCTTAGTCCTTATGATCTCCAAGCAGAGCTCGATCTTAGACTATCTGCCATGATTGAGATAGATCCTGGTCGATGGTGGTTCTCATTTCTCTTTCTTCAAATCGATTCTGGCCTAGGAGAATCGTTTATTTATAGATGGAGCGAGCCAGAATTGTAAAAAACCACTACGATGACCTGGCGAATCGACGCGATTTATGATCCGTGCCTTAATGATGTAAGTGATCTTTGATAGATCTTTACGATGCCGATCTCACTATAAATACGTTTGGTGACCATTTGATCGATCCATTTTCATGATAAAATCCGAGTGATTCAGCTCTGAATGCTGATGTTAATGTCGTCTCATCGATCTCGGAAGTAGCTTAAATCGTGACAGATCAAGATTTAAAAAAGAAATTCACGCTGATCAATTAATTTCTGAGGATGATAGTTATAAAAAAGAGAAGAAAAATAATCTTGTTAATAAATACATTTTAAACAATTTTTATTTTTTTTATTTTAACAATAATGATTTCGTTGTCGGCTTTTTGTTCAGGGGAACTAGGAACCATGCTTAGTAAAATTCTATTATAAATTATTTATCCAAATTTATTATCGCTTATTTTAATGTTTGGTTTTCTGTTTAAATTCTAATATTTACTTATGTATTTTAAAATTTGTATTATTTGCAAAAAATTCTGTGCTCTTAATATTGTAAAATAAATACTTAAAGTAATGTTATTACAAAATTAAATCATTGTTCGTGTTCATACATATTTGGCTCGATTGTATGCTGATTTCCTCTAATTTTGATAAATTATTTTGCTAAAAATTAATATAACCTTTTTCAATTATCTTCGACAATATATATATATATATATATATATATATATATATATATATATATATATATATATATATATATATATATATAGATGATCCTAAAATTCCTCTAGAAGACAAATCTAATTAAGATAATCAAATTTAAATAGATCAAACACTTAAAATATCATCAAACTTTGGTATTATCAAGAATTCCTAAAAAACTCAAATAGAAAGAGAAATAAGAAAGGCCTCACGAACCGTTCCAACAAGCTAAAGATCAATTGACTTCATTTGAGCATTCAAATATACAAAATACATCATATGATCGAGGAATCATCATGAGTCAGATGAGGAGTTCAATTTTGCATGATTTATTCAGACGCCACCTCCACTATAAATAGTCTCATATGAGGACTAGCAGAGAGAGGAGAGAGCTCTAAAGATCCTCCAAGCACAATTCCACTGACGGCCCCAACCACCGAAAGAAAGCCAGATCCTCCACAATCTCGTTTGCCATCATGACAATTTCATCGTCATTTTTTCGATGTCACCATCATGCTACCACTAAGAATTATACAAGAACTTAACTACATATTGTATTCTTTTTTTCATATACACTGAATTCATATCGGGAAGATCAGACTAAATCATAGTGGAAGCTTTTAATGCTTTTGTAGTTTTTTCCTCTTTTGAGATTTTCCACGTTAAATTTCTGGAGTCTTGTTCACTCTTTAAATACCAAGGTATGAATTTGATTTCATAAAAAAATAATTTTACTCTAAGTGGTTTTCTAAGACAACAATATCATTGAAATTATGTTAATAAGATTATTGTTTGGATTTTAAGCATAAAGAATAAATGATCAAATAAATTTAAAATAAATTCTTTTTTCGCGTAATTTTAGTCAAGTTTTGTGTCTATCTAATGGAATTTTTTGTTACAATAATTGCTACTTCCTTTTTTTGAGATTACCGATAGTTGCGAGTCTAAAAGTTTCTTGGCAATATACTTGAAATTTGTGATATTCATCAAAGTTGATATGACACTGAAAATTCTACTAGTCGAAGCATGAATCTTGACGTTAAAAGAAAATCCAAGTTAAACCGATCAAATCAAGAACTTAAAATATCATTAGAAATTTTGGGATATCGTTAAACCCTAAATAGCTCTCAAATATAAAGTGTTTATAAATCGAGCCTCGACGATAATCCAACAAGCCCAAGATATTTTTCAATTTCATTTGATGATTCAAATACTTAAAATACATCAAATGATCAAAGGAATCATTCTTAGGTCATGAAATGGAGTGGTTGGATTTTGCATATATTTAGAGACGCACTTCTCCAATCTATAAATATTCTCATTACTCATATGAGGAGGCACAAGAGAGAGGAGAGAGCTCTAAAGTTTAAAATCCTCCAAATACATGCATTAATTACTCGACGGTTGAACAAGGGCCGTCACCGCCAACCATCAATCTCACCATCAATCTCAGTCCATCATGACGTATAAAGGGTCGTTAGTTCACCATCATCTCTACTACTAGAATGTTACAACTCAACGTGACTAGATTGTTGTTGTCGATATTGGGATTCCTATCATACTTCTCATATACAATTTTGTAATCCAGTATAGGGAAAATTTATACTCCAAAACAAATATATAGTGAAAGATTTTTACTAGGCTAGACCTCGTGATTTTTCCCTCTTTTCGAGATTTTTCACGTAACAATTCTGGAGTTTTCTTGTTCACTCTTTAAATATCTGTGTATGCGCTAAATTTCACAATAAAATTAAGGCGTAAACTTTTACTCTAACGTAAATAAAAATCATCTACATCAACAACAACAAGCACTTTGATTCCCTGCCCTTGTGAATCATCTCAGCCTTTCCTTTTCGGAAAGTCTTTCCGATTGAAGGGCACCCATGCCAGGTTGCTGTGAAAAAAGAATATAAAGTACAAAGTAGTAGAACACTCTTTGTATTATGGTGCGTGTTTTATTAGTAGTACATTGATTCAGTATTTATATTAGTACTTTAACTGTCGGCTATTAGTAGGTTGATGGTGGAATTATAATAGTACTGAGGCTGTCATAGGTGGAAAATGGAGATCAGATTTGTAAGGAGGTTGTTACTGGTATGTGGTTTGTATTGGTTGATTAACATCCCCCATAAGGTGACAGTCTGGAAGAAGAGTGCAAAAGTGTTTGCGTTTGGAGAGGGGTTGGTGTAAAGTTGTGCTATTTGATCTTGAGTGACAATGTGATGAACTAAAGTTAAAATTATCTTGATGCATTCTCAGTGTAATGATGATCTATTTCAATGTGTTTTGTAATCTGAGGGACTTGTATTGACTGTTTAACGATATCGAAAGTGTTTTTGAAGTGGTTGATGAATGAATTGATAGATTTGATTGACGATAAATTGGAGGATTTGGTGGAGCATAGAGTAATAGATTTGCAGTTGGACATATTTGATTTGAATAAGATATCTTGTGTATAGGAGGGCTAAGTCAGATGGAAACTATAAGGTATTTTCTTGTTATGGTGAGGAAATGGGAGAGAAGGCCAAGTTTTTTTTTTTTTTTAAATAGTATTCTTTTTATTTTGCTTTCATTTATAAAAGAATTTCATATTTTGCTTCTTCAAAATTTTAGAATATATTTTTTAATATTATTAAAAAAATTAAAATAATTTATTTATTATTTATATTTGTCTTTTATATTTTTTATGCATAACAAATAGTTAAAAATATTTTATTTTTCTCAAAATTTTAAGTTAAATTTATTTATAATAATAATAATAATAATATAATAATAATAATAAACAAGAAATTAGATATATATTATTATTGAAATGAGGGTGGCATAAACCTAATTTTTACTTCCATTATAAACCTAATAATTTTATCCAAATGATTTTACATTATTAGATTTAATGATTATGAAAGATTAGTTGAAATTTTATATTTTGGATATGCGGCATGAAGAAAATTTTTTTATTTTTAGAAAACATTTTAATACTTGCTAAGAAAATAATAATAAAAAGATCACTTATACCATCTTAATTATTTTCAAATAATTAAAACTACATTGATTCTATAATTGCTTCACGAAGTGTTGAAGAGCCATTTCTACTATTGATATTATAAGAAATGATTACGAAATAGAATTGGAGATCAATGGTTAAATAATCATTTGACATTTATATTGAGAAAGATATAATAGGTGTTATCGATATTGATGCAATTATTCTTCAAAATATGAAAAACAAACAACATCAATTGTAAGTTTTTTTATTCATATATATATATAGTGCCCCAAGAAGAATGATCGAAACTAGAGTTATCATTATTATTTTATAAACTTGGAGAGATTTTGAGAGGAATAAAATCTAGAGTTAAGAAAACAAGTTGTAGGTGAAAGCTTCCTTCATTGATTTCTTCTGAAAGGTACATGATAAATCTAATAAAGTAAGCGGGGTAAGGGGTATAGTGCCATTGTCCGATGATACAATGCTCCTACTAGCAGAAGAAGAGCTAGTGTAGGAAGACCCCGAAAAAATTTAAGCTCCCCCACTAATGTCAGCATATTAGTGAATGTAATGACATCATTGTCAGTAAGTAAAATGTCATATATATATATATATATAGATTATGATATATAATTGGATGTGGTTTTGATGTAGACAAAAAAAATGGAGGGTTCAATTGAAGTTAAGTGAAATCTAATTGTGCTAAGGCCGAAGAGGATGACAAACTCTTGACAATGTGCTTATTTAAGCCATAGATCATTTTCTTAAGGAGGTAAATATGGTTGGGATATTCGGTTTTGGTTAAACCTATGGGTTGAGTCATATAGACTATTTTGATTAGATGACTATGCAATAAGGCATTAAGTACACCAAATTATATAATTTGTCATTAATGAGTAAGGAAAATTGTAAGGAGTACTCTAATAGAAGGATCTTTGACAATAAGACTACGGGTGTATGTATAATACAAGCCATAATGTTGTTTGAAGGCTTGAGCTATTAGGCAAGCTTTGTAGCCGGTGATGAACCATCGATATCGTATTTTAAAATTTTATTTACACTTGAGAACTTTTAATTGGGAAAATAAGGTGCTAAAACTTAGGCATTGTTTGATGCTAATGAAAGTCTTTAATGACTGTGTTGACCTTACTTTTGGAGTGAGTTCTCAACTCCTCCATCTTAGACATAGGACTCCTCTAGACACTAAGAGTTTCTTAGTCTTAAGACACTTCTAGTGATTAGGTGAACACTTAACCTAACCTTAGAGACTTAGAAGGGTTTATCATAGGATTAGACTATGCATTAGGAATCTAAGGAAACCCTTTACCCTATAGCTCAAAGCCAATTCGTGTACACTCCTTCAAACCAATTCAAATCAAATCTCAAATCAATTTCAATTCAATTGATTTTCTCAATTCTCAAATCAATTCAAACTCAATTGATTTTCTCAAATCTTAAATCAACTTCAAATTCAAATCCAAATATAAATCGAAATTCCAAAATCCAAATCATGAACCAATTCCAGATGATTCAAATCCATGATCAATTCCAAATCCAAATCTTCCTAAGCCTTATGAATCACAAACATAAGCTTAGCCAAACCCTTCAAATAAACCCACAGCCATGTGATTTCTTTATAAATCACTTATTCCATCATTTATATTAACAATTATAAATGAAATTGGCATCAAAATCATCCAAATCAAATGAATATAAATCAAAACCCCTTTTCAAACTTTTTTTGACCTACCTTAGCCAAATTCATAATCAAATCACTCCTAATTCACATGATTCTCTCATGGATCATTTATATTCTCATTTATATTCACAAATATAGATGAAATATAAATTCAAATGACCAAAATCAAATCAATATAAATTCAAAACTCAAATCCAAACCCAATTTACATCCTTTAAGCTAATTTCTTTGAGTTAGCCAAATCATTCTCAAATCAATCGAAACCCATATATTTTCTCTTCAAACAATCACTCCTTCAATCACATGCCCAAATATAAGCATAAACTACAATCACCAAGCCAAAATCAAACTAACCCAATTCAAACCCATGCTCATCCTTTTGACTTGAAATTATCAAATGAACCAAAACCCATTTGAATCCAAACCACTTGCAATTGGATTTATACTTCCATCATAAGTTCATATGTAAGTTCCACCAAACTCAAATCAAGCCTTGATTAAGTCAATTGACCCATTTAGGCTCACTTGACCTAAAGTGACCTAAAAGAACTTTTTGAGCTAAGTTCTAATCCAACCCAAATTGGATTGAACTAAGCTCATCCAAACCTCACATTATGATCAAAAATCATTCTAGGATGATCAATCACTCAAATTGGGTCAAACCAAGTCAAACCTAGCCTTTGACCAAGTCAACATTTTAGCCCAAATGAAACCCAAACTACCCAAAATCTACTATATGCCAAATTGATTGAAACTAGTGATCTAAACCAATCCATAATCAATGATTGAATATGACCAAGTCATCAATTGAGCCAAACTAAGTCTAATTGACCACTTGACCTAAGTTGACCAAAATTGACATAAAAAACTAAAATGGGTAAAATCTTGATCTAAGCCAAATTGATTGCAACAAATAGCACAAGTTCATTCCAAATCACTTGTTGAACATGACCAAAGCTTCAATTGACCAATTAGACCCAACCTAGCCCAATTGACCATGAACCCAACTTGACCTAAAAGGTCAAATCAACTTGAAATCAAATCAAATAAAAATTGATTGAAACCAAAGCTTACAATATATTTAAAATGATCAACCAAGCCTAAACCAACTTATGACCTAATCCAATTGGGTCAAATGGGTCAAATTGATCAACTTGACCCATTTGACCCAAATGAACATAAATGAACCAAAATAAAATCTAAATCAAATTAAACCAAACTAATGATACCCATAGGCTCCAAATGTTCATTTGAACTTGACCCAACTCATGATTTGACCTAATTTGACCCAACTTAACCTAAATGGGTCAAATTAAACCAATTAAAACCAAATGAACTCCAAATCACTTGAAATTTGGCCCAACCCATTTTCAAATCATTTCAATATGCCCAAATCAAACTCATAGCCAAATGACCACTTTGCTCTTAGGCCGAAGGGTAACCTATGACCAAATTTACTTAGACTATTTCTTTCCCAAGGCCACTTGACATCCTTCTATTGGTCCACATGGGCACCAAGGAAGGTGGTGAACATGACCAATGAGCTTAGGTCAGCCATGACCCAAGGCAAGGCCAAACTGACCTCCCTAATCACATTTGAACACTTGGATCACCAAATATACTCACCACTCACATGAGCATCCACTCTCCCTCATTCCACTACCTAAAATGACCCATGTGGGATATTTTGCAGTTCAAATCGTGCCTCCAATCCAAGCCATTGAGCCAAAATGGCAAATCAGCCTCTCACTGTCTGATCCAAGGAGGGGGGAGATATACTCCCCCTCATTCTCACTCAAACCACAAGCAATCCATTCCTCAGAGCTTGAGAGGTTGAATCAAAGCTCCCCAAGCTTTTCCAAGCCATTCCTGAGCTCCCCCATTTTCCATTTTTGGTTTTACTCAAAGTAGAAATAGGGAGATCAATTCCAAATATAACTCATTCAATTTTCAACAAAAATTAAATTAACCTTGCACACACCATCCTTGGATTAAGGCGAGCTCCATCGAATCATTTCCCAAGTCTCTAAGCCACGGGAAGCACCACTTTGATTAAGGCCGATCACCTTTGAAGAGGAGCTTAGTTGACCGAGCAAATCACTTCAAGCCAAGACTAGATTCCTTCAACAGGGCTTAGTCTCTACTAGATGAAGCTACCTCCTCCATTAGAACCGGTGATAGCCTCCAATGAGGTAATTTCTTGAAACTGTAGCTATAAGAAATTTCAGTTTGTCCTTTTCGAAGGAAATTATCACCTCATGCAATCTTGACTGTTGGATGTGCATCCCCCTTCTTTCCGAAGGTGTGAAATCATTTTGAACCTAATGTGAGATCAGGTGACCTCGAATTGAACCAGGAAAGATGAACGATGTTCGTCTCTTATCGCTTGTGAAGGAGAAGGATCATACGCCATCCATTTCGTGTGATTGGAATGGACAGCTGTGATCAGGTCACTCTAGATCCACTCTAATTCCTTCATAAATTGCAGGATTAATCTTGGCCATCTAATCTGAGATTGGATGACCAGAGAAACAATCGCCAAACGACATGGATGACAACTTAAATAACCTATCTCAGCCAGAAAAGCACGCATCAACCACCACATGGCTCGATGGGATTAAAAATTTAATTAGGCTTAATTAATCTAATTTTAACTGTGAAACTTCCAAAATTTATAACTAATTATAGAAAAATCCAAAAAATACAAATAAACATTCATTTTAAAGATAATTTAGAGGAAAATAATATAAAATTAAAATCAATTAATTTTGAACAGTGATTTTAATATAATTTAGGTTTTATTAGAAATATAATTAATCTAATTACTCTCTAATTACTTTAGCAATTACTTACAAACTTTTTGAGATTGATTAGTGGGATGACCTCTGCCTCTCATGATTTTCTTGAAATTTATTGCTTCATTAATTAGGAGAATTGCTTATTTCATCATTAATCCCTCTCTTAATTAATTAAATGATAATTAGCATGATAAATAATGAAGAATTCATTAATTAAACTTGCTTATCATTATAAAATAGTAAATGAACATAGGGCATGAAATGAGGACATCTTTTCTAATCTTTTCCCTAAGTTTATTTCATTTGGATACACACTTAATCAATTTGAAATTAATTAATGACTTAATCACTTCATTAAATAATTTAATTAATCAAATTCAGAACCAAATCATTCCAAAACTTAATCATTCAATTCTTGGGTAGATTCTTAGGTGTTCAATAAACTAAGAGATTTCCAAAGAAAATTATAATCAAATTACATATGTAGGATGGTTATGAAAGTACTTAATTTAACTTTTTAGCTTAATTAATCAATATTTGTGAGCCAATTGCATTAGACCCATTCATTTGTTAGGTTCATTGATAATTTAATTTCCATGTGATTGCATCTCATATGTTGGCTCATAATTACTTGGATAATTATGTTAAAGTGGTATAGGTAAGGGGTAATTAATGGATTTAATTCATACTTTAACCTAATCAACCTAATTATTCTAAATTAAAACAAATCAATTCATACATGGGAGGGGAATGGGTTAGGAACATTAAACATTTCTCATACTTCCTAAGTCAAATCAAATTCAAAGATAAAAATCTCTTCAAAGAATATTGATTCATTTTAAATGATCTTATTCTATATGATTATCCTTAGGAATTAATTAGGGTGAAAGAAGTCATGTGCTTACATTCCTTTATTTTTTTCCAATCATGTTAAATATTATTCGCCATATGAAATCATGCATTCATTTCTTTTAAAATTTAATTAAATAAAATATTTTCTTTTATGTCAAATTACATGTGTTGGCTAAAATTAAGAATATGAGTGGCTATTATCACTATTAAACCAAAAAATTATTTTCAAAACCTATAAATCAAAGATTATAAATGAAGTGATGCTACTTATAAATATTTATAAGCTTGCATGCGATTATAGCATAAGACATGTATTATGAAGTTCTCTTTTCTTCTCTTAACATAGATTTACATAGGATTTGCAAGTGTATAGTTCATTTGAAAATAACACAATACTTGTTTAAACCTATTCCTATGCATCTCTATGTTATGACTTAAGAAGGATCTTCATATTATTCATGTAAATTATACAACCAAATTAAACATAATATTTTTCATGATTCTTTCTCCATTTGGTTCTTTTTGTATATCTACATATATTTAAGAAAAGTGGTATATCAGTCTGGACATCTCGGGGCTGTGAGGCTTTATGTTGCCCTAAGTAGGTCTTGTACCTTACGCCCCTTGTGTAGAAAATAATGGCACTATACTCACTTATAATTTTATATATGTGGATGTGCTTTTAGTTAATGGATGAGAAATCTCCCTTTTCTACATAACAAAAACATGCATTAATGATTCAATCAATAAATAGAATATTCAAATTTTTGAATCACATCTCTTTGCATTCATCATCAAAGTGTGCTAAAATTTGCATTGCATGTATATGTATGCTTAGGATTATTCATATGCATGGTATAAATAATGGAAAGAAATGAATGTGTGTGCCTTATGTGATAGTAATCCACTCTAACTAATCCTAAGATGCCTTTCTTATTGAATAGGGCTATTTAGAGTGAATTCAAACTTAGGGTTAAATTAAAACACATAATAAACCATTCACTTAATGAAATTCATTAATGAATCAACCTTAGAAATGCTTTAAGGTAAGGATGAAAGAGGGCTCTCTTCTCTTTTCTTCTCTTCATAACATTTAGTCACTAAATGCAGCTTTATTCAAATCAAATCAAATCACTAACTAAAATTGAAAAGTCAACTAATTCAATTGAAATGAAACCATCATCTAAATTGAACCTTTCACACTTAGAAAATCTCAACCTTAAAGTCTAGCTAAGACATGCCACACAAGCCTTAAATGGCGCACACATTAGGCTAAGTCACCAATTCTAGCTTTAGGTTAGGGCGGTGCATGGGTTGATGAATATTTATTTCGCGATGTATTATTTTAGACTGGATGTTAGGGTGTATGTGCGTAGACTGGATGATAGGACGATCTTAGCCTAATCATATTTTTTGCAGGGGGTTGTGCTTAAGGGGCATTGTAATAAAAATAAAAATACTTTTTGCTGTGTAGGTTGCTTTTACCACTAAGCATAACCCAAATTAGGATAGGTGGACTTGTTACCCATGTGTAGGGTACTAAGTCTAAATTATTCATATAACTACTTGGGTTGTGTGGTGTGCTTAACAAACCTTTATTTTATAGATTTAGTTAGATTTACTTTTCCCATTTTGATGTAAATTTTGTAATTAAGATTTGGAATGAATGTTATGGGAGATTAGAGCGAGCATTGGTTATAAGATCAAGTCTTATGTACCATGTGAAGCCTTTGGAGCAATCATATTCCAATCAAGCCAAAAGGAAGAAAGAAAATGAAAAAAAATGAAGAAATGAAGAATGAAGACCCCATAACATGAATTCCTTTTAATTGTAATTATTCATTTGTAATCCGGGTTGTATAAGAGTAGATCTCGACTACCCACATTTCTTTTTGGGTTGTGCGGTGGAACCCGACCACATTGGCCTTTTATTCTTTTACACTAATTTTAATTGATGTTATGTTTATGATTGTGTAATTAGGATGACATGATTTTTCTAGTTTCTTAATTATTTGATGGTTGTTGAATGACTTGGATGCGATTAGGCTCTAAGAAAAATTTTTTTTCTATAATATTAATCAACTCAAAATTAAGCTAAATAATTCATAACATCACCTAAAGCCTAGGACATAAATCAAGATAATAAAAAATTTAGCAACCTTTTTAGATGGATGTTGTATGTCTCATATCATGCATAAATTATATTATCTCACTCTTTCCAATGGAGGGTTTCCACCTTTGCTAGAGAAAATGGCTTGACCTTTAAGAGCAATGGTAGAAACACACCCCCTTCTTTCTAATTTTGGCACATAACTGATTTTCTCATGCACTAGACATATAAAATTCTATAGTCTGTGTCAAATAAAAATGTTCAAAAATTAAAATAAAATTTGACAAAAATGTGCATTAGATCTAGGTCATTATTCATGCCCTTAATGATCTAGTCTCTTAGGGAGTGAGTTTAAAGACTTAGTCTATTTTATAAATAAAAAATAGCCTAGCCATCTTGCAAAGCATAAGACTTGCCTACATGTATTTAAAATCATAGGAGGAGTTAGTTGGTGGCCACTCCAAGCAGTTGTAAGTTTAACAGTCGAGTGGTTTACTCTCTCTTGTGGAGATAAACCATATACCCACTTTTGCCTTAGATTTAGGTCATGCTTTGGCCCTCACCAAAGTTCCATAGATTTAGGATCTGAGGTCACTATTTTTCTTTGGGGCTACAAGCATAAATCCTCACCTCTTAGGCATTTCTACGATCTTGTAGTGTGGAATTATAAGCCCTAGATTTCTTATAAAAATTGAACTCAAACATATGATTCTCCTCTAATTCAAAAATGTAAAGCCCAACTATATGATAGTTTGGGATGCTCACTAGGCTTTCTAGTATCATGAACATCTCTTACTCATCTCTCTTTGATTTTGATAATAATCAATCCCACTTGATTTTCTAAAAATAACCAATTGATTGATAGTCCTATCTTTAAAATCTTTAGAGATAACGATCATTTACTTTATTCGAGAGTATTCTTGAGGAATCTCATTTCTTAGGATGTAATTAACTATGGGGGCTTACTTCTACAGGGAACTTAACAAACCCAGTTTAAATAAACTTTACTTTACTTTTTCATGTAAAGTAGTGGAAAGATCTCTGATACATTCAAAGACCCATCATATCTTAGGAGTCCTCATTAGGTGATTAAGAACATTATAGGATAGTAACTTCTATCTCTCGAGGTAGTACGCTATTCTTTAATGTCATACTTGATCACCCTAATGAGTATATCTGTGGATTTACGTGGTGTCCCCTCACATAAACACACACAAAATCTCTCACCAACATAAAATTATAGACACCACAGATTTTTCTAGCAACTATGCTAGGGATGGTTTCTCTCTCCATCTTCAGTAAATGATCATTGTCTCCAAGTATCGATAGTGGACTTGTATTTCATATAAGTCTGAGACTATCCTTCTTTTCCATTGTCACTTAGCTCATTTCATTCTTAAGCTAAGCTAGCGAACATCCTTTTGGTTTTAGGACCTCACTCTATGTAGGTCTTAAAACCCCTGTTGGATATCCCAATAGGTGAAAATAAAATTTAACTAGAAGAAATAACTAAAGACCTTTTTGAACCTCCTTATCATCTCTATGGTAAAATAATGTTCATTTCACAAATGAGAAAATAAATATTTTATAAAAATATCATTTTTTCAAAAGCACTTTTCTAAAGTTCACATGGTAAAATATTTGCACAAAATTTTTCACAAAACATATAACTCAACCCCATCTAACAATCCTCATGATTGTTACATGCAGGTTCTTTTCAAAACTAAAACCAAAATCATCTTTCAAAAAGCACGTATATAAGAATGAAACATCCTCATTCAATATACCCAAATTTATTAAATAAAGATTTCATTTCCAAATAAAATCATATCATAAAATTGAAACTCCATTTTAATATATCTCACCTATGTTGAAGTTGGAGTTTCTTCCTTTTCAAAAATTATAAATTTGAAAATGAGCATCTTCATTCAATATATCCAAATTTGTTGAATGGAGGTTTCATCTTCAAATAAAATCACACCATTTGAAACTCCACTCAACACATTTCACATGTGTTAAGTTAGAATTTTCTTCTTTTCAAAAAGTAATAATCACACATAAAAATTTCATCTTTTAAACATAAAATATGATTGACTTCCATTTTACATACCCAAATTTGTTAAATGGAAATATACTTTGCAAAAATCATGAAAATCAAAATATATTGGAATTCCATTTGACATACCCAAATTTGTCAAATGAGAGTTTCATTTTAAAAAAATGAAATTGAAAATAAATTGGACACTATTTAACATATCACATTTGTTAAATAGAAACTCCCCTTTTTCAAAAAAAAAAAAAATCAAACACATTTTAGGCTTTATTTAGCATACACAAATTTGCTAAGTAAATATCCCATTTTCACTCTCCAAACTATTTGAACCCATTCAACATACACCAATTTGTTGAATGTGGATTATAAACTTAAAAGAACTCAAAATTTCTCTTCATGTTATTCAAAATCTCTCCTAAATTCAATGAGCCACACTTAACATATTCAAACTCTAAATTAAACTTAAAAAGTCAGCAGAATATCAAGGCAAAAAATCTGATTTGAGTTTGTTTTCAATAATTGCAGAGTTCCAGTTCAGTTGCAACTCAGTCTAGTCAGCCTTTCTTAGTACAATACAATACAAATGGATTCCCAAAAGTATGTGTTCACCTTCCCCTTTGGGATAGTTTTGGCCTTCGATTGGGTCAGCCTCCCCCAAACTAATTTTGCTCATTTGATACATTTTGGCCAAGGATTTGAGGGAGCCAGGATTACTTGTGAGGTGGCAACCCTCATAACTGTCAGCAGGAATGTGGTGGCTGGGAAGAAGCCAGTCATCCATATTGAAATGCCCTCGGATTCTGAGTTTCCCTCACTGAAGAGGAAGGCAGTAGAGGTTCTTGCACTAGCTATAGTTCCAGTGCCTACATAGTCAGTTGTGCTCATCATTGGCCCAATGCAGGCTAGTACCCACTCATTGGTTTCCTCTAAGGGGAAGGCTACCTTGGCTTCAGGGATAGTCTCTCTTACCTTTGAGGTAGGGTCTAGCTCTCGTACTACTCCACCTAGCCAAACTTAATGCCACCATAGGAGCCACAAGATCAAGCGGCACCACGTGCACATTGCCAAGAAATAGAGGCAATATCTTACATTATAGAAGAGGGGCCACCCAGGGTAGTTTCTCTTTTGCTTACTCAGAACAAGTTCCACCCCCTTTCCAGTTCTTAAGGAGAGGAAGATGTTAGGAGGATTGCAGTATCACCCCCACCTCCGGTTCATTATGAGACACCTGTCAGAGATAGGAGAAAGTCATATGCTAGCCTCAGGAAAGTTTTATGCCATGTTGGCAGAGCTTATGGACAATTAGAGTCCAGTGCCCAGTTTGATCTACGATCAGTTATTCCTCACAGCATAGGGGAGAAGATCCATCAGGAGAGGGTCAGAGAGGTGCGAGCATCAGTTCACATCACTAGCAGAGAGAGGCAAAGATATGTCAAGCAGTCAGCAGCATCCACCCTCATAGATTTCCTTGATCGGTGCGCTACCCTCGTCGATCACATTGATAGTATTGGGTTGACTGGTACCGCCCATCATAAGATGGTAGCCCCCATTCAGAGGCAGTTAGTGTTATCTCCACCACATCGCTCCACTCCACATCTACTATCGCCAGTTTAGGTTCCATCATCTACAGTTCTACCCAAAGCCATGAGAGCAGCATTAGGGGAGAAGAAAGCCGCACTTGTGATCTAGCTATGGCTCATCTACACCACTCGACTGAGGTGAGGGTGAGTTCTCCTACTCGACCTCCCACTTCAGTTGCAGTGAAGAAGGAGTGGTGAACTCACAACATCGTAGTTGTACCATCACCACCATCACCTCAACTGATCATGGATATGGCAACACCAAAAAAAGAAGGGGACAGTTCTATTATCCCCATGGTGATAGATCCCCTAGGGGCAACACTCCACCCATAGCAGTTGACAGTCATGAGAATGTGTTCTCAGTGAGTGTAGTCCTCACATGGTTAGCACTCCAGTAGCAGGGGAGGTCAGGTGTATCTCCATTCATGAGCATGATCCCACCACCGATCAGTCACGAGCATTTGTGTCTACACAGTTAGACCGCTTTTTGGATGATATCTTAGCATAATATTTTACTGAAAAGAAAGAAATCATAGGGTATGATTGGTCTGACCTTGAAGAGAAGAATGTTAGCTTTGATCCCAATGAAGATGATTTATTGGAAGACTCAACAAAGATACATATGATTGATACTAGAGGTTTTCCCCTTTGGGATCACCAGAGTTCGGAAGGTGTTATGGTTGAACAGGATAATACAACCTATTCGACCCAACACCTCCTTCAACAATTCAAGCAGAAAGATGAGCAGATTGATAAGATGGGGAAGAGACTTGAAGATTTATTTGCGGTAGTTCTAACACTTCAGAAATAAACTCCAATAGTACATCCTACCATTGTGGAGACTAGTCAGGCTGAGTTATTGCATTTCTTGGATCAACCCAAGAGTTCGCCTCCAGTAGAGCAGGGCAGTACTAGGTTTTACAGTACCTCTGTACAAGAAAAGGACATCAAACTCATGGTAAAACAACAAGTTAAAGAAGCACTGGCACAAGTCCGAGGTGGTTCATCAGTTCTAAAAGGTAGACCCTACATAGAGGAATTTGATGCTATCGAATATCCTAAGGGTTTTGTGCCTCTTTTTTTCAAAAGTTTTGATGGAAGTGGAACCCTCGCCAACATATAGCACACTTCAGGGCCACCACTTGTTGCAACGCTGGTGGCAACAATGCATTATTATTCTGTCTCTTTATTAGCAGCCTAGTGTGCATAGCTTTTGATTGGTACGTTGAACTCCCCAATAATTCAGTAGAGACTTTTGTTGAGTTGGAGCAACTCTTTGTTAAGAGATTTTGAAGCTCGAAAGGGAAATCAGGGCTTATCTCGTTGTAACCACACCTTGGTGAGCCCCTTATTGATTATATTCTTAGATGGCGCAATTTAGGCATGAAATGTGAACCACAACTATTTGAACAACATGCTATTAAAATTCTATTAAAGAATATTCATGGCCCCGTCGCCTTCATGCTTAAAGGTTTCAACATTAAGACATTTGAGAAGTTTATCAACAAGGTGGCTAGTCGATAAGGAGAGGTTAAACATTTGCCTTTTGAAGATCAGTCATTAAAACCAAAGCAGCAGAAAGCCTCTAAAAAGAAGCTAGGGGCAATAGTAGCATTGAATTAAGGGAAGTAATGGGCCAGAGATCAGTATGAGAGACCTCAAGCTCAACATCCTTCACTTCCATCTCTTTTACCACCACCTCGGCCATCCTATCGGGTGCCTCAGCAGCCTCCATGACCTTCGCCGCTTCTTGCTCAGCCATACTCTCAGCAGTAATACACATACCCGCCCCCAGGTAGTTATAATCCATCTACTCTTTTGGATAAATTAAACAAACCTTATTCATTTATAAGGGAGGTAGTCAGGAAAATCTTTAAGAACCTCTTAAAAAAACTTGATTTTTAGCTACCCGAGCCTAGGAAGTCAGAGGAAGTGCGCAGGAGTAATGATTCTAACTTTTTCCCCTACCACCGCATGCTAGGCCATATTTTGGAGGATTGCTTTACATTTACGGACTAGTTTGAACATAGCTACAAGTTAGGTGCTATAGTTATCTCTAAGGAATATCTAGTAGAACAACCAATCCAGTTATATTTGGGTAATCCTTGGGGATTGTTGACCTCATTTTTTGAATGAGATCTCAACAACTCCATCTTAGGCATATGACTTCTCTTAGACTTTAAGAGTTTCTTAGTCTTAAGATACATCTAGTGATTAGGTGGACACTCTCCTAGCCCTAGAAGACTTAGAAGAGTTAGCCAGGAATAGGTCATGCCTTGGGAGGTGTTGGGGAAAATCTCCACCTGCTTAAACCATTCCTCACTTTCCTTCTTTTAAGTCAAACTCCAAATCAATTCTATTTGATTTTATCCAAACTCAAACCAATTCCATGATTCAATTCCATGATTGAAATTCATAATTGAAAGTTATGATTGAAACTCATGATCAAAATCCATCAAAAATTCCTATGTTCAAATTTCCTAAGTCCTTAACCCTTTCTTTAGGGCTTAGCCAAAATCTTGATCTAAACCTATTCAAACCTTTGAGATTTTCTCATGATCCATATATACTCTCATTTATATTCTCATATATAAATGAAATATAAATTGAACATCAAATCAAAATTCCAAATTAATTCATGAAATTTCCTTAAGTCCTTTAATTTTCCATTAAAGGACTTAACCAAAATCAACTCTAAACCTTGATCAAATTTCAAATCCTTGGGATAAATCTTATTTATATCTTCATTTATATTTTATATATTAAATTAAATATAAATAATTCCAAACTTTTAAATTTAAATAAATAAATGGATTAAATTTTATATTCTCATATATAAATGAAATATAAATATAAATCAATCAAATCCAATTCAAAAATTAAATTTCAAATTAAAAATTCTCTTAAATCCTTTAAATTCCCTTTAATGTATTTAACCCAAATCATGATTAAACTCTTTCAAATTCTTGAAATTTTTTCATGATCAATTTATATTCTCATTTATATTCACATATATAAATGAAATATAAATTCAAACAATCAAAACCCATTTCAAAAATCAAACTCAAATCAAATCAAAGTCAAATCTAAGCCTTTCAAGCCAAAATCTTGAACTTAGCCAAACCTCTTTCAAATTAAGCCAAATTTTCTCTTATGGTTCAATCAATCCTATAATCACAAGCTCATATTTAAATTTAAACTCCAATCCAATGATCAAAACCCAAATAAAAAATCAAACCCAAGACCCTTTCATTTTCTTCTTTTGAATATGAAATTTTCAAATGGATCAAAATCCATTTGACTTCAAACCACTTGTAAATGGATTTATATTTAAATCATAAGTCCATATGCAAGATCAATCAACTTCAAATCAAGCTTTGACCAAGCCATTTGACCCAGTTAGACTCACTTGACCCAAAGTGACCTAAAGTACCCTTATGAGCCAACTTTTGATCCTAACCAAATTGGATTGAACCAAACTCATATTTCTCTCTCATCATGATCAACAATCATCATGGGATGATCAATCAATCAAATTGGGTCAAACCAAGTCAAACTTAATGGTTGACCAAGTCAACACTTAACTTAAAATGAAACTTATCATAGCCAAATTTCACCATAGGCTAAGTTGATTGAAACCATTGATCCAAGTTCACTCATGACCTATGTTTGAACTTGACAAAGCCAACATTTAAGCCTAACCTAGCCCAATTGGCCCACTCGACCCAAGTTGACCCATTTTGACCTAAAGGGCCAAAATGTGTCAAAACTGTATCTAAGCCAAATTGATTGAAACTAATGGGTCAAGTCCATCCCAAATCACTTGTGGAACTTGACCAAAGCCTCAATTGGCCAACTAGACCCAACCTAGCCCAATTGACCTTTGATCCAATATGACCTAAAGGGGTCATGTTGAGCCAAAAATTGAGCCTAACCCAAATAGATTGGAAATAAAGATACCAATCAACTACATATGACTAACCAAACCTAAACCTACCCTTGGATTAACCCAAATAATTTAAATGAGTCAAATGGGTCAACTTGACCCATTTAAGCTAAATGAGTCATATGAGCCAAAACCAAATGTAATCCAAATTGAACCAAACCAAAGGCACCAAAATATTTCAAATGGTCATGAACTTGACCTAACCCTTAGTTTGACCCAATTTAACCAATTGGCCAACTTGACTTAAGTTGACCCATTTTGACCTGAATGGGTCAACATGAGCCAAACCCTATCAAATGGATCCCAAATCCATTAAAACTTGGCCAAACCTATTTTCTCAACATACCAAACATACTCAAATTGAAAAAAATAGCAAAATAACCATTTTATAGAAGGAAAGAGAAGTTCTCTTCTCTTTCCCTTTCTTCATAACTTAGTAATTAATTGTAGGTTTCACTCAAATCAAATTAAAACATACAATAAAAATGATCCAAAATACTTAAACAACTTAAATGAACCCCTCCTCTAAGTTGAACATGTCCTTCACACTTAGAAAATTTGAACCTAAAGTCCTAAGCCAAGCATACCACACAAATCTTTAAAGCACACACATTAGCCTAAGTCACTACTTCTAGCTTTAGGTTAGGTCGGCGCTTGGTTTGATGTTATATTTTATTTTATGATAAATGTTTTAGACTGATGTTAGGGTGTATGCTCGTAGAATGAATGGTAGGATGTGTTTAGTCTAACTGTTTTATTTTGTAGGAAATTTTTCTTAAGGGGTGCTATCATAAATAAAAATATAAATGCTTTGAATGAATGTATATGCTTATGGAGGATTAGCCCAGAGTTGACTAAAATTTCCTCACTCACCTATGAAAGTTGCCAGCTAAATTAAGCATATATGATTCCCTTGTCTTATCCAAAGAGATGAGGGAATCATTAATTAAGGCCCTTCTTGATTTAGAGATATGCTTAGCTCAGCTGACTACCGTTGGAGAGGAGGCATATTATTCAGGAGAAGCCTAGAGAGTCACATTCATCGATGAAGAACCTTCTCTGGGGGATATGAAGCACAATCGTCCCCTCTACATAATAGTGGATATGGGCAGATTCAGACTTTCTGGGGTGTTGGTTGATCCAGGTGCATCAGTAAACATTATGAGTCTGAAAACCTTTGCCTATTTGAATATTGACATCTCTGAACTCTGAGTAGATCAAATTATGTTGAGAGGATTCAATGAACTTGCTTGCAGGTGCTTATACCCCTTTGCATAATCCATAGGTAAGGTGGACTTAGTTACCCATATGTAGGGTGATAAGTCTAATATACAAGCTTGAGATTTTTATGGTGTGATTTGACTAACTTTTATTTTGCAGGTGTTAGTTAGATTTATGCTTTTCCTTTTTCATGTAAAAGTTTGTATATTTAGGATTTTGAAATGATTTGTTATGGGGATTAGGATAAACATTGGTCATAAGATCCCATCTTATGTATCATGTGAGGCCTTGGAGCATCTAACATCCAACCATCCAAAGGAGGAACCAAAAGAAGAAAAGAAAGAAAAGAAAAGAAGAAAATAAGAGAGAAGAAAGAAGAAAGAAGAAGAAAGCTTGAAGAGCTCGAAAATAATGAATTCCTTTTGCTTTATTGTAATTCATATTCATATGTAATTCTGGTTGTATAAGGGTAGAGCTTGGCTACCCAATTTGATAATTTTAGGTTTGTGTGGTGGTGCCTGCCACAAACGGCCATTTATTCTTTTTGCGATTAGCTTTATAAATTATTTGATGATTTATTTAGCTTTTGCATTAAGTGGCATACTTTTTATAGTTTCTTTCTTGCTTTATGTATGGTCTAGATGTGGATTAGACTCTTTAGGAAAAAATAAATCTTTTACCCAACTTAATAATTCAAATTAAAATTAAATAACTCATAACATCACCTAAAGCTTAGGATTAAAATCAAGATAAAAGAATTAGCAACCCCTTAGTTGGATGAGCATTTCTTTATAATATCATGCACAAAGACACCTTATTTCACTCTTGATTGGAGGGATTCCATCTTTACCAGAGATCCTGACTTGACTTTTGAGGACCGTGGTGGAAACTTACCTCCTAAACTTCTCACTGATTTTGGCCAATAATCTAATTTCTCATGCATTAGTCATAAAAATCCTATTAGCCTCAGTCAAAATAATTGTCCAAAAATGAAATAAAAATGAAATTTAAATTGCATTAGATTTAGGTCATTTAAAGCATGTCCCTTTACATGATCTAGTCTCTTTAGGAAGTGAGTTTAAGGACTTAGTCTCCTTCTAAATAAAAATAGTATAGCTATTCTGTATAAGTATAAAGACTTGCCTACATGTATTTAAAATTGTAGGAGGAGTAGGTTGGCAGCAACCCCTAGGCGATTGTAAGTTCAAGTTGTTGGGTGGTTTGTCCTCTCTTGTGAAGGCAAACTAATTACATGTAGGTTGTGCTTCCGGCCCACGTTGAAGCTTCCTAGATTTAAGTTCTGAGGTTGCTTCTCTCCTTTGTAGACCATAAGCATAATTCCTCACCTCTTAGGCATTTCCTTAATCTTGTGTTAAGGAATCTTAAGTCCTAAAATTATAATGAAATATGTAACTCAAACAAAACTAAATCAATTTCCAAAATGTAAAGCCTAATTTTAAGATAGTTTGAGATGCTCGCTAGGTTTCCTAACATTATGGGCATCTCCTACTTATTTGTATTTTGGCTTCGATAATAACTCCCTCTTTTGATCAATCCTATTTGATCTTCAAATACAAACTAATCGATTGATAGTCCTTACTATTGAAATCTTTAGAGATAATGATCATTTACCTTAATAGAGAGTTTTCCTAAGGGATGCTATCCCTTAGGATGTAATTAACTATGGGGGCTTGCCTCTGTAGGGAACTTAACAAACTCAGTTTAAAATAAACTCTGCTTTACTTTTCCATGTAAAGTAGGGGAATAATCTCTAGTAGATATGCAGACCCATCATCCTTAGAGTTATTGAGGTGATTGGTTCCATTAAAGGGTAGTTACTTATATCTTTCGAGATAATACATTATATGTTGATGATGCATCCGATCACTTGAATAGGTACATCTGCAGATCTGTGTGGTGTCTTACTAAGATGAATTTTTATAAGGTCTCTTCTTTATTTTCTCCATAGATTTGAAAGGTGACTCCCTAATAAGAGATTTATTAACCAACAGGGGTACATGTGATCCTCTCAAAATAAAAGAAGGTGGGATATCTCTTCAACCTCTAAAAAGATTATTTCTAAAATCAAGAAACTTTTTTTATAGGTACCTGAGGCAGCTCGAACCTCCAACATCAAGGAAGGTTCGCAAGTTTTCAAAGACAACTTGGGGAAAGTGGGACCTCAATAACAGCAACAGCAGCCCATACTTGCCCGAGATAGTCAAGTAGTGCAACCATCGATCGAGCCTAGCCTTCATTGCACCGTTGCAGCTACTACTTCTGCCGACATTCCTACTCCAGCTAATTCTTCTTCTAATAGACATCTTATATCAACAGATGAGGGCATCAAATCCCTCCCCTCACTTATTTTACTAGATTTCTACTATATGCCTCCTTTTAAATATAAGAAATCAAGGAATAAAGCTAGCTTGAATTACATGTATGCCACTTCTAATGGTTTATTTGATTCCACTCTTCCTCTTTCTGATTCAGAGATGGACTTTTCTTTTCTGAATAATATGAGTTCACCTCTTGGGAAATACTTGGAATCATCTGATTCTGAGAGTCCTATAGAAGAAGCTGTAGGTATGCCCGACGAGCAGGTAGAATCTTCTACTAACCCACCACAAGAGATCATTGAAGTTAATCTCTGTAGTGGCAAGGTTCTACTTCCTAGGGCAGCACCCCAAGATAAGGGAAAACAAGTCATTGGTTCTAATGATTAAGAAGCCCCTCCACAGGATGCTCCACCCATGGATATGCTTTTGAAGGATCAGCCCAGAGTTGACTATAATATCCTTGCTCACATAAGAAAGTTGCCAGCTAAATTAAACCTATATGATGCTCTTGTCTTATCTATATCCCTCTAGGAACCATCAATCAAGGCCCTTCTTGATTTAGAGATATGCTTAGCTCAGTTGACCACTGTTGGAGTGGAGCACATTATTCAAGAGAAGCCCAGAGAGTCACATTCATCGATGAAGACCTTCTTTGGGGGATATTAAGCACAATTGTCCCCTCTACATAATAGTGGATATGGGAAGATTCAGACTTTCTAGGGTGTTGGTTGATCTAGGTGCATCAATGAATATTATGAGCCTAAAAACCCTAGCCTATTTGAATATTGACATCTATAAACTCTGAACAGATCAGATTATGTTAAGAGGATTTAATGAACATGGTGACAGGGCTTTAGGCTCCATAGTGTTACCTTTAGAAATAGGTGACTAGAAGACTGAAGCCAAGTTCTATATAATTGATTCAAATACATCATTCACTGCTATGCTAGGTAGGCCTTGGATACACCAGAATAAGATGGTTCCATCCTCTCTTCATTAGTGCATCAAGTTTCAAAAAGATGGAATCTAATACTATATCAAAGGAGATGAAAATCCATTCTGAGTTAGAGAGGTCGAGATATATAAGGATGCGACCTACTATCTTCCTCAAAATCAAAACACCTATTCTCATGAATTTAGACAAGATTTAAATACAAAAGAAAAGGAAAAAGAAGAAAAAGAAAAAGAAAAGAATAAAAAAAGTACAAATGAGTGAGAAAGAGACACCAAGGAAGAAGTAGAGTTGCATGTTATATTCCAGTCATAATTCGTTCCACCATACGGACTGTGGTAAATTATATTCCTGCCTTCATCTATCCCCTTTTGGAAAAGAGGCTAAATGAAAATAGAAAAATAAATAACGCCTTGCTAGGATACCACACAGATCCGTAGATGTTCTTATTAGGGTGATCAGGTATGACATTGAGGAGAGGTGTACTATCTCGAAAGATAGTAATCACCATCCTACAATGGACCTAATCACCTCAATAAGAACTCCTAGGGACTATGGGTCTTCGAAATGTACCAAAGATTCTTCTCCTACTTTACATGAAAAAGTAAAGCAGCATTTATTTTAAACCGAGTTCGTTAAGTTTCCTATAGAGGCAAGCCCCCATAGTTAATTACATCCCAAAGAATAGGATTCCTTAGGAATACTCTCGATTAAGGTAAATGATCGTTGTCTCTAAGGATTTTGAAAGGTAGGACTATTAATCGATTGGTAATTTTTTAGAAAATCAAGTGAGATCGATCAAGAGGAGAGAGTTCTTATCAAAGTCAAATGAAGATAAGTAGGGGATGCTTAGGATACTAGTAAGCCTATTAGGCATCCCAAACTATCTTATGGTTGGGGTTTATATTTTTAAAATTAAATTGATTTATTTGAGTTAAATTTTTATTAGAAAGTTAGGGCTTATAATTCCATGATATAAGGTCATAAAAATGCCTAAGATGTGAGGATCCGCAAAAGTTGTAACCAAACCCCAAAAGCATGACCTAAATCTAAGGAGAAAATGGGTATTTGGTTTACCTCCACAAGAGAGGATAAACCACCTAACTGTTTGGACTTACAACCGCCTGAGGTGATCGCCAACTAACTCCTCCCACGATTTTAAAATATCCAGCTTAGAGGTTGCTAATTCTTTTAACTTGATTTATAACGTAAGCTTTAGATGAGATTATGAGTTATTTAATTTTTAGTTTGAATTGATTATTTGGATAGAAAATTTATTTTCCTAAGAGCTTAATCATCAGGCCATACATCAAAATAAGGAATAAACTAGGAAAAGATGCCATCTTAAAGCACAAGCTACACAAACATCAATCAATTTATAAAGTTAACACAAAAGAATAAAAGGCCACTTGTGGTCGGGCTCCATCACACAAACCTAAAAAACAAATTGGGTAGCTGAGCTCTACCTTTATATAACCCATATTATAATTGAATAAATTACAAATTACAATCAAGAAGGAATTCATTATTATGGGGAGTCTTCATTCTTCATTTCTTCTTTCTTCTTTCTTCTTCCTTCTTTTTGTTGGTTGGAATGCGGTTGCTCTAAAGTCTTCACATGGTATATAAGACATAGTCTTATAACCAATGTTCATCCTAATATCCCATAACAATCATTCCAAAATTCTAATTGCAAAATTACATGAAAATGGAAAAAGGAAAATCTAACTAAAACCTGCAAAATAGATATTAACTCAACAAACCATACAATCCCAAGCATGTATATGTATAACTTGGACATAGCACCCCACACATGGGTAACCAAGTTCATTTGGCCTATTTTGGATTATGCTTAGGGGTATAAGCACCTACACATCAAAAGTAGTTATATTTTTTTAGTACAACGCCCCTTAAGCACAACCCCCTATAGAAGACAATGGTTAGACTAAGATCGCCCAACCATTTAGTCTACACCCATAAACTCTAACATACATACTAAAACAATACATTACAAAATAAAAGCAAACATCAAACCATGCACTGCCCTAACCTAAAGCTAGAAGTGGTGACTTAGCTTAATGTGTGTGCCATTTAAGATTTGTGTGGCATGCTCAGCTAGGCTTTAAGGTTGAAGTTTTCTAAATGTGAAGATGTTTAACTTATAGGGTGGTTTCATTTAAGTGATTTAGTTTTTTTGGTTGATTTTATTTTATATTTTTGATTTATTTTGAATGAATCCTACAATTAATTACTAAGTGTTGTAAATAGAGAGAAAAGAGAAGAGAACTTCTCTTTCCTCCTTACCTTAAGTAAATTCTAAGGTAGATTCATATTTTTTTGTTGTTTAGTGAATGTTTTATTGTGTTTTGATTAATCCTAAGTTTATATTTTTCTTAAACAAACATATTAAAAAATAAAAAAATTTTAAGATTAAGTAAAGTGAAATACTATCACAAAATACACAGCACTTCATTTCTTTCCCAACATGTGTAACATGCATATAGATGAATCTTAAGAATATCTATACATGCAAATGGAAGTGTTTAGCACACCTTAATGATGAATGCTAAGAGAGTTACTTAAAAAAATTTGGATGCTTCATGATGCATGATTTTGTTAAGTAGAAAAATAGTGATTCTTTTATCCATTTTTCATATGCACATTTACAAGTATAAAAGATATAAGTGAGTACAACGTCATTGTTAGCACCAGGGGTGTAAGGTACAAGACCTACTTAGAGCTACTTAAAGCCTCACAACCCTGAAGTTTTCCAGACTAATATACCACTTTTCTTAAATACATGTGCATGTACAAAAAGAAATGTATGGAAAGAGAATCATGCATAAAGTTTATGTTTGTTTGATTATTTAGTTTTGATGTGTGATGTGGAAATCCTTCTTAAGTCATGACATAGGAGTGTATAGGAATGGATTTAAGTAAGTGTTATGTCCTTTTCAAATGGACTATACACTTTGTAAGTCCCATACAATACTATGTTAAAAGAGAAGAGAAGGAAAGCCACACAATACACATCTTTATATTTATACTAACATACAAGCTTATAAATAATTGTAAGTAGCATACCTTTCAGTTATAATATTTGATTTATAAATTTTGAAAATAATTTTGGATTTGATAATGATAATAGCCATTCATATTTTTATTTTAGCCAAAGCATGCAATTTGACATAAAAGAAATATTTCATTTTTAATTTGACTTTTAAAAGGAATGAATACATGATTTTCATATGACATACACATTTAGCATGCTAAGAAAGAAATAAAGTGATGAAAGCATGTAAATTCATTCACCCTAATTAATTCCTTAAGACAATCCTATGAAATAAGATTATTTAAAGTAAATCAAATTTATTTTAGAGAGATTTTGAGTTTTGTTTGTGTCTGATTTGAATTTATGGATTGTGAAGAGGTTTTCTGGTCCTAACACATTTACCACATATGTATGTTGTTTTAGTTTAATTTTAGAATCATTAGATTGATTTTTTACATTTTGTTTAGGTTAAGGTGTACATTAAATTCATTAATTACCCCTTACTTACACCACTTTAACATATTTAATCAAATAGTTATGAGCCAATGTATGACATAAAACCATATAAGAAATTTAAATCAATAATGTACCTAGAAAAGAAAGGGGCCTAATGCAATTGGCTCATAATTAGCGATTAATTAAGCTAAATGGTTTAATTTAAGTACTTTCATAACCCTCCCAACACATGTAGGTTGGATTTTGATTTTCTTAATTTACTTAGGTTATCAAACACCTAAGCACCTACCCAAGATGAATTGATTAAGTTTTGGAATGTTTTAATTTTGAAAAGTTTGATTAGTTAAGTCTTTTAATTAAGTGATTAAACTATTTAATTCATTTTCACTTTAATTAGATTTTTATCCAAATTAAATAAACTTAGGGGCAAATATTTGGGAAAGAATTCGTAATCTCATTTCCTAAGTCCATTCACTATTCTAAGGTAATTAACAACTTAATTAAATAATTTATCACTATTTAAAAGTTAATTAATTATTTAACTGATTAAGAGGGTAATTAGGAATGACTCAAGTAATTCCCCTAATTAAGCCATTAACAAATTTCAAGAAAACTAGGGGAGGCAGAAGTCATCCCATTATATACACATGAGAAGTTTAGAATTAATCAGTAGGATAATTAGAGAGTAATTAATTTAATCACATTTCCAATAAAACCCAAATTCAAAAAATATCACTGTTCAAAATTAATTTTAGACTATTCCCCTTTGAATTATCTTCACAATGTGTTTTATTTTATATATATATTTTTAATTTTCTATATCTAGTTATGAATATTTGAAGATTCATTGATTAAAAATTAATTAAAACCACTAATTATTAACTAATCCCATCGACGCCACGTGGACTGCTGATGCGGAGCAGGCTTTCCATGTGGTGCAATGGGATTAGTTATTTAAGTTGTCACATCCTAAGCGGCATCAGCGGTGGCGCTACACACTTTCTCTCTGGATCATCCGATCCAAGATCGGATGACTGAGATCAAGCCTGCGATTTCTAAAGGGATTAATCATAGATCCTACGTGACTTGATCATGATCGTCCATCCAAAACACGCGAATGGATGATCCATGACCCATCTCTTAGTTTTCCTATGGGAGAGGACATTCGTCTACTCTTTAGGGCAAGATCAAAGCTTGATTGAGCTTGGATTGAACTCAAACTCAACCTACACCATCATCATGCAAGGGGAAGACATCCAACAGCAAATTTTACTTGAGATGAAAATTCTCTTCACAAAGGACCACACACTTCCTATTCTAGGATCAGTTTGAAGGCATACCTCATCGGAGGCTATCACCGATGCTCCAATCCGTCGAGGTAGCTTGCTAGTGAGACGGCCCCTTGAAGATTTGAGGCTTGGGTAGATCCTTCTATTGACCAAGGTGCTCCTCCTAAGCTTGCGACCTTGGTTTAGACACCACCTCCCTTGCCTTTGAAGCTTGGAAGAAGGTTTGGATGAGTTCAATTAGGTTCCCTCAGAGTGCTTGCAGGAGGAATTGGATTGGTATTGTGTATTGGATAACTTGGAAATTTCTTTAGCCTCCCCTATTTTCGGTTTAAAGGAATCCGAAATGGAGAATGCCAAATGCTTGGGGATTGCTTGAGGGAGCTTGCCTTAGGTCTCCCTCAATAAATTGAGTGTGGGTGTCTTTGATTTAAGTGGAATTAGGGGGAGTGTATCTCCCCCTCAGTGGATCGGACGATCGAGCAAGGCTTTGCCATTTTGATCAAATTCACTCCTACAATGGGTTGTTTTAGCTGTTAAGGGTTGCACATGGTTCATTTTGGCGAGAGAGGTGGAGTGGAGAAGTGGATGTAGTGATTTGGAGTGTGGGAGTGATCCCATGTGCTTGAAATGAGGGGAGTGGTCAGTTTTGACCTTTGGGTTGGGTTTGGCTGACCTAAACCAATTGGGTCATGTGCACCATGGTCACTAGTGTCCACTTAGTCACTAAGAGAGTGCTAAGTGGCCATGAAGGGGATTTGACCAAATTTTAAGTGAATTTGGCCAAGAATTACCATTTGACCTAGGGGTAAAATGGTCATTTAGCTTGAATTTCAGTTTGAGTATGTTTGGTATGATTGAAAAATGGGTTTAGCCAAGTTTTAATGAATTTGGAATTGATTTGATTTAATTTGGCTCATGTTGACCCATTTAAGTCAAAATGGGTCAACTTGGGTCAAGTTGACCAATTGGTCAAATTGGGTCAAACCAAGGGTTGGGTCAAGTTCATATGACCAATCGAAATGTGTTGGCATCATTAGTTTGGTTCAATTTTATTTATATTTAGATTTGGTTCATTTGATTTCGTTTAGGTCAAATAGCTCAAGTTGACCAATTTGGCACATTTGACCTATTTGAGTTAGGTCATGGGTTGGTTTAGGTTTGGTTGGTCATTTAAAATGTATTGGTATCTTTATTTCGAATCAATTTTTGTTTAATTTGATTTTGGCTCAATTTGACCTTTTAGGTCAAGTTAGTTTCATGGTCAATTGGGCTAGGTTGGGTCTAGTTGGCCAATTGAGGCTCTGGACAAGTTCAATAAGTGATTTGGAATGAACTTGACCCATTGGTTTCAATTAATTTAGCTTAGATCAAGTTTTTACCCATTTTTACTTTTTAGGTCAAGTTGGGTCAACTTGAGTCAAGTGGCCAATTGGGCTAGGTTAGGCTTAAATGATGACTTGGTCAAGTTCAAACATTGGTCACGAATGAGTTTTGATCAATGGTTCAATCAATTTGGTCTATGATGATTTTTAACTAGTTTAGGTTTCATTTTGGCTAAGTGTTGACTTGCTCAACCCTTAAGTTTGACTTGGTTTGACCCAATTTGAGTGATTGATCATCTCATGATGACTGTTGGGCAAGATTAGAATTTGGGCAAGATTAAAATTTGGCTCATAAGAGGTACTTTAGGTCACTTTGGGTCAAGTGAGCCTAAGTGGGTCAATTGACTTGATCAAAGCTTGAATCAAGTTTGGTTGAACTCACATATGGACTTATGATTGAAATATAAATCCATTTACAAGTGATTTAGAGTCAAATGGGTTTTGATTCATTTGATAATTTCAAGTTCAAAGGGGTGAACATGAGTTTGACTTGGGTTTGATTTTTTTTTTAATTTAGTTTTGGTTTGATGATTGAATCTTATTGTTTATATTTGGATTCATGATTAAAGGATTGATTGAATCATGAAGAAAAATCAAGGGTTTGGCTTGATTTGAATTTGATTTGGCTAAGTTCAAGAATTTGACTTGAAAAGCTTAGGTTGAATTTTGGTTGAATTTGGATTTGAGTTTCGAATTGATTTTTGGATATTGATTGAAGTTTATGTTTATATTTGGATTCATGATTGAAGTATTGATTGAATCATGAATAAAAAATCAAGGGTTTGGCTTGATTTGAATTTGATTTGGCTAAGTTCAAGAATTTGACTTGAAAGGCTTAGGTTGAATTTTGGTTGAATTTGGATTTGATTTTAGAATTTAGTTTTAGTTTTATGACTGAAGTTTATGTTTATATTTGGATTCATGATTAAAGGATTGATTGAATCATGAAGAAAAAATCAAGATTTTGGCTTGATTTAATTTTGATTTGGCTAAGTTTAAGAATTTGACTTGAAATGTTTAGGTTGAAATTTGGTTGAATTTGAAGTTGATTTTTGAATTTAGTTTTGGTTTGATGATTAAAGTTTATGATTGTATTTGGATTCATGATTGAAGGATTGATTGAATCATGAAGAAAAATCAAGGGTTTGGCTTGATTTGAATTTGATTTGTCTAAGTTCAAGAATTTGACTTGAAAGGCTTAGGTTCAATTTTGGTTGAATTTGGATTTGATTTTTGAATTTAGTTTTGGTTTGATGATTGAAGTTTATGTTTATATTTGGATTCATGATTAAAGGATTGATTGAATCATGAAGAAAAATCAAGAGTTTGACATAATTTAAATTTGATTTGGCTAAGTTCAAGAATTTGAATTGAAAGGCTTAGGTTGAAATTTGGTTGAATTTGAAGTTGATTTTTGAATTGATTTTTGGATATTTAAATTTATATTTCATTTATATTTGTGAATAGAAATGAAAATATAAATGGGTTATGAGAAAATATCTTAAATTTAAGTTGATTTAGATTAGATTTGAGCTAAGTCCATATAATGAAATCAAAGGAACTTAGGAAATATTTTGGGTTTGATCATGGAATTCAATCATGGGTTTCAATCATTTAGAATTGATTCATGATTTGAGAAAATTTGTTGGAATTGATTTGGGGTTTTTTTTTTTGGAGTTGAAGTTGATTTGAGCTTGGAGTTTGACTTGAAAGAAGGAAGTGAGGATTTGGTTCAAGCCATAGGGTAGGAAAATATTGCTAACACCCTTAAGGCATGACCTATTCTTTTGGATAACTCTTCTAAGTCACTTGGGTTAAGTTGAGTGTTCACCTAATCACTAGAAGTGTCTTAAGACTAAGGAGACTTTTAGTGTCTAAGAGAAGTCCTATGACTAAGTTTGATGGGTTGAGAGCTCATCCTGAAAATGAGGTCAACAAAGGGTGCCTAATAGGTGTGATGTGACTGACAAGGTACACCAAACATATTGGTGTTGACCAAAATGATCAACAACACTGAACGATCACAAGCACTAACAGAAATGATCTAGTCCTAACCCAAGGTGTAGAAGGAAACAAGAGCTTAGTGCAATGTGACTCTACTCATGTCAAAGACATGAGAGAGTGAAGGAGGAATCCACTAGGGACATAATTGGTGAACCTTCCACTAAGAAAACAAGTTCAAATCATCCACAAGAGGATGAGAGGTTTGATTTGATTTGAGTCTCACTGTGGAGAGAAATCAATTTGATTTGTTTGATTGATTGATTATTTTTTTTATTTGTTGGTTTTATTTATTTTGACTCCACTGAGGGAGATTGATTGGTTTTGTTTTGTTCATTTAATTTATTTGACTCCACTGAGGGAGGAGGGTTAAATTTGTTTCAAATTTTTTAGAGTTTTGAATTTTTGAGATGGGCCCTATTGGTTAGCGATGGATTGCACTGAGTAGAAACTATGGAGGCTTAGACCTAACTCAGATTTACCAATTCAAAGGGGTAGTTTACCAAACATATAGTAGGATTAGCTAACTAAAGGGATCATTTTTTGATGTGCAGCAACTGTACTAGGAGGAAAGTGTAGTAGACTTACATCCTCCAAAGTAGGGACCAATTGCTCTGGAGATCCATGGGCAAGGCAATAGATTGAACCCAACCTAGGGCTGACTATTGAGTGAATGCTGCCGGGGGACTTAGATCAACTCAAAGATAGTCAAGATTAATCTTATTTTTAATTATTTTGATGGATCCCATTAGTTTTTGATGGACTATACCGAGTAGGAGCCATGGAGGCCTTGGGTTAGCTCAGACATACCAATCCAAAGGGAATAGTCTGCCAACCACATAGTAGGAATTTCCAACCAAAGGGGTGCCTTTCAGTTTGCAATGGTCAAGTTAGGAAGAAAGCGCGGAGACTCACATCTCCCAAAATAAGGAATCACTATGTTGATCGGTTGGTAAGGCAACCAATCGAACCTGACCTAGGGCTAACTATTGAATGAATGCCGCTAGGGGACTTAAACCAACTCAAGGATAGTCAGGATTAATTTCATTTTTTAGTTTATTTTAATGGATCCCATTGGTTTATGATGGACCGAGAGTGGGTCAAGGAGGTCGATTTTACTAATCCAAAGGGAATAGTCTACCAACCACGTAGTAGGACTATCCAACCAAAGGAGTGACTTTTGCTAATGGTCAAGTTAGAAGAAAGTGGGACTCACATCTTCCAAAATAAGGAACCATCTGATCGTTGGCAAGGCACAAATTGAAGTGATTATTGAGTGAATGCCGCTGGGGGACTTAAATTAGCTCAAAGATAGTCAAGATTAATTTTATTTTTTTTAGTTTATTTATTCTAATGGATTCTATTAGTTTATGATGGATCATACTGAGAAGGTGTTTATATCAGCCTATACCTATTTCAAATTTACTGAACTGAAGGGAGTAGCTTCCCGACCGAGGGGAGAACTATCCAACCAAAGGAGTGCCTTTCAATTTGTAAATGATCAATTCAAGGGAAGAAAGCATGGGGACTCACAACTTCCACTACAAAAGACCACTAGGGTGATCAGTTGCTTTGGACAATAAATCAAAACTGACCTAGGGCTGCATGTCGATTTGCGATAGTCATGCTAGAAAGAATGCATCATAGTCTTACATCTTCCAAAGAGGAATGACTATCGGGGTAACCTGCTTGTGGCAAAATAGATTGAACCCAACTTAAGGGTGACTACAGAGTGAGTGCCGACTTGGGGACTTATCTTAACTTAAGTAGTCAGGCAATTCCTATAGGGAGTTCTGCTGACACTACCGTAAAGATAGGATGCCTACTTAGGAAAAAGGGCCATTTGGGGGATTAAATTCTTAATCCACAAGTGAATATTTTTGTTTGTTTATTTAGTTTGTTTATCGTGGACCCTATTGGTTTATGAGGGATCAAACTGAGAAAGAGCCTATATCAGCCTAGACATATCTCAGATTTACTAAACCAAGGGAGAATTTGTGCATCCACTTAACAAATTCTTCAACCATAAGGGTGGCTACTAGGAAAGGGGGACTGTCCAATATAAAAGTAACCTGGGTAGTGTCTAAATGGGGTCGCAAAGGACATGATCCAAAGAGAGTGCCCGCAGGGAGAAGGGGGGCGCTAAGGGCTTGATCTAGAACTTTGGAGAAGATGTATATGTGGTAGTTACCGCCGCGATAGCAAACATCAACCAACCTAAGGTGCCCATCAATTTATAATAATCAACATAGAAAGAAAGCTCGGGAACTCACATCCTCCTATAGCAGAATTGATTGCTAGTATAGTCTATCTTCATCTCGACAGGTGCCATCTAACTTAGGGCTACTATTGAGTGAATGCCACTGGGGAACTTACATCGGCTCAAATGTAGTCAAGAGGAAAAGAGCCTCTAGAGATTTATCCTAAACCTCGAATATACTTGACCTAGTCAGATCATGATAATCAATTCAAGAAGAAAGCACAGGACTCACATCTTTTTAAAATTAACAGAGGTAGCTCTAGGGCAAGGAAGTCTACCAAACTAACAAGGTGCTCATTGGTTTGCAATGGTCAAGTTAGGAAGAAAGCGCAGGGACTCACAACCTCTAACAAATTATCACTAGGGTGACATACTAGTGAGATAGTATGTAAAATTGACCTAGAGCAGCTAATTAGTGAGTGTCATTAGGGGCTTGCTCCCACATCAAAATAGCTCAAGATAAAAGATTTATATTTATTTTTTGTGCTTATGTTAAAGGGAATAGGATGCTGCTTGGGTTATCTCACACCTACCTTAAATACACTTGTGGATTTGAATGAAATGGTGCCATGGATGATAACCAGAATTCCCATCAAGAAAGGATGCTGCTTGGGTTCTCTTACACCTAACTCAATTGTGCTAATCAAAATAGAATGCCTCTTGGGTTCTCTCACACCTATTCTAGTAGCGCCATGAGATTTTGTTTGATTGTGTTTATTTTGTGAAAGAGGGATAAGATTCCTCTTGGGTTCTCATACATCTATCCTAGACACGTCATGTTGGATTCATAAGATAAGCAAACAACATTTCAAAAGAAGAGAAGATTTTGATGAAATGGAATCAATTTTTTGTTCTTTTGTTGATAATTGTTTTCAAACATATTTTATGGGTAATATTTCTTCAAATAGAGCCCATTAATTGGAAGCATCAGGTGTTCCCCTTTACAATCAATGAGCTAATATGATCCTCCTTGGTAGGCCTTCTCTATGACATAGGAGCCTTCCCAAGTGGGTTCAAATTTGCCTCCCATCTTTTGACAGGCAACAATTGGTCTCCTTAGGACTAACATAAATTCTCCTACTTGGAAAGACCTAGGGTAGACCAGCTTGTTGTCAGCTTGAATCATTTTGGCCTTGTATTACTCGAGGTTCTAGCACACCAGTAGGCGACTCTCCTCCAAACCTTTGAGCTCTTCTAACCATAACTTTGCATTCTATTCTGTAGTGATCTTCCTAACCAATGCTATCTTTAGTGATAGGAATTGAACTTATAAAGGTAGAATAGCTTCAGATCTATACACTAAGAAAAATGGGGTAGATTGAGTTGGAGTTTGGTATGTGGTGCGGTAGACCCACAAGACTTCAACTAACTGCTCATTCCACTGCTGCATATTGTCATCGAGTGTTTACTTTAGTATCTAGATGAGAGTTTTGTTGAATGCTTTTGCTAAGCTATTTGCTCTTGGGTAGTAGATGGTGGAGTATCTCTAATCTATACCATATCTTCTGTTGAAGCTGTTGATCTTGGTACTTTTGAATGCAGTACCATTATCATATATAATTCATCAAGGCACCCCAAACTTATATACGATATGGTTCCTGAAAAATTGAAGCACGTGCTGAGCTGTGACCTTCCTGAGTGGGATTGCCTCCACCCCCTTGGAAAAGTATTCGGTGGCAGCTAGAATGAACCGGTGACCCTTGAAAGAAGGATGATCGATAGGACCCACAATGTCGGCACCCCAACATTCAAATGGCCATGAAGCCAATCTAGGGTGTAGAATGTTGGGTGATTGATATAAGACCACACAGTGTACCTGACATTGATGGCATATCCTAGCTATATGCATGCAATTTGTAATCATCGAAGGCCAGTAATATCCTAGTCTCTTGATTTTCATCTTCATCTTCAGACTAAACTGATGCACTCTACATAGACCTGAATGTACCTCAGTGATAATCCTACGGGTTTTGTGTTTGGCCAAACAGCGTAACCACATTTGATCGAAAGACCGTTGGTACAAGGTGCCATCAATGAGAGCATATGAGAGAGCTCTCTGTTTCACCTGATAGGCTTGTGACTTTTCTTGAGGTAGTTTGTCGGTGTCAAATAGTCTATGAACTGTTGCCTCCAATGCAGCTCCTTGTCCTTTTAGGAAACAACAACCTCCCCTTCAAGAGAAAGTCTCTTGATGAGTTCAACATCAATAAGAGATATGACTTGTCTATTTTGGACCCTTATTGGAATGGACTCATCTTTCGGACATGCCAATTCTATGAAAAGTTTGGCCAAAGCATCTACTGTGTTCCTTGCTCTGGGAACCATGTAGATGGTGACTTAAGGGATTTGGGCCAATAGCTTCATGGTATACTCTTGGTAATGACGAAGCTTGGGTGTGAGAACCTTATAGGACCCAACAATCTGGTTGATGACCAATTGAGAATTCTCATAGATGTTGATGCTCTTGACACATATGATGATGGCTAACTCCAGACTGACAATCAAAGCCTCATACTCAGCTTCATTGTTGGTGTGAGATTGGAGGGATAGTATGAGAATCTCATCACATTACGGTCTAGAGTTAAAAGAACTATTTCTACCCCTATCTTTCCTAGAAGAGTAGATCGTGGTGCTTCCCTTTATGAAAGGAAACTGCACTATCAAAATACATCTCCCATAGGAGGTTGTCAACCTCCCCAAAGTTCATGATTTGTTTGTCAGGGAGGAGATCATCACTAAGCGGAGAGTAAGCTAGATGTGGGTGTACTGCTAAGAAATTCGCCAGTGCTTGACCTTTCACCACATGAAGGGATACGAATGTGGTATCAAACTATGAGAGAATCATGGACCAACATGCCAAATGTCCAGATAGCATTGTCCATGTCATGATACACTATAGTGGATTAGTTCTAGAAATCAAGTTCACCTTATGAGAAAGCATATAGTGCCATAACTTTTGAGATGCAAAGATCAAAGCTAGGCAATGTTTCTCAATAGGTGGGTAGTTCACTTCAGTAGAAATCAGATGATGGCTGAGGTAGTAGAAAGAAGTTTCCTTCCCTTCATCATTGGCTTGGGCAAATAGAGAGCTGAGAGAGTTATCCAATGCAACAGGGTAGAGGATGAGCAGCCTACCTGGGATAGGGGTTGCTAGAACTGGTGACTTTACCAAATACTACTTGATATCTTCAAAGACATGATGGAACTTATCATCCCACTTTAACTTGGCATCCTTTTTGATAAGTACTGAGAATGACTTGCATCTCCCTGATCGGTTGGAAATAGTGTCTTAGATATGCCAACCATCCTTAGAAAGCTTTGAGTTGAGTTAAACTTTTAGAAGGTGGCATTTCTAAGATAGCTTTGATCTTTTCTAGATCTATCTTTATTCCCCACAGTCAGATAACAAACCTAAGAAATTTTCTTGAAGATACTCTGAATGTACACTTTAGGGGATTCATTTTGAGATTATATTATCTTAATCGTTCAAAAAATACTCTCAAATCAAAGAGATGGTCTTCCTTTCTCTGCTCTTGACTACTAGATCATCAACATAACACTCAACCTAATGATGGATGAGTTCATTGAAGATCTGAGTCCCGTTCCGTTGGTTTGTAGCACCAACATTTTTAAGGCCAAAAGGCATGACCTTATAACAATATATTCTAATCGGGGTTCAAAAAGTAGTGTTTCTTTCATCCTCGGGGGCCATATTAATTTGGTTATAGCTAGATGGCCCATCCTTGAAGGAGAATACTGCATGAGATAAGGCGATGTCCACCATTAATTCTGGTATAGGAAGAGGAAACTCATCCTTAAGACATGCCTTATTTAAGTCCCTGAAATCGATGCATATGCAAATTTGGCCATTCTTCTTCTTAACTGGGATGACACTGGCTAACTAGGTAGGGTGTTTTTCTTCTCTGATGAAATCAACATCGATCAATTTCTTGACTTCAAAAATGACCTGTTGTTCAATTTCTAATCTCATGCATCTTGGAGCTTGCTTGATAGGGTTAGCGCTAGGATCTATTGCTAGTTTATGGATTGCTACGTCAAAAGATAATCTGAGCATTTCTTCATAACTCCATGCAAAGCAGTCTTTAAAGTCAGTTAATAGCCTAACTAAGTAATTAGTTTCTTCTTCATTCAGCAATGAAAAGATGTATATCGGGCGTGGATTTTCTTCGTCCTGAGGTTAATTTCTTTAAGCTGGTCAATTATTGAATAAATCTCCTCTTCAAATTCCGACGATATATCTTTGATTTGAAGATCATTTGGATTATCTGAAGTTTCCAAACACACATCCTTATAAGAGTTGGTTTGGTGTGAAAAGAACCTATCGACTCATGACAATAAGCAAGAATCATCATCATCGACTGAACCCAATGTACCGAATCCTAGTCCTAATCTTGATTGTGCATCCCTGCCTCAATTTTTCCATAATTTTTTGAAGTACTCTACCCTATGCTTAGACCATGAATAAGGAATCAAACCCTTCTTTGCAAGATTAAGAACACAAGGCGAGTACTAATCAAAAGGCAATTCCATTAATTCTTTATATGAATCATCCTCAAGTTCTACATCAACTTCAGGACTTGAGGATGATGATCCCAAAAAAATCTCTTTAGCTTGACATCCCTGGAAGACTGACGGGCTTCTTTAACTACTAAATCTTTAACTTTTTGAGATGAAAGTGAGGTTAAAGCTAAGATTTCTAACTGTTGCCTGATAGTTTCACATACATTTGATTTGAATAATTTCATGCTTTATTTGGAGGCATGGTCTTCATCACTATCTAGCTCGAGTGTCACCTCCAATGAAACCTGCTAAGAGGGGTTGGCTGGTATGCTAATCACATTAAACTCATCCTCCGAGCTGGATTCCAAGTCTATGTGAATAGTAGGGTACTACTATGAACTGGAACATAACCCCTATTGGCTGATGGCCAATCAGTGGGTCTTCTACCTTTGGAATTACCTCTATTTTTACCTCTGCCTCTACTTGGTGGAGGTCGAGTCATCCTACTCACATGTCCATATGATGGGATGAATCGTGGGTGGAATGTGATATGCGACTCCACTTCTTCCTCAATTTCCTTTTCTTGTTCACTTGGACTTTCATTTTTCTTTTCTTTTTCTTTTGCTTTTTCTTCATTTTTTTTGCATTTGCATTTGAATTTTGACCAAGTTCACAAGAAAAGATGTTTTGAGAAAGATAGTAGGTCACATCCTCATATATCTCAATCTCTTTGACTGAAAATGGCTTTTCATCACCTTTGACACAGTACTCAATCCCATCCTTCTTGAACTTGATGCATTGATAGTGGGAGGATAGAATCATCTTGTTATGATGTATCCAAGGCCTACCAAGCAAAGTGGTGAACAAAGTATTTAAATCAATGATATAAAACTTGGCTTCAATCTTCTAGTCACCTATTTCCAAAGGTAACATTATAGAACCTAAAGCCCTTTCGCCTTGTTCATTGAATCCTCTCAATATCATCCGATCTCCTCAGAGTGTGGAGATGTCAATCCTCAAATAGGCAAGGGTCTTAAACTCATAATGTTCACTGATGCACCTAGGGATCAACCATCCCCAATGGAGGGACGCTCCATGTCCCCATAGGTCTTCATCTAAGAAAGTGATTTCTTGAGCTTCTCTGGAATAATGTGCCTCCTCTTTAATAGTGGTTAGCTGAGCTAAACATATCTCTAGATCAAGGAGAGCCTTGGTTAGTGATTCCCTCATCTCTTTGGATAAGACAAGGGCATCATATATGCTTAGCTTAGATGGCAAACTGTTTAGGTGTGAGAGGACATTGTAGTCCACCTTGGGTTGATCTTCCACAAGCATATCTAAGGGTTGATCATCCTGTGGAGGGGCTTCTCAATCATCTGAACCAATGATTTATTTCCCACTATCTTGAGGTGACGCCATAGGAGGCAAAACCTTGCTACTACAGAGGTTGACTTCTGTGATCTCTTATGGGGTCAATGGAAGATTCTACCTATATGTCAGGCTCACTTATAGATTCTCCTATGGGACCCTCAGAATCAGATGATTCCAAGTCTATCTCAAAATGCAAACCCATAGTATTCAGAGAAGGAAGGTCCTGAATCAGAAAGAGAAAGATCAGAGTCATTATAATTATTGTTTAGACTTGAAGAGTTATCATTAGAAATAAATTTAGACAACTCATCATAAGTGACACAAATATAATTCAAGCTAGCTTTATTCTTCAATTTCCTGGATTTTGAAGGTTGTTCATAGTAGAAATCAAGCAAAGAAAGTGGGGTGAGGGATTTGATGCCCTCATCCATCGATACAAGATGTCTACTAAAAGAAGAAGAGCTAGTCAAGTAGAGGTCACCATGTAGTAGGCAATGGACTGGAGGCTGACTTGGTCGCTGCTTTGGCTATCTAGCTAACAGCTACCCCTTTCCCTGAGTTCTCTTTGGCAACTTGTAAACCTTCCTTGATGTTGGAGGTTTAAGCTATCTCAGGCACTTGCAAGAAAAGTTACTTGATTTTAGAGACAATTTTCTTAGAGGTACTGTATAAGAAGATATTCCAACCTTCCAAGTATCCCCAAGGATTACCCTAATGGAACTGGATGAATGTTCCACAAGGTATTCCATCGGGATAACTATAGCATCGGTCTTGAAGCTTTGTTCAAGCCAGTCCTTGAATGTGAAGCAATCTTCCAAAGTATGACCTAGCATACGGTGGTAGCAGAAAAAGTTAGGATCATTGCTTTTGCCAACTTCATCCGGTCTCCTAGGTTCGGGTAGCTAAAAATCAAGCTTCTTTAAGAGATTCTTAAAGATCTTCCTGATTAAATTCCTCTTAAATGAATAAGGCTTGTTAAGTTTATCCAAAAGAGTAGGTGGACCGTAGTTACCTGATGATGGGTATGTGTACTGCTGCTGCTAATGATGTGGTGGTGCAGGCCATGGAGGCTACTGTGGTGGCCAGTAGGGCTACCTCGATGGTGGTAGAAGAGGTGTAAGTGACCATTGTGGAGCATGAGGTCTCTCAAACTGCTCTCTGGCCAACTGTTTCCCCTTGACTACTGCTATCATTGCCCTGGGCTTCTTCTCAAAAGCTTTCTATGGTTTTTTGCTATGTTGATTGGTCTGGAAAAGGTGACTATTTGGATTCTCCTTGTAAGCTAGCCGCCTTATTGATTAATTTCTCAAATATTTTAGTGGTGAAATCTTTGAGCATGAAGGCGATCAGGCCATGGATATTCTTAAGTAGAATCTCCATGGCATGCTGTTCAGATGGCTATGGTTCACATTTCATACTCAAATTATGCCATCTGAGAATGTAATCAATGAGGGATTCACTGGTTTTGTTGAGTCATAATGAGATTGCCTATAGTCACTCTTTGTTGAGCTCCAACTAACCTCTTGATGAAGAGTTGCTCCAACTCAGCAAAAGTCTTCACTGAATTGCTGGAAAGTTTAACGTACCAATCAAAGGCTATATCTACTAAGCTACTAATAAAGAGATGGATGAGTAAAGCATCACTGCCACCAGTGTTACAACAATTGGCCCTGAAGTACGCAATATGCTGCCTCGGGTTCCCACTACCATCGAAGATCTTGAAAAAAGGTGGCACAAAATGCTTAGGATAATGGATGATATCAAATTCCTCTCGGTAGGGTCTACCCTTTGGAACTGATGATCCTCCTCGAGCTTGAGCCAATGCTTCTCTCACCTGCTACTCAGCCATGGTTTTGATATCTTTTTCTTATATAGAGGTACTATCCACTACCTTCCTACACAGGCTGGTGCTACCCTGCTCTACTGAAGGCAAAGTCTTGGCAAGATCTAAGACATGCACCAACTGGCTGACTAGTCTCAGCTATAGTAAGATGGACTACCGATGCTTATTTCTGAAGTACTAAGACTACTACTAACAAGTCCTCGAGACTCTTCCCCATCCTATATATTTGTTCATCTTTTTTGCTTTAATTGTCGATGGAGGTGTTGGGTTGAGTAGGCTGTGTCTTCTTACTCGGCCTCAGCACCTTCCATAGTCTGCTGCTCATGGAGCAGAGAACCCTGGGTATCTTCCATGTGTACCCCCGCTGAATCCTCTAACAAATCAACTTCATTCAAATCAAAATTGACCTTTTCATCCTTTAAATCAGACCAGACATATCCTAAGATTTCCTTCTTCTCCAATAGATACCGAGCTACTATGTCATCTAGGGATCAATCCAACTGAATAGGCATGAAAGATCAGGTCTAACTGGTAGTAGGGTTACTATCATGAAGAGACAAGCACCTAACCTCTGATGGTATTGGCGAGTTGATCTTGTGAGGACTTCCCTCACTAGAGGAAAGATACTCCTGACTGCTGTATGATCTGGGCGGATTGGTACTCCTAGGAGGATCTATGGCCATAAGGGTGATTGAACTATCTCCTCCTCTATCAATTGCTATGACTATCCCCATAGCTTGCTGTGGTGGTGGTGGTGGTGATGGGATGACTACGATACTTCAAGGTCGCCATTCCTTCCTCACCATTACTAAGATAGAAGGTCGAGCAGGGGAGCTCGGCCTCACTATAGTGGTGGTGTAGATGGGACGGGATCTCTCGGCCATAGCCGGATCACCAACGAGGTTCTCTTCTCCCTCGATGCGACCTTCATGGCATTGGCTAGAATAATAGATGATGAGACATGTACATGAGATGACAGACAGGGATAAAAATGGTGTGGTGGAGGCACCACAGACTTTCTCGTGATGGGAGCTCTGATGTGTGGTCCCCGATGATATAAGATGATCGGTGGTAGCACCGATCAAGAAAATCGCGGAGGCCACTGACTATCTGTTGTACCTTTGGCTCTCCCGGCTAGTAACATGAATAGATGTATGGGTCTCTCTAGCCCTCTCCTACCTAAGTTGTCTGCCAATGCTGCTGGGAATGATAGATCTCAAATCAAACTGAGTCCCAAACTCAGATCATCCATAGGATCTGCCTACTCGGTGTAAAACTGATCGGAGGTCGGCGTATGACCTCCTCCTCTCACTAACTAGTGCTTGAAACTGAACCATTGGTGGAGGTGAAGAAGAAATCCTCCTAGTAACTTCTCTGTCAGATCAAGAGAGAGGGTGAAACTTATTTTCTATAACCAGTGGGGAAACCATCCTAGGTAACTCCTCTACAACAGACTGAGTAGCTGCCTCCAACTCCCTAGCAATGCGAGTGTGGTACTGCTTGATCATGCAGTTCTTATTTCTTCACTGGGTTCGGGTAGGTCGAGCAGAGTAGGACTAGACCCAACCTGAAATGAAGGGGAGACAATCCCTGTAATTAGAGGAGCCTTTCCCTTGGAAGGTTCCAAGAAGTGGGTACTAGCCCTAATTGGGGCAGCATGGGGAACAATTGGGTGCGATATTAGCGCGATACTCTCGTGGGCTGTCACAACCTTCCTCTTGGGATCTCAATTAGATGGCATGTTGACTGGATGGCAGACTTCTGGTCACCGTGCTCACGTAGTAGTAGGGGTTCCCTCACATGTAATCTCAGCCCCCTCAAATCCTCAACCAAAGTGGATGAGGTGGGCATAGTCAGATCATGGAAAGCTGGCCTGATCTAAGGCCACATCCATCCCATGAGGAAACATGAACACATACTTCTGCGCTGCCTTGGCAATCAATTGAAACTGAAATTGAAACTAAAACTGATGCTGACTAAAAGTCTGCAAAGTTGAAAATAAACTTGAATCAGATTTCTATTTTGTTGATTTTTGAATTTGAATTTTTGAATTTGAACCCACACTCAACATCTTGAAAATGTTAATTGGGGCTCAAATGGATTTAGAGGAGATTTTGAGATTGATTGAAAAGAAGATTTTTTTGAATGTATAATCCACTTTCAATAAATTTGGGTTTGTTGAAAATGTGTTCCAATATTTTTGGAGAGATGTTTCCATATGTTCATGTTTGAATTTTATTTTTTGATTTTGAGGACCCTTCATTTAACAAATTTAAGTATGTTAAAGTAAAGGGTCAATTGATTTTATTTTTGATTTGAGATTTTTTGGAATTTACTCAGCAATTTTGGGTATGCTAAGTGAGGTGTTTAAAAAGAATTTCTTCTTTTCCTTTGTTTGCTTGATTTTGGGAATCATTTATGATTTTGAAAATGGAATCCTCATTTAGCAAATCTGGGTATGCTAAATGAGGAATTCAAGTGTGTTTTGTTTTTGAAATTTTTTGAAAATAGGGTTCTCAGCAAATTTATGTATGCTAAGGAAATCATAATGTGTTTCTTTTTGTTTTATTTGTTTTTAAAAAATAGGATTCTTAGCAAATTTAAGAATGCTAAGGAAGTCTTAATGTGTTTTATGTTTTGATTTTGTTTTGAAAAAGAGGATCCTTAGCAAATTTGGGTATGCTAAGGAAATCCAAATGTGCCTTTTGTTTTTGATTTTATTTTGAAAATGGAAACTTCACTTTAGCAAATTTGGGTATGCTAAAATGAAATTTTAAATTTGTTTTAAATTTTGTGAAATGGAGATTTCATTTAGCAAATTTAAGTATGCTAAATGAAATTCCAAAAATGTGTTGTAAATTTTATTTTGAAAATGGAGATTTCACTTTAGCAAATTTGGGTATGATAAAATGAAGTTCAAAATGTGTTTTAAAATTTTGTGAAATGGAGAATTAATGTAGAAAATTTGAGCATGCTAAATGAAATTCCAAAAATGTGTTTTATTTTTGAAGATTTTTTGAAAATAAGATTTTTAACAAATTTAGGTATGTTAAGGGAATCCTAATGTGTTTTGTTTTTTTTTTGTTTTGAAATTTTTTGAAAATAAGATTTTTAGAAAATTTGGGTATGCTAAGGAAGTCATAATGTGTTTCTTTTGTTTTGAAAATGGAGATTTCACTTTAGCAAATGTGGTATGCTAAAATGAAGTTCCAATGTGTTTCTTTTTGTTTTTGGATTTTTTTTGAAAATGCAGACTTCACTTTAGCAAATGTGATATGCTAAAATGAAATTCCAATGTGTTTTGATTTTTGTGAAATGGAGATTTCACTTAGAAAATTTGAGTATGCTAAATGAAATTTCAAAAATGTGTTGTAAATTTTGTTTTGAAAATGGAGACTTCACTTTAGCAAATGTGGTATGCCAAAATGAAGTTCCAAATGTGTTTTGAATTTTGTTTTGAAAATGAAGATTTTACTTTAGCAAATGCGGTATGCTAAAATGAAGTTCCAAATGTGTTTCAAAAATTTTGTGCTTTGTTGATTTTGAAAAGAGAGATTTCCATTTATCAAATTTGGGTATGTAAGTTGGAAATCAATTATGTTTCATTTTTCAAAGATGTAGTTTCATGTGTGATTATCACTTTTTCTTTTGAAAGGGGAAATTCCAACCTATTCATATATGGAATATGTTAAGTGGGATTTGAAAATAGTGTCATTTTATTTGGGAATGCAATCTTCATTCAATAAATTTGGATATATTAAATGGAGATGTTCCTGTGTGCTTTTTTTGTAAGTTTGTTTTTGATTTTGTTTGGGAATGAAACCTCCATTCAATAAATGTGAGTATATTGAATGGAGAGGTTTCATATGTTCTTTTTTGAAAATTGATTTTTGATTTGGATTGGAAATGAAACCTCCATTCGATAAATGTGGGTTTATTGAATGGAGAGGTTTCATACGTGCTTTTTTTGAAAATTGATTTTTGATTTTGATTGGAGATGAAACCTCCATTCAATAAATATGGGTATATTGAATGGAGAGGTTTCATATGTGTTTTTTGAAAGTTTATTTTTTATTTTGATTGGAAATGAAACCTCTATTCAATAAATGTGGGTATATTGAATGAAGAGGTTTCATATGTGCATTTTGAAAAAAATGAAAATTCCAACTTAACATATATGGAATGTGTTGAGTGGAATTTCAAAGTTGTTATTTTGGTTGAAGATGTAACATCCATTCAACATATTTGGATGTGCTGAATGGAAATGCCCATCTTCAAATTTTTTTGCTTTTTGAAAACAAGAGTGTTGGAGTTTTATTTTTGAAAACGATATCTTCATCAAAATGAATTGAGTGTAGAAGTCCATTTGTGCTTTTGAAAAGTATGATTGTTGGTTTTATTTTTAAAATGTCCCTACATGTAACAATTATGAAAATTATTAGATATAGTACAAATATTTTATTAAGTGAATTTTTAAAAAGTGCTTTTGAAAATCAAGACTTTTATGAAGGATTGATTTTGTCTTTATTTTTGGAATGAACCTTTCCTTACCATAAAAATGGTAGGGAGGAAGTCTTTAATTATTTTCTTTTTATTAAATTTTTATTTTCACCCATTGGGGAACCTAATGGAGATTTTAAAACCAACACTAGCTGAGATCTTAAAACCTAAAGATGTTGGATAGCTTAGCTTAAAAATGAAATAAGCTAAGTGCCAATAAAAAAAAAAAGATAGTCTTGGATTCATACAAAAGTATAAACTCACTATCGATACTTAAAGATAATGATCATTTTCCAAAGATGGAGAGAGGAACCATCCCCAGCGGAGTCACCAAAAAAATCTTTGTTGAATTATATTCCTGTCTTCATCTATCCTCTTTTGAAAAAGAGGATAAATGAAAACAAAAATATAAATAACATCTTATTGGGACACCATGCGGATCTGCAAATGTTCTTATTAGGGTGTTCGGGTATGACATTAAGGAGAGATGTACTATATCAAAAGATAGGAGTCACCACCCTACAATGGACCTAATCACCTCAATAAGGACTCCTAAGGACTATGGGTCTTCAGAATGTACCGAATATTCTTCCCCTACTTTTCATGGAAAAGTAAAGCAGGGTATATTTTAAACTAAGTTTGCTAAGTTCCCTATAAGGGCAATCCCCCATAGTTAATTACATCCTAAGGAATATGGTTCCTTAGGAATACACTCGATTAAGGTAAATGATCATTGTCTCCAAGGATTTCAAAAGGTAGGACTATCAATCGATTGGTTTATTTTTAGAAAATACAATGGGATCGATCAAGAGGAGGGAGTTCTTATCGAAGCCAAATGAAGATAAGTAGAGGATTCTTAGGATACTAGGAAGCCTAGCAAGCATCCCAAACTATCCTATGGTTGGGCATTATATTTTTAAAATTGAATTGATTTAATTGAGTTGAATTTTTATTAGAAAGGTAGGGCTTACAATTCCATAATACAAGGTCATGAAAATGCTTAAGAGGTGAGGATTTATGCTTGTAGCCCATAAAGAGAAGTAGAAACCTCTGAACCTAAATATGGGGAGCTTTGGCAAGGGCCAAAAGCACAACCTAAATCTAAGGCAAAAATGGGTATTTGGTTTACCTCCACAAGAGAAGATAAACCACCTGATTATTTGGACTTACAACTGCCTGGGGGTGGCCGTCAACTAACTCCTCCTACAATTTTAAAACATATAGGTAAGTCAAATGTTTTTGCAAGATAGCTAAGCTGTTATTTATTTAGAAAGAGACTAAGTCATTAAACACACTCCCTAAGAGACTAGATCATGAAGGGCATGATTTAATGACTTAAATCTAATACAAATTTTATTACATTTTTATTTTCATTTTGGACAATCAATTTGACACAGGCTTTAGGATTCATATGCCTAATGGATTAGAAATTAGATAATGGGCTAAAATCAACTAGATAAGGAGGTGCATTTCCACTATGGTTCTCAAAAGTCAAGCCAAGTTCTTTAGCAAAGGTGGAAGCCCTCCAAGTCAAGAGTGAAATAATATGCTTTATATGCATGATTTGAGAAAAGTAATACAACATCCAACTAAGGGGTTGCTAATTCTTTTATCTTGATGTATAACCTAAGATTTAGATGATATTATGAGTTATTTAATTTTTAGTTTGAATTGATTAGTTGGATAGAAAATTTATTCTCCTAAGAGCCTATTTGTCATCCAGGCCATACATCAAAGTAAGGAATAAACTAGAAAAAGATGTAATCTTAATGCACAAGCTAAACAAACATAAATCAATTTATAAAGCTAGCGCAAAAGAATAAGAGGCCACTTGTAGTTGGACTCCACCGCACAAACCCAAAAAAGAAATTGGGTAGCCAAGCTCTACCCTTATATAACCCGAATTACAAATGAATAAATTACAATTAAGAAGGAATTAATTGTTATGGGGGGGGGGTCTTCATTCTTCATTTCTTCTTTCTTCTTTCTTCTTTCTTCTCTCTTCTTTTAGTTGGTTGAAATGTGGTTGCTCCAAAGGCTTTACAGTATATAAGACATAGTCTTATAACCAATGTTCATCCTAATACCCCATAACAATCATTCCAAAATCCTAATTGCAAAATTACATGAAAATGGCAAAAAGGAATTCTATCTAAAACCTACAAAATAGAGATTAGCTAAAAAAACCATAAGATCCCAAGCATGTATATGTATAAATTGGACTTAGCACCCCACACATGGGTAACCAAGTTCACCTATCCTATTTTGGATTATGCTTAGGGGATAAGCACCTGCATATCAAAAGCAGTTATATTTTTTTATTACAACACCCCTTAAGCATAATCCCCTGCAAAAGACAATGGTTAGACTAAAATCGCCCTATCATTTAGTCTGCACATATACACCCTAACATCCAGACTAAAATAATATATCAAAAAACAAAAGCAAACATCAAATCATGCACCGCCCTAATCTAAAGCTAGAAGTGATAACTTAGCCTAATGTGTGTACCATTTAAGGTTTGTGTGGCATGCTCAGCTAGGCTTTATGGTTGAAGTTTTCTAAGTGTGAAGATGTTTAACTTAGAAGGTGGTTTTATTTAAGTGATTTAGTTATTTTGGTTGATTTTATTTTTTATTTTTGATTTGTTTTGAATAAGTCCTACAATTAATTACTAAGTATTGTAAAGAGAGGGTAAAGAGAAGAACTTCTCTTTCCTCTCTATCTTAAGTAATTTCTAAGGTAGATTCATATTTGATTGTTGTCTAGTGAATGTTCTATTATGTGTTTTGATTAATCTTAAGTTTAGAATTTTTTTAAACAAACCTATTCAAAAAGAAAGGCATTTTAAGATTAAGTAAAGTGAAATACTATCATAAAACACACAGTTTCTTCATTTCTTTCCCAACATGTGTAACATGCATATGGATGAATCTTAAGAATATCTATGCATGGAAATGGAAGTTTTTAGCACACCTTAATGATGAATGCTAAGAGAGTTACTTAAGAAAATTTGGATGCTTCGTGATGCATGATTTTGTTAAGTAGAAAAAGAGTGATTCTTTTATCCATTTTTTATATGCACATTTACAAGTATAAAAGATATAAGTGAGTACGATGCCATTGTTAGCACCAGGGGTGTAAGGTACAATAGCTACTTAGGGCTACTTAAAGCCTCGCAACCCCGGGGTTGTCCAGACTAATATATCAGTTTTCTTAAATATATGTGCATGTACAAAATGAAATGTATGGAAATAGAATCATGCAAAAAGTTTATGTTTATTTGATTTTGGTTTTATTGTTTAGTTTACATGTGTGATGTGGAATTCCTTCTTAAGTCATGACATAGGAGTGTATAGGAATGGATTTAAGTAAGTGTTATGTCCTTTTCAAACGGATTATACATTTTGCAAATCCTATACAATCCTATGTTAAAAGAGAAGAATACATCTTTATTAATACTCTCATACAAGCTTATAAATAATTATAAGTAGCATACCTTTCAGTTATGATATTTAATTTATAAGTTTTGAAAATAATTTTTGATTTAATAGTGATAATAACCATTCATATTTTTATTTTAGCCAAAACATGCAATTTGACATAACAGAAACATTTCATTTTTAATTTGACTTTTAAATGGCATAAATGCATGATTTTCATATGACATACACATTTAACATATCAGGAATGAAATAAAGTGATGAAAGCATGTAAATTCATTCACCCTAATTAATTCCTAAAGATAATTGCTGATCTCATTTTTAGGATGAGCCCTCAACACCTCCATCTTAGACATAGGATTCCTCTTAGACACTAAGAGATCCTTAGTCTTAAGACACATCTAGTGATTAGGTGGAGACTCAGCCTAGCCCTAGAGACTTAGAAGGGTTAGCCATATGATTAGGTCATGCCTTAGGGGTGTTAGGAAATTTTCCTACCCTTAGCTTGTACCATTCCTCACCTTCCTTCCTTCAAGTCAAACTCCAAATCAATCTTATTTGATTTTCTCCAAACTCAAATCAATATCACATGATTGAAATCAATCAAACTAAATCCAACAATCAAACCCAAAACTCCAAAATTTCCTAATTCCTTTCAAATTTCCTCTTAAAAGACTTAACCTAAATCCAATCAATCAATTTAAATTCATGGGATTTTCTCATAACTCATTTATATTCTTATTTATATTCACATATATAAGTGAAATAAAAATATAAATCAATCAAACCAAATAAAAAAAATTCAAGCTCCAAACTCCAAAATTTTCCTAAATCCTTTATATTTCCTTTAATGAACTTAGCCTAAATCATGATCAAAGTACTGCAAATCTTTGAAATTTTCTCATGACCCATTTATATTCTCATTTATATTCACATATATAAATGAAATCTAAATTCAAACAATCAAAACCATTTCCAAAAATCAAATTCAAATCTACTCAAAATCTAACCTAAGCCTTTCAAGTTAAAATCTTGAACTTAGCCAAATCAACCTCAAATCAAGCCAAACTCTTGATTTTTCTTCATGATTCAATCAACCCTACAATATTGAATCCAAATATAAATACAAACTTCAATAATCAAATCAAAAATCAATTCAAAAATCAAACCCCAAATCCTTTTGTATTCTTCATTTGAATATGAAGCTGTCAAATGAATCAAAACCTCTTTGACTTTAAACCACTTGCAAATGGATTTATATTTCAATCATAAGTCCATATACAAGTTCAATCAACCTCAAATCAAGCTTTGACCTAGCCATTTGACCTACTTAGGCTCACTTGACTCAAAGTGACCTAAAGTATCCTTATGAACCAAATTCTAATCCTAACCAAATTGGATTGAATCAAACTCACCTATGCCTCTCATCATGATCAATAATCTTTATGAGATGATCAATCAACCAAATAGGGTCAAACCAAGTCAAACCTTAGGGTTGACCAAGTCAACACTTAGCTAAAATGAAACCTAACATAGCCAAATTCCACCATAGGCTAAATTATTTGAAACCATTGATCAAAGTTCATTCATGAACTATGTTTGAAGTTGACCAAGTCAACATCTGAGCCTAACCTAGCCCAATTGGCCACTTGATCCAAGTTGACCCAACTTGACCTAAAAAGTCAAAATGTGTGAAAACTTGATCTAAGCTAAATTGATTGAAACCAATGGGTCAAGTTCATTCCAAATCACTTGTTGAACTTGACCAATGCCTCAATTGGCCAACTAGACCTAACCTCGCCCAATTGACCTTGAACCCAACTTGACCTAAAGGGGTCATGTTGAGCCAAATTTAAACTTAACCAAAATTGATATGAAACAAAGATACCAATCCACTCCATATGACTAATCAAACCTAAATCTATCCTCGACCTAGCTCAAATAGGTCAAATTGGTCAACTTGACCCATTTGACCTAAATGAAGTCATATGAGCCAAATTCAAAACTAAACCAAATTGAATGAAACCAAAGTTACCAAAATATTTCAAATGGTCATATGAACTTGACCCAACCCTTGGTTTGACCCAATTTGACAAGTTGACCCAGTTTGACTTAAATGGGTCAACATGAGCGAAACCTCATTAAATGAACTCCAAATCTCATGAAACTTACCAAACCTATTTTCTCCACATACCCAACATATCCAAATTGAAAAATCAACCAAATGACCATTTTACCCCTAAGACATATAATAAATTTCAGTCTAATCCATGGGTAATTTGTTCAAGCTCTCTTCATATCAACTTGATACCTTCCTAATAGATCAAGTGAACCTAATGGAGAGTGATGCACCCAACCCAATGGGTTTGGGTCAACCCAAATGGACCCAAGGCCAAACTCGACCCCTAGCTCAAATTGGCTAATTCAAAATCCTCCTTACACTCAATTTGAAGCACATGGGAGGTTACCAATCCACTCAAGACCTCAAACTAACCATGTGCAAAGATCTAACAGCCTAAACAAGCCCTCCATATGGTCAATTGGATCAAAATGACAACTCATGGTTCGACGGTCCGATTGCCATAGGGGCAGATATACTCCCCCTAATTCCATCTGAATTGATGATCCTCACATTCGATTGAGCACTAAAGAGAGTTAGGAGCCATTAGAGAGAATTCCCAGCTTTCTAAGAGGGATTTGAATCTTACACCTCTTAGTTTTCTTCAAGAGAAAAGAGGGGAGCTCATCTCAATTCCCAACTTCCTCCTCACTCAAAACTACTTCAATTCCCTTTGTATACTCCCTCAAGGGATCAAGTCGAGTGCACTCAAGCTCTCATTCAAGTTCCCAAAGTAAGGAGGAGGTGAATTGGATCAAAGCCGCAAAGGGGAGCAAGTGGTGTTGGTCCATAGAGAGATATACTCAATCCCAAGGCTTAAAACATTCAACAGAACTTCATCTCTACTAGACGAAGCTACCTCATCAAGCTCGAGCACCGGTGATCACCTCCAGTGAGGTATGAAATTTTTTGACCACTTAGCTGAGGAGGTGTTAGTCCTTTGTGAAAGAAATGTTCATGGCATGTGAAATCCACCGTTGGATAGGTTTGTAACTGTGCTTAGATGGTGTGGGTACAATCTCATTCCAATCTGAGCTCAATCGAGCTCGGATCTTCCCTTAGATCATGGATGGTCTCTATTGAGCCTCAGGGAAGAATTAGGGTGATCCTAGCCATCCATTCATGCATTTTGGATGGAAGGCCAAGATTAACCACACGTTTTAGAAATCCTTTATCCCTTTAGAAACCGCAGGGTGATCCCAAGCTGTTCAATCTTTGATTGAGCGGCGGATCAAAGCGCATCTATTATTGCGTCACCTAATGTGATGTTTAAGTGATCCCTCATGGCAACATGTAAAGCATGCGATCATGCGCATGTGTCTGTGGAGGGATTAGTTAGGGATTTAATTAATTTTAATTAATCTCCTAACCTTCAAAAATTTATATCTACCTCAATAAAATTCAGAAAAATGTGAGGTAAATTTCTACGGAAAGATAATCCAACCTAGAATATTCTAAAAATAATTTCAATCGATTTTAAATTATATTTTTCTATAATTTTGGGTTTTAATAGAAATCTTATTATGCTAATTACTTCTTAATTTATTTTATGATTAATCCCAAACTTCTTGGGTATGTTTTAGGGGATGACCTCTCCCTCTTACCTAATTTTCTTGGGATTTATTTAAGGCTTAATTGGAGGAATTGCAAATGTATTTCCTTATTACTCCTTTAATGTAATTAAGTATAATTAAGGTTGGATTAGTGTTTTAATTTGTTATTAAGATTGGTTAAGGTTAGATCTAGTGAGTTGGAGGCTTAGGGAATAATTTTGGGATATTTCCCTTAACTTATTCCCTAAAATCCCTTTTCTTTCTTTAATCCTCTCTTAATTAAGGGTTAATTCATTGATTACCCCCTTAATTAATTTCTAAAAATTCTAAAGCCTTCCAGAACTTAATTAATCTACTTTGGGTAGATGCTTGGGTGTTTAAGAGCCTAAGTTCAATTAAGGAAATCAAAACCCATCTCACTTTTGAAATTACTTAAGTTAAACCCATTAGCTTAATTAACCATTAATCATGAGCCAAATTGTATTAGACCCTTTTCTTCCTAGGTGCATTACAAGTTTAAATTCCTAGTGAGTTTTTATGTCATCTCATTCACTCATAATTACTTGGTTAACTATATTGAGGTGGTGTAGGTAAGGGTTAATTAACTTGTTTAATTCATACCTTAACCTAATAAAAATTTAAAATGAATCTAATCATTTAAAAATTAAACAAAAATATCAAACATTGTGGGAATGAGTTAGAACAGAAAACTCAACTCACATTTTCAAAATTAAATCAAACTAAAACTCAAATAAAAATCACTTAAAAAAATATTGATTTGCTTTAAGCTTTCTTATTTCTTAAGATTGTCTTTAGGATTTAATTAAAGTGAATGTGTTTACATGCTTTCATTGCTTTAATTCTTCCCCAACATGCTAAATATGTGTGTCATGTGGTTTCATGCATTTATACTTTTCAAAATACAAATTTAAAATGAAAATGTTTACTTATGTCAAATTTACATGTATTGGCTAAAGTAGAAATATGAGTGGCTATTGTCACTACTAAATTGAAATTATTTTTAAAAAATATTTATGAATCAATTATCAAAATTGAAAGTGTGCTACCTATATTTAATTATAAGCTTGCATGTGAGTAAGATATAAGGATGTTCTTAGTGTTGGTTATCCTTGTCTCCTCTTTTAGTATAGTTTTGAATAAGATTTGGTAAGATGTGTGGTTTATTTGAAATAACCTAACACTTGCCTAATTTTATATATTATTCATTCCTATACTATTACTTAAGAAGGATACCTATGCTTACACATATAAATAAAAAAAAGAATCAACTAATACAAATTTTTTCATTCTTTCTTTTGCAGTCATTTCTTTTTTACACATATTTGTATTTAAGGAAAGTGATATATTAGTCTGGACAACCTCGAGGTTGCGAGACTTTAAGTAGCCCCAAGTAGGTCTTATACCTTACACCTTTGGTTAACAATGACACTGTACTCACTTATGCCTTTCTTACTTTCATGTGTGTATGTGAAAATTGGACTTAAGAAAAATCATGCATCTTAAACTTCTAAATTTTATTAATTTAATTACCTAGCATGCATCATAAAGTGTGTTAAATATTCTCATTTGTGTGTATAGATATGCTTAAGGACTCATTCATATGCATATTATACATGTTGGGAAAAAAAATGAAGTGATGTATGTTTTGTGAATTTGGTTCATTTTATTTAATCTTAAAATGTCTTTATTTTTGAATGGGTTTGTTTAGAGTTCATCTAAACTTAGGATTAATTAAAATACTTAATCAAAACATTCACTAAACAAAACCAAAACATGAATCCACTTTAGAAATTACTTAGGTTAGGGAAGGAAAGAGAAGTTCTCTTCTCTTTTCCTCTCTTTATAACTTAGTAATTAATTGTAGGATTCACTTGAACATAATCAAAACATGAAATAAAATCAATCCAAAATAATTAAATCACTTAAATGAAACCCTCCTCTAAGTTGAACATGCTTCACATTTAGAAAATTCTAACTTAAAGCCATAGCTAAGCATGCCACATAAACCTCCAAAGCACACACATTAGGCTAAGTCACCACTTTTAGCGTTAGGTTAGGACGGTGCATGGTTTGATGTTTGCTTTTATTTTATGATATATATTTTAGACTAAATGTTAAAATGTATGCTCATAGAATGAATGGAAGGTCAATCTTAGTCTAACCATTATTTTTCTGTAGGGGATTGTGCTTAAGGGGCACTATAATAAATAAAAATATAAAATGCTTTTTCTTGTAGGTGTTTATATCCCTAAGCATAATCCAATAGGCTAGGTGGACTTAGTCACCCATGTGTGGGGTGATAAGTTTAATATACATGCTTGGGATTTGTGTGGATTATTTTAACCAATCTTTGTTTTGCAGGTGTTAGTTAGATTTTCTTTTCCTTTACATATAAATTTTTGCAATTGGGATTTTGGAATGATTGTTATGGGGATTAAGATGAACATTGGTCATAAGATCCTATCTTATGCACCATGTGAAGCCTTTGGAGCATCCACCTTCCAACCATCCAAAAGAAAGAACCAAAGAAGAAAGAAGAAAAGAAGAATAAAGAAGAAAAAAGAATGAAGAAATGAAGCTTGAAGACCCATAACAATTAGTTCCTTGCTTAATTAGATGTAATTCATCTGTAATGTGGGTTGTATAAGGGTAGAGCTTGGCTACCCAATTTATTTTTTAGGTTTGTGAGGTGGTGCCCGACCACAATTGGCCTCTTATTCTTTTGTGCTTAGCTTTATAAATTGATTAATGATTTGTTTAGCTTGTGCATTAAGCGATATACTTTTCTTAGTTTCTTCCTTATTTTATGTATGGCCTGTATGACGATTAGGCTCTTAGGACAAAAATAAATCTTGTACCAAACCTAACAACTCAAAACAAAAAATAAAGAACTCATAATCTCACCTAAAGCTTAGGCTAAAATCAAGATAAAAGAATTAGCAACCCCTTAGCTGGATGAGTATTTCTTTTATAACATCATGCACAAATGCATCTTATTTCACTCTTGATTGGAGGGCTTTCACCTTTTTTAGAGAAACTTGGCTTGACCTGTCAGAGACATGGTGGAAACACACCTTCTCCCTTCTTGATTTTGGCTAATAACTTTATTTCTCATGCATTAGGCATATGAATCCTATTAGCTTGAGTAAAAAATGTTATCCAAAAATGAAAATAAAATGAAATTTGAATTGCATTAGATTTAGGTCATTTGAAGCATACCTTTTACTTGATATAGTCTCTTTAGGGAGTGAGTTTAAGGACTTAGTCTCTTTCTAAATAAATAATAGCCTAGCTATCTTGCATAAGCATATGACTTGCCTACATGAATTTGAAATCATAGGAGGAGTTAGTTGGCAGCCACCCCCAGGCTGTTGTAAGTCCAAGCAGTCGTGTGGTTTGCCCTCTCTTATGGAGGCAAACCAAATACTCATTTTCACCTTAGATTTCAGTTGTGCCTTCAGCCCTTGCCAAATCTCCCTAGATTTAAGTTCTAAGATTTCTTCTCCCCTTTGTGGTCCATAAGCATAAATCCTCACCTCTTAGGCATTTCCATAACCTTGTATTATAGAATTATAAGCCCTAGCATTCTAATGAAAAATTTAACTCAAACAAACTAAATCAATTTCAAAAATGTAAAGCCCAACCATAGGATAGTTGGAGATGCTCGCTAGGTTTCCTAGCATCGTGAGCATCTCCTACTTATCACCATTTTTCTTCGATAATAAATCTCTCTTTGATCAATCTCATTTGATCTTCAAAAATGAACTAATCAATTGATAGCCTTTTCCTATTGAAATATTTAAAGACAATGATGATTTGCTTTAATTGAGAGTTTTCCCAAGGAATCCCCATTCCTTAGGATGTAATTAACTATGGGGGCTTTCCCCTGTAGAGAATTTAACGAACCCGGTTTAAAATAAACCTAACTTTACTGTTCCATATAAAGTAGGGGAAGAATCTCTAGTTCACCTTGAAGACCCAACGTCCTTAGGAGTCCTTATTTTGGTGATTTGGTCCATTGTAGGGTGGTGACTTCTATATTTTGAGATAGTACACCTCTCCTTAATGTTGTACCCGATCACCCTAATAAGTACATCTGCAGATCTTCATGACATCCTACCAAGGAGATTTTGCATTCCCCTGTGTTCTTCTCTTTCATTTTATTTCTTTCTTTCCACCTCAGAAAGGAAAGAAAGAAAATAGATGATTATGATGAAGGAGGACACAGTGGGAATGTTAAATTTTTCACCACAACAATCCTATGAGATAAGAATATTTAAAGTAAATCAAATTTATTTTAGAGAGATTTTTAGTTTTTTTTGAGTTTGATTTGAATTTAAGAAATGTGAAGAGGTTTGCTGTTCCTAACCCATTTCCCTCATGTGTATGTTATTTTAGTTTAATTTTATATTCATTAGATTAATTTTTTACATTTTGTTTAGGTTAAGGTGTACATTAAATTCATTAATTACTCCTTACCTACACCACTTTAACATATTTAATCAAATAGTTATGAGCCAATGTATGACATAAAATCACATAAAGAATTTAAATCAATAATGCACCTAGAAAAGAAAGGGGCCTACTGCAATTGACTCATAATTAGTGATTAATTAAGCTAAAGGGTTTAATTTAAGTATTTTCATAACCCTCACCACACGTGTAGGTTGGATTTTGATTTCCTTAAGTTACTTAGGTTATTGAACACCTAAGCACCTACCCAAGATGAATTGATTAAGTTCTGGAAATTTTAATTTTGAAAAGTTTGATTAGTTAAGTCATTTAATTAAGTGATTAAACTATTTAATTAATTTGCACTTTAATTAGATTTTTATCTAAATGAAATAAACTTAGGGGAAAAGAATTTGGGAAAGAATTTCTAATCTCATTCCCTAAGTCCATTCATTATTCTAAGATAATTAGCAAACTTAATTAATTAATTTATCACTATTTAAAAGGTAATTAATTATTTAATTGATTAAGAGGGAAATTAGGAATGACTCAAGTAATTCCCCTAATTAAGCCATTAACAAATTCCAAGAAAATTAAGGGAGGTAGAAGTCATCCCACTAAATGCACATGAGAAGTTTGAAATAAATTAGTGGGATAATTAGAGAGTAATTAATCAAATCACATTTCTAATAAAACCTAAATTCAGAAAATATCACTGTTCAAAATCAATTGAAATTAATTTTAGATTATTCCCCTTTGAATTATCTTTATAATTCTTTTTATTTTGTATTTTTTGATTTTTCTTCATTTAGTTATGAATATTTAAAGATTAAGTGATTAATAATTAATTAAAACCCTTAATTATTAACTAATCCTGTTGGCGCCACGTGGACTGCTGACACAGAGTGTGCTTTCCTCGTGGCATGAAAGGATTTGTTATTTATGTAGTCACATCTGAAGCTACATCAGCGATGGTGCTACGAGCTTTCTCTTTGGATTGTCCGATCAAAGATCAGATGGTTGAGATCAAGCCTGTGATTTCTAAAGGGATTGATCATAGATCCTATGCGGCTTGATCATGATCGTCCATCAAAAATGTGTGGATGGATGGTCCATGATCCGTCACTGAGTTTAGGGGTAAAATGGGAAGTGGAGAAGTGTCATGTGTTGATTTGGAGTGTGGGAATGACCCCATGTGCTTGAAATGAGGGGAGTGGTCAATTTTGACCTTTGGGTTGGGTTTGGATGACCCAAACTAATTGGGTCATGTGCACCATGCTCACTAGTGTCCACATAGTCCACTGAGAGAGTGTCAAGTGGTCATGAAGAGGATTTGACCAAATTCTAAGTGATTTTGGCCAAGAATTATCCTTTAACTTAGGGGTAAAATGGTCATTTGGCTTAGATTTTAGTTTGGGTATGTTTGGTATGATTGAAAAATGGGTTGGGCCAAGTTTCAATGAATTTGGAATTGATTTGATATGATTTGGCTCATGTTGACCCATTTAGGTCAAAATGGGTCAACTTGGGTCAATTTGACTAGTTGGTCAAATTGGGTCAAACTAAGGGTTGGGTCAAGTTCATATGACCAATTGAAATGTGTTGGCATCATTGGTTTGGTTCAATTTGATTTATATTTGGATTTGGTTCACTTGATTTCATTTAGGTCAAATGGGTTAACTTGACAAATTTGACCCATTTGACCTATTTGGGTTGGGTCATGGGTTGGTTTAGGTTTGGATGGTCTTTTGAAATGTATTGGTATCTTTATTTCTAATCAATTTTAGTTTAATTTGATTTTGGCTCAATTTGACATTTTAGGTCAAGTTGGGTTCATGGTCAATTGGGCTAGGTTGGGTTTAGTTGGCTAATTGAGGCTTTGGTTAAGTTCAAAAAGTGATTTGGAATGAACTTGACCCATTGGTTTCAATTAATTTGGCTTAGATCAAGTTTTGACCCATTTTGACTTTTTAGTTCAAGTTAGGTCAACTTGGGTCAAGAGGACAATTGGGCTAGATTAGGCTCAAATGATGACTTGGTCAAGTTCAAACATTGGTCATGAATGAGTTTTGATCAATAGTTTCAATTAAATTGGCCAATGGTAATTTTTGGCTAGTTTAAGTTTCATTTTAGCTAAGTGTTGACTTGGTCAACCCTGAGGTTTGACTTGGTTTGACCCAATTTGAGTGATTGATCATCTCATGATGATTGTTGCTCACAATGTGAGGCTTAGGTGGGCTTAGTTCAATCCAATTTGGGTGGGATTAGAATTTGGCTCTTAAGAGGTACTTTAGATCACTTTGGGTCAAGTAAGCCCAAGTGAGTTGTTGACCTCATTTTTAGGATGAGTTCTCAACCCCTCCATCTTAGACATGGGACTTCTCTTAGACTTTAAGAGTTCCTTAGTTTTAAGACACATCTAGAGATTAGGTGGACACTCAGCTTAACCCTAGAGACTTAAAAGTTTTAGCCATAGGAATAGGTTATGCCTAAGGGGTGTTAGGAAAATTTGCCTACCTTATAGCTTGAACTAAATTCCTCACTTCCTCTCTTCAAGTCAAACTCAAAATAACTTCCAACTTGATTGATTTCCTCCAAACTCACATCAGCTCCAACTCTAACTCAAACCTTGAACTAATTCAATGAATTTTCTCATATCATGAATCAATTCCAAATAATTGAATCTTATGATTGAAGCCCATGATTGGATTCCAAACTCCACAATATTTCCTAAGTCCTTTGATTCCCTCTCATGCACTTAGCTCAAATCAAATCTAAATCAATTCAAATTCAATAAATTTTCTCACAACCCATTTATATTCTCATTTATATTCACATATATAATTGAAATATAAATTCAAATCAATCAAGCCAAAATTCAAAATTCAAATCCAAATCAAAAATCTTTCCTAAGTCACTTTGATTCTATCTTATGGACTTAGCCTAAATCAAATCTAAATAAATTCAAATTCAAGGAATTTTCTTATAACCCATTTATATTTTCATTTATATTCACAAATATAAATGAAATATTAATTCAAATATTCAAAAATAAATTCAAAAATTAAATCCAAATTCAATCAAAATTCAACCTAAGCCTTTCAAGTCAAATTCAATTCAAGACAAACCCTTGATTTTTATTCGTGATTCAATCAATCCTTCAATCATGAATATAAATATAAATATAAATACAAACCTCAATCATTAAACAAAAAACTAAATTCAAAAATCAAACCCAAGTCAAACTCATGTTCACCCTTTTGAACTTGAAATTGTCAAATAAATCAAAACCCATTTGACTTCAAATCACATGCAAAAGGATTTATATTTCAATCATAAGTCCATATGTGAGTTCAATCAAACTCAAATCAAGCTTTGACCAAACCATTTGACCTAGTTAGGCTCACTTGACCCAAAGTGACCTAAAGTATTCCTTTTGAGCCAAATTCTAATCCTACCCAAATTGGATTAAACTAAGCCCAACTAAGCCTCACATTGAGAGCAACAATCATCATGAGATGATTAATCACTCAAATTGGGTCAAACCAAGTCAAGCATAAGGGTTGATCAAGTCAACACTTAGCTAAAATGAAACCTAAACTAGCCAAAATCCACCTTAGGCCAAATTGATTGAAACCATTGATCAAAATCATTCATGATTAATGTTTGAACTTGACCAAGTCATCATTTGAGCTAACCTAGCCATTGACCCAAGTTGAAACTTGACCTAAAAGTCAAAATATGTCAAAACTTGGTCTAAGCCAAATTGATTGAACGATAGGTCAAGTTCATTCCAAATCACTTGTTGAACTTGACCGCTCAATTGCCACCCAACTTAGCCCAATTGACCATGAACCCAACTTGACTTAAAAGGTTAAATTGAGCCAAATCCAAATATAAACCAAATTGATTGGAAAGAAAGATACCAATCCATTTTAAATGATCAACCAAGCATAAACCAACCCATGACCTAACCCAAATAGGTTAAATGGGCCAAATTGGTCAACCCGACCCATTTGACCTAAATGAAATCAAATGAACCAAATTCAAATATAAACCAAATTGAACCAAACCAAAGTTACCAAAACAATTCAAATGGTCATATGAAACCTTTGGTTTGACTCAATTTGACCAATTGGTCAACTTGATCCAAGTTGACCCATTTTGACCTAAATGGGCCAACATGAGCCAAATCATATCAAACCAATTCCAAATTCAATGAAACTTGGCCTAACCCATTTTTCAATCATACCAAACATATTTAAAATGAAATCCAAGCTAAATGACCATTTTACCCCTAGTACATAGGGTAACCTAAAATCAAAACCACTTGGAATTTGGTCAATTCCTTTTCATGGACACTTTGCTTCCTCTTAGTGGACCAAATGGTTACTAATGGACATGGTGCACATGACCCATTGGGTTTGGGTTAGCCAAACTCAACCCAATGGCCAAATCGACCACCCACTTAGGAATTGAGCACATTAGATCCCTCCTCTACCCAATTAAAGCACATGGGAGCTTCACTACTCCACTCCACACTCAAAATTGAACCATGTGCAAGCCTTAACAGCTTGATAAACTCATTGAATGAGGTCAATTAGATCAAATCAGCAGAGCTCTTCACGACCGTCAGATTCACCTAGGGGAGATATACTCCCCCTAATTCCACTTGAATTCACAACACACACACTCGATTGACCTTTGGGAACTCAGAGCAAGAATCCTAGAGCTCCTCTAAGCTTCCTAAAGCCATTTGGGAATTCTCCATTTTCGATTTCTTCAAGCCAAAAATAGGGGAGCTCCACCAAATATCCATCTCACTCAATACTTCAAATCAAGCCAATTCCTCTTGCAAGCTTCTTCAGAGGACTCAATCGAGCTTGCCTAAAGCTTAATACAAGTTCTCAAGGAAAGAGAGAGGGGAGCTAGACCAAGACCAAGCCTATTTGAAGGTGAGCTTGGTCCATAGAGAGATCTACTCAACCCCAAGGATTAAAACTTTCAACATGGCTTTGTCTCCACTGGATAAAGCTACCTCATCGGATTCGAGCACCGATGATAGCCTCCAGCGAGGTATGGATCAAAATCGAGCTTAAAGTAGACATGGTGGGGTCTTTTGTGAAATAAATTCTCACCTCATGAGAATTTAACTGTTAGACCTTCTCCTCTTTACTCCTAGTTGCTGTGGGTAAATTTTGAGTTCAATCCGAGCTCAATCGAGCTCAAATCTTACCATGGAAGGTGGACGATTCCTCTTTCCAACAAGGAAACTCAGTGACAGATCATGGGTCGTTCATCTGCGCATTTTGGATGGATGACCAAGATCAAGATGCGTAGGAATATCTAATTAATTCCTTAATATCGCATGCTTTATCTCAGCTGCCCGATCTTTGATCGGAAGGATAGGAAGAAAGCGCATAGTGCCACCATTGACATGACACTATATTGTGATAACTTAAGTGGCCTCTCCCATTGCGCCATATGGAAAGCGCGTGCCACATCAGCCTCCACGTGGCACTGATGGGATTAGCTATTTAATTAGGGATTTAATTAATTATCCATAATGGATGAATCTTCATAATTGCATAACTAATTCCAGAAAAATCTTAAAAATACAAGGTAAGTGCATTGTAAAGATAATTCAAATGAAAATATTCTAAAATTATGTTCACTAGGTTTTGAATAGTATATTTTCCTTAATTAAGATTTTATTGTAAACTTAATAACCCTAATTACTCCCTAATTATCCCACTGATTAATTCCAAACTTTTCATGTGCATTTAAGGGGATGACTTCTACCTCCCCTAATTTTCTTGGGATTTATTAATGGGTTAATTAAGGAGATTAATTAATGAATCTTTAATTACTCTCTTCATGTAATTAAGGGTAATTAAGCATATGAATAGTGGTTTAATCCCTTTATTAGTTAATTAAGCCTTATTTAAATAGAGAAGAGGTTTATGGAATGGATTTGGAGAATTTTCTCTAAGACATTCCCTAAACCCCTTTCCTTCCTTAATCCAAACTTAATTAAGGGTTAATCCCCTAATCACCTACTTAATTAATTTAATTTTAAAATTAAAACATTCCAGAACTTAATCAATTCCTCTTGGGTAGGTACTTAGGTGTTCAATAACCTAAGTAGCTTAAGGAAATCAAAATCCAACCCACATGTGTGAAAAGGGTTATGAAGTACTTAAATTAAACCCTTTAACTTAATTAATCACTAGTTGTGAGCCAATTGCATTAGGGTCTTTTCTTTCCTAGGTGCATTGCTACTTTAAATTCCTTGCGTGATTTTATGTCATACATTGGCTCATAATTTTGTGATTAAAAATGTTAAAGTGTTGTAGGTAAAGGGTAATTAACACACTTAATTCACACCGTAACTTAACTAAAGCATAAAATTGATCTAATCACCTAAAAATTAAACTTAAATAACTCACACATGGGGAAATGGGTTAGGACCAGCAAACTCATCTCACATTTCTCAAATTGAAATCAAACTCAAGCAAAATCCAAACTCTCCTTAAAATAAATTTGATTTACTTTAAATAATCTTATTCATAGGATTGTCTTTAGGAATTAATTAGGGTGAATGAATTTACATGATTACATCACTTCATTTCTTTCTTAGCTTGCTAAATGTGTATGCCATATGAAAATCATGCATTCATCCTTTTTTTTTAAAAATAAATTTAAAAAAAATGAAATATTTCCTTTATGTCAAATTGCATGTTTTGGCTAGAGTAAGAATATGAATGGAAATTATCACTATTAAATTCAAAATTATTTTTAAAACTTATAAATCAATTATCAAAATTGAAAGGTATGCTACTTATAATTATTTATAAGCTTGCATGTGAGTAAAAATATAAAGATATGCATAGTGTGGCTTTCCTTTTTTTTTTTTTTTTTAGTATAGTTTTGAATAGGATTTGACAAAGTGTATATTTCATTTGAAAAGAACACAACACTTGTTTAAATCTTTTCCTATTCATTCCTATGCTATTACTTAAGAAGGACATCCACACTTGTACATATAAATTGCATAAACAAATCAAACAAACAAACACAAACTTTTTCATCTTTCTTTTTCCATTCATTTCTTTAGTACATGTGTATGTATTTAAGAAAAATGGTACATTAGTCTGGATAACCCAAGGGTTGCGAGCCTAATTTATTTTTGAGTTTGTGTGGTGGAGCTCCACCACAAATGCCCTTTTATTCTTTTGCGCTAGTTTTATAAATGGATTGATCTTTGTTTAACTTGCACATTAAGATGACATCTTTTCCTAGTTTCTTCCTTGCTCTGATGTATGGCTTGGATGATGATTAGGCTCTTAGGAAAATAAATTTTCTATCCAATTAACCAACTCAAATAAAAAATAAATAACTCATAACCTCACCTAAAGCTTAGGTTATAAAACAAGATAAAAGAATTAGCAACCTCTTAGCTGGATGTTGTCTTACTTTTATAACATCATGCATAAAAAGTATATTATTTCACTCTTGATTGGAGAGTTTTCACCTTATCCAGAGAACTAGGTTTGAGCTGTGAGAGCCATGGTAGAAACACACCTCCTTATCTTGCTGATTTTGACTGATTATCTAATTTCTCATGCATTAGGCATACAAATCCTAAAGCTTGTGTCAAATTGATTGTACAAAATAAAAATAAAATATAAGAAAAATTTGCATTATATTTAAGTCATTAAAGCATGCCCTACATGATCTAGTCTCTTGAGGAGTGTGTTTAAGAACTTAGTCTCTTTCTAAATAAATAATAACTTAGCTATCTTAAAAAAGCATTTGACTTGCCTACATATTTTAAAATTGTAGGAGGAGTTAGTTGGCGACCACCCCTAGGTGGTTGTAAGTCCAACAGTTGGGTGGTTAATCCTCTCTTCTGGAGGTAAATCAAATATCCATTTTTGCCTTAGATTTAGGTCGTGCTTTTAGCCCTTCTCAAAGCTCTCTAGATTTAAGTTCGGATCAAAGTTAACCTTTTTATTCTCTAAATTGGACCAGGCATATCCTAAGATTTCCTTCTTCTCCACTAGATACTGAGCTACTATGTCATCTAGGGATCAGTCTAATTGAACAGGCACAAAAGATCAGGTCTGACCAGTAGTAAGGTCACTATCATGAACTGATAAGCACCTAACCTCTGATGCTGTTGGCAAGCTGATCTTGTAAAGACTACGCTCAATAGAGGAAAGATACTTCTGATTGCTACTGTATCTGGGTGGAGTGGTACTTTTAGGAGGATCTATGACCATAGGGGCGACTGAACTATCTCCTCCCTCAACTGCTAAGACTATCTCCATTGCCTGCTATGGTGGTGGTGTTGATGGGATGACTATGATACTTCAAGGTCGCCATTCTTTCCTCACCACTATAGGGCAGAAGGTTAAGCAGGGGAGCTCAGCTCCCCACAATAGGCAGTGTAGATGGGATGGGAGCTCTCGATCATAGCTAGATCACCAACGTAATTCTCTTCTCCCTCGATGCAGCCTTCATGGCCTTGGATGGAATAATAGATATTGAGACATGTACAGGAGATAGTGGACAGGGAGAAGAGCAGTGTGATGGAGGCACCACCGACTCTCTCTCAAGACAGGAGTGCCTCTCCTATGATGTGTGGTCCCCGTGAGTAAAATACTATCAGTATGGTTGGCGCGAGTAGTGTGCCGATTTGGAAAGTCCACAAGTACGGAGGCTACTGACTGTTGGCTGTACCTCTAGTGCTCCTGGCTAGTAACATGAATTGATGTGCGGGCCTCTCTAGCCCTATCCTCCCTAAGTTGCCTACCAACACTGCTGGGAATGACAGATCTCAATTTAAATTGGGCCCCAGACTGAGATCGTTCATAGGGTCCGCCTACTCAGCATAAAACTAATCGGAGGCTAGCATATGACCTCCTCCTCTCTCTAACTGGTGCCTAAAATTGAACCTTAGTGAAGCGAGAAATCCTTATCATGGATCCAGAGAGGGTGGAACTAGTTTTCTGTAACCAACAAGAAAATCATCCTAGGAAACTCCTCTACAACAGACTGAGTAGCTACCTCCAACTCCCTAGCAATGCGAGTGTGGTACCACTTGATCATGTGGTTCTTGTTTCTTTGTTGGGTCCAGGTAGGTCATGCAGAATAGAAGCTAGACTGAACCTCAACGACAAGGGAGACAATCCCTAGAATTAGGGGAGCCTTCCCCTTGGAAGGTGCTAAGGAGTGGGTACTAGCCCTAACTGGGGCAGCATGGGGAACAACCGGGCATCGATACTATTAATCACCACTCTTCTTCAACGAGGAGATTTAATCGATGGCATGTCTGGATGACGGCTACGCCCGGTCATCATGCTCCTCTAAGCATGTAATCTTGGGCCCCTCAAAGTGTCGACCAAAGTGAATGAGGTGGGCATAGTCAGATTGTGGAAAGTTGGCCTGATCCAAGGCCAAATCTATCCCATGAGGAAACGTGAACACATACTTCTACGTTGCCATGGCGATCAACTGAAACTGAAACTGAAACTGACACTGACTGAAAGTCTATAATGTTGAAAATAAACTTGAATCACATTTCTATTTTTTATTTTATTTTTGAATTTGAATTTTAGAACTTGAACCCACAGTCAACATCTTGAAAGTGTTAAGTGGGGCACAAATGGATTTAGAGGAGATTTTGAGATTGATTGAAAAGAGGATTTTTTTTAATGTAGAATCCACTTTCAATAAATTTGGGTATGTTGAAAATGGGTTCCAATATTATTGGAGAGATGCTTCCATAAGTTCATGTTTGAATTTTAATTGTTGATTTTGAGGACCTTTCATTTAACAAATTTGAGTAGTTTAAAGTAAAGGGTCAAATGATTTTGTTTTTGATTTGAGATTTTTTTTTGAATTTACTCACTTAGCAAATTTGGGTATGCAATGTGAGGTGTTTGAAAATAATTTCTTCTTTTTCTTTGTTTGCTTTATTTTGTGAATCATTTATGATTTTGAAAATGGAATCCCCATTTAGCAAATTTGGGTATGCTAAATAAGGAATTCAAGTGTGTTTTTCTTTTGAAATTTTTTAAAAATAGGATTCTTAGTAAATTTAGGCTTGCTAAGGAAATCCTAATGTTTTTCTTTTTGTTTTTTTTTTAAAATGGGATTCTTAGAAAATTTAGGTATGCTAAGGAAGTCCTAATGTGTTTTTTGTTTTGATTTTGTTTTGAAAAAGAAGATTCTTAGCAAATTTGGGTATGCTAAGAAAATCCAAATGTGCTTTTTGTTTTTGATTTTGTTTTGAAAATGGAAACTTCACTTTATCAAATTTGGGTATGCTAAAATGAAATCCCAAATGTGTTTTAAATTTTATGAAATGGAGATTTTATTTAACAAATTTGAGTATGCTAAATGAAATTTCAAAAATGTGTTGCAAATTTTGTTTTGAAAATGGAGATTTCACTTTAGCAAATTTGGGTATGCTAAATGAAGTTCCAAATGTGTTTTAAAATTTTGTGAAATGGAGATTTTACTTAGAAAATTTGAGCATGTTAAATGAAATTCCAACAATGTGTTTTGTTTTTGAAGATTTTTTGAAAATAGGATTCTTAGCAAATTTAGGTACGATAAGGGAATCCTAATGTGTTTTATTTTGTTTTGTTTTTTTTTTGAAATTTTTTGAAAATAGGATTCTTAGCAAATTTGGGCATGCTAAGGAAGTTCTAATGTGTTTCTTTTTATTTTTAGATTTTGTTTTGAAAATGGAGACATCAATTTACCAAATGTGGTATGCCAAAATGAAGTTCCAATGTGTTTCTTTTTGTTTTTGGATTTTGTTTTGACAATGGAGACTTCACTTTAGCAAATGTGGTATGCTAAAATTCCAATGTGTTTTGAATTTTGTGAAATAGAGATTTCACTTAGCAAATTTGAGTATGCTAAATGAAATTCAAAAAATGTGTTGAAAATTTTTTTTTGAAAATGGAGACTTCACTTTAGTAAATGTGGTATGCTAAAATGAAGTTCCAAATGTGTTTTGAATTTTGTTTTAAAAATGGAGAGTTTACTTTAGCAAATGCAGTATGCTAAAATGAAATTCCAAATGCATTTTGAAAATTTTTTGCTTTGTTGATTTTGAAAAGAGAGATTTCCATTTAACAAATTTTGGTATGTAAGAAGGAAATCAATTATGTTTAATTTTTCAAAGATGTAGTTTCGTGTGAGATTATGACTTTTTCTTTTGAAAGAGGAAATTCCAACCTAATCATATATGAAATATTTTAAGTGGGATTTCAAAATAGTGTCATTTTATTTGGAAATCAATCTTCATTCAATAAATTTGGGTATATTGAATGGAGATGTTCATGTGTGTTTTTTTAAAGTTTATTTTTGTTTTTGATTGGGAATGAAACCTCCATTCAATAAATGTGGGTATATTGAATGGAGAGGTCTCATATGTGCTTTTTTTAAAAAAATTGATTTTTGATTTGGATTGGAAATGAAACCTCCATTCAATAAATATGGGTATATTGAATGGAGAGGTTTCATATGTGCTTTTTTTGAAAATTGATTTTTGATTTTGATTGGAGATGAAACCTCCATTCAATAAATGTGGCTATATTGAATGGAAAGGTTTCATATGTGCTTTTTGAAAGTTTATTTTTAATTTTGATTGGAAATGAAACCTCCATTCAATAAATGTAGGTATATTGAATGAAGAGGTTTCATATGTGCATTTTGAAAAGGTGAAAATTCCAACTTAACATATGTGGAATGTGTTGAGTGGAATTTCAAAGTTGTGATTTTGGTTGAAGATGTAACATCCATTCAACATATTTGGATGTGTTGAATGGAAAGGCCCATCTTCAAATTTTGTGCTTTTTGAATGCATGATGGTTGGAATTTTATTTTTGAAAATGAAGTCTTCAATAACATGAATTGAGTAAAGAAGTCCATTTGTGCTTTTGGAAAGTATGATTATTGGTTTTTTTTTAAATGTCCCTACATGTAACAATTATGAAAATTGTTAGATGTAGTGCAAATATTTTATTAAGTGTATTTTGAAAAGCAATAGTTTTATGAAGGATTGATTTTGTCTTTATTTTTGGAACAAACCTTTCCTTACCATAAAAATGGTAAGGAGGAAGTCTTTAATTATTAGTTTCAAAAATAATTTTTGATTTAATAGTGATAAGAGCCATTCATATTTTTATTTTAGCCAAAACATGCAATTTGACATAAAAGAAATATTTCATTTTTAATTTGACTTTTAAAAGGTATGAATGCATGATTTTCATATGAAATACACATTTAGAATATTAGAAAAGAAATAAAGTGATGAAAGTATGTAAATTCATTCACCCTAATTAATTCCTAAATAAAATCCTATGAAATAAGATTATCTAAAGTAAATCAAATATATTTTAGAGAGATTTTTCATTTTGTTTGAGTTTGATTTGAATTTAAGAAATGTGAAGAGGTTTCCTGGTCCTAACCCATTTCCCACATGTGTATATTATTTTATTTTAATTTTAGAATCATTAGATTGATTTTTTACATTTTATTTAGGTTAAGGTGTACATTAAATTCATTAATTACCCCTTACCTATACAACTTTAACATATTTAATCAAATAATTATGAGCCAATGTATGACATAAAATTACATAAGGAATTTAAATCAACAATCCACCTAGAAAAAAATGGGGCCTAATACAATTGACTCACAACCAGTGTTTAATTAAGTTAAATGGTTTAATTTAAGTACTTTCATAACCCTCCTCACACATGTACGTTAGATTTTGATTTCCTTAAGTTACTTAGGTTATTGAACACCTAAGCACCTACCCAAGATGAATTGATTAAGTTATGGAATGTTTTAATTTTTAAAAGTTTGATTAGTTAAGTCATTTAATTAGGTGATTAAAATATTTAATAAATTTGCACTTTAATTAGATTTTTATCCAAATGAAATAAAATTAGAGGAAAAAAAATTAGGAATGAATTCATAATCTCATTCCTTAAGTCCATTCACTATTCTAAGGTAATTAGAAACATAATTAATTAATTTATCACTATTAAAAAGGTTAATTAATTATTTAACTGATTAAGAGGGTAATTAGGAATGATCAAGTAATTCCCCTAATTCAGCTATTAATAAATTCCAAGAAAATTAGGGGAGGTAGAAGTCATCCCACTAAATGCACATGCAAAGTTTGAAATTAATTCGTGGAATAATTAGAGAGTAATTAACCTAATACAATTCCCAATAAAATCAAAATTCAAAAAATATCACTATTCAAAATCAATTGAAATTAATTTTAGATTATTTCCCTTTAAATTATCTTCACAATGCTTTGTATTTTGTATTTTTTCTGATTTTTCTACATTTAGTTATGAATATTTGAAGATTCAGTGATTAATAATTAATTAAAACCTCTAATTATTAACTAATCCCGTCGGTGCCATGTAGACTGTTGACGCTGCATGGACTTCCATATGGCTCGATGTGATTGGTTATTTAAGTTATCACATCTAAAGCCACATCAATGGCGATGCTACGCGCTCTCTCTTTGGATCGTTTGATCAAAGATTAGATGGTTGAGATCAAGCCCACAGTTTCTAAAGGGATTAATAACAGATTCTACGTGGCTTGATTATGACCGTCTATCCAAAATGCGCGGATGGATGGTCCATGACCCGTCACTAAGTTTTCTTACAGGATAGGACATCCATCCACTTTTTAGTACAAGATTTAAGCTTGATTGAGCTTGGATTGAACTTAAACTCAACCCACACCATCATCATTCAAGGGGGAAGACATCCAACGACCAATTTTACTTGAGATAAAAATTCTCTTCATAGAGGACCACAAACTCCCTATTCTAGGTATGGTTTGAAGGCATAACTTGCTAGAGGCTATCACCGGCACTCCAATCCATCGAGGTAGCTTCATCTAGTAGAGACAAAGCCCTGTTGAAGATTTGAGGCTTTGGTATTGGGTAGATCTTTCTATTGACCAAGGTGCTCCTCCTAAGCTTGCGGGCTTGGTCTAGACACCACCTCCCTTGCCTTTGAAGCTTAGAAGAAGGTTTGGAGGATTTTGATTAGGTTCCATCAGAGTGCTTGCATGAAGAATTGGATTGATATTGTGTATTGGATGAGTTGGAAATAACTTTAGCCTCCCCTATTTTCGGTTTGAAGGAATATGAAAATAGAGAATGCCAAATGCTTGGAGATTGCTTGACGGAGCTTGCCCTAGGTCTCCCTCAGTCAATCGAGTGTGAGTGTCTTTGATTCAAGTGGAATTAGAGGGAGTATAACTCCCCCTAAGTGGATCGGGCAGTCAAGTAAGGCTTTGGCATTTTGATCAAATTCACCTCCTTCAATGGGTTATTTTGGATGTTAAGGGTTGTACATTGTTTGTTTTAGCAGGAGTGGACAAGTGTCATTTCATGTGCTGATTTGGAGTCTAGGAGTGATCATATGTGCTTGAAATGAGGGGAGTGGTCAGTTTTGACCTTTGGGTTGGGTTTGGCTGACCGAAACCTATTGGATCATGTGCACCATGCTCACTAATGTTCACTTGGTCGACTAAGAGAGTACCAAGTGGCCATGAAGAGGATTTGACCAAATTCCAAGTGAATTTGACCTAGGGGTAAAATGGTCATTTAGCTTGGATTTCAGTTTGAGTATGTTTGGTATGATTGAAAAATGGGTTGCGGCAAGTTGGAATTGATTTGATATGATTTGGCTCATGTTGACCCATTTAGGTCAAAATGGGTCAACTTAGGTCAAGTTGACTAGTTGGTCAATTTGGGTCAAACTAAGGGTTGGGTCAAGTTCATATGACCAATTGAAATATGTTGGCATCATTTGTTTGGTTCAATTTGATTTATATTTGGATTTGGTTCATTTGATTTCATTTAGGTCAAGTGGGTCAAGTTGACCAATTTGACCCATTTGACCTATTTGGGTTAGGTCATGGGTTGGTTTAGGTTTGGTTGGTCATTTGAAATATATTGGTATCTTTGTTTCCAATCAATTTTGGTTTAATTTCATTTTGGATCAATTTGACCTTTTAGGTCAAGTTAGGTTCATGGTCAATTGGGCTAGGTTGGGACTAGTTGGTCAATTGAGATTTTGGTCAAGTTCAATAAGTGATTTGGAATGAACTCGACCCATCAGTTTCAATTAATTTGGCTTATATCAACTTTTGGCCTATTTTGACTTTTTATATCAAGTGGCCAATTGGGCTTGGTTAGACTCAAATGATGACTTGGTCAAGTTCAAACATTGGTCATGAATAAGTTTTGATCAATGGTTTCAATCAGTTTGGCCTATGGTGAGTTTTGGCGAGTTTAGATTTCATTTTGGCAAAGTGTTGACTTGGTTTGACCAAGTTTAAGTGATTGATCATCTCTTGATGATTGTTGCTCACAATATGAGGCTTAGGTGGGCATAGTTCAAGCCAATTTGGGTAGGATTAGAATTTGGCTCATAAGAGGTATTTTAGGTCACTTTGGGTCAACTGAGCATAAGTGGGTCAATTGACTTGATCAAAGCTTGAATCAAGTTTGGTTGAACTCACATATGGACTTATGATTGAAATATAAATCCATTTTCAAGTGATTTGGAGTCAAATGGATTTTGATTCATTTGACAATTTCAAGTTCAAAGGGGTGAACATGAGTTTGACTTGGGTTTGATTTTTTTGAATTTAGTTTAGTTTGATAATTGAAGTTTATGTTTATATTTGGATTCATGATTGAAGGATTGATTGAATTATGAAGAAAAATCAAGGGTTTGGCTTGATTTGAATTTGATTTGGCAAAGTTCAAGAATTTGACTTGAAAGGCTTAGGTTGAATTTTGGTTGAATTTAGATTTGAGTTTTGAATTGATTTTTGTATATTGATTAAAGTTTATGTTTATATTTGGATTCATACTTGAATGATTGATTAAATCATGAAGCAAAATCAAGGGTTTGGCTTGATTTGAATTTAAGTTCAAGAACTTTACTTGAAAGGCTTAGGTTGAATTTTGGTTGAATTTGGATTTGATTTTTGAATTTAGTTTTGGTTTGCTGATTGAAGTTTATATTTATATTTGGATTCATGATTAAAGTATTGATTGAATCATGAAGAAAAATCAAGAGTTTGGCTTGATTTGAATTTGATTTTGCTAAGTTCAAGAATTTAACTTGAAAGGCTTAGGTTGAATTTTGGTTGATTTTGAAATTGATTTTTGAATTTAGTTTTGGTTTGATGATTGAAGTTTATGTTTATATTTGGATTCATGATTGAAGGATTGATTGAATTATGAAGAAAAATCAAGGGTTTGGCTTGATTTGAATTTGATTTGACTAAGTTAAAGAATTTGACTTGAAAAGCTTAAGTTGAATTTTAGTTGATGAGAATATAAATGGATTATGAGAAAATTTCTTGAATTTGAGTTGATTTAGATTTGATTTGAGCTAAGTCCATAAGATGAAATCAAAGGGGCTTAGGAAATATTTTGGGTTTGATCATGGAATTCAATCATGGCTTTCAATCGTTTGGAATTGATTCATGATTTGATAAAATATGTTGGAATTGATTTGAAATTTATTTTGGAGTTGAAGTTGATTTGAGCTTGGAGTTTGACTTGAAAGAAAGAAGTGAGGATTTGGTTCAAGAAATAGGATAGGTGAATTTTCTAACACCCCTAAGGCATGACATATTCCTATGGCTAACTCTTCTAAGTCTCTAGGATTAGGATGAGTGTTCACCTAATCACTAGAAGTGTCTTAAGACTAAGGAGACTCTTAGTGTCTAAGAGAAATCCTATGCCTAAGATGGAGGGGTTGAGAGCTCATCCTAAAAATGAGGTCAACACGGACATATGGGTAGGATAACTCAACCTCCACCAGGTAGAGGCAAAGGTAGATATAGTGGTAGTTCTAGAGGTGGAAGACCTCTTGGTTGGCGACCAACCAACATGAGTCATGTTCTAGTTCACAGGAGTACTCCTGCTATTCACATAGACTTAGAATCCAGCTCGGAGGATGAGTCTCATGTGATAAGCACACCAGCCAACCCCTCTTAGCGGGTCTCATTGGAGGTGACACTCAAGCCAAACAGTGATGAAGACCAGGCCTCCAAGCAAAGCATAAATGTATTCGAATCAGGATTATGTAAAACCATTAGTCAGCAGTTGGGAACCTTAACTCTAACCCCACTTTCTTCTCAAAAAGTTGAGAGTTTGGTAGTTAAGGAAGCCCCTAGATCTTCCATGGATATGAAGCCAAAGAGATTCCTGTCAGGATTATCATCCTTAAGTCAAGAAGCAGAAGTAGAACTTGAGGATAATTCATGTAAAGATTTAATGAAATTACCTTTTGATTGGTACTCGCCTTGTGTTCATAATCTTGCGAAGAAAGGTTTGGTTCTTTATACATGGTCCAGGCACAGGACAGAGGAAGCTATGGGATAACAAAGGCAGGGATGCATGATCAAAACCAGGACTAGGATTCGGTACAGTGGATCCAATCGATGATAATTATTTCTGCTTAGTTGTCACCAATCATCTGAAGCCTGATAGGATTTTCTCAAACCACACTAACTCTTATGAGGAGGTGTGTTTAGAAACTTTAAATGATCTTGATGATCTTCAAATCAAAGATGCACCTCTAGAATTTAAAGAAGGAATCAATTCAACCATCAACAAGCTCAAAAAAATTAACCTCGGGATAGAAGAAGATCCACACCCCACATACATAGATTCTTTATTGAATGAAGAAGAAACCAGTGACTTGGTTAGGCTATTGATTGAGTTTAAGCACTACTTTGCATGGAGCTATGAAGAGATGATCGGATTATCTCCTGACGTAGCAGTCCACAACTAGTAATAGACCCTAACACTAGCCTTATCCAACAAGCTTCTAGACGCATACAATTCAAAATCGAACAATAGGTCATTTCTGAAGTCAAGAAACTGATCGATGCTGGTTTATCATGAAAAAAAATATCTTATCTGGTTGGCCAGTGTCGTTCCAGTTAAGAAGAAGAATGGCCAAATTCACATATGCGTCAATTTTAGGGACTTAAATAAGGCATGTCCTAAGGATGAATTTCTACTTCCTATAACAGACTTAATGGTGGACATTACCTTGTCTCATGCAAAATTCACTTTCATAGATGGGTTGTCTAGCTACAACCAAATTAAGATGGCCCCCAAGGATGAGAGGAATAATGCTTTTCGCACCCCGATCAAAATCTATTATTATAAGGTCATGCCTTTCAGCCTTAAAAATGCTGGTGCCATATACTAGCGGACCATGACACGGATCTTCAACGAACTCATTCATCATCAAGTTGAATGCTATGCTGACGATCTAGTAGTCAAAAGGAAAGAAAATGGAGACCATCTCTTTAACTTGAGAGTAGTTTCAAACGGTTAAGATAATTTAATCTCAAAATAAACCCCGTGAAGTGTGCATTTAGAGTAGCTTTAGGGAAGTTCCTTGGGTTTGTTGTTCGACACTAGGGAATAGAGATAGACCCAAAAAATATCAAATTCATCTTATAAATGCCACCCCCAAAAAGTCTAACTCAACTCAAATTGTTCAAAGGGAAGTTGACATATCTAAGACACTTTATCTCCAATCTATCTGAGAGATGCAAGCTATTTTCAAAACTTGTCAAAAAGGATGCTAAGTTTAAGTGGGATGATAAATGCCAGCATGCTTTTGAAGACATCAAACAGTATTTGGTGAAGCTGCCAGTTATAGCAACCCCTATCCCGAGCAAGTCACTTATTCTTTACACTGCTGCATTGGATGATTCCCTTGGCACTTTGTTGGCCCAAACCATTGGCGAAGGGAAGGAGAACACTCTCTACTACCTCAGCCATCACCTAATCCTTGCTGAAGCAAACTACACACCTATTGAGAAATATTGCCTAGCTCTCATCTTCGCATCCTAAAAGCTACAACACTATATGCTTTCTCAGAAGGTAAAATAGATTTCAAGAATCAATCCACTGTAGTATCTCATGACAAAATCGATGCTATCGGATGGTTGGCACGTTGGTCTATGATTCTGTTCCAGTTCAACATTACATTCGTACCTCTCCGTGCGATGAAAGGACATACACTAGCAGATTTCTTAGCATCACACCCACTTCCTATTGATTCCCCGCTTAGTGATGACCTCCCCGATGAACAAATCATTTATTTAGGGGACACTAGCATTCGCCATTGGGAGATGTATTTTGATGGTGCATTTTCCTTTCAAAAAGGAGAAGAACCATAATCTACTCTTCCAGGAAAGGCAGGGGTAGGAATTGTCCTGTTAACTCTAGACTACGATGTGATGAGATTCTCATACTATCTCTCCAATCCATGCACCAACAATGAAGCTGAGTATGAGGCTTTGATTGTCGATTTGGAGTTAGCCATTATAGTGTGTGTCAAAAGTTTCAACATCTATGGGGATTCTCAGTTGGTCATCAACCAGATTGCTGATTCCTATAAGGTTCTAAAACTTAAGCTTCATCACTACCATGAGTACATCATGAAGTTGTTGGCCCAAATCCCTGAGGTCACCATCTACAAGATTCCTTGAGGAGAGAACGCAGTAGCAGATGCTTTGGTCAAACTCACCAAGGAGTTACCATGTCCGGAAGATGAGTCAATTCCAATAAGGGTCCAAAATAGATAAGGTTTATCTCTTATTGACGTTAAACTAATCGAGAGACTCTCTTTTGAAGGGGAGGTTACCATTTCCAATAAAGACAAGGAACTGGATTAGAGGCAACCATTCATAGATTACTTGACTAGAGGAAAACTACCTTAAGAGAAGTAACAAGCCCATTAGATGAAATAGAGAGCTCTCTCCTATGCTCTCATGGATGGCACCTTGTATCGATGATCTTTCGATCAAATGTGGTTATGCTATTTAGACAAATACGAAGCCCGTAAGATCATGACTGAGGTACATTCAAGTCTACACGGAAAGCATCAATCCGATCCAAAGATGAAGGCAAAAATCAAGAGACTAGAATACTAGTAGCCTTCGATGATTACGGACTGCATAGATGTAGTTAGGAGATGCCATCAATGTCAACTACACGATGTAGTCTTGCACCAACCACCCAACATTTTACACCTTACATTGGCCTTATGGGGATTCGAGTGTTGAGGTACTGACATAGTGGGTCCAATTGATCCTTCTTCTTCTAAGGGTCATCGATTCATCCTAGCTGCCATCGACTACTTTTCCAAGTGGGCAGAGGTAATCCCACTCAAAGAGGTCATGGCTCAGCATGTGCTCCAATTTTTCAAGAATCATATTGTATATAGGTTCAGGGTGCCTCGACAAATTATATCTGACAATGGTACTACATTCAAAAGTACTAAGATCAACAGCTTCGCCAAGAGACAAGGTATAGATTAGAGATACTCCCCTATATACTATCTCATGAAGAATATCCTAGTAGAAGCATTCAACAAAACTCTCATCCAGATACTAAAGAAGTCACTTGACGATAACAAGCGACAGTGGCATGAGCAGCTAGTTGAAGCCTTGTGGGCATACCGCACCACATACAAAACTCCAACCCAATATACCCTATTCTCCTTAGTGTATGAGTCTGAAGCCATTCTACCATGAGAAGTCTAGCTCCCATCACTAAGGATAGCAATGGGTAGCAAAATCACTATAGATCAGAATGCCAAATTACCGTTAGAAGAGCTCGAAGGTTTAGAGGAGAGACGACTACGGGCATTCTAGAATCTTGAGTTGTACAAAGCCAAGATGATTCAAGCTCACAATAAGCTAGTCCACCTTAGAGCTTTTTAAGTAGGAGAGCTTATTTTAGTTCTAAAGAGACCGATTATTGCCGTTGAAAGATGGGAGGCAAGTTTGAACCTAGTTGGGAAGACTATTTTGTCATAGAGAAGGCCTACCAGGGAGGATCTTAACAACTTATTAATAAGGGGAACACCAGGTGCTTCCAATCAATGGGCTCTATTTAAAAAAATAATAACCATAAAATCATATTTGAAAATAATTATCTTCAAAAATTTCATTCTAATTCACCAAATTATTCTCTTCATTCGAAGCATTATTTGTTTGTTTACAAATCTATCACAACGTGTTTAGGGTAGGTGTAAGAAAACCCAAGAGGCATCCTATCCTTCTTTCACAATATGAACACAAATCAAACATGATTCTCTAGTGTTACTATAGTAGGTGTAAGAAAACCCAAGAGGCATCCTATTTTGACTAGCATGGCTAAGTTAGGTATAAGAAAACCCAAGCGACATCCTTTCTTGGTGGGATCACCATTGCCATTCATGGAACCATTTCATCAAATTTTAAGCGTGTTTTAGGGTAGGTGTAAGAGAACCCAAGCGACGTACTATGATCCTTTAAAATAAACATAAACATAAACATAAACACAAACACATATATTTTGTCTCAGGCTATTTTGATGTAGGAGCAAGCCCCTGTGGCGCTCACTCATTAGCTGCTCTAGGTCGGGCTGGCATGCTATCTCGCTAGTGTGTCACCCTAGTGGTCATTTATCTGGAGAATGTGAGTCCGCACACTTTCTTCCTGACTTGACTATTATAAATCGATGAGTGCCTTGTTAGTTTGGTAGGCCTCACTGCGCAGCTAGTAAGTATCTCATGTTGACTTTATTTAAGAGGACGTAAGCCTACGCACTTTCTTCTTGAACTAGCCATCATGTACTGACTAGGTCGAGTATATTTTAGGTTTAAGATAAGCCCCCTAGTGGCTCCTTTCCTCTTGACTACTTTTGAATTGATATAAGTCCCCAAGTGACATTCACTCAGTAGTCGCTCTAGGTCAGGTAGCACCTGTTGAGCCGAAGATAGACTATCCTGGCAATCAATTTTGCTGTAGAAGGATGTGAGTCCTCGATGCTTTCTTCCTAGGCTAATTGTCACAAACCGACAGGCACCTTAGGTTGGTTGATGTTCTCTATGCTGATAACGACTCACCTGGTGGATACACCACTCTTGGTAGATGTGAGTCCCTGCGCTTTCTCCTTGAGTTAGCCACTGAATACCTATAGATACTATCTTCTTCAGGGATCAGGATAAAGCCCTTAGTAGCCCCTCCCTAGCGGTCACTCTACTTGGATTACATCCTTTGCAACCACATTTAGACACTACCCGGGCTACTCTTGGATTGGACAGTCCCCCTTTCCTAGTAGCCACCCCTATGGTTGGAGAATTTATTCAGCAGATGCACAGATTCTCCCTTAGACTAGTAAATCTGAGATAGGTCTAGGCTGACATAAGCTTCTTCTTAGTATGCTCCCTCGCAAACCAACAGGGTCCATGATAAAAAAATAAACAAATAAATTTATTCACGCTTATGGATTAGAAATTGAAGCCCTCAGTGACCCCTTTCCCAAGCATGCATCCTATCTTTAGGGTTGTGTCAGCAAAACTCCCTATAGGAATTACTTGACTACACTTAAGTTGAGATAAGTCCTTGGGTCGACACTCTCTCAGTAGTCACTCTTAGGTCGGGTTCAATCTATCTTGCCACAAATAGGTTGCCCCGATAGTCATTTCGCTCTGAAAGATGTAAGTCTACTACGCATTCTTTCTAGCATGACTGTCGCAAACCAACGGGCAACCCTAGGTCGGTTTGACATGTTACCTTCTCCCCCAGTAGTCTATTTTTTAGAAAGATGTGAATCCCCATGCTTTCTTCCTGAATTGGCCCCTGTAAAATGAAATGCACCCCTTTGGTTGGATAGTTTTTCCCTTCAGCCGGGAAACTACACCCTTTGGATCGGTAAATATGAAGTAGGCCAAGGTTGACATGGCCCGTACTCAGTGCGGTCCATCGCAAACCAACATGATCCATCAAATATAAATAAAAGGAAATTAATTTTGACTATCTTTGAGCTGATTTAAGTCCCCCAATGACATTCACTAAGTAGTCAGCTTAAGGTTGGGTTCGATTCATTGTGTCATCAACATATCACCCTAGCGACTGATCCTTACTTTGGAGGATATAAGTCTACTACGCTTTCTTCCTAGTATAGCTGATGCACATCGAAAGATAACCTCATTGGTTGGATAGTCCGACTATGTTGGTAGACTACCCTTTTGGATTGGTATATTTTAGTTGGTATTTTTTGAAGGAGTTATCACCTCGTGCAATCTTGATTGTTGGATGTGCATCCCCCTCCTTCTCAAGGCGTGGGATCATTTTGATCCCAATTCGAGCTCGAATTGAACGAGGAAAGATGAATGATGTTTGTCTCTCATCGCTCGTGAAGGAGAAGGATCATACGCCATCCGTTTCGCATGATTGGAATGGACGGATATGATCAAATCATGCTAGATCTCCTCTAATTCCTTCCTAAGCTACGAGATTAATCTCAGCCATCTGATCTGAGATCGGATGGTCCATAAAGAAAGCTCGTCCATCGCCAGCTGACTCAGCCGATGGATGTGATAACTTAAATAACCTATCCCATCATGCCACATGGAAAGCGTGATGCGTCAACACGCCGCGTCAGCCGTCACGTGGCTTGCCAGGATTAGGGGTTAATTAGGCTTAATTAATCCAATTTTAATGGTGAAACTTCCAAAATTTATAACTAATTGTAGAAAAATCCAAAAAATATAAATGGATACTCATTTTAAAGATAATTCAGAGGATAATAGTATAAAATTAAAATCAATTAATTTTGAACAATGATTCTAAATCAATTATGTTTTTATTAGAAATATAATTAAGCTAATTACTCCTTAATTAATCTAGGAACTACTTTCAAACTTTCTGAGATTGATTAGTGGGATGACATCTGCCTCCCATGATTTTCTTGGAATTTATTGCTTTATTAATTAGGGCAATTGCTTATTTCATCCTCAATCCCTCTCTTAATTAATTAAATGATTAATTAACATGATAAACAATGTAGAATTAATTAATTAAACTTGCTAATCATTATGAAATAGTGAATGGACATAGAGAATGAGATGAAGACCTCTTTTCCAATCTTTCCCCTAAGTTTATTTTATTTGGATACACACTTAATCAATTTGCATTTAATTAATGACTTAATCACTTCATTAAATATTTTAATGAATCAAATTCAAAACCAAATCATTCTAGAACTTAATCATTCAATTTTTGGGTAGATTCTTAGGTGTTCAATAACTTAAGAGATTTTCAAAAGAAATTATAATCAAATTATATGTGTAGGATGGTTATGAAATTACTTAATTAAACCCTTTAGCTTAATTAATCAATAATTATGAGCCAATTGTATTAGGTCCCTTCATTTCTTAGATGCATTGCTATGTTAATTTTCATGTGGCTGCATATCATATGTTGGCTCATAATTACTTGGATAATTATGTTAAAGTGGTATAGGTAAGGGGTAATGGATTTAATTCTGACTTTAACCTAATCAAAATATAAAATCAACCTAATTATTCTAAATTAAACCAAATCAATTCATACATGGGAGGGGAACGGGTTAGGACCAGTAAACCTTTCTCATACTTCATAAGTCAAATCAAATTCAAAGATAAAAATCTCTTTAAAAAATTTTGATTCATTTTAAATGATCTTATTCTATATGATTGTCCTTAGGAATTAATTAGGTTGAATGAAGTCATGTGCTTACATTCCTTTATTTCTTTCTAATCATGTTAAATATTATTTGCCATATGAAATCATGCATTTATTTCTTTTAAAAATTAATTAAATAAAATGTTTCCTTTTATGTCAAATTCCATGTGTTGGCTAAAATTAAGAATATGAGTGACTATTATCATTATTAAACCAAAAATTTATTTTCAAAACCTATAAATTGAAGATTATGAATGAAGCGATGCCACTTATAAATATTTATAAGCTTGCATGTGATTATAGCATAAGATGTGTATTATGAAGTTCTCTTTTCTTCTTTTAACATGGATTTAAATAGGATTTGCAAGTGAATAGTTCATTTGAAAAGAACACAACACTTGCTTAAATTTATTCCTATGCATCTCTATGTTATGACTTAAGAAAGATCTTCATATTACACATGTAAATTATACAACCAAATCAAACATAATATTTTGCATGATTCTTTATCCATTTGGTTCTTTTTATACATCTACATGTATATAAGAAAAATGGTATATTACTCTGGACATCCCGGGGCTACGAGACTTTAAGTTATCCTAAGTAGGTCTTATACCTTATGCCCTTGGTGTAGAAAATAATGGCGTCATACTCACTTATAACTTTTATACGTGTGGATGTGTATTTAGTTAATGGATGAGAAATCCCCCTTTTCTACATAATGAAAACTTGCATTAATGATTCAATCAACAAATAGAATATTCAAAATTTTGAATCACATATCTTTGCATTCGTCATCAAAGTGTGCTAAAATTTGCATTGCATGTATAGGTATACTTAGGATTATTCATGTGCATGATATACATGATGGAAAGAAATGAATGGGTGTGTGTTATGTGATAGTAATCCACTCTAACTAATCCTAAGATGTCTTCCTTATTGATAAGGCTATTTTGAGTGAATCTAAACTTAAGGTTAAATTAAAAAAAATAAAGCATTCACTAAAAGAAAATCATTAATGAATCTACTTTAGACATGCTTTAAGGTAGGGATGAAAGAGGGCTCTCTTATTTTTTCTTCTCTTCATAACATTTAGTCACTAAATATAGGTTCATTCAAACCAAATAAAATCACAAACTAAAATTGACAAGTCAACTAAATCACTTGAATTGAAACCATCATCTAAATTGAACCTTTCATACTTAAAAAATCTCAACCTTAAAGCCTAGCTAAGATATGCCATAGAAGCCTTAAATGGCACACACATTAGGCTAAGTCACCACTTATAACTTTAGGTTAGGACAGTGCATGGTTTGATGGATGTTTTATTCTGTGATGCATTATTTTAGATTGAATGTTAGGGTGTATGTGTGTAGAATGGATGATAGGCCGATCTTAGCCTAATCATATTTTCTGTAGGGGGTTGTGCTTAAGAGGCATTATAATAAAAATATAAATACTTTTTGCTATGCAAGTTGCTTATATCTCTAAGCATAACCTAAATTAAGATAGGTGGACTTGGTTACCCATGTGTGGGCTACTAAGTCCAAATTATTCATATAACTGCTTGGGTTGTGTGGTATGCTTAGCTAACCTTTATTTTGTAAGTTTAGTTAGATTTACCTTTCCCATTTTGATGTAAATTTTGTAATTAAGATTTGGAATGAATGTTATGAGGGATTAGAGTGAACATTGGTTATAAGATCAAGTCTTATGTATCATGTGAAGCCTTTGGAGCAATTATATTCCAATCAAGCCAAAAGGAAGAAAGAAAATGAAGAAATGAAGAAATGAAGAAATGAAAAATGAAGAATGAAGACCCCCATAACATGAATTTCTTTTAATTATAATTATTCATTTGTAATTCAGATTGCATAAGGGTAGAGCTCGGCTACCCACATTTCTTTTCGGGTTGGGTAGTGGAACCTAACCACATCAGCCTCTTATTCTTTTGCGCTAATTTTATAAATTAATTGATGTTATGTTTATGATTGCGTAATTAGTATGACATGATTTTTCTAGTTTCTTAATTATTTGATGGTTGTTGAATGGACTGGATGAGGTTAGACTCTTAGAGAAAAATAATTTTTCTATATAATTAATCAACATAAAATTAAACTAAACAATTCATAACCTCACCTAAAGCCTAGGACATAAATCAAGATAATAAAAGATTTAGCAACCCCTTTAGTTGGATGTTGGATGTCTCATATCATGCATAAATCATATTGTCTCACTCTTGTCAAAGGAGGGCTTCCACCTTTGCTAGAGAAAATGGTTTGACCTTTGAGAGCCATGGTGGAAACACACATCCTTCTTTTTAATTTTGGCCCATAACTGATTTTCTCATGCATGAGACATATAAAATCCTATAGCTTGTGTCAAATAAAAATGTTCAAAAATCAAAATAAAACTTCACAAAATGTGCATTAGATCTAGGTCATTATTCATACCATTCATGATCTAGTTTCTTAGGAAGTGAGTTTAAGGACTTAGTCTCTTATCTAAATAAATAATAGCCTAGCTATTTTGCAAAGCATAAGATTTGCGTACATGTATTTGAAATCATAAGAGGAGTTAGTTGGGGGCCACTCCAGGCAGTTGTAAGTCGAACAGTCGGGTGATTTACTCTCTCTTGTGGAGGTAAACTATATACCTACTTTTGCCTTAGATTTAGGTCATGCTTTAGCCCGCGCCAAAGCTCCCTAAATTTAGAATATGAGGTCGATATTTTCTTTGGGGCTATAAGCATAAATCCTTGCCTCTTAGGCATTTCTACAATCATGTATTGTGGAATTGTAAGCCCAAAATTTTTAATAAAAATTCAACTCAAACATATGATTCTCCTTAATGTCAAAAATGTAAAGCCCAACCATAGGATAGTTTGGAATGTCCATTAGGCTTCCTAGTATCATGAGCCTCCCCTACTCATCTCTCTTTGGTTTCAATAATACTCTCTCCTTTTGATCAATCCCACTTGATTTTCTAAAAATAACCAATTGATTGATAGTCCTATCTTTAAAATATTTGGAGACAACTATCATTTACCTTAATCAAAAGTATTCTTAAAGAATCTCATTCCTTAGGATGTAATTAACTATTGGGGCTTGCCTCCATGGGGAACTTAACAAACCCAGTTTAAATAAACTCTACTTTATTTTTTTCATGTAAAGTAGGGAAAATATCTCTGGTACATTCGAAGATCCATCATGACTTAGGAGTCCTCATTAGGTGATTATGTTCATTATTGGATAGTGACTTATATCTCTCTTAATAGTACACTATTCCTTAATGTCATATCCGATCACCCTAATGAGTACATCTGCGGATCTGCATGGTGTCCCCTCACATAAACACACACGAAATCTCTCACCAACATAAAAATTATAATCACCGTAGGCTATTGAGTAACTTGTAGGATCATGATGAATTTAGTGAGTCAAGTCAAGAACTTGTCATGGATTATTTGTTTTGAGTCAGGACTACATGAGGTGGCTGGGTTTTTTTGGACTAAAGGTAGTGGTGTGGATGAGGGATCCTAATGAAGATTTAGGGTGGTTATTGTATTTGTTGGTTTAGGAATGGTTGGTGTAGGTTGAGGTGAGTAGTTTGTGGAGTTGATGTGTTGTGAGAGAGGTTGTGGTATGGTATAAATTTGTATGAAAAGAAAATGAAGTATGTAGAGAGTTTGATGCTTTTGTGAGTTTTGTTGAAATACTGAAAATAAAAGTTAGTTTCATTAAAGATAGCATGGTGAGAAATGTGAAGTTTATTTATGCCAAAGTCAAGGAAATTGTACCCTTTTGTGTGGGAACATACACAAGAAATGTACAGCTTTTGTAGAATGGAATTAGTTTGTGGTTTGACTAAGGGAAAAACTAAGGGAAACATTGATAGTCAAAGATAAGTGTACATGAGTAGCTTGTTGTGGAATAATTTATAAGGGGATTTGGACTTTGTGTTGGTAATTGATAGTCAATTGATTAGGGTGCATGTAGTTGGAAGAGTTTCTATCCAAAAATAATGAGGTAGAGAAGCCTTGATGAGACGAGTGAAGACAGTTTCAATGAGATGATAGTGTTTTACATCTACTATGATATTTTGTTATGGGGTATAAGGGCAGATATATTGATGATGTATGCCTTATTTTTTAAGAAGATTCTAAAATTGAAGAATTAAATATTCACCTCCTCCATCAATATGAAGGATTTTGATGTTTTTGTTAATTTCTTTTCAGCAAGTGCTTTCAATTCTATAAATTTTTGAACAACTTCAATTTTATTATGAAGAAGGTAAGCCCATAAGAAACAAGAATAATCGCTTATAAAATAATATTGCATTTATATTATTTTTATGATAAAGTGAAACAACAAAATGGATGATCTATAATGGTTATGATGCATGTGAAGTAGAAGAAGTAAATGACAATTTGTGAGTTTTTGTTAGATGACATTAAGTACATTTTACTTGTTTCAATTGTTTAAGTTAAGTACATACGGAGGAAACATATTTAAATAAAATTGCTTAAGCCTTTGTGGACGAGCTAGAGGAATGAAGCCAAGATGAGATAGTGTGTAATAGGTAGAGTTCATGGATGTTGGGTCCTTCGAGTAGTATTTTGTTGGTCTACAAGTCCTTGATGTAATAACCATGAATAGTGAAGGTAATAGAGCATGAGTTATCAGAGTTAAGTTTGTCAAGAGAGATTAAATTATAGGTTAGATTGGTGACATTGCGAAGGTTGGAGATGGACATCTAACTATGGGTTGTGGGTCATAAACTTTGTTTGGTCTAAGTAATAGGTAGTGCTTGTTTGTTTCCAATAGTGATAATGTTATCATTATTGTATTTAGTATCGATGAAGAGTTGGTTTTCAATAAAGTCAAGGTGTTTTATAGCTCCACTATTGAGGTACTAGTTGTTGTCTAAGATGGATTGATTTCTAGTAGATAGTGTAGTTAGTGATTAATATAATTTGTCATGTGAATATTAACATTTGGGTGCAGTATGACCGACATTGTTTAATGTTTGGATAACTATAGTGGAGGTGGATGGGAGCTAGATGTATTTTGGTTAGAGATGGGTGTTCGACCTCAAGTGTTGTTGTTGAAGTTTTCATTTCTTTCTCATCCCCTCATGGTTGTTAGTATAGTGAGATTGTCATTAAGCTAAAGTTTGTGTAATTATTTAAAGGCTTCATAAGCTAAATTGAGTTCCTCAATGCAAAGGAGAATGTTAAAATTGTTGATTCTAATTGGTTGTAGATTAGTCCTGATGGTTATCTTAAAGGCATGGAAGCTCGATGAAAGGTTTTTCAAAGTGCATAGAATGATATCCTTAGGATCATGTTGAGCTCTAGCTGTTGCAATGATGTTGACTTTAATTATTATTTTTGAGAGATAATGGGCAATGATTTTATTTCTCATAGTGATGTTGTGCTACTTATTCTTTAATCGAATGATTCTAGATTTTTTGGAGGATTGTAGGCGGCTTTCCATATTTGCACAAATTTATGAACAAATTTCAAGTGTGAGAATGTATTGAATAAGGTGAGAAGTAATAATAGAGTACATGGTGGTTGCAAGATACTAATCAATTATATTCTATTTAAGTGTTCTGAACTAAGAACTGTGTTGCTGGAATAATTTGTTATGAACTTTGTTGGTTGTGTGCATCTGCCATCTAAGAATCCTTCATAGCCATTTGCTCTAAATAGTTTTAGAATTCAGGCTTTCCAAGTTGGGTGATTTCTTTGGATGAGTTGGATGGAGATTATGTTTTTTAGTTGGTCATGAGAAATATTAATTGGGTGAGAATTGGGCTAACATTTGGTAGAGATGGGTTTTCTTGTGGGGTTGCAGCTTTAATGGAAGAGGCAGAGGAGGACTCCATGGTGTGAAGGAAAGGAAATGTTATTGGGCTTATGCACTAATACCATCAAGAGTTCTCATGCTTGGCAGCAATTAAAGTAGAATACAAACTATAAAGTAGTAGAACATTATTTGTGTTATGATATGTGTTTTATTTATACTACATGTAGTCTATTAATTGACTGAAAATGGCAATTTAATATTACATATGTTGTTATAAATGGAAGCTGGAGGTGAGATTTGTTTAGGAGGTGGAGGAGGAGGTTGTTGTTGGCATGAGGCCAATTTTTCTGGATTAACATAGATCAAACTCAAAAGCATGCATTTAATCGAATTAGGTAGTTTTATTAATGAATAAGCTAAGTCAGATGTTTTCAGTATAAAATCTATAGAATCAACTTAACCAAGTTTTTATTCAAAATGAATTAAATTAAACCAAACTTTAGCATATTAAGTTTGTTTTGATTTTGGATGAATTGAAATGTAATTAATTAAAAGAAAGAACATAATTAACTTTTACCTTAATAAAATGTATTTAGAAAGATACCAAGTAATATTTGTTAAAATTTATAATTTTAATATGATAATAAATAATATCTATATTGATCTTCTCTCACTTAATTGTTTATGATTCACGAACTTTCTTAATTTAATATTTGAAGCAATTAGAATAATACAACTTTTAATTTAAATCAGTTTTACAAAAACAAAAAAATGTCAAACTAATAAAAAAATTAAAAAAACATGCAATACCATCGATCAAACTATCTTGTTTGCACAATAAGATGATAATAATTGTAATTGAGATCTATACATGAAATAATTAAAAATATAGTGATGATAGTTACAATCATTGAAGTAATGATAATAGTTGATATATATATATATATATAATGCATTAAATTTTTATAATTATATAAATAACACTAAAATATTTAATATTCTATCAAAAATAGTATCATTATTAATTTTTTAAAATGAATTATAAGAAAAATTGTTATATTTATAAATATTAAAATTTAATATGTTAATACATAAAAATTATATGTTATAAATGTAAATCTTTCATTTGTAATGTTACTTTATTTATTTTGTATAAGAAAAAACTTAATTATTAAAATATTTGTGTCACTAAACCATAGTGCTGCATGTGCTGATCCCTTTTCCAAAGAATAGCATTAAGTGCAAAAATTAACTCTAATACTTGTAATTATCATCTTTAATCCATCATTTACTTAATACAGCCATCACCCTGTCATTCGGTTGAAATTTGATCAGATAGATTTTAAGAATTTTAATTTTAAAATAAATGTATATGAATAATTAATTGGTTTATATGTCAAACTCATTTTAAGTTTATTTCATGGATATTTTATGTAAATATATCAATTAAAAACTTTAAAAATTGATTTCATTATTATTCAAGCTCTAGTTTCACTAAATTTAATAGTAAAAATAAATATTCTAATGAAATGAGCTTATTGACATAAATAATATCTTGATTTGAGTCTAAATTAGCCTAAATAAAATACTTTCAGTATAATTAAAATGACATGACATTATTCAAAGAGCAAATGGTTTGTGCATTGTATATGCTTATAATCAAAATAAGTATTTATATAAAAAAACATCTAATAAGTCTAAAATCAACCAACTCCAATGTTATTAAGGGACTTAAATGCCTAAAGAATAATCTATGATCAAGAGAATAAATATAAATCATCTAATAGTTGTTGATGAATTTTTACTAAAATTATCAAAATATTACTCTAAATAAATACAAATAGACTCTCATATTTCATATAAAAAGTGACTTAAAACTCTAGTGAGATTAGATATCTTAAAAACACTAGCAGCATGCTAGATGATCAACATTGATGATTACTATTAATAATCACACATCACTCTATAGTCTTTATATTATCATCATTGCTCAACTATCAATACTCGACCCATCTCTTCTAATCACACTTGCTCGATTATCATCACTCAATAATTATTGCTTGAGTATCATTATATGATTTTGTCTAAATACCATCACTCCATCTCCTCATTATTTAAATTTAGTCATGCTGGAATTTTCAGATATTAAATTTAGTTTAATATAAACATTACATAAATCTAATTATTCAGAGAAAATCTATCATATTTATTATAAAATAACATAAAATATCAAACTAATACTGAGAATAAATTCAAGTGAGAATTTTTTTGATGCTGATAAATTGAAAGCATTAAGATAAATTTATAAAATTTTCAATTTATTTAGAGATGAACATATCGTATAAATAATTAATAAAATTTTATACTACATTTATCCTAAATTAAATTTAAAATTTAAAATATTTATGACAACCGGAGCCCGCAGACCACAAGAAAATATTACATGCGGAGTCCGGACGTAGCTTTACGTTCGGACGTCAACTGGATCTCAACACATGTTCACTAATAAAATATTATAGTTTTTACTTTATAACACGGTAATGTAACGATACCATTAACATTATTTGAACCCGGCCCAACTCGACCCGTTAAAGCAGCGGGAGAAACTCCATTTGAATGCGCGGGAGAAATTTAAAAGTAATATACAAATAGATTTAGGGAATAATATATATTTTTTTCAGACGAACTAAGCTCAGAGAAGAGAAATAAAAAAGTTTATTTCAATTTTCGAGAAGAACTGTGAAGATGGAGAACGAATTTGAAAGTTGTAGCATTGATATTGTGACCAATTTAGCGGATAATGTCTTGAATATAAATGCATCAGTAAATTTTCTCCACCCTTTTATATATACAATTTTTTTTGAAACAGTTAGTGATATTCTTTGAAATTCTGTTATGTAATATATATTTTATACACTATTTGGAGTTCTTTGCAAGAGGACTTTGAGAATTTTTGGAGCTATTTTTTATGTGTACTCTATATACTCTCATGAATGTATACCCTTTTTTCAATTTTTTTCTACTATGGGGCTTATCATGTGTTTAGTACATCATATTGTAAGCTGTTTGGAGATATTTCTTGAAAAATTTAAGAGTTTTTAGAGCTATTTTGCATGTGTACTCTATAAATTATCATGAGGGTACACCTTATTTTTTTAATTTTTTAAACTGTATGGCTTGTCATATATTTAATACATCATATTGTAAGCTGTTTGGAGATATTTTCTCAAGAATTTGGTAGTTTTTGAAGCTATTTTGTATGTATACTTTCTATACTCTCATGAGAGTACACCCCATTTTTAATTTTTTTTTAACTGTGGGGCTTATCATATGTTTAGTACATCCTATTGTAAGCTATTTGGAGATATTTTTTTAAAATTTAAGAGTTTTTAGAGCTATTTTGTATGTGTACTCTTTGTATTCTTATGAGAGAACATCCCATTTTTTCAATTTTTTAATTATGGGGCTTATCATATATATAGTACATCATAGTATAAGCTATTTGGAGATATTTTCTGAAGAATTTTGTAATTTTTGAAACTATTTTGTATGTGTACTCTCTATACTCTCATGAGGATACACCCCATTTTTTCAATTTTTTTAATTGTGGGGCTTGTCATATGTTTAATACATTCTATTGTAAGCTGTTTGGAGATATTTCTTGAAGAATTTTTTTTGTGAGAGAGAGAGAGAGAGAGAGAGAGAGAGAGAGAGCGTTGGAACTATTTTTCATTTGTACTCTCTATATTCTCATGAGGGTACACCCCATTTTTTATTTTTTTCAATTGTGGGGCTTATCATATGTTTAGCACATCTTATTGTAAGCTATTTGAAGATGTTTCCTGAATAATTTTATGATTTTTGGAGCTATTTTGTATGTTTACTCTCAGTACTCTCATGAGGGTACAACCTATTTTTTCAGTTTTTTTTCAAATGTGAGTCTTATCATATGTTTAGTACATCCTATTATAAACTATTTGGAGATATTTCTTGAATAATTTTAAGATTTTTGGAGCTATTTTGTATGTGTACTCTTTGTACTCACATGAGGATACACTCCATTTTATCAAATTTTTCAACTGTGAGGCTTGTCATATATTTTGTACATTCTATTGTAAGCTATTTAGAGATATTTCCTGAAGAATTTGATAGTTTTTGGAGCTATTTTGCATGTGTACTCTCTATATCCTCATGAGAGTACATCCTATTTTTTCAAAATTTTCCATTATGGAGTTGTCATATGTTTAGTACATTGTATTGTAAGCTATTTGCAGATGTTTCCTGAAGAATTTGGGAGGTTTTTGGAGCTATTTTATATGTGTACTATTTGTACTCTCATGAGGGTACACCCCATTTTTTTAATTTTTTCAACTGTGGGGCTTGTCATATGTTTAGTACATCCTATTGTAAGCTATTATGAGTTATTTCTTGAAGAATTTGGGAGTTTTCTGAGCTATTTTGCATGTGTACTCTATACTATGGGGCTTATCATATGTTTAATACATCCTATTGTAAGCTATTTGGAGATATTTTTTTGAATAATTTGATAGTTTTTGGAGCTATTTTGCATGTGTACTCTTTGTACCCTCATGAGGGTATAGCCTATATTTTAAATTTTTTTCTACTATGGGGCTTGTCATATGTTTAGTACATCATATTGTAAGCTCTTTGGAGATATTTCCTACAATATTTTAGAGTTTTTGGAGATGTTTTGCATGTGTACTCCTTGTGTACTCCTAAAACATATTTATGTTTGCGCAGGTGAATGAGGTTAATCGCCGGAGTGATGATGAAGCCATTATGTCTCATGAACCAATTGTAGGAAAAATCCTTGGCACTAATGTTTACAATGAAAAAGGAGGCATATAAATTGTATTGTGATTATGCACATCAAACAGGATTCAATGTTAGGAAGGATCATATTAATTATTGGCGAACTCAAAGAATTTGAAATCAAAAGACTTTTTATGTGCAAAAGCAGGTCTGAAGAAAGGTGTCAATCTAAACTACTCAGTCAAATTTCAGAAAATAGATATAAAGATTGGTTATCCGGCCATGATTATATTTTCTATTGATTTAAATAGGAATTGGAAGGTTAAAAAATATATAGAAAGTCATAATCATTTATTGGCAAAGTTGGGTGACCTACATCTTCTTAGATCATACAGAGTCATCGGCGATGAGAAGGCGGCTGTGTTGAAGTCAATGACAGAGGCTGGAATTAGAGCAATTGATGCATTTAGCTATCCTAGTGAGGAAGTTGGCGGCGCGGATAATATTGGCTTTGTAAAAAGGGATGCTTTCAATTACATCCAAAAGAAAGAAGATTAAGGATTATGAATGGTGATAGTAATGCATTAATGCAACTGTTTAAAGAAAGGAAAACAGAAGATGGAATGTTTGCATGGGATGTCAAAGTTGATGAGTTGGACAGCTTGGTCAATTTTTTTTAGGGCAACGACATGTCAAGAATATAATATGATTATTTCAGGGATGTCATACTATTTTTATACAAGTTATCGGCTCAACAAATATAATCTTGTCAATGCACCTTTTGTTGGAGTGAATCATCAATGGCAAAATATCTTATTTGAAGTAACCATTTTATTAAAGAGACAATTGAGTCATTCACATGGCTTTTCAAAACATTTCTCTAGTTAATGAATGACATACATCCTATAACAATATTCACTGATCAAGACCAGGTAATGGCGAGAGCTATTAAAATTACATTACCACATACTCACCATAGGTTATGCCAATGACATATTTCTAAGAAAGCTCCTTCGAAGGTACATTGCTTTAATAGTAATAAGACAGTATAAAGTCTCTTTCATAAATGCATGAGTAAGTGTGATTCAGAGGAAGGGTTTGAGCAAGCTTGGTCCACCATGCTAGATGAAGGCAATTTGCATGATCATGTTTGGTTGTTTGAGCTAAATAAAATTAGATGCAAGTGGTCTACCGCATTCTGCAAAGACTCATTATGTATGGGTATCTTATCAATGCAACAAAGTGAGTCCACGAATAATGTATGTCATGGAATCTCTAAACCAACAAAATCTATCACCGATTGTCTTAGGATTGGAGAAGGTTGCGGACACTTGGAGACAGAATGAATATGATGAAGATTTTAAGTGTAGCCAGTCAGCAATTATTCTAATTGTTAAAACTAGTCTAATTCTGAAACAAACTGTTGTGTTTTACATAAGAAAGCTTTATACAATATTTGAAGAAGAATTTTTGCATGGAGTTGGTGGATTAGTAGAAAATGTGTTAGATGATAATCCCATGGAGTATTTAGTGAGAAACTTAGAGAATAAAAGTTCTTCTAAAACATGGACTATCCATTTTGGCAAGACATGCCTAAATATAACTTGTAGTTGTAAAAAATTTGAAATGACGAGGGTGCTTTGTGCCCACTGCATCCGAGTTCTGAGTCATGAAGATATTATGCACATTTCAGAGAAGTATCTTCTCGTGTGATGGTCAACCAGAGTAAAGAGGGATATCTACTTTGGTAGTGCTTACAGGAACTTAAAAGATGTGTAAGTTAATGATGAAAATGAAACTAGCATTATTTTTCAGAACCAACCAGTCGATATGCATATCAAATAAGCACCAGGCACTAGGTAATAAGAAAGCTGAGGAGTATATGTTGGATTCCTTAAAGAAAATATTTGATAATGTTGATTCCATATTATGTGGGAATTCACCTCCAACTGATAAAACAACTAAGAAGAAGAAGTCTACTATAACAGATAAAGGAACTGACTCAATAAAGGATCCAGTTGAGAAACGGCCAAAGGGTATTTCCAATGCAAGACTAAAATGATATTAAGATAGAAACAAGAAAGTTAAGAGTAATTTTCTACCTGTCTCTAAATTTATAGTCTTCAAATATTGCTATTAAACTTTAAACCATTATGTCTTTAATGTTATAGAGACGAAAGAATAAGGTGCGAGAGGTGGAGAGTATAAAGGGTCACCCATTGTAACACCTTTTTTTGTTATGCCAGAGTGCTTTTCAGAGGTATGCAAGTATACACATCATTCCTGCTATTATATATCAGTAACTGATACGATGTTCTTCTCTCTTAGAAATTTATCTTAAGCTCAACTATCAGTCAGTTGGGTGAAGGATACACCAAGCTGATGATGGATATCATTACTGGGAAACAATATAATGCATGATATCATTTAATTATCATGTGTTTTTTGAATGTATATACTTTAATGTCAATTTGATTGAAAGTGTGCCAATGAGTAGTTATTATGTTGTACTTTAAAGGTAAACTTTGTAATGCAACTTATGATGCTTATGTTTTTAATATACTGTTGATATTTTGTACTTTAAATCACTAAAAATTTCTCTTAATAGAGTCTGGGTTATTACACCAAAATTTATTGAATATTTTATCTTCAAATAAGGTAGAATAGTTGAAAGAATTTAAAAAAGTGGGTGTATCTTCATGAGAGTACAGAGAGTACATATAGAAAACATATCTAAAAACTCATCCAGATGCCTCCAAATAGCTTAGAATAGCATCTATTAAACATATAATTGAAAAGCAGTGTAGAATAGCTAAAAAATTTAAAAAAATTGGGTGTACCCTCATGAGAGTAGACAGAGTACATATTAAAAACTGATTCAAAAACCCACCAAGAAGCCTCCAAATAGCTTAGAATGACATATACTAAATATTTTATCTTCAAATAGGGTTGAATAGTTGAAAAAAATTAAAAAATGGGGTGTACCCTCATGAGAGTATAGAGAGCACACATAAAAAATAGCTCCAAAAATCCATCCAGATGCCTCCAAATAGTTTAGAATAGCATCTACTAAACATATAATTGCAAAATAGTGTAGAATAACTGAAAGAATTTAAATAAATGAAGTATATTCTCATGAGAGTACAGAGAGTACACATACAAAATAGCTTCAAAAACTCTCCCAGAAGTCTCCAAATATCTTAGTATAACATATACTAAACGTGTAATTAAAAAGAAGTATATATTAGCTAAAATTCCCCATAAACCCACTCCATAAACCATCTAATTCCCAAGGACTAAATTCCAAACATCTTATAATGGAATGTGCTAAATATATAGCAAGCTCCACAATTTGAAAAACTGAGAAAATGAAGAAACTACACCAAATTACTAAAAATTACTCCAAACAACTTACAATAACATGTACAACATAGATAAATAGAATGTACAAATAACTTGCAATAGCATGAACAACACAAACAAATACTAAGATGATCTACATTTAAATTTCCAAACACTTTATTCATATGCACATCAACCTTCTTGCACTCAGCATTTTACAGCTCAATTATTTCATATTTAAACAAAAAATAGCATAAGCAAACTCATCTTTGAAGCAATACATTTTTGGACTAATCTTGGTGCTCAACCCAGTTCATTAGAGGTTTGCTGATCACTACCTCCATGTATTTACAAACAAATACCCACAATCAACACTATTTTGTTGGAATAGTTAACCACTGATCACTTCGATTGGCCATTCTTGAGGATTACTCTCAAAAGCCTGGCGAGCATCTTGGACAAGTAATTTAATCTAAATAGTTAAAAATAAAGGTCAAGAGTTAGGTACAAAGTATGCATTTAAGATGAACAAAAAATGAGTAGAATTCTTACAATATCAAGAAGAGTGGCCTTATGAGTTGGGTTTGACAGCGAGTCATAGAAATACCATGCCACTTTCTTAATATGCTACACTAGTAGTGTCTAATGCTGATTATTGATAATTAGAAGTAAGAGTAAATCAACCATTGAGATATTATCTGCAGTAACATGCTGGATGAACATTTTGCTTTCTTTTGGTAGGTCATATTTAGCATAACTCTATAAGAATTCAAAGAAAAGTTAAAAATTAGTAGCTTATAACTATCAAAACATTGGAAGGCATCATATAACTCAAACCTCCACGCATTAACTCACCCAGTGTAGGCATGAGACATATAGATAGGGGACATATAGCCCAGGATAGATCTTATTCTTCTCGGCCAGCAAATAAGCGAAGGCATCAACATGTGCATCTCACAGATACTGATCTATCAACAACTCATCAATTTGGCCTATCACAATAATGATATTTTTAGTCTAGAGTATGCTATCACTCCTGCATGTGAGAAGCATGGGAATGTGAGCATTACTAAATTAGAAGGTAATTTTATGAATATTGAATGAGATAAACTAAGCAATGACTTACTTGTCCTTGAATCGGGCACAAGAGGTGTCAATGAGCTACAACATTAGCTTGGGCAGGACATTTCTTGATGAGAAGTCTATGATATCATGTGCCTCAGCTGGCTGCAAGAAATTAATAAGGTTTAAGAGCTAGATTCAATATGAATTAAAGTTGAATCTTTTAAGATGAAGAATACCTCCGCCTGATGCTCCTCAGTCACTACAACAACAATCGCTGGTTCATCAAGTGCTATAGGAACCTCTCTGTTAACCTACATAAGAAATTACTGAAATTAGTTTTTATTAGGTTAAACTAAAAGGAAAGATAAGAAATACCTCCTCTGTTGTATGTACATCATGTATGGCAGCAACAATAGGAGTTATTATGCTGTGTGTCTTCCTGTACACTTGTGTGAATGGGAACGATACAACTTTCCTCTTCCTCGACTATCTAGCCTTCACACTACGTTCTATGCTACCCAGTAAAGGCTGAGCATCATCTTTTTGTCTAGTGGTAGCCTCCTCAGGAGCTTCTCCTATGGTAGCCTCCTCAAGAGCTTCCCCTATGGTAGCCTCCTCAGAAGCTTCCCCCATGCTTGGACCCTTTGTCCAGCGACCATCACCTCAATTGCAACTAGCTGCAAATCAATATCATCGACTCTCTCAGTTATTGAAGTTTCAAAAAATAACACTCTTTCCCCTAGGGCCCAAAAACCTGAAAGTAGCTTATCTATCACAAAGCTTTGTAGATGGGTAGTAGTAGATGGCAGGCTAGATACATATAAAGGGGGAGAATATCGAGGAGAAACGTATGGAGATCCACTTGGGGCTCCACTCCTTGGACTTGGAATGGGGCTCCTATGAGGCTCACTATGGGTTGTCTGCTAGATATGGGGCAATATTTCAAGGAGTTAGGTCTCCTCCTCTGATATGTACTCAAATGATAGGCAAACATGTGTTACACCAATAAGAAAATATGATAATTTCTAATATGAATATATACATTTTGAGTTAAATAAAGTAAATTAATTTCACATCACCTAGTGTCCTTACAAACTACTGAAGGAATCCTCTGCAAACTTTATTTTTATCCATCATAATATACGTGGCTTTGCAGATGGAATGGGTGGCCATATGATTCTTGTGTGCTCTGCCGCCCAGATCTATAATGAAGATTTACATAACTTAGCTTCAATTCATAAAATAATATGAATGTGAAGATGTAAAATGTATCATCAGAAGAGTAACAAAGCCACTCATGTACTCGAGTGCCTTCTGTGTCAAAATTTTTGAAGTAATACCATCAAACTATGAAATCAGGAAGCTCTATATAGCTTTTGGCCAATTATAATCAATAAATCTCTCTATGTCATCAGTGTAGGCTATCAAATCCAATGCCACTCTATAATTATGATATATAAAAAAAGATTTGAAAGTAAAAACTGTATGTACAACTGCACAAACTGTGCCGCGGTAGCGATCCAACTTCTAAATTTTATTCTTAAAATCAATTGATTGGACTTAGAAAGTGGGGATTTCTGCCATATGACCTTCTCCCCTATGTTTGGTATCCCTATAATTAATGCAACTTCAGCGGGGGTGAAAGGAATGCATTGGCCACCAATATAAAATGCCTATTTTTCTATATTCTAGTAGGACTTGATTGAAGTGATGGTAGCTGAATCTTGTTGAGTTTCATGCATTCTAATGAATTGATGCACATGTAGCCTTCTTAAAATGACAAGTACTTCATCAGTAAAGTAGCCTGAAATAGAATCAAATACTGCTCTAATGTTGGTTGGCTTGCATTTGGAAGTTATCATTTTCCCAGACATTTTAAGCTTCAAAATGAAAAGTGAATTAATGAGAATATTATCTTCATAATGGAGGCCCAGAGAGTACACATGGAAAACAACTCCAAGAACCCCCAAATTCATCCAAAAATATCTCCAAGTAGCTTATAATAGGATGTACTAAACATATGACAAACCCCATAGTTAAAAAAATTGAAAAAATGGGGTGTTCCTTCATGAGAGTACAAAGAGTACACATACAAAATAGCTCTAAAAACTACTAAAATTTTCAAGAAATATCTCTAAATAGCTTACAATAGGATGTATTAAACATATGATAAGCCTTACATTTAAAATTTTGAGAAAATAGGGTGTACCCTCATGAGAGTACAGAGAGTACACATGTAAAATAGTTCCAAAAACTACCAAATTCTTCAAGAAATATCTCAAAACAGCTTACAATAAGATGTACTAAATATATGACAAGCCCCATAGTTAAAAATATTGAAAAAAATGAGATGTACCCTCATGAAAGTACAGAGACTACACATGAAAAATAGCTCCAAAAACTCCCAAATTCTTTAAGAAACATCTCCAAACAACTTACAATATAATGTACTAAACATATGACAAGTCCTACAGTTAAAAAAATTGAAATAAATAGGGTGTACCCTCATGAGAGTAGAGAGAGTACACATACAAAATAGCTCCAACCTCTCCTAAATTCTTTAGAAAAATATCTCCAAATAGCTTACAATATGATGTACTAAATATATGACAAGCCCTAGAGTTAAAAAAAATTAGAAAAATAGGATGTACCCTTATGAGAGTACAAAGTACACATACAAAATAGCTTCAAAAATCACCAAATTCTTTATGAAAGATCTCCAAATAGTTTACAATAGGATGCGCTAAACATATGACAAGTCCCACAATTAAAAAAATTGAAAAAATAGAGTATACCCTCATGAGGGTACAGAAAGTACACATGAAAAATAGCTATAAAAACTCTCAAATTCTTCAAAAAATATTTGCAAACAGCTTATAATAGGATATACTAAACATATGACAAGCCTCACAGTTGAAAAAACTAAAAAAATGAGATGTACCCTCATGAGAGTATAGAGAATATACATGCAAAATATCTCCAAAAATTCTCAAGTTCGTTAGAAAATATCTCCAAATAGGTTACAATAAGATGTATTAAATATATAACAAGCCCCACAATTAAAAAACTAAAAAAATGGAGTGTACCCTCATGAGAGTACAGAGAGTACACATGCAAAATAACTCCAAAAATTCTCCAAATTCTTCAGGAAACTTCTCCAATTAGCTTACAATAGGATGTACTAAACATATGACAAACTGCACAATTGAAAACATAAAAAACTTGAGGTGTGCCCTCATGAGAGTATAGAGAGTTCACATACAAAATAACTCCAAAAACCCCCCAAATTCTTCAGGAAACTTCTCCAACTAGCTTACAATAGGATGTATTAAATATATGACAAACTGCACAATTGAAAACATAAAAAACTTGGGGTGTGCCCTCATGAGAGTATAGAGAGTTCACATACAAAATAACTCCAAAAACTCCCCAAATTCTTCATGAAACATCTCCAAATAGCTTACAATAGGATCTACTAAACATATGGTAAGCCTCACAGTAAAAAAAAATTGAAAAACTAGGGTGTGCTCTCATGAGAGTACAGAGAGTACACATGCAAAACAGCTCCAAAAACCCCCAAAGTCTCTTTCCCTTTAAAGAACTCAAATATGCTCCTATTCGATGGTCGGAACAAATGTGAAAACCCTAAATCTTTAAAATTCAAGAATGTAAGAAGAAATATCTCATGGAGTCTCCTATACGGAGAAGATGATATACTACCTCTATTTTTAATGCCCAAGATTTAGCAAATCTCTCAGAGAAGGTCGGATGCACGCAGCGAGAGGGAGTTGAGAAAAATTTCTGCACAAAAATGAAAATACCTGAATTTTTTGCTGTTGTTTTAACGGGCCAGATCGGGCTTGGTCGGGTCCGAATAACGTTAACGCATCATTACAGCATTATAAAGTTAAAAAAAAAATCATATTTTATTAGTGGATATGTGTTGAGATCCGATTGACGTCCGGATGTAAAGCTTTGTCCGGACTCTGCATATAATATTTTATCGCAAGCCACATGCTTTCAAGACAACCAGTGGATTCACACTCACCATAAATAGATTCTTAGACACACAAGCTATGAACTCAAATCTACACATTAAAATTTTTCTTTTTTAATATCATCTTTGTTTTCAATTCACACCAAAAATATTATTTTTGATATTAATTTATTTAAAATAAATAATATTTTTTTCATCCACACTTATATAAAGATAATAATTTAAAAATTAGATATATGAATCCACAAAAATCTCTAATATGTACGTAAATCCCAAGTACAGTATTTGATCACAAAGCTTCAATTAAATCAAAGAAGAGATTTTAGAGAACGAGACTTCACAGGCTTCCTCCCTCTCTTCTTGATCACCCTCTTCTTCTTCGTCTTCTTCTTATTATTATTATACTTCACCTCAGAGAAGCTGACAGCACCGTCTTCTTTCTCATCGGCCTCCTCAACGCCTTCACGGTCAGTCTTGCCATTACTGTCAAAATCTCAAATTCGCGGCCTCCAAGTCTTCCTGTCAAAATCTCAAATTCGTCAAAAAATAAATTTTATATTGTGAAGAGCTCATCATAAATTAACGAAATAAATATAAATGAAAAAAAAATTAGCTCGATTACACCCCCTGAATCCCAATCAGATAGTTACAGTTCAATATCCACAATGCGAAGACAGAAAAGCTGAGCCAAGCTAGTGGCTGGTTAGTGATTTGCCCCAAATTTTGAGATGAACAATCTAGGGTTTGTGCTGCAATACAAAATCTTTCAAACACTATTAAAAAAGAATTGCATAGATTCATTTGATTAGGGCGAGGAATTAGTAGGAAGTCCAAAGAAGACAGAATAAACCATCAAAGATTAGAATGGGGAACGAAAGAAGTTAGATATAATAGGGAAGATCGATCGTTCTAACCCTTCGGCAGCAGTTCGAATCTTCGACCTGCGACGAAGGTTTCAGCTCGCGAGGAAACCCGGCGGCCGAATCCGACGGCTGTTGCGGTAACCGAGCAGCACGATACTTAGCTGCCCAGCCGAGCAGTTTCTCCGCCTTCCTTATCCTCATGGGAACATGAAAATGCACAGAGAGAAGCGAGCAGAGAGACTTTTGTTTTGTTTCGGTGTTAAAAAGCTAGAGATCTCCTCGTCTTCTTTTGTCCCTTTCACTTCTGGTTTGTGCTTCGATCGCTTAACGTTTTCTTTAATGTTCAATGTTTTTATCATTTTATGTACTTTGGGTCGAGAAAAAATAAAAAATAACAATTTATTTTATTATGATGATATTTTGATTTAGAAAAATAATTATTCAAAATAAAAAGAGAATTTACCCTTAAGTTTTGAGATATATTTACTTGACTACTTCAAAATTTACATAAAAAAATTTTTGAATGATGGAGGCCATTATAAATCGAATAGTGAGTTTAAACAGTATGTGCGGCATAAGATATCAAGAGTATCTTCAAAAGAGAGAGTAAGTAAATAAAATCAGACTTCTAATTATAGAGGCATGAGGAAAATCACTTTATAGTGCCTTAATTCTTCATATCGAGCAAAGGTGAATTAGGGTGTCTATAAATATTTATTTTTTATTTATAAGATATTAACTTTAAAATGACAATTATTGAAAAGAAAATATTAGGAAGAGAGTTTATGATAGTGAATTTTCACATGCATACACCAATATTATGACCAGTAGTGGGTAGATGGTAGATCTTAATAAAGATATATGAATGTTATAAAAAATTTATTTAAAAATAAGATATAAAAAATTTATAAGTGATTATTATTAAGAGTGCTTTTTTATAAGATAAATGCATATATCTAAGAGATATATAGAGCTAAATATTTTAGAGGAACTTTCTTTTCGATAACTTGATTTTGATTTGTGGGGGCAAACATCATGAGGAACGAAGGGAATGGTTTACATATTAGGCTTTCAGGGCATAATAAATGATGCTCAATCCTCCCAATATCTCATTTTGACTAATGAGAAATTATAATTGAGGAGCTGGTGAGAAGACAAATAACTACATTTATTGAAGAAATAAATGTTTATATGATGATGTAGGTTGAGGTGGTCGCTGAGGAGAAGGATAAGGAGGACGAAGAAACAAATGATGCGAAGTGCGAGGGCACTAAAATATTTTTATTTTTTAGATTCTTTTGGATTTATATTACTTACATTATTGCAGAATTTAATCTATTTTATATTATGAGATCAATTTAGTTTTATGTCAATATATCTACAATTTGAATGCAATGTGATACTAATAGTTAATGTCATGTATTACAATGTGGTTTCCTAGGGAAGAAGCTATTGTAAACTAAAAAAAAAGTGTACTTTTTAGTATAAGTTAGATATATCTCTCTAAAATTTATAAACCAAGCATGAATACAATCAAATTAAATGTCTTAATGAGATGAGTCCAAGAACACTAAAATTAGGTCAAATCGAGTCCAAATAAGCTCAAATCAAGCTCAAAAGTTACATATGAAACTTGGAGACACTAATTAAATGGTAAAATGATTTCCAAATTTGACGTGTTTATAGTCGAATCGAGTGGCTTGATGAGAGGAATCCAACAAGCCTATGATCACTCAAATCGAAGATCGTTTGAATGATCAAACCATCAAAAAACTATCTATGATTAAATGAATCGATATGAACCATCTAATGGAGTGTTTTGGGATTTTGGCTACAATACCAAATTGCCCTTTTCAGAATCTTATAAATAGAATCCCATTCTTCTCATGAAGGAGGAACTTGGCAACTAAAGAAAGGCGAGAGAGAGAAGTCATCATGTTATTAGGATCCGACCACCACCACCAACACATACCCACGCACACATAACTATTGTAACCTAATTCTGGAAGTTTCATTATCAGGATTTCTTACATACAATCTTGTAATCTCGTTATCAAAAAGATTTAAAGTTTGTACTCAAAAGTATATATATAGTGGAGCATGTTTACTGGGCAAGGCCCTGCAATTTTTTCCCTTCTTTCTAAGATTTTTTCACATAAAATTTTTGGAGTTTCTTGTTCTTTTTTCAAATATCTATATGTGTGCTAGATTTCTAAACAAAGTAAAGACGTGAAGATTTATTCTACCCTAAAAAGTTATCTGGCATGCAACAGTTTGACGCCATCTGTGGGAAGGAGATTCCTATTACTTCATCATGTCAGACAAGCAAGTTTCCCAACAAGATCGAAATCACCAGCCAGGTGGAGTACTTCGTACTTTTGAGGAGCGCATTCGAAGAATGGAGAAACATCAAACTCAAATCATTTAGCTCTTACTAGGAGCTGAACAATCGAGAATGTCACCACAAGCTGGAGGAAATCGACCTTATCAATAGCATGATAGAGTTAATTTTATTGAAGAAACTCATGAAGAACTTTCTCGCAATAATATGAAAATTCCCCCAATACATCATCCTAATATGGATCATGACTATACTGTCAGCTCAACTCATCCTACTCGTATTGCCCACCAACTTTGAATCCCCTACCACTTTGATGGGATTGAATCATCCCCGTTTCATGGAGACAACCTGTGAAGTTATTCAAGATGAAATACAATGTCTTATTCGAAATGAATTTTTGCTAAGAGATAAACAATTCATATATCATCTGAGTATTTAAGAATCTTCTCCTTTGCATGATATGGTTCTTAAACAACCGATCCCGGTGGGGTTTAAACTATCTAACATTGAACCTTATGATGGAACATCCGATCTTTATGAGCACATCGATTATTATAGAACTATTATGCATATTCAACAAGCCCCCGATGGTTTGCTCTGCTAAATTTTTTCTATCACTCTTAAAGGGCAAGCTTGTACAAGTTTCTATTCCCTCCCCCAAGGGACTATTCTCAACTTTGTTCATTTGGCTAAACTCTTTGTTGAGCAATTTATCTCAAATTAAAAAATCATCAAGGACACTTCTCATCTTTCTAGAATTTGCCAAAAAGAAAGAGAAGCCCTTAAAGAATACTTTCAAAGATTCTCTTCTAAAGCTCGTCAAATTCCAGGAGTAGATCGAGAGCTACACCGAGGCATCTTTCTTTGAGGTCTTTGACTCGGGTCTTTCTACTCTTCACTGATGTGAGATATAGTGCAATCTTACACTTATCTTATTCATCGAGTGGAGGCACAAATTACTGCTGATGAAGCCATTACTGCTCATTGAAGATAGTTTGAGAAAAACTCTAAGCATAAGTATGCATAAGAAGATGTTACAATAGTATCTCAAAATAAAAAATAAAAATATTCAAAATATTGATGATATTATGATACTTCTAGTTATACTCCACTAAATATGCTTAGAACTGATATCATAATGGAGATTTAAAATTTTGATTATCTCAAATGGCTAAAACTATTAAGAAATCCAAATGGCAGAAATCAATCACAATATTGTCACTTTCATCGCTCGAAAGGAAATTCAATTGAAAGCTGCATTCATCTAAAGGAAGAAATTAAATGTTTAATATGACAATGACATCTATGATGCTACTTGTTGGAATAACGTATTGATCATCAAAAAGGAGATTAGAGAAATCATGGTAAAGAAATTATTGGAGTTATTGAGTAAGAAATATCACCAATACTTATCTAAGGAAAGATCTCACTAAAGTAGTGACTAAAGAAAGTTAAGTTTCTTTTTTATTCTATTGAAAAGTTTAGAAGATTTTAATTTCTAAATAAGTCTTTATTATCAACAAAAGCTTCTTTTTCTTCATAAAACTCCTTAAAAAGGCATACCCATGAGGAAGCCTAATGGGAAGCTGGTACTAGACAAGGTACTCATTAGAAAGACCTCATGAAAATAAGTGATAGACAAAGTATCTACTGATAACCCCTAAAAGACATGCCTCTGAGGAATCCTCAATGGGAAGCTAGTAGTGGACAAGTCCTCACTAGAAAAATAGAGCAAGTGGTTGATAGGGTCTTCACTCATCAAAAATCTCAGAAGATACAGACACATCAAAAATCTCAAAAGGCAAAAGCCTCAGAAGGTATAGGTACATCAAAAATCTTAGAAGGCAAAAGTCTCAAAAGGTACAGGTGCATCAAAAATCTTAGAAGGCAAAGCTTGAGAATGTACAGATACCTCAAAATCTCGGTCAAAGCCCGAGAACAGTACATCAAAATCTTAAAAGGAAAAAGCTATATATATTAAAAACCGGAAAAAAAAGCCTCATAAGGTACAAGTACATCAAAAATCTTAAATGACAAAAGCCTCAAAAGGTACAGGTATATCAAAAATCTTAGAAGGCAAAAGCTTCAGAAGGTATATGTACATTAAAAATCTCAGAAGGCAAAAGCCTCAAAAGGTACATGTACATTAAAATCTTAGAATGCAAAAACCTTAGAAGATATAAGTACATTAAAAACCTCAGATTGCAAAAGCCTCGGAAAGTATATGTTCATTAAAAATCTCAGAAGGCAAAAATCTTAGAAGGTACAGGTACATTGAAAACCTCAGAAGGCAAAAGCCTAAGAAGGTACAAGCACATTAAAAATCTTAGAAAGCAAAAGCCTCATAATATACAAGTACATCAAAAACCTCAAAAGCCAAAAGCCTCGTAATGTACAGATAGATTAAAAATCTCAAAAGGCAAAAGACTTAGAAGGTACATGTATATTAAAAATCTTAGAAAGTAAAAGCCTCATAAGGTATAAGTACATCAAAACTCTCATAAGGCAAAAGTCTCAGAAGATACAAGCACATCAGAAATCTCAGAAGGAAAAAGCTTTAAAAGATACAGGTATACCAAAAATCTCAAGAGATATACATAAATCATAATTCTTTTGAAATCAAAGCCTGAAAAATGATATATTATTACTATCATCATTGGGGGGCAAAAAATTTAAAGAAAAAATATATATCTTTTATATTGGGGGACAAAGGACTTAATAAACATAAAATAAAAAACTAAAGCCCAAATTTGGGATACGTGCCGCATAATTAGGCTAGTTTCAAACCCTAGGACTAGGGAGAACTAGAGCCTGTGAGGGGGGTCGCGCACTATCTTAAAGATCAGTGGAGGATTCCAGAATTTATAAAAATTTGGAAGCACACTGGTGCTTGAATTCGGGATGCGCGCCGCTTAACTAGGTCAGTTAGAAACCCAGAGATCGGGGAGAACTAGAGCTTGCAAGGGGGTCAACATCGTTATACAGGTCAGTGGAGGCTACCAAAGAGAAGACAGTAGAAGCACACTAGAGTCTGAATTCGGGATGCGCGCCGCCTAATCAGGTCAGTTGAAAACTCAGAGATCGAGAATTGAAGTCTGAAAGGGCGGTCGGCACCGTTATATAGGTCGGTAGAAGCTACTAAAGAGAAAAAAGTGGAAGCACATTGGAGCCTGAATTCGGGATGCATGTTGATCTACAAAAGTATTAAAATTGAGTCTGAAATATGGAACAAAAATGATTTTAATGATCCCAAAAACAATTGAGTTAGAATTTTGGGATAAAATTTGAGCTTGAACATGTGAACTGCTGGACTGGTTGGCCACCACCCACCACCGTGTTTCTTCGTGTAGGGGGTGCTCGGTGAGGTTAAATTATTTATTTATTTTATTAATTATATATTATTTCTAATAACCTTTGGAACCTATGTAGGCGCATGTTGTCGCTTAAAGGGATGCATGTTGAGGTTTTTTTGGGTTTGTGGGGTCTGAGGGGTCATACCCCCGTAGGGGCATGTGTGCTTACCCTCAGATCATTTTTATTTATTTATTTTATGATTATATATTTTAATTATTTACTTTATAATTATTTAATATTTAATATTTTTATTATATATATTATTTAAAAGTTCTTAAATATTTTTAACTTTTCACCCCCTTATGTATAAATACTATTGTTGAGGAGGTGAAACCTCACTCGTCTCTCATATTTTTCTAAATTTTCTCCTAAGAGAGACTCACTATTGTTATATACAGGTGGTGCCTAATCCCACTTCATAAGCTCCAATACCAATTTTTATAGTGGTTAAATATTATTCTAGATAAATAGAGCGTTATCATTCTTTCAAGCTACAGTGTTTTTCCACTTATGCCTTTTAAGGCTTTTTTTCTTTTAGCTAGAGCATAATTTTTTGGATAAAAATTATATGCCTTTAAAGATTTATGCCTTTGTAAGATTTTGAAGCATCTATACTTCTTATTGAAGCTTCTACATTAGTATGACTTCTTAGGGTTTTGTGGAGAAGATAAAATATGATTTACAACATAAAAATTTTATTGAAAGTAAAACATAATTAAAATATATTGTTTTACATTTAAAAGATGAGAAGTTAGACTTCTTTGAGTTGCGTTAATTTTATTCAAAATTTTTTTAAAAATTTTTCACACTTCTTTCGATCTCTTTTATTTTGAGGTAGATAATCTCCATATGCAATTCTATTAAATAACAACCTAGATTCCCATGATAAATGAAATGTTTAATATCTTTTTATAGGTGAATATATTATTGAATATCTCCTTGAATGATGAAAACGAAAGTATTGAGAATGATCGCTTATATTTAGATTTTATAATGATTTTGCCCGCTCGAGATATTCAAAATTCTAAATCTTCATTATAAAAGTTATTCCTGATATATTTTATAGAGTATAATATGAAGTCTTATACTGAATTTTACAGGAAAGATGTCTTTAATCTCTGGCACATCTACCCTTTTTTGTTAAGATATTTTAATAATACCTTCTTGTGCATAATACTTGTATTTATTAGGGATGTATTTAAACTATTTTTAATGTGCATTGTTAGCCTCATTTGTAGTAATTTATGCTTGATGAAAAATTGTCTCTTGTTCCAAAGAAGAGTATAGATATTTGGATCGAAGGCTTTCAAGGAAAATATCTTTTAGTAACTTTGGACCAACTCTTGATATTTGATGAGCTTAATTTTTTTTAAAATATTCTTTAAGTATTTTCCCTCATTTTGACAAAGTCCAGAAAGATGTTAGAATTCTTTGATTATCCTCCAATTAATAATGAATTGTTCATTAAAAAGTGTGGCTAATTCAACAAAATTATGAATAGTTCTCCAAAAAGAAAATAGAACCAAGTACGAAGTTGTCCCTTAAGAGTCATAGGGAAGACTAAAAAGAGGATTACATCTAAAGCTTGTTGAATATGTAATGGTCTTGAGTATTTGATATGTTCATAAGAATATAAGGTCTCATCATAAGAGTTGACCATAAGAAATTTAAATCTTACTAGAATAAGTTATTAGAGAATTGTATTAAACAGAGGCAAAAACTCCTAAAAATTATGGTGAAAAGTAAGTTGGTTTCTTTTTCAAGAAAAATTTCTTGGATAAATTATCAAAGTTCATCTCTCATGACATTACATTCAGTGTTTGTAAGATGTGGTTGAACTAAGTGTAGTAATATTGCTACAAGATTACATATTGATTGAGTATCACAAGGAAAATGTGCTAAACTAGTGTCCAAAACATCCTCCTAAGTATTAAGGTGACAAAATATGAGTGCTATCAAATCAATTAGCTCTGGCATATTACTGATTTGCAGATAAGTGATTTCCCTTATATTGTGATAATACCCTATATTGCCCAATTTCCACCAAAAGCTAGTTTGGGATTGGGGCATGATGCTCTTCCATTACATGTATACATTTTTTTCAAAGACAAAATTAAATTTTCTCCACTAAGTAGATAATGTTATCATGTATTGAGAGACTACGAAGTGTATTAAGAATTTTTTTCATAAACGGCCTCAAAATGTTGCTTGCTAAAAAAACTCGTAAGTGATATATATGAATAAAGTCTTAGTTCAATAGAAATAACAAACACACATAGAGATATAATAAACAAGAAATAATAGTTTTTTATATAGAAATCTAAACAAGGAAAATAATTATGGGACCTAGCCCAATTAAAATAATTCACTATATATATGAAGTTATAAAATTTCACTATTCTCCCTAACTAAATAATATGAGATTATAAACTTTGATTGCTCAGATGTTAGACAAAAATAACTTATAAATAATAAGCCAACAATAGTTGTAGGGTGGTGGTTGGGCTACAATAATCACTGATGGTGGTTAGTGATGTCAATGAGTGGTGATCGGCTTCAAACTCTCTAACTTAATTCTCAGCTCTCTCCTCCTTTTATGTTGAAAATGGAGTCTTATTTGTAAAGTTTTAAGAGGGACATTTTAGTAAATATAACCAAAAACATAAAAAAAAAACTCTATTAGATGGTTCATGTTAATTCCCTTGATTATAGATCATTATTTTCACATTTAAATACTTTAATGAGCTCAAATTGGAATGATATTAATCTCGTTGGATTCATTTCATCAAGTTGTTTAATTAGATTCACTTTAGGAAGAAGGTAAGATATCGACTACATTTTTTGTGAAAAATTTACCACTACAATTTCTAAGGTAATTTAAAAAAGAAATTATAGTAAAAATTTCAGTGATTTTATTGATGAAAATATCCTCCAAATTTTTTATTTTGATAGCCTAATTTTAGAAAGTTTCCATCAAACATTATTATAAATTTTTTCAATGCTTAATCCAACAAAAGAAGCCAACGAAGATAAGGAAATTTAAATTATGATAAGCTATCAGAAAAATCTGTTAGTAATTGTAAATTATGACCACCATATCGACCTTCTTCTTCATATTTGTTTTGCCCTAGTTTGAGACATGTGCGCCTGCCCTTCATGGCCATTTTGTTTTCTCGTCATAAAAAATGTCATAATTTTTTCATGATTTTTAAGGTAAAATTGTTTCCATTCATTCTTATAGCTTTTTTTTTAATGTTAGTTATACATTTATCATTTTTTATGATGCCTTAACTACATGGCCATCATTTGCCACTGTCAGAAGTTCTCTAGGATCTTTAAGGTGTATCCCTTTCCTCTTCTCTATCATTTTGATCAATCAAAGGACACATAATAGTTATAAAACATGTTACAAAAGTTTGTAACTAAATATTTTTTAGATTAGATGGTTTACTTGTTATATCCTACATTATGTCTATAATATTTTGATTTGGATTCATACTTAGTGTTGGTGTAATATTGTATTTGTGTTAGACCACCCCTGTTGTTGACCCTAATTTTGAGGTGAATTCCATTTGATATATGTTAGCATTTAGGGCTCAACCATTTAGCCATTAGGACTCCCTTAATGAGATGGCTAGGTGGATCTCCTAGACTTAGGCTTAATCATGCCTTAATTGGCACTTCACCTATATGGCCCTCAGATTTATAGATATGGCTAACCTCCATCGCTGACCGCTCTAACTTATTTGGGTTAGCTCAAGAGAGTCACCATGGGTTAACTCTGACCATGAATACCTCATTGGATAATCTTAGATGGGCTTGCTCAAAATTGGGGTTGAGCAATCCTTTCTTTTGACCTAAAGAGATTGTTTTAATCTAGCAAGATAAATCAAGTGACAAGAAGGCCTCCCATGGCTTAACCAATGTGCAAATTTGCCTATCCCTTCACTCATCAATCTCTAATCTTATTAGGTGCTTAGGATGACCCAGACCATTGCATCTAATTTATCATAATATGTTGACATAAAGTTAAGGAGACTATTTGGATTGAAGAGTCATGATTGTCACATCTTCATGGAGTATCTAATACCAATTGTATTTATAATGTTACTAAGTGAATTTGAAATCCATTAACATAGTTGAGTCTTTTTTTAAGGATTTGTCCTCTATATGCTTGAATAAGGATTCATTGATGCAATATGAGAATAACATTATAGTGATTTATGTAAATTAGAGCAATTTTTTTTTTATACTCCATAGAACACTTATCATTTCATTTACCCTACGAGGTAAGAGTGGGTTATCCTATTCAAGATTGTTGCATGTACCCTTTAGAAAGGTAAAATATGTTGTCAGTATTTTCTTCCCAATTTTATTTATGTAATCTTACTAACTCATAAATAATTTTATAGGTTTTCAAATAAAATAAAGAGGATTGTGATTAATAGAGCCTACCTAGAATATATTTATGAAGCATATTTCACAAAAGAAACTGTATAGTTTTGATCACACTACTTGACCCTAACGTACAAATTGGTTGAACTTTGGAACCTTGAAATCAAGATATTGACATTACGCTCAGTCTTAGTTATTAAATTTACAAGGAAATGGTAAAGCACGAAGGCGCACACCAAGATATTTTTTTTAATAAAACGATGACTACGAAAACACTGTATATTGTACTTAATTGTGAAGAAGCCTAGCCCTTTTTAAATGAGAAGGTAGAGAGAAGCCTATGGGGCTGAGGGATCTCCCGTTGCTTTTGAAATGGAAAAGCACTAGTTTGGGTGAAGGCTTCAAGAATTGTGGCGGCAATGATTTTGGGAGTGCCATATGGCTGGCCAAGTGCCTTTGCATTCCTAGCCCTCCAAACTTGATAGATGGCATAGCAATAGGTCCTAGCCCATGCTGCATTCTTCATGTTGGTGGTTTCAAAGGCTTTCAGAAGTTCTTGGAAGCTAGAGAAGAGAGGGAGGCATAGCAATATGAATCTCTTTTCATTTTTTTCAAATATGTATAGGTTTTTGATGGATTTTTCATCACTATATTCAATGCAAATCGTCGCAAGAATTTTTGATGATGTGAAATTTTCGATGATAGAATTTTTGACAGACACCTGCCACTGAAAATTTTTGAAGGAATTTCCACCAAAAATATGGTCAGGAATATTTTCCCTCGAGGTATATTCCCACAGCTACATCCATTAGTTCATCCAAAACTGATTTTCAAAGGAATTTCCATCAAAACTCCGTCGAAAATGGTTTTCGATGATTTTTTAGTTTATTGAAATGCATTTCCAATCATTATTTTATCAATGAGAGGAAATCCATTGGAAATCCCTCATCAACTTGCATTTCTAACGAAAAATAGTTGATTTTATACCAGAAGAGACCATAACAGGTTGGCTGATTTTTGTGCACAAAGAGCTATAGGTGCTGACTTCTTTTGGCATGATAGATATAGCGACACTATTCCTCCAAATTTTTTTGTCATTTTGGAGGATGATAGAGAACATGTTGTACTTAATTTTTCATTTTGCTTTATACTTTTTTGTACTTCTTTTGTAATCTTTTTTATTTATTAATGCAAATCATATATTTCAAGAAAAATAGTTGATTTCCAACAATTTTTTCCATTAGAAATCAACTATTTTCAAGTAGTGTTTGAGCAGTGTGATTACTTTATGGTGATGAATGTACTATCATTGAATGTGTAGGGATTGTAAATAGCTAGCTGTTCAGTGAATCTATTTTTTTAAAAAATTGTGCTACATATTTTTGATGTATATTCAGTTGGAAACAACAATAAATTATAGTTGCTAGCAATAAAATTTATGGTGATCTAAATTGATCGAGTTTTTGACAGATTTTTCACCATAATAACCACCGAAAAAAGTGTATCGGATTTCGCAGGATTTTCCTCCAACAATTCTCGATGGAAATCTACCGTTGAAAAGTCCGTCAATAAATTATTTTTCCAATAGATTTTTTGAAATTCCTGACAGAAATGGCCGTCATAAATAAACCATTTTTGTGTAGTGATTATAAATATATCAAATTCAAATATCATTTAATCTTTCAATTAATACTTCAAACTTTCTATTATACTTCAAATATTTGACTTGGGCTCATTTAAATTTAAATTGAATAATTTTTGGTATCGCTATATTTGCCTCATCGATATTTATTTCAAAAAATTTATTAGAATCGCAAGTCATATGATCCTAAATTTAATTTAGAAAATTTTATTGTATAAATCACATTAAGATGTGTATCAGATCAATTAAATTTTAGGATGATAAATTAATGATAAATGAGTCTTCTTGGACAGCTAATTATACCTCATCATAATGTAAGACAAAATCTAAAAAGAGAGGAAGCCTACAGCATTGTTATCCCCTCATCATAATGTAAGGCAAATCTTCGAGGAGATTTTCATCCTCATCTAGGGCTCATATAGTTAACTTAAGCATTAGAGAATAATTTCACCCATTAATGAACATCCTTAAAGTAGATTAATCTCTTTTTGTAATGATTGTAAGCTAAATACGATTATGATTGAAGAAGATTTCCAGATATAGTTGAATGGAGTGACTATTCTAGATCATCTTTTTTAAAATTAAACTTATGAAATATTGGCAATGCCATTTAGAATGAAAAAAAGTCCTACTCATCTTCCAAAGTATAATGAATGGTATTCATCATCTTTTTTACATCATTTTATAATAATAATATTTTTGATGACATGTTTATTTCTGATTCCTCTTTTAAATCAAACATCCATCAACTTCAACTGATGTTAAAATACCTTCGATACCAAAAAATATATAAATCCCAGCAAGGGATAATAATATTTGAGCCATATTAACTCCCAGCAAGGGATAATAATAGGCCTTGCAACTACTAAAATAGTTCAATCATAAAAATTTTCTAAATAAGTAATAGAGTTATGAGACTTTTTGGGACTAAGAGACTATTACAAAAAGTTATCAAATACTATATATGCTACCATTACATCATCATTGACATCATCATTAGCCCATGATAAGTTTTATTGGCCTATAAAGTGTAAGTAGCATTTTGTGCTTTAAAAATTATTATAACTTCACTATATGTTTTAGGCTTTTTGAATTTTTCATGTCCCATTATAGTGGAGATGGATTCATCTAGCATCCCAATTGGTGTCTCAATCCAACAAGTTCACCCTCTAGTGTAATTTAGGAAGAAATTATCAACACAAATGCAAATGGCTTCACTTTTACTATGGAATTATATGAAATCGCTAAAGCTATTAGTTGTTGGCAACAATATATATTTTTAAAGCTTTTTTTTTTCAGTTGAACAATGAACACAATACATAATTTGATGTAGTGAATCAAACACCAAATCAACATCAATTTTTGGTCAAATTATTTGGATTTGATTATACTACTAAATATAATACCAAAACATCAATCCCCAAAAGATAAAGTTTATGAAAAACAAATAATGTAATGTTCTAAACATTTACAAGCAGCATGACCAACATCACTGGCTTGACACAACATTCAGCAAAATTTTTAAAGCAATTTAGATAGAAATACAAATTAAGCTTTGAATTGTGCAAATTCTATTCTTAATGCATTCAAAAGAGTCTAATTTACTATAAAATTTAGATTGCTTATCATTCAATATTTCGAAATGATATTATTTGAGAATTGTATTATAATCGTATAAATGAATATAATGATATCATGAAGACTATAGCAAGAACGACTACTTGATGCTAATTACTTGCCCAATCTAAGAAAAGTCACTCATCATTTTGAAAATTCTCCTTTTCACAACAATCAAAATATAGTAGCCAATCGTTGATATACTTTAAAATTTTACCAATTGTACAAGCAATTTCAGAAGATGTTGCTAAAATAATAGCCTAGATCACAAGAAAATACTATTATCTTTATCGCCATGGATGGTCATTTTAAATTTGCATATGTTTATGTACTCGCGCAATATGTTTTTAAATAGTATCATTGATTGTAGTATTCTACAAAAATATTTCAAAGGACTCATCTTTATGGGTTCTTTTTCGAAAGAATTATTTCATCTCAATAGAATTACATTATGTGATATAGATATGTATCATCCAAAGTCATACGGACAAACATAAGTTATAAATAGAGGGATTGTAACTATCCAAAGGGCTTCAATTCTTCCAATGAGAAGAATTTTCTATACTATTATATTGGCTACCCAAACATTCACAAATCCGATATTAAGGAAGTGGATGAGAAGGCACTAAAACCTTTTTTTAATTTTATCATTTTTTAATTTTTATTTTTAGGGGAGGAGTGAAGCTCTAAGAAGATTAAAAAAATATACTTCTGAAAAATGATATTTTTAATTAAAATTTACCATTTCATTGAATTATTATTTGCTATGATGCGCTTATAAATATATGATTATTTTAAATTTAGAAATATCTTCAAACCGATTCAAATTTGATGAAAAAAATATAAAAATATCGTCATCTAAAATATATTTTCAATTTACAAACAATCAAATCAGTCTTTAATTAAATTTCAAAATTAAATTACTCATAAATACATTGATCCTTATCTTTTAAAAAATAAAATGAATTATCTCATGATTTAATTGAATAATATATAAAATTAAAATTCTTAGATAACTTCTCTCGCCTTCTCTCTCTTATTTTAGAAACCTTAAGAATTATGGTCAAAAAAATTATAAAAAATAACTAAATCATTCGTAAAATAAGCATTTTGCTTCGCTTTTAATGACTTATTGTTTAACAGTATTCACATTCATAAATGAATAAGTTAGATCAATATAAAATTTATTCATTTTTATATCAAAATATTTAAAAAAATTCTCCACTATATAAATAAAAATAAAAACCATTAGAAATAATTATTGAGAGCCCTAATTCCTAATTTGCGTAAAATTTTTTTTTTTCAAAATCAAATTGAAATTCATAACAGTAGTTAGTTGTTACTTTACAAGGGCAATATAAGAATGACCACACCCAAGCTGGAGCCCACAGGCCTTCAAAAACACTGCTGGATTCATCCTCACCATTAACAGCAACCACAGCACACTGAGCTCAAATTTCAAAACCATCGTACCAAAATGTGATCACCAAACTCACAGTTAAATCAAAAAAGAGATTTTAGAGAACGAGCCTTCACTGGTTTCCTTCCTCTTCGCTTGATCACCCTCTTCTTCTTCATCTTCTTCTCATAGGTGGCGTCACTGCGACTCTCTCCATCTTCCTCTTCTTCTTCTTCTTCTTCTTCTTCTTCTTCATCATCATCATCACCAGCATTATCATCATCCGCAGCAACTTCATTATCAGTACTCTTTACACTGCAATGCACATTCCAAGCGGAGGTTTCATTGACAGGACCTCTGCGTTTGCCCCACCAAGGTCCCAGAATGGAGTAATAGTAGTAGTAATTGGAGGTCGCTCCTGCGTAATCCACTGCGCCAGAAGATTTCTTCCGTAGATCGCCGGAGACATGGTCTTCAAAGCGAGCACGGTAGGAGCGGAGCTGGGTGAGATGGTAGGTGCAAAGCGAGTGTGGGCTCTGCGCCAGGCGCTTACAGTGCCATCCTTTGCCGTCTGTCTTCTTGCATTTAATCATGGCGCCTGAGACCGATGCTTCCGTTTCTTCCTCTCTTCTCTTCCTCCCGAGCACTTTCTTATCCTCCACTTTCACCTTTATTTCCTCTTCCTCCTCCTCCTCTTCAGCTTCGGCGCCGCTTTCGAAAACGTTCATCTGCTCATTTACGGCGTCCAACTTTGCTTCCTGTCAAAATCTCAACTGATTATGATTTCATATATATGGATCCACAGTAACGAAAGCAGAAAGATTATCCCCAAATTTGCGTTAAGCTTGTTCGATTCAAAAGCAGCAGAACAATCTTGGCCTTGTGCTACAATTTTTTATTTTTTATTTATTTTTTTTGAATACATAATGAAAACCTGACGAAAAGGTAAAGTAAAGCCGACGATCTCGGTTTTTTCAGAGAAAATAGGAGAAACGTTTCAAATATGAGAAAGAGGGGGAAAGAATATAGGGATTCGAGGAAGAATAGATCTAACCTCTCGATGATTAGATAAGCTGAGGTTGATCGAATTATCGATCCATGATGAGCTTTTCAGCTGGCATAGAAGACCCGCCGCGCCTAAGATGGCCGCGGCTGAGTCCCACGGCATCGGAAGTGGCGGAGCCGTACGATAATCGTCCGCCTTCCTTATTCTCATGGGAAGATGACTAGATGAGAACGCAGAGAGAGAGAGAGAGAGAACTGAGGAGAGAGATTATTTGAGAGAATACAAAACGCAGGAGAGAAACAATTCGGGCAATTAAAAAAATAAAGCTGGAGATCGCGTTCGGTCTCTCCCTTCACCTTTCTTCTTTATTTTCTTTTTCATTTTTGTTATATTTTAAGTGTTCCAAAAATTATAAGTATTATTAAGGATATGAATATAATATAAATTAAATAAATAATAAAATATATAAATTATTTTTTATTAATATTTAAACTTCTATAATAACTTCAATTATATCTAATCATAAACTACATCAATTTCAATTAAGATCCATAAATTTAATTAAATAATAATCATAAATATTTTAAATATTAGCAAGAAATATAAATTAATTATGCTCAATTAAATCTTGATTATACCTTGGATTCAATATAAAAATAAATAAAAAGTTTGGATACTTTTTTTTTAAATTTGTGTCAAAATGAAATTCAGCTCTAATATAATAAAAAAATTGAGCGAAATTAAGTAAAATTATCTGTGAGTCAAGTTAGTGCTTAATACATCACTAGAAAATTCATCAATTAAGTATGAAGTATGATGCAAGTACATTAATAAAAAATATATATTATTTTTTAGATCTACTTTGGGATTATTTGAGCTCCAATTTTAATAAATTCATAGTTAAAATAAAAACATCACTGAGACGAACTCAATGATAACAAAAGTGTCTTAATTTGAGTACAAATGGGCATAAATCAACCACCTAATTTGTAGTTGAAAATTTCATTATATTATTTGAGGAATTAAATGATCTCCAAATTTTGTTTGTGTGGAAAAATACAAAAATCAAGTATTTTTAATATTAAATGAAGTTAGAGTTTTTTTTTTTTATATTTGATAGAATTTCAGGTTAGTTATTAGATTTGGTCATCAAATGACGAGTGCCACTCGTTGACACTTATTATGTTGCTTCATTAAGGTATGAACCATTTAATAAAACTCAAATTAAAAGATATGAAAAAATAAATTTTGATGTGATTGGTCCTCAACTTCACGAACTTATGAGAAGACTCCTAAAATCAAAGCTCATAAAATTTATAATTTATTAATTTTAGTACAACAACTATTTTGGCATGAATGTTCCAATCACTCTATGTTACTAAGCCATTATGGAGCACAAATTTTTTTAATATACCACATAAATATTTTAATCAATATATTAGACAACTTAATGACACAAATCCACTAGATAACTTAGTTCTAGTTGATTTATATGAAATAAAAAAAATTAGTATTTAAATTAAGTTTAAGTGTATAGAAAAAAATAAAATATTGCATTAATAGTTATATGCTTTATTATAAAATGATGTATCAAAGAATGAATGCAAATATTATAATGGACTAAGAAATAAAAAAGTATAAAAAACAAAAATAAAAATATTTCATAAAAGATTTTTTTTTCTCATTCCATATCCAAGAAAATTTTTTTATTTATGAGTTTTATCGAGCATATGAGCTGATATCATAATAGAAACTAAGCTATATATTTTAAATATTTATCAAATGCAAATGCATTGAAAAATTTTGATTGTATGCATCCATATTTTGGTGCTAAATCACAAAGTATTTGCCTAAAGGTCCGTTAGTAATGTAGCTTTTGAAAGTTTATGAAAGATGATGAGAAAACAACTATTTAAAAAAGCTATTGTGTGATAATATTATTCTTTTGAAAAATTCAAAAGCAATTTTGATCCATATACTATAACATCGATTCTCAAAATAACTTTTTCACCATAAAACTTTCTTAAAAACAGCTAAAAAGCTAATAACCAAACGAAGCTACTTTGCTTTCTGGCTACTTTTGAAAAAAATAAAACAGCTAAAAAATTGTCCCAAACACACCCTAAGTCTATGAATTGAGGCTTCTACTTTATAATCAAACTGTCTGGCTAGTAATGATTACACTATATAATTTTCTCCTAATATGTGCATGATAAGCTTTTATCTATTTCTTATATTTACTATTCAAGGGATCTATAATCCAAAGCCAAAAGTATAAGTATACTTCTAGCCATTAATAAATAATCTCAAAATTTTATAGGAAGAAGATGTGCTTTCATATGATGTCTTAATATAACAGAATATTTTATGAGAGCACACTCATGTGGACAATTAATAATTTTCTGACATATGTATGTTATCATGGTGGAGCACAATTAAGAAGTTAGTTTGCACATATTTGTTAACCTCACTTTTGGAGTGAGGACTCAATCTCTTCTTTTTAAATTTAGGGGTTTTCTAGACATTAAGGCTTCCTTAGTCATAAGACACTTATAGCAACTAGGTGAATACTTAACCTAAGCCTAGAGACTTAGAGTTAATCATAGGATTAGGGTATGCCTTAGGATTAGGTAAGTTTACTTAGCCTATAACCAAACCAAATCCATACTTACCTTCTTAAGACATAATCTCAAATCTATATCAAATTCATAATCAAATTAAATAATAAGTCTAACCATCTTGCAAATTCACAAGGCTGGACTACATTATTTTAAAATCGTAGGAGGAGTTAGCTGGCAACCACCCTAGGCGGTTGTAAGTCCAGAAGCCGGACGGTTCATCCTCTCTTATAGAGGTGAATGCTTATGTCCATCTGTCGCTTAAATTTAAGTCGTACTTTAGCTTGTGTTAAAGCTCCATAGATTTAGGATCCGAGGTAGTTATTTCCTTCGGGCTATAAGCATAAATCCTCACCTCATAGGAATTTCCACAACCTTGTGTTGGTGGGTTATAAGCTCTATCAATCTAATAAAATTTCAATTCAAATGAATAAAATCTCTTCACTATCGAATATATAAAGCCCAATTATAGGGCAAATTGGAATGCTCATTAGGCTTCCTAGTATCATGAGCATTTTCTAGTTCCTCTCTTTAGATTCCAAAAATAAGTCTTCTTCTTGAACTTTCCCAATTGATTTTCCAACCATAACCAATCCTTTGATAGTCTAACTTTGAAATCTTTGGAGATGATAATTGTCTACTTTAATCGAGAGTATTCTTAGGAAATTTTATTCCCTATGATGTAATTAACTATAGAGGCTTGTCTCCACAAGAAACTTAAGAACTTGACATAATATAAACCCTATTTTATTCATCCATGTAAAGTAGGGGAAAAATCTATGGTATATTCGAAGACCTATCATGATTTAGCAGTCCTTATTAGGTGATTAGATCCATTGTAGGGTGATATCCCTACCTTTCAAGATAGTACATTATATCTCAATGTCATACTCGATCACTTCAATAAGTACCCCCTACAATCTATGTGATGGCCGCCCCCCACCACTTCCAAAAATAAAGACCACAATATTATATGGAGCTATCAAAAGCATCTACTTTGAAATACAGTGATAAATTTTATGATTTTTTTATCATCAAATATTTTTATATGCTAATTATCTATTTAGAAAAAAAAGATAAAGACACATTATTAAAAATAGGTCTGATCATAGATGAATAATGAGAAAGGGTGTAAATAATTTCAAAAAATTGCTGAGTTTTTAATATTATTAGAGAGTATATTACAAAATTACAATATTACTCATAATTGGACTAAGCAAAATATTTTTTTGAGATTTATCATATTAAAGGATAAATTCAATCCATTATAATTTAAGTATAATATATATTAAGAAAATTTTCTTTAATAATCTATTCAACACTATGATTGATATACAAGAAAAAATAATTGATAATTTAAAGATGACAATGAATTTAAAAGAACACTATAAAGCTGGATCCATTTGGTAGTAGATATTGGTAGAATTTTGAAGAGTAAAACCAAATATATACTTACATTGGAACAAATAAGAACTATGTATTAGTGGATTCAATCTTTACAATATCAAATGGCTATGCACCTTATCAAAATACATTGATATGAGGTCAAGTAAATTATTTGGGTTGATGAGTCATGACTATCACATTTTAATGGAATATTTACTATCAATTGCATTTATCACTTTACTAGAAGAAACTTAAGATCCTTTAACAAAAATGAATATTTATTATTAAGGATTTGTGCTCTGCACATTTAAATATGAATTCATGATTCAATGTAAGATGAACATTCTAGTGATACTATGCAAATTAGAGTGAACCATCTCACCTAAATTTTTTTGACTTGATATAGCACTTATCAATACATCAATCATATAAGATAGAAGTTGGCAACCCAATCCAATATCATTAGATTTATCCATTTTAAATGAATAAAATCAATAGGACTATAAAAAATAAATCTTAGCCAGAATGATTTATTTGCAAAGTAACATGTTTCTACTATGCAAATTAGAGTGAACCATCTCACCTACATTTTTTTGACTTGATAGAGCACTATCATATAAGATAGAAGTTGGCAACCAAATCCAATATCATTAATTTATCCATTTTAAATGAATAAAATCAATAGGACTATAGAAAAAAAAAAATCTTATCCAGAATGATTTATTTGCAAAGTAACATGTTTCTACTCATATAACTTCGACTTTAATGTATAATATGTTTGAACATGAGTAACATGCAATGATGAAGTTGATAATAGGGACAAAGTTTAATCCTTATTATCTATTTCTTAAGTAAATGATAAAACTTTAAGTAAGCACATATCAAAATACTTGTGTAATAAACCACTGGCTATAATAATATTATACATTATGCTTACTTATCAGAAAGTTTAGCCCTCCATAAAGTAAATCTCTATATTCAAAATAGTACATGTATAACAATATGAGGATTTGAAATCCTTAAATTTATCAAATAAATATTTACAATCTATTTATTAGCACATCGGGAATATCTGATAGTGATACAATCGATAAGTAGATTAAAGCATAATTTCTAACTTGTTTAGGTCACATGTAAGTTTAATTTTGTAAAATTTCAAGCAAATTAGAAGATGGTATTACAAGTAGATTAATGTAATAATCTATTTTTAGATTCATGATCTAATCAATGTAGTTAACAAATCAATCATTACATGATATGACATGAGGACCAATGAGACCAAATATTATTTGGCCTATATATATGGTTAATGAATTTAGATTTCATACTAGCTCTTGGGTTAAATAAAAATGATAGCGATGTATGTGCTAAAAATAATACTCATACAAAAGATGATGGAGACTAATATGGAGTTTTATGAGCGATAATGTTGTTGCAATGCCTTAAAAAATGAGAGAACTTTGCTCCTATTCAATTGTTATTTGTTTGACCTTGTTACTAATCGAGGCATAATAATATATAATATGTGTGAACTAATTGAAATTATCAGAAATATGACATATGCAAAATCAATCTTTTCATACTAGCTCAGCAAGCATGTCAAGTGTACCACGCAAATTTTTTAAGCAAAATAGAAGATAAGATGGACTAATTCGTAATTATTAAAACTCAATCAAGAAGTAAAATAGAAAAAAATGTTATAAAAGTTGCTCATTAGTAAGAAGAAACATTATAAATTTTACAATTCATTCCTGATATTAAATAAAAGACATGCTTAACATATGTGAATACTACATATGAGTCACATGAATTTTTTTATTAAAAAATATTGATGATGAAAAGAAGAAGATTTTAAACATTTGATGATGAGTCATATGAAGAAATTGATTGACATGCTAGTGTTAAAAAAGTGTTTTATATTTATCTTGCTTTTGTTATATTTTTGTCATACTATGAAATGGCATGAACACTCTTTTCATCTATTTCTTATAAATGGCTATTAGAGATGGAGATGATCCTCACTAAAAATTATTTTATACTATATTCAGTTGGGAGAAGAAGCTTACTTTGGGATCACATAGACAAAGTTTATCAACTGCTATGACCACCATCACTGCCACCATCATCACCACCAATATAACTCCATAAAAGTCTAATCTAATATATCACTCACCAAATTCTACATAGCTACTACATTTTAAATATTCCCTTCATACTTGTTACACCAACTACTCCCATCACCTACACACAACCAACTAACAACCCTCCAACAAAGCCCATTTATTATGTAGGACCATTATCTGTCATGGAACAAAAAAAATTTAGTAGATATGATTCAACATTTCACACATTAATATTAAGCCTAAGGGGGACCATTGATATCACTTTTAGTAAGATTGACATACACTCCTCCTTAGTGTTAATAGGATCTTCTCACTTAGAGCTCAAAGACACTCTTCATGACTAAGGGGATACTAAACCCAAACCCATGATCAATAGGATTAGACCTTAGGGTTAATCCTACTAGGCTACAAGCCCCACCTAGTCCTCATAAGCAAAAGTAGCCCAGGCTTCCCTATACTAAATAAAAACAAATCAAGTGAACCCCGATACCAATTCAAACTCCTTGAACACAAACTTAACACAATTGCTCTCTAAATAGGCTAATGGGATCACTTAGTCCAATTTAACCCATTTAACTCATTTAGGTCACTTTGGCCTAAAACACAAAGCAAACCAAATTAGTTCTAACTCAATAAACCAAATGAATTCCAAGATGCCAATCACACCTAATTGAAGTTTAATTTAAGTTCAAATTAGTTAATTGACTCATTTAGCTCAATTTAACTCATTTGGGCCTTAATGGACAAAAAATCAAATTAAATCAAAATCACTTGAAATTGATAATGCCTAAAGCCTCAGAAACCTTAATCAAACACATTTCAAGCCCAATGGGGTGTCAATTTAATCAATTGATCCATTTAGCTTAAGTTGACCCAATTCGACCTTATAAATCCAAAATTTAATTAAACTTAACTTGCGTCAAATTATATTAATCCAAAGCCTTAAAAATCATCACACCTATATAATTGAACAGAACAAATACCAAATTAAGACATTATTTGATCCAAATAGGCCTAAACAAACTATATTGAGCAAAATCCCAAACTAAGCCAAATGTCATTGCATATTTCAAATTGATATTTGAAAATGATCCAATCTCCCCTTAAGCTCTATTTGGTCAATAATTCCACTTCACCCAAATTGACCTAAGCACAACACATTGAGCCAAACCGATTCAAACTAAATTTAAATCCAACCAAACTCAGTATGACTCTTCCTTGAGTAACCAAGGATCTGCTCAAGTGAGCTTGACCTAAGGTGAACTCGATTTAGCCCATCCTAACTGAACCAAGGGTTCAAATGAGGATAAAATCCCAATATGACATGATCTAACCCCTCTCTTTAGTTTGAACAATTACTTTAGTATCCATTGAGCTCACCCCAACTCATTCAGCCTAAACCAAAGTTGATTTTCTTACAAGTAAAGTCTAAATCACCAATGACAACCCTTGTTTCACTCCCCACGAGTTGTCCACTTCACCTCCGTACACCAAACTTGACCAGCCACTAGAGCACATTCACCTCTTCAATTCCACACATTTTGAGCTCAGGCCACTAGACCAGTACTTCCCCACCAAGCCAACGGTATTTCACATAAGGAGGTTCACAGAAATTGAATTAGGAGAACCTTAGGTATTAGACACATTCATTCTATCCCGGGACAATCCCCCAAGCTCTCAAGCTCTCTCTAGCATTCAAACCATAGCCACCATCAAACCTCTCCAAGGTCGATCTTCCCAAAAAATCACCATCACTATAGGCCTCCAAAACTCTAATTAAACGCACCCACACCTTCCTCAGGCTCAGTCAAACTCAAAGGATTTGAGCCCCACTTGATTGAAGCTTAGGAAGGCGAATAAGCACCAATTTCTAGTAGCCCATAGTGACATTTTGGTCTTGGGAACAACTAACAAGGAAGCAACCATAGATCTTCACCTATGATGTACCAACACTTTCAAAAATAAGGCGTGTAGTCTCCAACATGTGTTGAACACGACATGGGTCTGACACGCCTCCGACACGTGTTAGACACGACATAGAATTGTTTGATTAAAAAAATATTAAAAAATTAAAGGGACTCGCATGTCCTAAATAATTGAATTAAAATTATATAAAAAATATTTTAAATTATTGTAGAGAGTTTTGGAGATTTAGGGAATGAGATTTGAGCTAAAATGAGAGAATAATAAGATATATTTATAGTAAATAATTTAAATTATAAAAAATTATAAATTTAGAATTGATAATAAATTTTATTCATTAAGATTATTAAAGTATAATAAAATAAATTACTTTAAATATATATATATATATATATATATATATATATATATATATATATATATATATATATATATATATATATATATATATATTATTTAAGTAATTAATTTAAAATTTTTAATTAAATGACTCATTTTTATTATTTTTAATATTTATCTATTTAATTTATACACATTATTCTTAATAATTATTATAATGTCGTGTCTAATGCATGTCCGTGTCCCATATTTTTAAAAGTAGAAGTGTACCGTGTCTGTGTCATGCGTGTCCATGTCCCCGTGTCCGTGTTTGTGCATCATAGATCTTCACATTAGGGTTTCACCTCTTCAAGACAAAGCTACTGACCAGAAAAATCTTCCAGATTCTCATCATTTATGTGTTATTCCTTAAAATCCGGGCCACAGAGAGTAAAGTTTTCGCCTTAGTTGTGAAATCCAACACACACACACAGGTATTTAAAGAGTGAACAAGAAAACTCCAAAATTTTTATGTGGAAAACCTCAAAGAGGGAAAACCAAGGGCTAGAAAAGCTTATATATCTGCTTTGAGAGTACAAGATCTTCCCGACAAGGATTACAATGTAGAAAGAAACAAGTATGTGACAATGATCAAAGCAAGTAATAGCAGAGATGATGGTGAACGGCGAGCCACGGTGGAAATGCGGGAATAAATCGCGTAAATGCAGGGAACAATCAGGCAAATGGGAACAAGTAGAAGTCGTCATGATGGAGAGCACGAGAGAGATTGGCAGCGAGGATCAATGGCGGTGGTGCGGTGGTTGGCCCGGCCGTCAGTGGCGCCGATTGTGCTTGGAGGATCTTTAGAGCTCTCTCCTCTCTTGCTTGGCCTCCTCATATGAGGAATGAGGGCTATTTATAGGTGGAAGTGGCGTCTGTAAGACATGCAAAATCCGAATCACTCCTCTCCATCGGACGGCTCATGATGATTCCCTTGATCATATGATGTATTTTGTATATTTGAATGCTCAAATGAAGTTGAAATTGTAAGATCTTTGGCTTGTTGGAACCGGCTCGTCGAGACGCTCGATTTGACTATAAACACTCAATATTTGAGAGCTTTTTAGGAATTTAGCGATGTCTCAAAGTTTCCAATAATATTTTAAGTACTTGATCTTGATTTCAATTTCGATGCTTTTGACATCAAGATTCGTGCCTAGAGGAATTTTGGTCATATCAGTTGCCCCCCTATTTTTGAATGATATTATCTCAATCATCAAAAAATATATGTGCCAAGTACTTCAAAATAGTAAATTCTTTAACGAAATCTGCAGGTCCATTAACCACATATTTTGAGAGAACAGATCTTCATGTAAGTATAAGATTATAACTACGGAAGCAGATGCACAACCACAAATATGTGTAGGTATGTGCGAGCGAAAAATTTCGAGGTTACGGACCATTCGGGTCTCTGAGCGCTCTCGGGAGACGTGGATGCGAGGCTGTGAGGAGACTCGCTCCCATAGGCTGGCTCGTCTCGCCACGTACTGAGCGGATCGTCGGGTCAAGGCGGCGGCATAAAACCACGCGTCGAGCGGAGGAGCTGGCCGGCTGTGCGGCCAGCGGAGCGGAGTGGAGTGTCCTTGACGGGTCACAACCGTCGCTGAATAATGAATGGGAAGTGCCGCGACGCTGGGAGGTCATGGGAGAGCTTCAGCGCAGATGAGCGTCTTGTGGTGGTCAGTCTGTAATACACGCTGCAGCGCGTTAAGCGGTTGGCCAAGAGGGTTTTTCCATTTTTGTTTGGTTTTGTTTTGAGCCATTTTTGTAGTTTTTGACGGTTTTGAGCAGGTTTTTGCAGTTTTTGACGGTTTTGGACTATTTTTCTTTGATTTTTTACTTTTTTGTCCCTATAGGGGGTCTATAAAAACACCCCTAGGGCCAAGGGAGAAGGCACATTCTCTTCTCCTTGAGAGAAGGTCATTCAGAGGCGATCAAGACCCGTAGTTCATACAAGAGCTCAGTTTTCCCTCGAAGGAGGTGTTAACTAATCTCGCCGGGCCCGGATTGGAGCGATCAAGACCCGTAGTTCATACGGCAGCTCGATTTTCCCTCGAAGCGTCAAACCCGTCGGACCATCCAGGTTTGGAGGCAATCACTGCGACGATAATCGGACGGGGTTTCACGGCGATGCTCGACGATGGTGGCTGGCGACAGTGTTTGGTGGTGATGATCTGCGATGGTGGTCGGCAAGGAGAATCAGCGACGATAGTGGTGATCGGCGGAGATTCGGCGATAGTGTGCGGTGATTCGGCTATTTGGCGGTGGCCGGCGGCGGTGTTAGCGGCGGGTGGTTAGCGGTAATGGTGGTGAGTCGGCTTACCAGCTCAGTAATCATGAGATAGCGGCGATAGTGACCGCGAGATTCTTGCGATAGTTAAGCAGCGTGATAGCAGCAATGTCAGCCAGCGGTAATCAACAACTGATGAGCAGTGACCGCAACAGTTGTTGGCAGCCAGGTGGTCAGCAATGCAGCCAGTAACCAGTAGTCAGCAGTGCGGCCAGCGTCAGTATCAGCGAGATACCAGCAAAGATTATCAGCGATAGAAATGAGTAATCAAAGCGATGGCCCTAATGTTTGGCAAACCACGTGGTAACATAGCTCTGCAATGATGGTCGATGGTGCGGCGCGTCAGTAGTTAGCGAGATAGCAGCGAGGTTCGGTAGTGACCAGCGCAGTAGTCAGCAGCGGTACCGAGCGATGGTTGACCGGCGGGTGGTACATCGCAATAGTCGTAGTCAAATGGCGGCGACATCTAGTCAGCGAGGATGACCGGCAATGAGGATTTTGACCTATCCAGGATGTTTGTTAGAGTGTTACCCGATGGCGTTAACCTATGTGGAAGAGGTTATTGAATCCGAGATTTTGACCCATCCGAGGTTGTTTGTCAGAGTGTTACCCGATGATGTTAACCTGTATGGAAGAGGTTGAATTGAATCTGCTGAGGATTTTTGACCTATCCGAGGTTGTTTGTTAGAGTCTTTGCTTGATTACATTAACCTGTGTGGAAGAGGTTGAATTGAATCCGTTGATGATTTTTGACCTATCTGAGGTTGTTTGTCAGAGTCTTTGCTCGATGACGTTAACCTGTATGGAAGAGGTTGAATTGAATCCGCTGAGAATTTTTGACCTATCGAGGTTGTTTGTCGAGTCTTTGCCGATGTTAACTGTGGAAGAGGTTGAATTGAATCCGTTGAGATTTTTGACCTATCCGGGTTGTTTGTGAGTCTTTGCTTTCAATGGCGACTATGGAAGAGGTTGAATTGAATCCGGCGAGGATTTTGACCTATTCGAGGTTGTTTGTCGAGTCTTTGCTCGATGGCGTTAACGTGTGGAAGAGGTTGAATTGAATCCGGGAGGATTTTGACCTATCCGGGTTGTTTGTCGAGTGTTTGCTCGATGACGTTAACCTGTGTGGAGTAGGTACAAAGTTTTGACCTATCCGAGGTTGTTTGTCATAGTGTTTGCTTGATGACGTTAACCTATATGGAAGAGGTTGAATTGAATCCGCTGGATCTTTGACCCATCCGAGGTTGTTTGTCGAGTGTTGCAGATGGCGTTAACGTATGGAAGTGGTCGTAGGAAGTCCACCAAGGACCTTTTGACCTATCCTAGGTTGTTTGTCATAGTATTTGCTCGATGACATTAACCTGTGTGGAAGAGGTCATAGGAAGTCCACCAAAGACCTTTTTGACCTATCCTAGGTTGTTTGTCAAAGTCTTTGCTCAATGACATTAACTTGCATGGAAGAGGTCGAATCAAAACATTCGTTTGTGGTTGTAGCCAAAGTTGCTCCTTAGCCTTGGTCTTATTTTTTCATGAGTATGATTGAAAAATTATAATTTGCAAAGCTATATCTCTTCTCAATGTTGAAATATCCTCCAACTTTGGCTTGTTTCTTGGGATGGTAATCGATTAGATGCTTAACATGGGCGATCTTCTGAGATTAAGAGTTGCCCCCCAATTTTGGACAAAATCTGAAGGAATGAAGTTTGATGAATCTTTATTCTTCGCTTGCGCTCCTTAAAAGCTTGAAATGCTCTACCTCGATGGTGGTTTTGATCTTGTTGGAAAACTTGGTCGCCATACAAGATAGAAATAATGAGAATCAGTTTCCCACAGACGGCGCCAAACTGTTGCGCTCCTTAAAATCCAGTTGCGGTAGAGTAAAAGTTTTCGCCTTAAGTTGTGAAATCCGGCACACAGTATTTAAAGAGTGAACAAGAAAACTCATTTTCGTGGAAAATCTCAAAAGAGGGAAAACCACGGGGCCTAGCCAGAAAACTTCCACTATGTATCTGTTTGAGTACAAGATCTTCCGTCGAGATTACGTATATGAAAGGAACAACTTATGTGACAACGTCAGTTGTAATAGTTTCTAGTAATAGCAGATGATGGTGAACTGTGCGGAGCAATCAGGTGAAAATTGGGAATAATTACGCGCAATGCAGAACAATCGAAGAAACGCAGGAACAATCAGGTAGTAATCATGATGGAGACCCGAGAGATTGACGACAGCAAGGATCAACGGTGGCGGACGTGGTTGGCAACCGTCGGCGTACGATTGTGCTTGGAGGATCTTTAGAGCTCTCTCCTCTCTCTTGCTTGGCCTCCCATCATATGAGGAATGAGGGGCTATTTATAGATTGGAGAAGTGGCGTCTCTGTAAAGACATGCAAAATCCGAATCACTCCTCTCCATTGGACGGCTCATGATGATTCCCTTGATCATATGATGTATTTTGTATATTTGAATGCTCAAATGAAGTCGGAATTGTAAGATCTTTGGCTTGTTGGAACCATTTCAAGGGCTCGATTTAACTATAAACACTCCATATTTGAGAGCTTTTTAGGAATTTAACTGATGTCTCAAAGTTTCCAATAATATTTTAAGTGCTTGATCTCGACCAGTTTTAATTTCCAATCAGCTTGCTTTCGACATCAAGATTTGTGCTTCGACTAGAGGAATTTTCAGGGTCATATCAAAGTGATTTTTTTGATTCGTTGGAATTTAACCATAAAAACCTATTGCATTTTCTTTGTTGATCCATTTGAAATCATTTTGAATGAAAATTCAATCCTAATAGTCTTGAATTTGTTGGCGAAAAGTGAACGATCTTTGTCTTTCTTCGGAAGTAGGAGAGGAATTACATGTCATCCCTTCTCTTTGATTAGAATAGACAATCTTTATGTCATCATATCATAGATCATGATTAAATCCCTAAAGAATCATGAGTTTAATCAATTTTTAATTAAATGGTTAGGATCAAAATCACATCCATTGCTACCCATGCAAGCACCACACATACCACGGTTTATGATGAATAGCAGGTCATTATGGGTTAAACATTATGAATTCAATGCATCAAGTGGCTAATTCATTAAATATGGTTTAAAATGTATTTAAATTAGATAAAACTTTAAAAAATTATAACTAATTATAAAAAAAATCTAAAATCCAAATAAATATTCTTTGAAATTAATAAAATGTGTAGAATCTAAGAAAATTAAAAATCTTAATTTTTAAAGAGTAAATAGAGAGAAATTAAGGTTTATTTAAAAACCTTAATTTTGAAATAAATCTTAAATTACTTATCCAATGAATTGAAATTTTTAGAGAATGTCCCTAACAATGTTCTCCATCTCCCATATTAGCTTCATGTGATTTGGATTAGTAAATCACTATATTTTTAAATCCTTAATGACTAGATTAGCTTAAAATTTATAAAAATGATAAATGATGCATTTTTTTTGCTAAACACATTCACTTAATATAGAAACACTTATAAAAAATGATTAGGACATCTAGTTTTATTTAAAACTTAAAATCACCAAAATTAGGATTTATTGGCTATTAATAATTCATTAAATCACCTAGAACTTAAAAAATTTATAACTAATTATAAAAAATTCTAAAAAAAATCCCTCTTTGTGCTCAGCTAACTGAGATGAATCAAATGAAATTAAAATCACTAATTGATGTTGGGTATTTTGAAAGTAATTGACTAATTATTAAATTCTTAATCTATGTAATTAATCATAAAATATAAGTTCAAATGCTTTGAAATTTATAAGATAGAGTTTACATATGATTACCGAGCATTGTAATTTTTCTCAATATTTTTGAGTTTATGTTTTATGACTTATTAGATTATCAGCAGTAATTCAAGAGATAATTTAATAGAATATTTATATAATTTTTGAGGAGCCATTTTGACATTAATTTAAAATATTCTTTATCATATTATTAATAAATAATGTGAATAATCTAAGATCAATCAAAATATCTCGAAACATTTCTTAAGGTATTTCCTTAACTTAAGCTTATCCTTCAGAAGATTATCACATTATTTATATTTAATTGAATCTCAATTTAGAGCCTAATTATAACTCAAAGTTATTAATCAGATTAATTAAAATTTGTAAAATTCATCTTAGGTTAGACTCTTCTAGAGTATAATGAAAAGTGAGCCCTACTCTAAGTAAAGCCCATTATTCCGCATACTTTTTAAAACACCAAACTCAACTCAAATCTAAATTACAATCTTAAATCCATCTTTAAATTTTTAATCGCTCAAACTAGTACCACCCAATGATAATTAGTTGAATCTTATGCTTAAGTTATATAACTTAAATCATTAAAGTCTATCTTTAACTTACCACACTAGCATTTGCATACACCTTAAATTGATAGGTCACCGATTCTAAATTTAGGTTAAGTCGATGCTTTATAGTGATATATTGATTGTTCTATTTTGTAATATACTATTTTAGACTGAATGTCAGAGATGTATGTTCATAGATTGAATGTTATGATACTGTTTATTAGACTAATATTATTTTTTACAAGAGTTTGTGTTCAATAAAAGGAGCCGCTACAAGAAAATTAAAACTGACAAGTTTACTTGCAGATGTTGTTTGCGTAAACCCTTGAACATAGCTCATTAATACAAGTGGGCTTGGTACCCGTTGATGCCAAGCCCTATTGTATAGAATATAATTACTAGTGTGGATGTGTGTTTCAACTAACTTCTATTTTGCAAGTATAGTTAGAATTTTATATTTGAAAATTTAAAATATAATTTGCAGTAGAATTAGGTTAGAGCCACGTAGACTTAAGAGGCCTTGTGAAGCCTAGAGCAACCATATCATGGAAATCAAACACGAATATCCTCATAAGCTATTTATTTACTTAGTTGTAAGCTAGGTTGTATAAGGCAGCTCAGCTACCCATTATTCTTTTTTTTTTTTCAAGATGTATAGTGGAACTCGGTCACACCATCCTTTTCTATATTATTTATTTTTAATTGATTGGTGTGTTTACGTTGTATTATGTACTAGAAATGATATTCTTTTTATTATAGATTTCTGTCTATGATGTTGAAATTGTTTGAATGTTAGCCTAGATCTTGGTAGGCTCTTAAAAATTAAATTTTCTACCCCATTAAAGTTAATTAACTCAAACTAAAATAATACAACTTGTAACTTCACCTAAGCAAAGCCTTAGGTATAAATATTAAAATCAAGTAGAAACTTTAATTCTTATAATCATATTGCACATTTTTCATCCATATTGAATTGGACCCTTCACCTATTACATATAAGAGGCATTTGTCTAGTAAGTATAGTCATATTCTTGGGAAATTTTGCTTTTCTCTCTAATTTAGCCCATCACTATTTTTCAATTACATGCATATAGGCAAAATTACCTACCTAAACCATGTCAAATGAATTTTGTGTCTAAAAATATTTAAAAGATGAAATGTTATTGCATCAATTAGAAGTATTTTTCATATCATCATGATCTTAGAACTTAAGATCTTAGATTTCTTTCTTAATAAAAAACAATCCAATTATCTTGCATTACATACTAATGGTCATATAAACTAAATATAAATCTTAATTTAAAAAAAAGCCTAACTATAAGATAGACTAAAATGCCTAATTAGACTTCCCAGTATCTAGACATTTCAAACTTATCTTGGAATCTATTAAGAATTATTCTTATTTGATCTCTCACATTTGATTTCCAAATTAGCAATCCTTGATTTAAAATTTGAAATTCATAAAAACATTAACTGATTACTTTAATAATTTTTTTATGAGATTTATATATCTAAGATGTAATTAACTATGAGGGCTTGCCCATACAGAGAACTTAACCCGAATAAAGTAGACCCTATCTTACTTCACTTATGTAAGATAAGAAAATTTTTCTAGTATACATACGCTCATTAGCTTAGAATTCTTTATTAAGTAATTGAATTCATCGTACGATGATATCTCTACCTCTCAGAGTAGTATATGATTTCTTGATATCATCTTTGATTATCTAAATAAGTACCTCCAAGATCTATGTGGTGTTGTTACATTTTAAACACCACAAGGGCATGCAAGTATCTAATTTTTAAAGTAGATTTAGTACTTCTAATATTTTTGTACATATTCATATTTTTATTTATGCAATTTTAATCCATCAAAGCAAGTAATTCAAAAAATTAGAGATATAATAAGAAGTAAATTTGATGCTTTATATGAATCATGAAAATACTTTTTGATAGAAGTTTATAACATATGATTTTGAGAGTTTGAGGTAAGAAGTTTTATATAATAAAAATTAATATATTTAATAAATGCTTAACTTTTTTTTTATTATGAAGAAAGAATTCACTTAGTTATCTCAAAATTATGATAAAATAAGAAAAAAAATTGAAATTGAGGCTCTATTTATTTGAAAGACATGTTCAAAAAAATCCATAAGTATAATGAAAGACCTTGTAAATTGAGGTGCAAGTTTGGACAGATTTACGTACAACATAAAGAGCCTAGAGTAGGCCCAAAAGAAAATAGCAAAATAAATAAAATTGAGCTTCTAATTGTGGAGGCATGAAGAGTTAATTATATATTGATGGATTAGTTCACCACAATAAGCTTAGAAGAAGAGTAATTAGTTTGATAATTTAAATTATTCTTTTAAATGGCTATTGTAAAAAAAATTAAGAAGAGAGCCTATGATGATTAAGTTATAGAATGAATACATAACAATTCCAACAAGACAAATAGTGGAATAATAATAGATCCAAACAAATATATGTGATCATTGTAATTTTTTTCTTAAGAAATTACAAAATTAAAATATTTAATTGTTACTATTAATAGTTATCTTTTATGAACACATATGTCTAGGGGATGTACAAAGTCAAATACTTGAAGGGGAGATATCTTCTCAACAAGTTCAATTTAATTTATAGTGGTAAGTAGCAAGAGGCAATAAAGTGAAGATGCTATGAGCTAAGCTTCGGAGGCATAGTATATGATACTTGGTTTGCCTCACCAGAAAGTTTTATTGAAGGGAATATGAGAAGATAGATGATCAAATTTATTGAAGACAATGATAGTGATTTAGGCAAAGATAGTAGTAGTGTGCAAGCAATAGAGTAAGGAAAATGGAAAAAAAGTAGTTGATGAAGAAAATGAGAAGAAATAGAAAATAGAGAAAGAAGATTGAGTGTGTTTTGAGATGTGATTTCTATTTTTTTTAATGTCACAATTATATGGCTTAAATTATTCTATATTGATTTGTAATGAACTATCTTTTTCATGTTAAAAGATAATATTATGTCAATGTTATGAAGTGGTTAAGTTCATCTCAAGGTATTCTGATTTGATTGTAATGTGATGTTCTAGTTACTACATCATATTATGATGTGATGAATATGACAGACATAGTAAACTAGTAAATATGAAGTGCACTTATTTTTTAAAAAAATTGACTACACATTTTTGGTGGATTTTTCATTAGTAATATTGACATTTTTCTATCAAATGGTGTAATGGCTGTGAGATATACTATTGCCAACAGATTTCTAAGGATTTACCAGAAATTTTTAGTGAAAATTAACTAACAATTATTGTTGAAATTCTTTGGTGGTAAATGTCACGAGAATATAAATTATAATAGCTATTTTTGCCATTAACAGTTTTTCCTTTGAAAATTCAATAGAAAGTGATTTCCAATGGAAAAAAATTTATGTGAAGAAGTATTTCTGATGTGGGTATTTCTAACAAACAAATATCCATTGGTATTTGGTTGAAATTTTTTTTTTTTTATCGATGGATTTGTATTTTCTTCCCTATATGATGCATTATTTATGGTGCACGTATGCATTGACTTCCATGATTTAAATAATTATTGTCTTAAAGATAACTTCTTGTCATTTATTTCATTGCTTAAGATTGATGTCACTTGGTTTCATATTATATTTTCCTTTATGAATAACTATTTAGATATAATAAAATTAAGACCTCATCCTACATTTCCATTAATGTGTTTTGTTATAAGGCGATGGCCTTTACCCTAAGGAGTGTTGGAGTTAACTACTAGATATATATCATCAACAAACTCATCTAGCATTAAGTATTATATTGATAGCATATTCATCAAAAGCAAGGTCAGTGATGATTTCCTTCATGATTTATGGATTGCTTTTGAGCATTTATGCTAATATGAACTCAAGATGAACCCCAAAAAAATTTTCATTTAGAAAATCAGCCAAAAAGTTCATATGCTTTATTGATCAACATCAAGATGGTGAGATAGATCTCTCAAAGATCAAGGCCACTAAAGCCACGAAGATTTCGAAGAGTCTTACCAATTAAAATTCTTATAAGTTAAATTTGTGTTGTTATGTCAGCTTATCTCAAACCTTGTAATAAATGTTAGACATTTATAGTACATGTAAAGAATGATACATTTTTTTTGGATTAAAACTGTCTTAAGGCCTTTAATAATATTAAGTGTTATCCAATGCACCCATGTATAATGGCTAGCCTGATTGTTGGAAATCCCTTAATTCTTTGTTCAATAACTCTAGATAAGTGTCTTAGCACACTCTTAGCACATGACAAAAAGGAAGGCAAAAGGAACATTTTGCCCTACCTTAGGAGATGCCTTATTTTGATATAGGCTAAGTACTAAACTCTAAATAAGTATTGTTATAGCTCGCAAAAAATCTACTTGTATTAAGATTCAATCAACTATAGCATTTAATAAATCACTTAATGAAATTACGCATTAGTCTTTGAAACTATCCTAGTTTGACATCACATTCATTCCTAAATGTGTCTTCAAAAGACAAGCTCTAGCTGATTTTCTACTAACCAATTGGATTTCAACTAATTCTTTACTCTATGATAATCATTCTAATGAGTAAAACTTAAGTATTAAGAATTAAGGCTCCCTACTTAAGAGTTATTTTCAAGAGATGGCCTCTTATTTATGTCAACTCTCCAATGCTAGGATAAGTTTAGACCTTATTTTTATGCCACTTGAGAGTGGCACCCATTGTTACTTTTGTAGCCCCCTTAAATTTATATACTAATAATAAAGAAAAATATGAAGCTCTTATAGTAAGTTTAAAGTTGGCCATCCATATGAGTGTTTAATAAGTTTAAGTTCTAGGGGATTCCCACTTGATCATCAATTAAGTTACTAAGATCTTTAAGGTAGCTCAAGCTATTTCCATTCCAACAATATGTCAAGGTGATTTTATGCATTATTTTAATGTGACCTTGGTTTGAGTACTTTGTTATTACATAACAAAGCAAATGCAGTAGCCAATGCTATTAATCAGGAACCAAATGATTCCTTTGGCGGCCTTATTGTTGTCATAACTTAGTATTGTTAGCCTCGATCCCTAAGAGATTTATAAACTTCCAATTATATCATCATATTCTTAATAGTCAAGAAAGAGTCATATTGGAGAGTGCCCTTCATTGATTACCTATTGTTAAGAGAACTTCTTGATAATTGATTCCTAAACATCTAAACTAATTAGAGCAAAAGATTCTTCATCTGCATTCATTAATAATACCTTGTATTAACAAGGATCATTTAATGTGTTTGAGATACCTTAGTCATAAGTAAGCCAATAAAGGCATGGGCAAAGTACCCTCAAGCCTTTATAAGGCTCGTTAGTTAGATCCTAAAATGAAAGTTAAGATCAAGAATCATGGGTATTATTAGCCTACCATGATCCAAACTAACATGTGATATTGCACTAAAGGACAATGTCAAATTTTATGACAAAAATCCATCCAATAATCTCCAAAATTCATTAATAATTAAATTTGTTTATGGATTTTTGTTTGCTAGTAAAATGCACGCAAAAAATACTATTTAAAAATACTTCTAATAAATTTTTTGATGAATTTTATGATAAAAATTTTTTTACTAATTTTTTGACATAAAATCTTTCAAAAATCTATATCATTTTTAAAAGAAATTATAGCAAATGCTACACCAAAATTTGATTTTTTTTTGTATTTATTAGTTCAAGATCATAGATATTATCATAAAAAATAAAGAATAGTTTTAAAACTAAATAAATTAAATAATATATCTTTAAAATATTAAATAAAAAAATCAATTATATCTAAAAATATATATAAATAAATAGTCAAAATAAAAAAAATCTCAAAGTTGTATGGACACCTCATTCTAAAATAGAATATCTATGGTCTCATAATACATTTACATTACAAGAATCAAATGGTCAAATAAACTTTTAAAGAATTTTATAGATATAATTAAAATCTAAAAAAATAAAAATAAATAAAATTTAAGCATACAAGAAAAATGAGAAAAATTTGATGGTAAGTGGGTAGTCGTACAAAATAAATCTTTTCTCATTGTTAGAATATATTTATTCAAGATTACTAGCAAATTGTTTTATAAACAAGTCATAAAAAAAAATTGACACTTGAATCTGATGTTTTTTTTTTTCAAGAAAATCCTCAAAAGAAAAAAATTGTTGAAAAATCCATAGGTAATTCTAGTAGATTTTTTCATTGAAAGATCTAATGGTGCGAGTGTATTTAACTATAGCTTGCACATATATATATATGTTACTTCACAATATAGCCTTACACTAGCGTCAAAATATGCTCCATCTAACTATAGCCTTTTCGACTTTTGTGAGCTGGGTACAACGATAATTAGACCTATTAACCATCTTTCTAACGATCATAGATTCATATTTGTGGCCATTGATTACTTTCAAAATGATTGAAAGCTATTGCAGATATGGTGAGTTTCTCTGGATACCATGTTATTTACTATTTTAAAGCGTCCTACATATTATTTTAGGTAATAATCCATCTTTTTGGACTACCAAGAGACACTCTATTATATATTACCCCAAGAAAATTGGCCTAGTTGAGGCCTTACCATAAGATACTAAAAGACTTTTATCAAGAAGCTTATCAATGCCAACAAGTAAGAATGCCGTGATATATCGGCTAAAGCATTGTGGCCTTACTATAAACAATAGTGTTGGTGTCTCTCAAGGAGGGAATGGATGAAAAAGAAGAGAAAATCCATATATTTTCATACATTTTCTCTCTCATCATATTAAAATTGCTTCACATGTTTTTTCTAATAGTGGATGCATGTCTAAAAGACCAAACCACTTTAATTAATCTTCTGTGCACTTTACATTGCTGTAATTCTTATTTCTATATTATGGTTTCAGCCTCCCCATAGAATTTATTCTCGTCCTTCTTACATATGAGCTCACAATCATGAATATATTCTTGTCCAACATGATAGCTAACTTCCAATGTTTACCCTATCGACTCAATATCTCAAACATCAGAATATCTAATTATAGATCCACTACATTTTTCAAATTGTAGTCATATAATAATAACTTCTCTCCTTAAACTATATTTCTCAATAAGAAACTGCATAATCACTATCATCACATTGTTGATCCCTAGTTATTCACCTCTTTATTTTCATAAGATACTTTCAACCTAGTGAAAACTAATAAGCTGCATTAAGTGAAAAACAAGAGTTAGGGAAGGAAATAGTGAAAACTGATAAAACGCCATCCTCGAAGACATCCTTTACGGCGTATCATCAAAACCTTAAAAGATCATTCTTAAAATGCCCTTCTATCCCCAATAAATTCCCTAAAAGATAGTCCATAACTGCCCCCACGGGAAATGCAGAAATGTTTGATAGAGACGAATCAAATGTGTGAGGAATAAGCAGTCTCCATAGAAGATAGAAGAGGGTTAAATGAGAAGGTCAGTTCGCATCCTCAAGCTTCGAGTGGCTAACACATTGGAGATAATAACTTCTAGGGTTTTCAAGAACTAACAGCAGAACGCATATGATAATAAGTCGGATTAGAAGATGCAGGGAAGAAGAGAAGTAATAGATCTGAGAACAAGCTCGATACTTGAGGGGTTTTCCTCTTACGATCTGTTTGGTTAAAACCCTAGCAATTCTACAGACCTAAGAGAAGCAGGCGTGGGAATTACAGTTGAGAAGAAGACTGAAGAAAACCCTAAGGGTAGAATGACAAGCTGCTCCGTACTAGTAAAAAAAATAAGCAAATAAAAGAAAGAATAAATGCTAAAAGTTAGAGTTAGGATATTCAGGGGAGAATGGGGGAGCGATCTGACCTGGGAGTTCGTGCATTGGGGACTTTCAATGGCATCCCACGGAGACAGATTGAGCTGGCACTGCAACTCGCCGGCGTATGTTTCCGGCGACTGTATAGGTGGCGGAGCCAACGCCCAACTATACTGATCAGATACTGATAGTGGCAGAGAAGATGAAGAAGGGAATGGACAACAGGATGCCCATCCTAAAAGCTTCGAAGCCTGCTTCCTTATCCTCATTACCAACCGACCATTCGTATCAGTGAAGCAGGGAAGAAAGCTAGAAGAAGATGGGCGAGAGGTTAACTGAAGAAGAGAAAGAGCTACAGATCTTGTGGCTCAAGACTTAAGTGGAGAGAATAGAAGAGCAGGCCAGGGTTTCCGACTTTCCGCTGCCCTTTTGTTTTTACAGCTATATTTTAGCTTAGTTTAAATGTATAAATTTACACCCATATCAAATTCAAAAAATTACCAATTTGCCATCAGTGGATTGGAGACCTGCGTTCGAGCAAAAAGATTCATATAGACAGGTATTATTATTGCCATTCATTAAACATAAATCATTTAAAGATTATTATATATATATATATATATATATATATATATATATATATATATATATATAGAGAGAGAGAGAGAGAGAGAGAAAATCTTAACGAGGGAGCAGGGAATAAGTAAATAAAAAAGTAAAAAAACATCTATATCTGAGAAAGAACTGCCAACTGCCGATCAGTCAGAAAGGAGGATAGACTGGTCATTTCAACTTTAGCACTTACCTGATTCTTCTGGCAAAACTGAAAATTAAAAATTCAGAGGCTTTTAAAATATTAGTTTGGAAAAGGAGATTATTTTGTGGAATTTATACATAAAAAATTAAGGGACCTACATTATTAATGTGAAAACTTTATCTCATTTTATTTGAATAAAAAAAAGTCTGACTATACAAACAATCTAAACGGTAGAGTGTGATTTAGGTGGGTGCTTTTGTGTCTCCTTATATATATATATATATATATATATATATATATATATATATATATATATATATATATATTCATAATTTATTATTTCTAAATTAGATCAAGCATTGAGCTATAATTAAATTGTTTTTTATCAATTAAAAATCATTATTCATGATATCAATGAAATTTAAATTTCTTAATGCAAGCTCTCCTTATTAAGCAGAGTAAATATACCTTTTAAAATTGAAATTAAGTACCTCATAATGATTTAACAACCTATCAATGACATTTCTTTCCCAAGCTCTTCATATCATTTGGCCTATCTATTGAGATTACTTCTTCCTACCTTTGTATATAAATTTATATTGTTGAATAAGAATTAGCATAATTCTATCTCCTATTATCTAGTATGAGTGACATTGTGTAAGTGTGTTTAAGGAGATTTTTTATAAATTATAAATGCGAAGGAGTTGCGTGTTTACCTTTGTTCCATGAGATTACATTGGCCAACTTATAATCTATTAGTTATTTAATTTTTTTTATAAAAATGGGTGTCTATATAAATTGGTACATGTATTTCAATATGAGTTTATAGTTAAGCAATTAGAATATACATGATGATTATTGAGCATGTGTAGGTTGATCACCAGACATATGATACAAACAAAGTTGAGATCAATGACGATACAACTAATTAGCATTATTCCATGCTATGATAATAAATGGATGCAGGCCTCAGAAATGTCGCAACATACTTATTTGTGTAGTTTATCATGTTCTTGGCAAATTTTCATTAAAACATTGACCTACCATCATCTTTTTGTCGAGAGCTTTGACTCGTCCTTAAGTGAGTAAGATGAGAAGGTGATGCTTTAGCTCTTGAGCGAACCCACTAGAGTCATTTCAAAGAAGAAGAAAGGTGGACAATAATGAGCAACTCTTTTTTTAAGTAGTGATAGAGCAAGAATATCAAGATAAATTATATTATGAGTAATGACACGTCTTTTTAAATCTTACAAAATTTTAAATTAGGTGTATTTTGAGCAATTTTTAATTTTTTAAATTGTATTTAAAAAAATAATTATACTTTTTAAAAAATGGTCAAATCAATATTGAGCAAGCTAAATACATCAAAATATTATCATTAAACTGAAATATATATTACAAAATTTTAACGTTAGAAAGATTTAGCATTACAAAGATAATTTCAAAAAGAAAATAACTAAAGAAAAGTGAGAGAGAAAATCATAAATAACAATAGGAAATATTTAAATACAAACTTTCCATTAAATATGAATTGACTAGACCTAATCAACTTTACATACTTAAATGAACTTCAAAGATTTCACTTCAGCAAATATGATTTTAATTCACTTTAGCAAAACTATATATGCAATGTCCTTGGGCACACTCAATGTCATCAAACACAAATTTTGGGGAAGCTCTCTCAAAATTGAGGTCAACATCTTCTAAGTTGGATCATCTATGTTTTGAATCAATTTCAATAGTTGGTAACTCAACAAAGCCTAACTTTGTGGATCAACTACAATGTTTCAGATAACATTTGGAGATGATTATAGAAGAAGATTATTTATATAATTAAGCAGATACTTCTTGGCAAGGTTAAATAAAAAAATTTTCTAAGAAAAAATAGAGATTGTACTCTTTGGAAGTCTCTCAATAGCCTCTACTCTCTGTTCTTCAAAATTTGGTTGTTCAACATCTCTAGTTTGATGATCTAATTCTCAATGATTTGTTCGGCAAAATGTTGAGTGACTTCAGTTACATTCTCTTCCACAAGAATAGATTTAAAATTTGATAGGGTAATGATTTGACCAACTTTAATAATTTTTTTTTAAAGAAATAGAAATGGTGTCTTCCTTAGATTCATTGAGAAGAAGAAGACTGATGATCTATAACTGCCTCTGCAATGCTTGCAATGGCCTTTTCCATCTCCCTGATAAACTTTACTCTCTTTTTTTTCCCTTCTTTGATGATCCTTCCTTATGTTTACTAGAGAAGCTTGCGATGACATCATCTTTAGAAATATTTATCTCATCCTTTAGAACTTCTATGTCCTTATATAGAAAGTGCTCCTAGCAATGCATGGAATGGAGGATACCAAAGCAAGTGGGTGTAGGCGAGGACAGTTAGTTGCTTATTTATATGCACGAGACTTGCTAGTGTGGAAACTTAACATTAATGTCACTTCAACTAAGAGTTAAGAAAATCTTAAATATGTATTATTTAATTGACTTATTCTCTTCACAATAAACCTTTAAAAATATAAGAAAATTGAGAAACTAAATATGTATAGTCAAATACTTATCTTCAAGAGCAATATCAAAAAAGCATTCACTGCTAAAAATTCAATAACTCATGGAGCCCCTCTCCTCATCCTGCAACCCTAATATCTAAATATTTTTTTATGTTGTAGTAATAAAATAAGTACAAATACTTATTATGATTTATTTTTGTAGTATTAGTTTAAAAATAAAAATAATATTATTTTAAATTAATTAAAAATGATGCCTTCAAAATACCAAATTCTAAATACTTAAGATTCATGATTGTTCTAAGAGGCTTTTCTTAGTTTATAAGAAGTGACCCATTTTCACAATTATATGAGAGACTCTATCAAGTCTACACATAAGTCCATTATCATTCACATAGGGGGAACTACCTTTTTAACCTTTGTGAGAAGGTATAACTTTCATTTCCCTTGATGTATTCTCCACTTGTTTATATACTAGTGGTTTTCTTAGAGGATCTATTAGGTTCTTTTAAGTTTTTACATAGGAGATGTAACCTCATAATTCAACAATTATTTCCCAATATAATCCTTAGGTGAACATGTGTAGTTTTACCACTTTATTGTTTCTAAGAAACTCATGCCAAAGTGAGATTATCAAAAGACTTTATTAATAGTATTCTAATATATTCCATAAATAAGCAAGGTCATGCATCATACTTATCCAAATCAAAACTAGTGTAGAAACATCTCCATGCATCATCAATCATAAATCCATTAGACACTATAATAGAATTAACTTTAGATGTCATTATTTTGGAGCCTTTTAAATCATAGAGAGATGTGAGCTCCGAAAATTCATCATCGACCTCTCACATTGAAGAGAGTATATTTTATGTGTCGGTGAGATTTTCAGAAGGAAGATGGAATAGTAAATAAGACACTACCTAGAGATTTTACCCTCATTTTGTGAGGACTTTAGATCTTGTTCTAGGTCTCCTAAAGGCACAAGCACTTATAGTTAATTACCCCTCCCAATGCTCGGAGATAACTTTCGATTAAGGCTAGCCATTAAATCACTAATTCTTTAGCGAATAGTAGCAGCATGTAGGGTTTAAAATTTAGGATTTAGAATTTATGAAATTCATCATCATTTAACTTAAAGCATATGGTTGGCAGAATGATGACGTGCTTGATCTAAATCCCATGGTTCCATCATCTCGGGCTATCGTGGTCCTTAGTCTACTTAGTCAGAGCAGGTAGTCGACCCAACCTGACAGAAGGATCCCTATCGGCAGCAATGGGTTGCGACGTCCAAGTAATCCTTATAGACCCGAGGCGGTGTTTGTCTAAGAAGATGAGCTTAAGTCTAGCTTAGCTGAAAGAGGGCTTTTTGCCCTATCAAGTGCACCCTATGATTCACATCTCAAGGCACAGAGCTATTGGGGAGCATATGGGGTACAATCATGACAGTAATATAATGGTGGCATTTGGCGACAACCACCCGATCAGAGGACTCTGGTCGTAACTGTATCATATGTGAAGCCTACTGGCCAAGCTATATAGACAGAGGACACAGGTCACGTCCTTACTAGCATGAGATTGACTGAGAGTGAATATAAAAATATATTTAATTTGACATTAGCTTCTTTGTGAGCTAGTGTTTTCTTAATTCATTACCTTTAACAAACAGTTTTGGGAAGGTGGATTAAATAGAGTTTGCTTTAAGTATTTAAGGATTGAATTTCATTTAATCATTAATAACTTAGTGATATATTAGATTTCACATTTGGATTGATATTGAATTTAAATTAATTTAATCTAAAATTAAAATCACATTTTGATGGAAGTATCCCCTTCGATTGAAATCTCTATTCAACACAACCATCATCGGGTGGATGTATTATTTGAGATCTTATTGACTCTATTAATTTAATAATAGAGGATCAGACCTACTATCATTTGACAGAATTAGCTTGTTAGATATTTTAATAAGTTAAGATTCCTATATTATTATTAGATTTTTTATTTTTAACCTTAAGACCAAGTCCCAAGACCCCGAAGCAACCCGCAGATCCTTAAAGACTAAATTTAAGAATTCAACATAGTGTTGGGGCCCATGCGGGTGTATTTAAGAATTCTTGCATAATTTAAGGTATTGAATTTAAGTTTTAATCATACTTCATAATATGTGCAAGAGTTCATTTGAAGCCTTAATTAATGCCTTTTATTCGTTTGTATGATGTGTTGTGAATCCGGTCACATAGTGATATATTAGATTTCACATTTTGGATTGATACTGAATTTAAATTAATTTAATCTAAAATTAAAATCACATTTTGATGGAAGTATCCCCTTCGATTGAAATCTCTATTCAACACAGCCATCATCGGGTGGATGTATTATTTGAGATCTTATTGACACTATTAATTTAATAATAGAGGATCAGACCTACTATCATTTGACAGAATTAGCTTGTTAGATATTTTAATAAGTTAAGATTCCTATAATATTATTATTAGATTTTTATTTTATTAACCCAGACCAAGTCCTAAGACCCAACCGGGAAGCAACCCGCACAGCATCCTTAAAGACTAAATTTAAGAATTCAACATAGTGTTGGGGCCCATGCGGGTGTATTTAAGAATGCTTGCATAATTTAAGGTATTGAATTTAAGTTTTAATCATACTTCATAATATGTGCAAGAGTTCATTTGAAGCCTTAATTAATGCCTTTTATTCATTTGTATGATGTGTTGTGAATGAATTAATCCATCATGCTCATCATTTACACTTCATTCATGATTATTTAAATCTTGTCTTTCAGTGATATATCGTTCATTCCCATGAATGGGATTTTTTAGCTCATTGCAAATCTAATTCAAATCACATGAGTTGCTTTTGATTCACCCAGCATATCACACAATATAACCCAAATGATTATTGAAGGACTTCATATATACTTACTAATGAGCTAGTTAGCTACATTATAAGTCTTCTTGTGAATTTCATTTAGATCATATTAATTTTGAAGATAAGCACTTATAAATATTACAAATCTCATGTGCTTCAAATTTGATTTTAAATGCAAGATCCAAATGTTTCTTTTAAAGGCTACATTCATAGTTGGTCATGAGTTGCCTAATTGAATTTGTGCTTGTAAGAAAGCTAGTAAATTTCTTGCACACTTTTGTTCTCAATTTAGAATTGGACATTTAGATTTACCACCAATCATTTGTCATTTGTATTCGATCAAGACCCTTATTTCACATGACATCAATTGTGGGATAAAGTGTTTATGTCATGTTTTATATTTGTCGTACCATACAAACATTTTCTAAATACTTTAATTGAATTTATGAATCATCCACTCCTATAAATTAGAGGTTATGGTAACCTATTCATCTTCACATTCATCTTTTGGGGAGATAGAGGGGGTAAAAGGATTTTTGTCCCAAAGTTCAAGTGTGCACTCAAGTCTTCTTGCAATTCATTGTAAGTTCTTTTCCCCTTTCTTTTTTATTTCGATCTGGTTATATATACATTTTTGTAAATTCAAACTTATGTTTGCTTTACGAAATTTTATAATTTTGCACATTTAAATTTCGTTTTAGTTTGTTTATTTTTGAATGAGAATGAATGATATATATATATATGTATATATATCATAATTTCTCCTTTTTTATTTAAATCCAAAATTTAATCCAAATTTCAGTAGCATTTCAACATAGGGGTGCTACATCTAACAGTTTTAGGCCTACCCGTCATGCCCTGATGAGCATGAAGAAGCCATCAAACCTGCATAAAGAAACAAACATGTATATTTCCACATTCATATTCTTACATCCACATATATTATTTCCACGCATCCACAAATTACACTTTGAAATCTCATTTACTATTTTGGATGAGAGGAAGAGAGGGTAGTGTGGTTGTGTGGTGCGAGAAGCCAAGATTAATTGGGGTTGCCGATGGCTAGGAAAGAAATCCACATAGCACAGGTAAGAGAAAAGGAGTTCGCCTAAGATATAGTTGGGTGCTGCTGTATTGGAGAGGGGCTCGATGCATTTTAGTGATGCTAATGTCCAATGAAGGAGTGTAAACAGTTATGGTGTAATAACGGGGTGAAGAGGATAATGGGGAAATGCTTCAATTGGAGAAGTAAACTGAGAGAGAAAGGGGAGTAGAGGATGGAGGAAATGCTAGAAATTGAGAGGGAAAGAATTGGGTTAGGAGATGCGAAGGTGTCCAATTGGAGAGGGAATGGTGCTATGCTTGACTAGAGGTGCTTGTGCACGACGATGTGAAGAAGGATCGGAGGAGTCATGAGGAGTCTTCGTTTGCTGCGGTTCCCCATGTGGTTCTTGTGATTGAGGAGATGAGGAGCACGAGAGAGTGGCGAGCAAAGAGGGCTTTCAATTCTTAGGAGAACAAATCGAGACCAGAAAATAACGAGCAAGAAAAGTTTCGGCTTGGGGCTTACGAGATTTTGGATGAAAGAGGGGATCACGAACGGGAGAGGTTTTAGTAATATGAGGGAAATTTAAGGTTAATTTAAACGTAATTGCACTCTGAAGCTCTTCATTTGCTTCACACTTGGTAAAATCGACCGGGAAAGGTCTTGTTTAATAGTTTTTGATGTTTTGATGATAATGGAGCAGTCTGTTTTGCGAAAGGAGCTCATTAGATAGTGTCGAAGCCTCCTGACTTTAATATGCATGAAATTTCCTATTCTATTTATTTTCCTTCATTGGATAATAACTGGTCAATATGAAATATCAATTCTAATTAATTTTAATATTCTAAATGCAATTATGCAGCTGATTTTATAATCAGAGGCCATTTGGTTTGAGTCAGCGTCAAATTGGATAAATTTCTATTCAAAAAATGCGCATTGTAGCTTCCAACCGCTCCACATTCACATAGGCTTGTCCGAATTGAGCAAGGATAGTCTTATTTAAAAGGTTTCGATGTTTTGGAGCTAATGACGCACCCAATTTTATGAACGAGGTCATTTGGACATCATCGTAGCTTTCCTACTCTGATATGCACATCGACACATTGACTGCTTGATCTCTTGATCGATTTACTGTTAGATTGTGCAATATTTATATTTTGATCAATTTCAATATTTTGAACACAATGACTAAGTTCGTTCATTGATTAGATGTCATTTTGATTGATTTCAATGAAGTTTAGTGTATTTCAGCTTTGATTTGCACTTTGAAACATCTGAAGTCGATCGAATTCATCTTATAGGCTCGATTCGACTCATGTAGCATATGTGAAGGTCAACAAATACCCCCTAACAAATGTGATTCGAGCATGAGTGAGTCATATTTATTGAAAACTGGTTGTCCTTTCATGTCGATCATGAATTTCAAATTACTTCAGCTTCAACAGGTTCGCTGAAGAGCTCTTTCTTTTGTATCTTTATGAATTTGAATTTCCTCTGACCCTAACTTCATGCTCGACCGGGTTGGATGGAGGTATTGGTTGGGATTTTACTTTGTAGGAATTATAAGGATTTCTTTGAGACAGCTCTAGATTAAGAGTTATTTCTTCAAAAGGTTTTGGTTCACTGATAAAGTAGAAAGACCTCTTGGATTCTAGTTGCTTGTAATCACTGAGCTAGATTTAGTTTGGGATTGAATAGCTGTCATCTTTAGATTGACAAGTAAGGACTTTTTCACTGTGACCTTTTTTATGGCTTGTTGAGTAAAAAGAGTGTCAGCTACTCGGCCATTTGTGGGCTTGTTGAGTCCGACTTTTAGAACCTACACGAGCCTTCAACTTAAGCTGTGATGGATTGATGTTTTTATCATCAGACTAAAGAAAGAAGGCTTTTTCACTACAGCCTTTTCTTACACCTTGTTGAGTGTGAAGAGCAGTCAACAACTCGGTCACATTTGGGCTTATTGAGTCCGACGGTCAGGACCTACTTAAGTCGTAGACTTGAGCCGTGAACAGACTTGTGTTTCCCTAACTTAACAATATCAAAGTTTACAAATTCAAAATTCTCTCATTTAACTTTTTAAACTATTACAAGCATAAAAGATGAATCTTTCAATTGCAGAAACATCTTATGTGCAACTTATTTAAAGATACATTTTTACTATTCATGATAACCGAAAGTACATTTAACATTAGGATAATAGAGTAATCAAATGGGGATCTTGGCTCAAAGTACGATATATATCCTAATCAGAATACATTCAAGGATTTCACCTTATAGCACGATATCAACCCATATGAAAATAAAATAGATGCCCCATGTCTTGCACGGGGAATTCTAAAATACATTTGAAAGAATTTTAAGATAAAATTAAGCAAATACATCAATATTTGAGTTGATATATTTACTCTTAAGAGAGCTTAACACATAATATTGATTTCATCTATATTTAAAATCTAAAAAAATGCCCCCGTGTAACAGGGAGATTTTCACAGTGCTTTAAAAAATTTTTATCGTCTTGATTATATATATTTATTTAGGCATCTCGGTGTGAAGCACGATGTCAACCTAAATAAATATACATAAAAATATGCCACCTGTATTGCAGGGGAATTTCCATAGTACCTCAAAAATATATTTATCATGTATTATACTTTTCAGGTATCGACCATTAATTGACGGCATTGGTCTTCCGCCATTTAAGTCAATGAGTTGGTATTCCCCTCTTTGATACACATTTTCGATGATAAAAGAGCCCTCCCAATTAGGCTCAAATTTTCTACCATTTTTTTTATTAGGAATAATTAGTCTTCTCAGCACCAAGACTAATTCCCCTTCTTGGAATATTTGAGGTCGCATTGTATGGTCAAAAGCCCTGAACTTCATTTCCCGATAAACCTCCAAATTTTGATGAGCTTGCAATCTAACTTCATCAAGCGCGTCGAGTTCTTCCATTCTCAAATGAGCATTTTGATCTTCAGTTAGATTGTATTGGATGGCTACTCGAAGTGAAGACAACTCAACTTCAAGCATAATGACTGCCTCGGTTCCAAATACTAATGAATAGAGAGTGGCTTTTGTCGACATCTTGTAGGTAGTTCAAAATGCCCGTAATGCCTCCATCAATTTGGTATGCCATTCTTTCTTATTTTTAGTGAGGATCTTCTTGAGCAGTTTGACTAATGTCTTGTTGAAAGCTTTTTCCAAATCATTTACCCTTGGATTATATATTAAAAAATATTACCAATTAATTTTGTGTCGATCGACGAATCTATAAATATTTGTACTTTTGAAAGCTATGCCATTAACATAAATTATTCGGTGCGGCACTCCAAATCTATAAACCACATTATGTGTGAAGAAGTTGATCACTCGATCAGTAATAAGTTTTTTAAATGAGACAATTTTAGCCCACTTAGAGAAATAATTAGTCACTGCTAAGATAAAATGGTGACCAACTAATGATGGTGGGTCAATTAGTCCGATTACACCAGTACCCTAACATTCAAATGGCCAAGATGCTATTATTGGGTGTAATGGATTTAGAGGTTGGTGGAATATATTCCCATGTACTTGACATTCATGGCACCTCTTGGCATGATTGATACAATCTCTCACTATATATGACTAATAATAATCCCTCCTTTTGATCTTTACTGCCATCTTGGGACCTAATTGAAGTGCATCATAGAGTATTTCATGAACTTCAACCATCACTTTGCTAGCTTCATTTTTATTTAGACATCATAGCCACATTTTTTCAAAGGATCTATGATATGAAGTATTGTTGATGAAAGCATAGCGCAACATTCTATTCTCAATTTGAGCTGCCAGTGATTGATTATTTGGTAATTTTCCTTCTTAAAAGTAAAACATAAAGAGCTGCCTCCAATTATGTGAATCTTCTACTATAAAGGCTTCCCATTACTTTTCTAAAGTAATTTCATGCTTAACTTATCTTGGTATAACTCATTGTTGATTTGGGGAGGATGAGGAGCAACCTAAGTCGCATTTTGTTGGGTCAAATTTGATAACTCCTCTACCTGCAGGGATTGACACTTTGTTGGCTCTAGAAATCTTTGAGTAAATATCCGATTATGACATAATCCCCATTCATACTTGACATCTCCTTAGCTAATTTTTTTAAATAATCTGCTTTGCTATTCTTGGATTGAGGGACTCACATTAGTGTGATATTTGATATATGCTTCATAAGCTCAAGAACTCGCTTGTGGTAAAAAGTTAACTCAAGCTTGTTGATTTTATATATGGCAAGTACTTGATTTATAATAAGATAAGAATAGACAAAAATATGCAAGTTTTGAATGCTTATGAAAATAACTTCTTCAAAAATTGCTACCAATTTAGCTTCATTATTAGTTCTTGGCTCGATTAACCTATATGATCATCTCATTATTCCTCCCTCTAGTATTATGAAGAAGATGTTGATTCCTGCTCTTGCCCTTAGGAAATTTAGAGGTTAGACTTGTTTGATTGATGAGACTCCATCAAAGTACATTTCCTAAATTTGTGATTTTCTCTTTCATGAATGAGCATAATTTGCTCATCAGGCACATCATCATTAAGAGAAAAGTCCGCAGGGATGGGACGTGCAGTAAGAAAATCTGCTAAGATTTGTCCCTTTTCTACTTTCTATGGAACATATGTGATATTAAATTATCGCCATTTTCCAAGCATTTTGTCAATCTTTGGTCTTGTCATCAAGTACTTCAGCAGATCAATCTTTGAGTTGAGGGTAATCTTATGAGATAACATATAATAACGGAGCTTTTGGACTACAAAGATAAACGCCAAATAGTGCTTCTCTATCAAAGAGTATCTCATTTCTACTCCTATCAATCTCCGACTAATATAATAAAGACTATTCTCTTTATTTTCTTCATTGTGTTATGCCAATAATGCTCTAAAGAACTTTTTTAATGCAACTGTGTATAGAATAAAGGGTTTCCCAGGAGTAGGCATTGCAAAGATTGGTGGATTTAATATGTAGCTTTTAATACAATTGAAGGTTTTTTGGCACTCCTTGTCTCATTTGAGTGAAGAATTCTTCTTTATCAACTTTGCAAATAGTTGATAGCATCCTGATAGGTCTGATATAAATTGTCGGATGAATGCAAGATATCCTTGTAAAGAACAAAGTAGATGCAAAGTCTTCGGTGGAGGCATCACCACAATTGTCTTGATTTTAGCAGGATCGATCTCAATTCCTCAGTGATGTACAATGTGCCCAAGAAATTTTCTAGAAGACACCCTGAATGTGCATTTTAGAGGGTTTATCTTGAGATCATATTTTTTTGATTCTCTCAAACACAGTTCTCAAGTCTTCAAAATAATTTTCATGATTTAAGCTCTTCACCACCAAATCATCAACATAACATTCCACCTTATGGTGAATCAACTCATCAAAAATATGCATCATGACTCTTTGGTATGTAGCCCCAACATTCTTCAAACCAAAAGGCTTGACTGTATAACAATAGATGACAATAGGTGTTCTAAATGATGTATGTCATTCATCTTCAAGTGTCATCTTGATTTGATTATATCCTGAAGATCCATTCATAAAAAAAAAAAAAAATCATAGCTTTATGTATTATCAACCAATAATTCTGATATAGGAAGCAAAAAGTCATCTTTCGGGCAAACTTTATTAAGATTTTAGAAGTCGATACAAAATGAATTTGATCATTTTTCTTCTTCATAGGCACAATATTAGCTATCCAATCAGGATACTTTTCTTCTCGCATGAATCCTGCTTCAATTAGCTTTTTAATTTCAATGATCACCTATTCTTCAATTTCTAATCCAATTCGCCTTGGAGCTTGTTTACCAGGTGTTGTCTCGATATGATTGCCAATTTATGAACTGCTATATCATGGAATAAGCCTGACATTTCAGCATATATCCAAATAAAGCAATCCCTGAATTCATAAAGTAGCACTTTTAGCTCTTCAACTTTCTGATCAGGTAGAAGGCACTAATGAAAGTTGGGGGATCATCCTCAACTCTTAGGTTGGTTTCTTTAAGTTCATCCATAGTAGCTATTTGTCCACCATCTTCCAATTTTCCAAGAGCAGGCTTGGATTCTACTTCATCATCATTTATAAGAAGAATTTCATAGAGATCATCTTCTTCATCACTATTAGTTTTGATCTCAACTTCTATTATATTATAATAAACTTTATTTTGATGAAATTTGTGGATGAACCCAAGACCTTTAGTGGCAAACTTATACTTCTTCGTGATGCTTGAAACTTCTTTGGTTCCACATCTTGTTAAAGATTTGAGTTCTATATTTAGTAGTTCCAATATGAATTCCAAGTTTATGCATCATTATTTGCAATTTTGGTGGATAGTATATTGGTATTCTTGTTGGCAGCATCTCATTAGAATCTTTAGGTTGAATTGGCCGATCAAAATTGTGAGGGTGAGAATCTTCAGATTTGTAAAATAAAGTTTTTGTTCTGCCACTCTCACTCTATGATGACACATAGAATGTTATCAATTCTTCAATGTTGTGGACCTACAGTGGAGTGATTTCTATGAAGTACTACTGAGAGATGGGTATAATTTTGAAGGAGTCATCTGACACTTCCAAGTGAGCTATCCTTCTTGATGCGATCCTTTGAACCCTATTTTCATAAGTAGATTTAATGTCATAGTCTGAATCAGAATCACTTATTTAATACTCTGCCTCTCTTGAAAGTTTATAAGTTCCCTTAGGTTTGACAGGAATATTTTCTTCTTCTTGTGTGTCACTTCCCAAGTGAGGAACTAATCTTCTTAATTTAGGTGCAAAAAGTGCTTTAGGGAAAGTTGACATTGCCTTACTTTTTCCTTTTTGCTTGTGCTCTTGCATCTTATGAAGTTGCTTTTTAATTCTTGAAGTGGATGTTACTGCCTCAATAGGCTTTGTTGACTTAGGCTCTTTAGGGATGAAATATTTTGCATCTTTATAAATCTTTGCATCATGGATAGAGAATGGTTATAGGTTGCCAGGAATTCTGAACTCTTCTCCCTCTCTTAGGTACTTCATACACTAATGCATAATTGATGGGACCATGCCATACTCATGCAACCATGGCTAACCCAAGAGAGCTCTAAATGATATATCAACATCGATTACATGAAACTTAGCTTCTATATGCAAGTCCTGAAACTTGAGTAGTTGAATAAAAGAACCCAATGTTTTCTGCCCTTTCTCATTGAAATTATAAACCATTAACTTATCCCTCCCAAGACGTTGGATAACAAGTGATAATCCTCTTAATACTTTTAGAATCATAAGATTAATAGAAGAACCTTGATCGATCAGTATTCAGTTGATCAAGATTCCATCACTCTTTGCGATAACATATAGATGACGGTTGTGATCTACTGGTCCCAACATAAGATCTTCTTCAGAAACTGTGATTACTAGGAGATCATGAGTTTGTAATGATTCAATCATACATTTTTTGGCAAAGTAAGCTTCATAACTCTACAGATCTTTGAGAGCCTGTATCAAAGTTTCTCGAAGATCTTTTGACATTAAGAGAGCATCATACACACTTAATTATGCAGGGATCTTTCTCAGATGTGATAGAATATTATAATCTCTTTTCGCTTGATTTAGTTTTTATTTTAGAATTTTTGGGAATGATATCTTCATTGACTTCAATTTATTTTCCTTTCTCTTTATTTGAATTCCCCTTCTTTGATGGTGGTGGTAAGGCTTTACCACTTCTCAACTGAACTTGAATCATCTTGTCATTCTCAGATTCCTTTGAAGAGGTACTTTCTTCAAATTCACTTTTTATTCTGGAGGATTGACCAAAAGAGTTAAACTGACTTTTCAACTTCATACATTTCATATGTGATGTTATTGATGAGTCTGACTCTTCTTCGTCTGAAAAACATAAATCTTCATCTGAACTATTATTCTTTTGTTGAGTCATTAGACAAAATTTAGATGTTAACTCCTCAGGCTATTCTTTCTTTTATGAGAATAATTTTGATGGGTTGGTCGAGTCTGTTGACTACCATTATCATTTTAAAGTAAATGATGTTGAAGAATGTCTGACATCACATAAATGATTCGGCATGTCTCTATTAGGCAAGATTCAATATTATCTTCTTCATCTGATTCAACAATATAGAGTTTAAGCATAAAGTCTACAAGCCTAAATGGTTGTCATGTCGGTTGGTGATACTCCTCTAAGTTATTAATAATATTTTGAGTTATAGTTCTCTTCTCGATCTTCTTTTTCTTAGCCAGCTTCTTTGACTTATGAGCCCTACATTTAGTAGACTGCTCCTCATGCTATGATGAAGTAGCCTTATCAAAATACCGCTGAGAAGCTAAAATGATTAGTTCAGGCATTTCTTTTAAGTCCAAAATAGGTTCAAGTGGTGATTTCCACTTAACACTAAGAACATCTTTTAGCTGCTTCAACATTTTCACGGTCTTCTTAGAGACTATTATTTCTCATTCTTCCATCTGAATTGATTCTTCTTTCTTTTTGTTTTTAATAGATGATATAGAAGAGGACATAATCATCCTTGTAGACTCTCTTTTAGAGTTTACTAGAACACTATCAGATAATGTAAATTCAGCTCATCGATACTTCTTTTCTAGCCAATCTTTGAAGACATAACAATCTTCAATAAGATGACTGATTACTCGATGATAGGGACAGTAATTTGGATTATTAACTTGACTGGCTTTTCTGGTAATTATAGACCAGCTTTGAGTGCTTGTCGAAATAATTTAGCCACATTATCCCTTCTAAAGGAATATTCTTTGTTCATCTTTTTCTTAAGAGATGGTTATATTCACTTATCATCTCTTATTGCTTGTTTTGGATGCTCTCCACCACCTGGAAAAGTCTGAGATTTATCATTGCCTCATAATACCAATTTTGGCTATGGATTAGGATGAACAAGCTTCTTTCCCTTATCATCATTGTACATTGACTATTTTCATATATCTACATTATAGATTACTCATTTTTCACCACTTGAACAATAGGAAGTGGTATGAGTTTCATTTCTTCTTGAGTCTGAAGGCTAATTTTTCTTCGATTTATCTATTTAGATTTTAAACTTAGAGCGAATTAACTTTTCAAATTTGGCCACCCTATCAAGCAAGTCCTGGAATATTGTAATTGATGCCATAAATAAAAATGGTCCCATTTTATTATCCATGTTGCCCATTAATAATTAGATCGCATGTTCTTCCTTCAATTATTGTTCACATTTCATGTTTAGGTTACACCAACGAGTTACAAATTTTGTCACTCACTCATCTTTTGTATTTTTTGGCAAGGCAAGGTCAGCGGTTGTTATTTTCTTAGTTGCACTGGTGAACCTTTTCACAAACATTATCTTTAGCTCAGTGAAGGTTTTGACGAAATCATTCGTCAATTCTGCGTACAACTTAGAAGCAGTTGAGGTAAGGTTGCTAATGAACTGGTGAAAAGTAGTGCATCATTTTCTCCTGTGTTATCACAAGTAGCCTTGAATTGGGCTAGATGTTGTTTTGGATTACCATGCCCACTAAAAATATTAAATTTTGGTATTGAGTAACCTTTCGGGTCTGACACTTGATCAAATTTAGTTGGATAAGGGTGACCCTTACTCACCATCTTGTCAGCCTGCTCTAAAGCTATAACTACCTTTATCTTTTCTTTAATTATTATTTCTAGTTGGGCAACTATTATTGTTCCTAGTGCACTAGCCATATTCAAAATTATAGGTTGAAGAGCTAGTTGATTAACTTCACTCCTCCCTTCAGGCATAGCATGTACTGTAAGAGCTTGAGGTATCAGCGTGACTGGTGGTATAGAGATTGTATTATTAGCTACCTGTTGATTAGCAGATGAATCAAGTGCTACATTTGATGTCATATTCTTCTCTAACATATCCATCATGATATTCATTTGTGCCATCATTTCATTCATCCTGGTACCAAGCTATGAAATTTTCATTATCTTTGGCTTCCATTTGACATTGCATTTATCTTTAGTCTCTAGCTAGCACCACAACGTCAACAAGTATAGGCTCTTCTTCTTCCTCTATTTTTTTTTTGTTCTCCTTCATGCTCATCTTTAGGGCAAGAATTTGACTGTCCTTCTCCTTGTGCGTTGGCAATGATAGTTGTTGCTGGGGCTGAATGATGATGCTGATTGTAAAATCATGTACCAGGTTGATCATTTTCTGGTTCAACCATATAAAGAGCTTTAACTCCCATAACTTCCTTTTTATTTTGATCTTCTTATTCTTCCTCTTCAGTAGAGATTGAAGATCCATCTTCTACTCTCTTTTATGATGACTCTCATTTGTAAGCATCGAATTCAGGTACAAGCTAACTTGATTCATGTTGTTGATGATGCTAAGCAGAAAGTTCATCTATATGTATCATCATATAAATGACTTCTACTTCAATAGTGTCCTGTTCATCATCTTCTTCTTACACATGAATTTATGATCAATGCTTCCAATGGATCTCTAGTTTATTGTGAGGAATAAACATTCCTTCCATTATGGGACTGTGATCATAGTCAACTTTCTCCCGCAGGGGTGAATTTGATTGATTACGGGATCACTTAGAGGATTCTCCAAGGTGTCGACCATCATACCTTTTATTAGTGATATCCTTTCTTTTAAGCATCCACTTATGATGAGTTATTTTTGTGATGGATTTTTGAATATGTACATCATATGTCACACCTCTTTCTTTCTTTAGAATTTCATCATGGGGCCTTAGCCTCCATATCTGCTTACCCTTTTGTCGGGACCTTTAGGCAGTAGATTCTTGGACATGCGGTCCAAATGTCATGCTCTGATGCTCACCATGCAAAGCATACTTGGCTTGATGACTGGTTATCATAAGAGATGGCAACCTTGTTGGTGGAATCTCAGTATCTTTAATCATCACAGGTGCGGTGTTTATTTTTAGTTCAAGTGTATGTGTGTATATGTTGGGCGGGGAAATCCAGATCGAGGATGTACTTATTGAGGTGATTGGGTATAACATTAAAGAATATTGTACTATCTCGAAAGATAGAAATCACTATCCCACGATGGACCTAATCAGCTAATAAGGACTCCAAAGGCATGATGGGTCTTCGAATATACTAGAGATTTTTTCTCTACTTTACATGGATGAATAAAGTAGGGTTTATTTAAATCAGGTTCTAAAGTTCCTTATGGGGGCAAGCCCCATGTTTAATTACATTCTAAGGAAGTGAATTCCTTAAGAATACTCTCGATTAAAGTAGGCAATTATTATCTCCAAAAAATTCAAAGATAGGACTATCAATAAATTGGTTATCTTTGGAAGATTAAATGGGATAGATCGAAAGGGAAAACTTATTATTGAAGCCAAAAGAAGATAAGTAGAGATGCTCATGATACTAGGAAACATGGCGAGCATCCCAAATAATCTTATAGTTGGGCTTTATATATTTAAAATTAAGAAAAATTATATATTTGAGTTAAAATTTTATTATAAATCTGGGACTTATAATTCCACAAGACAAGATTATGAAAATGCCTAAGAAATAAGGATTTATGCTTGTAACCCCAAAGGGAAATGACAATCTCAGATCCTAAATCTAGGGAGCTTCGGTGAGGGCCAAAGCATGACCTAAATCTAAGATGAAAGTGGATATATTATTTTCCTTCATAGGAGAGGCTAAACCACCCGATTGCTGGACTTATAATCGCTTGGAGTGGCAGCCAGCTAACCCCTCCTACATTTTAAAACCACGTGGTCAAGTCATATGTTTTGAAAAATAGTTAGGCTGTTATTATTTAGAAAAAATACTAAAGTCCTTAAACCCACTCCCTAAGAGACTAGAGCATGAGTGACATGAATAATGACTTAGTCTAATGCAAATCTTATCAAATTTTATTTGATTTTGGTCTCTTTATTTTTGACACGGGCTATAGGATTTTATATACCTAAATGTGTGATGAAATGGGTTATGGGCCAAATCAAGAGAGAAAGAGATGTTTTTCCATCATAGGCTCTCAAAGGTTAAACCTTTTTACTATCTTATAAAGATGGAAACCCTCTCTTAGCAAGAGTGAAACAAAATGACATGCATGATATTAAGCATTCAATGTTAAGCTAAGGGGTTGCTAAATATTTTATTATCTTGATTTAATACTGAGGTTTTATGTGAGGTTATGAGTTGTTTTAGAAAATTTAGATATAAGTTATAGTTGGGGTAGAAAATTATTTTATTCTAAGAGCCTAATCGCATCCAGGCCACACACCAATCATCAATCATGAAAAAACTAAGAAAATACATGCCATTTCTATTGCACAATATAAATAAATCATCAAATAATTTATAACCTCAACGTGAAAGAATAAAAGTCGGTGTGGTCGGGTACCACCGTACAACCCAAAAAAGAGCCGAGCTCTACCCTTATACATCATGGTATATGAAAGAATAATTACATGTTACAATATGATAAGTGTTATGGGGGATCTTCAAGTCTTCATGCTCCCTCCATTTATTCATTTAATTTGCTCCATTTGGTTTGATAAGTTTCTAAGCATCACATGGCACCCCAAGATTAAACCTTCTGGCCAATGTTCATCCTTAACCTCCATAACACTTAACCAAATTCCTAATGCATAATTACCTTAAAAGAATGGAAAAATAAATCTAACTACACCTGCAAAATAAGTGTTAGCTAAATACACCATATAACCCAAACAGTTATATGAATTTTTTAGACTTAACACCCTACACATGGGTAGCCAAGTCCACCTGTTATAATATAGATTATGCTTAGGGGTTAAGCAACCTGCACATCAAAATATTTATAATTATTTTAAGCACCCCTTAAGCATAATCTCCTGTAGAAAATATTGTTGACCTCATTTTTGGATGAGGTTAATTTAGAATGCTCAGGACACTATATCTAATGACCTAGAGAATTCACCTTGGGTTGGATCTAACCTATTCATCTTAGGTAGGATCAACTCAAGCATCCAAATTCAAAACCATCTTAACCAATGAATGTGCATAGGAGATTAATCATCTTAAATTCCATTAATAAGTTAATATTAATATCCTTAATTAATAAATCAAATAACAAAATGACAAAACAAAAAAAATATTAAAAAATGGATAAAAAGAGAAAAAATTTCTTTTGCCCTCATCACCTCTTCACCTCTTCCCCTAAGGACAGATTGAATGCAAAGAGAAGTGAGCTAACAAACTTCTAAGCATCTTCCATCATCCAAACCCATTAAGAGGAACTAAAAAAAAAGCCATAAGAAGTTTCGGCTAGGCATAAAAAAAAGAGACATACACACTCTCTAAAAAAAAAACTCACATACACCATCCCACATCAAATCCGAAGCCAAACGAAATCCCCCCTTCCTTCCAAGTGCTCTCAACCATTGGGAACACGAAAACTGAAAATTCAATCTAAAGCTTGGGCAAGAGATCAACCCACAAGGAATTAGCTCAATTCTTCTGGAGTAGGACTTTCCCTTGAAGAAACAAAGCTAGTGGAATTGATTTCAACGTCAAAAGCTCCCTAAATTGAGGTATGTCATTAACAATCCCTCTTTTTATTTAAAGCTTTTGGCCTTGATCATTTCCATACAAGGGTTATTCTCCAATGAGATCAAGATGTATGGATTGAAAGAGGATCTTTTAACGATCATGTAGCACTTTAAATCATTCAATTTGGTTGCGTAGATCAAAAGTTATTAGCAAAACAAGTTGGACGGTCCTCGGCTCCCGTAGAGATCGGGAGAGACGAAATCACGACCGTCCATTTCTTTTAAAAAAGAGATGGACGGTCTAGATCTAAGCTGTTAATTTTGATTAAATCCCTTTAGGAAAGCAGCGGAATGAATGCGGATCCGTCAGTGGATCGGATTCTTGCTTATTTAACTCCGAGTGCGGATAGCTTTAAAATGCCATCATCAAATCTTCTTTTGCCAAAAATGCCAAAAACCATTAAAACCATTAACCGACAATTTAATTAATTTTAAACATCAAAAATAAATTAAAGAATTCTCTTGATTAATAATCTAATTAATTTGAAACTTTGGGAAATTAAATTAAGCTTAAAAAATACCTTAGATAAAATTTTGGGAACTTAATTCTTTGAATTCAAATGAAATTGAAATTTTATGTGAATTAACCCTTAAATTAATTAAATTAATTATCCTTTAATAAAATAATCATAAAATTTTAATTTAATAATCTTAAATCAACATAATGAACATCAAAATAATAATTGAACTTAATTAAAACCTATATAAACCTAATAGATCACTAATTAACTCAATTAGGTAATTAAAAGATTAAAATAATTCAATTAAATAACCTGAATTTAATTAAATCATAATAAATCAATCAATTAACCAAAAATTATGAATAAACCCTCATTGGAAATGTATTTCAGTGAAGAATAAGTAAAAAATAAAATCTCTTAATTAATCTTAATAAATTAATCTTAATTTAGGTTTTAATGAAATAATGAAAACCTTAATCACACCCAATTAAATCTCTAATTAAAACTTTAGGAACATAAAATCGCATGAAACCCCACTTGTCATAATTATAGAAAACAAATTGGTCTATAAATTTGGAATTCTTGAATTTCCAATTCTCTAGGTCAATATGAACTAAATAATAATTAAGAATAATCATTAATTCATTAAATCAATAAATAAATTGAACCAATCTGAAACAAACATCAGAAAAGCTTAGGGTAATTCATTAAAACTTTCTAAGTCAGAGAATCTAATCAAATATCAAATTTTAAGCAAATCAATAATTAATGAAAATCAAATATAATTAAAATAACTTAAGTTAAGTTTAATGAAATACTTATGAATTTTAATAACGGACTTAAAATCTAGATTAATCAAATCAGATCAAGGAATTAACTTAAGTACTTTAGGTTAAGAATAATCAATGAAAAATCTTAAGATATTAATTCATATTAAATGACTTAAAATTTAAGTTTATTTAACATCCTAAGTTAAATTGAATGAAATCAAACTTAAATCTAACTCTTTAAAATAACATAAGCCAAATCAAATGAAATCCATATAACTTAATTCAAAATGAAATAAATCAAATAAATTAAATCAAACAAAGCAATTCAAATAAATGAAATAACATAAATCAAACCTAAACATAAATAAAATCAAAAGGATTAATTAAAGTACTTTAGGATTTTAATTAGCCTTTTGGAAACTTCATTAGGATTTAGGATGTTGAATTGAAAGAGCTTCATCCAAAAATGGAATCATTCCATTCTTCATTCTTGAAAACCTATACAACTTTAACTAAATAAAATGAACATAAAAAATAAGAATTAAATCGAAATCGTTTGAATTGAAACCAACCAATGGTAAAAATTAAACTAATTCAAATTTCAAACTTCAAAACTTAAACTTAAAGGCTAGCAAAGACTTACCACACAAACCCACTTCTACACACACTAGATTATTTAGGTCACGGACCTTAGATCTAGGTTAGATCATTCTGTGATTTTCTTTTAATCTCCTGTGATATGTTGTGATATGCTTCACATGTCTGTGTGGTGTATTTCTTTAGACTGGATGCCTAAGCTTGTTTGTTTGTTAGATTGGATGTTAGTGTGTTCTTTCTAGATTTGACACTATTTTTTGCAGGGGACTGTGTTAAAGGGATCACTGTAATAAATAAATCATAAAATTATCGTTTGCTTGCAGGTGCTAAAAATCCCTTAACATAGTTCGTAGGACAGGTGGGCTTGGCAAGCAACTAATGTTAAGCCCGTATGTTTGTGAAATATAAAATGCTTTGTGTGCTGTGTGTATTTCCTAACATCTGTTTTGTAGGGCTTAGGATTTTATTTGAATTTTAAATGTAAATTTGAGCTTAGAATTAGGTTAGGATCTATGGGGTCTAGGATTAGCAGGAGCTGACCCAACCAGGAGATGGTGTAGTGGTCTCCTGTGGAGCCCGATGGATGTCCCTAAAGAAGGAGACTTTCCTGGAAAGAAGACCCATGGATCTAAACTTGTAGTTCTAGGCCGGGTTGTATAAGGGCAGAACTTGGCTGTCGAATTTTCTTTCTTCCATGGTGTACAACAGTACTCGGCTGTATTGGCCTTTTTCTTATATAATTTGATTTGGCTTGATTTATTTTGGGTGCGTAATAGAAACAACATGCTTTTCTTAGGTTTCTTTCTATGCTATATTTGTGCTGTGATGTATGCCTGGACGTAGGCTAATAGGATAAACTAAATTTTCTACCCAACTAAATCAACTGAAATATAAAAATAAATACAACTCATAATCTTAATATAAAAGCCTAGGTATTAAAACAAGATAAAATATATACCCTTCTAGATGTCATGCATAATCATATTGTTTCACTCTTGATTAATGAAGGAATTCCATCTTTACCTAGGCTTAACTTTTGAGAGCCTATGATGGAAGTACAACTTCTTCTATTTTGATTTGGCCCATGATCTTTTTTATAATTGCATGCATTCAGCTTAAATTGTATCCTTATGGCCTAAATGAATTGTGAGTCAAAAATTATTAAAATCTAAAAATTATGAATTATTTAAAGTACATCTTCACACCCTACATAATCTTAGGGGTTAAGGAGTAAGTCTAGATTCATAGATTTCTTTCCTAAAACTGTAACAGCCCAGCCATCTTGCATTCATATGACTTAGCCTCATAATTTTAAAATATGATTAGGTGGTGTTAGCTGGCAGCCTTCTCCAGGCAGGTTGTAAGTTCAGAAGAGTCAGGGATAGGTTAGTTCCTTCAAGTGAAGAGAACGACCAATGATTCTCAAGAATAGAACTAGGTCGAGCATCTGATATGTGTCAGAAGCACCTATAGACTAGGTTTTGAAGCATCCTTTTAGGAATAAGTCTTCAACCTTAGGCATTTTTGCAGTCTTGTGCTGCTAGAATCTAAGTCCTAGATTTCTAAGAAAATGATAACTTGAAATCTAAAATTAAATCTCAAATTTGAATCCCAATCATAAGATAGATGAAATGTCTACTGGGCATCTCAGTATCAATAGACATTTCCTACTCTTTTCCATTTGACTCGTAAAAATAACTCTCTCCAATTTGGACCACTCCTAATTGAATTTCCAAAAATCAATTCTTTGAAAGCCACCTTAGTAGTCTTTAAGAATAACCATTATTTCTTTAATCGAGAGTATTCTTTGGAAGAGACCTATCCTAAGATGTAATTAATTATAGAGACTTGCCTTTATAGGGAACCAGGATCCCATGATAAATTTGACCTTGTTCTACTTTTCTATGTAGTTCAGGGGAAAATACTTTGGTACACGAAAGACCCATTAGCCTTAGAAATCTTTTATTGAAATGATTGAATCCATTACAAGAAAGCATGCTTATCTTTTGAGATAATAGGTGTATTTCTTAATGTTATATTTGATCATCTAAATAAAATATTCCTAAACTCTATGTGGTGTCATTTCTTTTCTCTATTCCAGAGAGAAAAAGAAAACCAACAAATATGATTAGGCTAATCACAGCCTAACATCCAGTCTATGCACATACACCCTAACATCCAATCTACAACATTATATCATAAAATAAAATATGCATCAAACCATACACCACCCTAACATAAAGCTAGAAGTGGTGACTTAATCTAATGTGTGTGTTAAGGCTTGTGTGGTATGTCCTAACTAGGCTTTAGAGTTAATATTTTCTAAGTATGAAAGATATTTAATTATCAATGGTGGTTTCACTTTAAATGGTTTAATTAATTCACAAATTTTACTTATCATTTTATTTTATTTCATTTGACCTACACAAAACAACTAAGTGTTATGAAGAGAAAGAAAGAGAGGATTACTCTCTTTTATCCCTACCTTAAGTCACATCTAATGCAAATTAATTAATCAATTCCCTTTAGTGAATGACTTATTACAAGTTTTAATTAATTCTAAGTTTAGGTTCACTTTAAATAAACTCATTCACTAATAAAGGCATCTTAAGGTTAGTTGGAATGAATTACTATCATATAACACATGATTGTTCATTTCTTTTCATCATGTATATTATGCATATGAGTAAATCCTAAGCATAGCTATATATGCAATTTGTATCTTAGCACACTTAAATGATGAATGTGAGTAAATGTATTTGGAATTGACATTTTATTTGGTTGAAAGATTTTATCATATTAATTTGAACCTCTATCTAAATTCTTATGCAAAAGCACAACGAAAGAACCTTAAATCACATGACTAATCAACTCAACCAAATAAAAAAAGTATGGATGCATGTCTTCTTAATAAAAAAGGTGGATTTTCATTCATTAGCTAAGTACACATCCATATGTATAATGGTTTTAAGCGAGTACGTCGCCATTATTCTGCACCAAGGGAACGAGGTAGGAACCTCCTAGGGGCTCCTTAAAGCCGTGCATCCTTGGAATGCCCAAACTAATATACCGCTATCCTTAGATACGTGTAGATATATAAACAACTACAAGAATAGAAAGCCATGCAAAAATTATATTTTGATTTGATTGATTTAGTTTGTGTAAATGAATTAAAGCTCTATCTAGTTTCTAATGTCCAAATGCATAAGAATGAAATCAATCAGGTACGTCACCATTGTTCTGCACTAATAGAACAAGGTAGGAACCTCCTTAGGGCTACTTAAAGACATGCATCCCTGGAATGTTCAGACTAATATAACGCTAACATTCTTACTTATGTAAATCAACATGTGAATATAAGGAAGAGACTTTATTTCATACACTAAATTTATATTCACTTGTATTTCTTATGTATATGTAACTAAAATTACAATAAATATGTATATTCATTCGCTAATAAACTTTTGAAAATATATTTGAGATTTAATAGTGATACTAGCCACACATATTTTTAATTTAAATTGACACATGCAGTTTGACATAAAGGAAATTATTTTTATTTGATTAATTTGAAAGACATGAATGCATGAGTACAATGGCATACAATGTTTAGCATGATTGGAAGGAAATAAAACAACACAAGCTTGTAATTTCATTCAAATCAATTTACTCCCAAGGACTAAATAAAATTATTTAAAACAAACCAAAGTTCTTTAATGTCATTTCATTTTCATGTTTAATTTGATTTAAGGAAATGTGAAAGAGGTTTGTTAGTCTTAATCCCATCTCCCATGTGTGAGTTAATTTAGTTGAATGAAGAATAATTAGGTTGATTCTATGTCTTAATTAGGTTATGATATGAATTAAGTTAATTAATTAACCCTTACCTACTTCACCTTAATTTAATTAACTAATTAATAATGAGTCAATATGATATGCAATCACATGAAAAGTAAATTAGCAATGCTCCTAAGAAATGAAAGGGGCCTGATGCAATTAGCTCATGAATAATAGTTAATTAGGCTTAAGGGATTGAATTAATTACATTTATGATTTTCTTACACATATAAGCTAACCATAATTTCATTAAATTCCTTTAGACTGTTAAACATCTAAAGGGCTACCCGAAATTTATTAAAGGTGATTATATGAGAATGAATGGATTTAAAATTAAGTTTTATTTTAATCAAGTCATTAATTGATTAATTAAATTTTTTGATTATATCTCTTAATTAGGATGATGAAATTAACTTAGGGAAAGGGATCAAGAGATGGGTCTTAATCCCAATCACTAAGTAATTTCAATTAACAAAGCTCTGAAATAGTTCACATCTTAATTAAGTTAATTAATCAAAAGGTTATTTAATCACTTAATCTTTAATTAATTGAAATGGATAAAGAGGCCTAATGAAATGGTCATAAGGAATAAACTTAAACCATTTATCTAAGACTCTTCCCTATTAATAGAGGGCCATGAACTTATTTTATGGATTAAGTTACTATTTATTCACTAATTATCATTAATTAAATTAAGAAAGTGATTAAGGCTTAATCAATTAATTTCCCTAATTAAGCAACCGATAAAATCCCAGAAAAATAGGGGAGGTAGAGGTCATCCCCTTAAATATCTATAGAAAATTTAAGATCAATTAGGTGATTAATTAAGGAATAATTAAACTAATTAAATTATAAATTAAATCTTAATTAAGCTGAAATCACTGTTCAAAATTAATTAATAATAATTTTCTTAGATTCTACTCTGAAATATCTTCAAAATGAGCCCAAGTTTATGTTATTTTATTTTTCTAGGATTAGTTATGAATTTTAAAAGTTTCATGCTTAAAGATAGATTATTTAAGCTTAATTAAATCCTTAATCTCATCGAGCCATGTGGTGGTTGACGCGGCGCTCTTCCCACGTGGTGTGAAGGGATTAGCTACTTAACTTATCATATCTGTCGCTGACTCGGAATGTGGTGGACGTGCTAACTCCGTGGACCATCGATCTAAGATCGGATGAGCTGTGATTCGATCCACAATTTAGGAAAGGAATCAGAGGATCTAACACGAGATTAGATCGTGATCTTCCATTCTAATCATGTGGAATGTACAGTCCATGATCGTCCCATTCATGAACGAAAAAAGGCGGATTTCATCCATCTTTCCCCGTTCGATCCGAGCTCACCTAAGCTCGGATTGCCTCCAAATTGATCCCATACCTTCGGGGAGGGGAGGCGCTCACATCCAATGGCTAAAAATGCATGAAATTCAAATTTACTTCACAAAAGATCAAATGATTTTCCATATAGGGCTTGATTTTGTAAAATTACCTCACCGGAGCTAATGTCCGGTGATGGGATCGATGGAGGTAACTTCGCCTAGTTGAGGTGAGACCTTGTTGAGAAGCTTGGGGTTTGATTTGGTGTAGAGCTCTTGGTCGATCAAGCCACGCACATAGGAGCCTCGGCTTCGATCAAACTCCAGTCTCTAATGATGGGAAGGCTTGGAGATTATTTGGTTGGCTTCAACGAAGTAAGAGGATGGTGTGGGTGCAAGGAATTTCTATTTGATCAAGTAGAGGAGGAGTATTTCTCTGAAGGATGTTATCCTATTTTAGCTTTACTCATAGAGAGCAATGGCTAATCGAGAGGCTTGGGATGCCTTAGGAAGCTCTGAGGGGTTCCAAAATCAACTAGGAAACTCAAAGAGTGCAAATGGTGAAGAATCCTGCTCGAATTGAGGGGTATACCTCTCAATTACACTTGATGGATGGACAAGATTCATCCTTAAAAATCCACTGATTTACTATCATCGGGTCATCAGAGGGGTCGTCGTCAGCTCCACGTGGCACGCCAAGAGTGGAGGAAGTGGTGGCATGATTCTTAAGGCTTGATATGGGTAGATTGTGTGGGATTGATCTTTGCCTTGCACCCATGGGGTTCAGCCATGAACGGGAGTGTCTTGGCTTGCTTCTCTTGGTCCATGGAAAGTGCTAGGATGGCTTAGCGTTTGCTAAGGTGGCTTAAGAGTTCCTCATTAGAAAGTTTGATGGTTGCCATGTGGAGATAAAGTGGGCTTTGCCATTTATGGCAAGAATCCAATGCAAAGAGGGGTGTCCATTGGTTAATCCCCTTGGATTGGGTCCCACTTGGATTTGGGATAGCTTGAGGATGACCTAGGGTTAATTTGGGTTGGGTTAGGTCAGCCACCAAGGTTCTATAAGGTAGCTTTGGGTGATTTGGCTTCATATGGTCAAAATTGGCTCAGTTGTGTTGGGTTGGGTAGACCAATTGGTCAAATTAGGTCAAACCAAGACTTGGGTTAAGTTCATATGATGATTTGGGATGTTATGGCTCAATTGGTTTTGATTAATTTGGCTTAGGTTTAATTTTGACTCATTTGGATTCAAATAGGTCAAATAGGCTAAGTTGACCAATTTGACCAAATTGGGTTGGGTTAGGTGTTGAGTCAAGTTCAATTGGTTAATTGAAAATGATTGTAGGCTTTGGTTTGATTTAATTTGGATATAGTTTGGATTTTGGCCAATTTGACCATTTAGGTCAATTTGGACTAGGTTGGGTCAAGTTGACCAATTGGTCGAATTGGGCTCAATCATGGCTTTGGTCAAGTTCAATAAGTGATTTGCAATCAATTTGGATCAAATCATGATTTAACCCATTTTAGCCTTTTAGGCCAATTTGGGTCAACTTAGGTCAAATGGCCAATTGGACTTGGTTTGGCTCAATTGAGGGTTTGGCCATGTTCAATTATTGATTATGAGTGGGTTTGAGTCAATGGTTTCAATCAATTTGGTATATGGCGGGTTTTGGTTAGTATGTGTTTCATTTGGGCTAAAGGTTGACTTGGTCAATGGGCTAGGTTGACTTGGTTGACCTAATTCAAGACAATTGATTAACTTAGGATGATTGTTGATCGTGATATGGGGTTCAGATGGGCTTAGTTCAATCCAATTTGGGTTGAATTAGTTGGCTCAAAAGGGTCATTTAGGTCACTTTGGGTTAAGTGGACTTAAATGGGTCAATTGGCTTGATCATGGCTTGATTCAAGTTTAATTGAACTCACAGATGGACTTAAGATGGGAATATAAATGCTATTGCAAGTGGTTTGAAGCCCTATAAATTTTGGTTTATATGATAATTTTAAGTCAAAAGGGGTCAACATGGGCTTGACATGAATTTGGATTCATAATTGTAGTTTGTATTTATATTTGGAATAATGATTGAAGGAATGATTGAATCATGAAGAAATCCATGGGTTTTGAGTTTGGATATCATTTAGCCAAGTTCAAGAAATTAGCTAAAAGGGCTAAAATTGAGAACTTGATTTGATTTGGGTTTGGTTTAGTTTGATTCGATTTCAATGGTTTGAATTTGGATTTCATTTATATTTGTGAATATAAATGAAGGAATGATTCATTTATAAAGAAATCAACAAAATTTGATTTGGTTTGAAGGAGGTTTTGGCTAAGCATATGAAGATTGTTGATATGGCTTAAACATTTTGAATTCAATCATGGGTTTCAATCATTTTGAGTTGGATTTGATTTAGAATTTGAATTGGGGTTAATTTTAATTTGGTTAAGGCTAAGTCCATAAGATAAAATTAAAGGGCTTAGGAAAGGATTTGAAATTTAAATTTAATCATGGGTTTCAATCATTTGATTTGGGATTGGATTTGATTTGGAATTTGAATTTGAGATTTTGTTTGGAAGAAGGAAGCAAGATTGGGTTTAAGGCTATAGGGTAGGCAAGTCTTCCAAAATCCCTAAGGCATGACCTATTTCTATGGCTAGCTCTTCTAAGTCTCTAGGCTTAGGTTAAGTGTTCACCTAATCACTAGAAGTATCTTAAGACTAAGGAGCTCTTAGTGTCTATAAAAGTGCTAGATCTATGATGAGAAAGTTGAGAGCTCACTCCCAAAAGTGAGGTCAACAAATGGTGCCCAACAGGTGTGGTGTAACTGACTCAGCACACCACTCATATTGGTGTTGACTGAGTTGATTAAAATCTTTCGAAGGATTGTAACTACTGATAGAAATGATCTACCTCTAAACATAGAATTAAGATCTTAGTGCAATGCAGCTTAACTCATGCTAAGGGCATGAGAGAAGAAGGAAGGATCCATTGAAGGATCAAGCATTTGAACCTTCCACTAGGGAAGCAGGTTCAGGTTATATATAGAGGAAAAAAGTTGAGTTTGATAATGATTTGGGAAGAAAAGATCCGCTGGGGATGAGTGCATGAACCTTCCACTAAAGAAGCAGGTTCAGATCATCCACTACGGATAGGGATTTGACTAGGTTTGATTTTATGAGGGCTCCACTTTGGAAAGGATATGATTTAGGCCTCGTTGGGGAGGAAATTGGTTTAATTTAATTTGGTGGGGCATCCACTGGGGATGAGAATTTAATTTGATTTATGATGGCTTATGGTTTGAGGCTCCACCAAGGAGATGATATGATATGGTTTTGAGAGCACATCTGCTGGAGATATGAGCACAGATCTTCTAGGAATAAGATGGATTTAAATTTGAACTCCCTCGGAGGGAGGATGGTGAATTGGATGAAATGGACCCTGTAGGTGTGAGATGGATCCACAAAGGGGTTAATAACTCTTGTCTTAAATCAAATCCAAAGAGATAGTCTACCAGCCATCAGGTAGGACTAACCAACCTAAGGGGTGCCTTTCGGTGTGCAATGGTCAAGTTAGAAAGAAAGCTTGTATACTTACATCTTCCTGAGCAAGGAACCACTAGGTGATCGGTTGATAGCCCAACTAATCAAACCTAAACTAAGGAGACTAAGGAGACTATTTAAGCAAATGCCATTGTCGATTCACATCGACTCAAGAATAGTTAGAATCAATTTAATTTAAATTTTAAGATGGACTCTTTCAATGTGTGATGGATCCACTAAGAAGGGGCTAATATCAGTCTAGTCTTATCTTAGATTTACTAATCCAAAGGGGTAGTTTACCAGCCGCGAGGTAGAGCTAACCAACCTAAGAGTGCCTTTTGGTGTGCAATTATCAAGTTAGAAAGAAAGCTTGTAGACTTTTAACTTCTTAAACAAAGAACCACTAGGGTGATCGATTAATAGCATAACAAATCAAACGATCTAAGGATGCCCATCGATGTGCAATGATCGCGTTGGAAAGAATGCGTAATCGACTTACATCTTCCAAAGCAAGGATGACCACTAGGTGACTCATTGGTGGCACAACGAGTCGAACCCGACATAAGGCGATCTACTGAGAGAGTGCTGACTTAGGACTTATCTCAACTCAAAAGTAGTTAGATGATTCCTATAGGTAGTTTTACTGACACTACACTAAAGATAGGATTCCTGCTTGGGAAAAGGTACCTCAGGGGTTTTTCCTCTTAATCCACAAGCGAAGGTATACATATGTTTGGTTATTATGTTTATGTGGACCCTATTGGTGTGCGAGGGACCACACTAAGAAGGAGCTCATATCAGCCTATTCCTATCTCAAAGTTACTAGACCAAGGGAGAATCTGCATATCCATAAGAAAAATTCCCCAACCACAGGGGTGGCTACTAGGAAAGGGGGACTGTCTAATACAAGAGTAACCGGGATAGTGTCTAAATGGGGTCGCTAAGGATGTGATACAAATAGAGTGCCCTTAGGGGAGGTGCTACTAGGGGATTTATCCAAAACCCTATAGAAGAAAGCCCATAGGTATTCGGTGGCCAACTCAAGGAGAAAGCATACTAGTCTTACATCTGCTGAGAGTGGTGTATCCACCGGATGGGTCACCATCAGTATGGTGAACACCAACCAACTTAAGGTGCACGTCGATATGCAATAATCAGTCTATGAAGAAGGTGTGTAGACTTACATCTCCCTAAAGCGGAATTGATTTCTAGGATAATCTCGTCGACAAGCGCTATTGACTAGGCACTCAAGTGGGAGTCTGTAAGGACTAGACCCAAACTTGAAGTAATTAGGAGGAAAGGAGCCACCAGGGACTTACCTAGTCCCTACTCAACCAAGTTAGTTCGATGGCTAATTTAAGAAGAAGGCATGTACATTCTCTTAAACAAAGATGATAACTTACCAGCATAGTAAGGCTTACCATGCTAAAGGTGCTCATGTTGTGCAACAATCAAATCAAGAAAAGCATAGCATCATCTTCCGAACAAGGGACCACTAGGGTGACACACTAACAAGGTATGTTAGCCCAACTTTGAACAACTAATGAGTGAGTGCCACAGGGGGCTTGCTCCCACATCAAAATAGCTCGAGACAAAAGATATGTGTTAATGTGTTTATCATATATACTAAACCAAGTTAGTTCATGATGGCTAGTTTAAGAAGAAGGCGTAGTAGACTTACATCCTCTTAAATGAAGCCAACATGAGGGTAGCTTACCGACCGCGCAGTAAGGCCTACCATGCTAACAAGGCACTCATTGGTATGTAGCGATCAAGTCAAGAAAGAAAGAGTAGCAGACTTACATCTTCCTGAAGAGGACCAATGGGTGACACATTAGCAAGGTAGCATGTTAGCCCAACCAAGAGCATCTAATTGTGAGTGCCACATGGGGCTTGCTCCCTCATCAAGGTAGCCCGAGATAGAAAATATGCATGTGTGTTTGTGTTGTGAAAGAAGGGATATGATGTTTCTTGGGTTCCTTACCCCTACCCTAAACATCGTGATGGATTCACAAGCAAAGATATTTCTAAATAACAATGAAGAGATGGAGTTTGAAATGAAGAGAAGTTTTAATAATAATTATTTTCAAATAAGATTTATGGATAATATTTCTTCAGGTAGATCCCGTTGATTGGAAGCATAGGGTGCTCTCTATTACAATTTATGAGCTGATAGGATCCTCCTTGGTAGGCCTTTTCTATGGCGAAAGGGCCATCCCAAGTGGGTTTAAACTTGCTTACCAAATGTCAATGGACAACAATTGGTCTCCTTAGAACTAAAACAAGCTCTCCTACTTGAAAAGCTCTTGGGCAAACCAACTTATTATGAGCTTGAATCATTTTGGCTTTATACAACTTGTGATTCTGGTATGTTCAGAGGCATCTTTCTGCCAAACCTTTGAGCTCTTCTAACTGCAACTTGGTATTCTGCTCCATTGTGATCTTACTACCCACAACTATTCTTATTGATGGGAGTTGGACTTCTAAAGGTAGAATTGCTTCAAACCCATACACTAAGGAGAAAGGGATAGATTGAGTTGGAGTCATGTATGTGGTGTGGTAAGCCCACAAGGCTTCAACAAACTGCTCATGACACTGCTACTTGTTGTCATCGAGTGTCTTCTTTAATATTTGGATGAGAGTTTTATTGAAGGCTTCTGCTAAGCCATTTGCCCTCGAGTAATAGATGATAGAATATCTCCAATCTATGTTATGTATTCAGGCAAAGCTATTGATTTTAGTGCTCTTAAATGTAGTACCATTATCGAATATAATTCATAGAGGCACCCCAAACTTATATATGATATGGTTTCTAAAAAACTAGAGCACATGCTGAGTTGTGATCTCTCTGAGTGGGATCACCTTCGCCCACTTGGAAAAGTAGTTGGTGGTAGTTTGAATGAACCGGTGACCCTTGGAAGAAGGAGGATCAATCGGGCCCACTATGTCGGTACCCCAACACTCAAATGGCCATGAGGCCAATGTAGGATGTAGAATGTTGGGTGGTTGGTGTAGGACCACACCATGCACCTGACATTGGTGGCATCTTCTAGCTATGTCCATGTAGTTTGAGATCATCGAAGGCCAGTAGTATCCTAGTCTCTTGATCTTGGCTTTCATCTTTGGACCGGATTGGTGAGCTCTACATAAACCTGAGTGTACCTCGATCATGATCTTATGGGCTTCATGTTTGTCCAAACAACATAACCACATATGATCGAAAGAACTCTGATATAAGGTGCCATTCATGAGAGCATATGAGAGAGTTCTCTGCTTCACCTAATGTGCTAGTGACTTCTCTTAAAGTAGTTTGCTTGTATGTAGGTAATCCATGAATGGTTTCCTGTAATCTAACTCATCATCCTTTTTAGCAACGATAACCTCCCCTTAAAGAGAAAGTCTCTCAAGGAGTTCAGCATCAATAAGGAATATGACTTGTCTATTTTGGACCCTTATTAGTATGGACTCATCTTTCGGACATGCCAACTCCTTGGTAAGCTTGGACAATGCATATGCTAATATGTTTTCTCCTCGAGGGATCTTGTAAATGGTAACTTCTGGGATTTTAGCCAGCAACTCCATAGTATACTTGTGGTAATGATGGAGCTTAGGCTTTAAAACATTATAGGACCTAACAATTTGGTTGATAACTAATTGATAGTCCCCAAAGTTGTTGATGCTCTGAATGCATAGCATAATGGGGAACTCCAGATCGACAATCAAAACCTCATATTTAGCTTCATTATTGGTTCATGGATTGGATAGATGATATGAGAATGTCATCACATCGCAGTCCAGAGTTTGAAGGATTATTCCTACCCCTTCCATTCCCGAAATAGTAGATCATGGTTCTTCTACTTTTGAAAGGAAGCCACACCATTGAATTATATCTCCCAATGGTGACTGCTAGTGTTCCCTAAGTTTATGATTTGTTCATCAGGGAGGTCATCACTAAGCGGGGAATCAGCAGGAAGTGGGTGTGCTACTAAGAAATATGCTAGTGTATGTCCTTTCACCCTACAGAGGGTATGAATGTGATATCAAATTATAAAAATCATGAACCAATACACCAACCATCCAGATAGCATCGAACATGTCATGAGATATTACAGTGGATTGATCCTAGAGATTATATTCACCTTATAAGAAAGCATGTAATGCCATAGCTTTTGAGATGCAAAGATTAAAGCTAGGCAATACTATTCAATAGGTGGGTTGTTTACCTCAGCAGGGATTAGAAGATGACTAAGATGCAAAGAATAAAGCTAGACATTGCATTCTCTTTACCTTCTTCATTGGTTTGAGGCAACAAAGTGCCAATGGAGTCATCTAATGCAGTAGTATATAATATCAGTGGCTTACCCAAGATAGAGGTTGCTAGAACTAGCGACATCATCAGGTAGTACTTAATATCTTCAAAAGCATGCTAGTATTTGTCATCCCACTTAGCATCCTTTTTGATAAGTACTGAGAATGGCTGACATCTTCCTGATAGGTTGGAAATGGAGTGCCTTAGATACACCAACTACCCTTGGAATGATTTGTGTTGAGTTAAACTTTTAAGGGGTGGCATTTTTAAGATAGCCTTGATCTTCTCTAGGTTGATTTCTATTCCCCAGTGTCAAACAACAAACCCAAGAAATTTCCCTGAAGCTACTCCAAATGCACACTTCAGAGGATTCATTTTGAGGTTATATTATCTTAACTATTCAAAAACTACTCTCAAGTCGAATAGATGGTCTTCCTATTCTTTACTTTTGACTACAAGATCATCAATGTAGTATTCAACCTGATGATGGATGAGTTCATTGAGATCCTAGTCATGGCCTGCTGGTATGTAGCTTTGATATTTTTAAGGCTGAAATGCATTATCCTATAACAATAGATTCTATTAGGGTTTGAAAAGTAGTATTTTTCTAATCCTCAGGGGCCATCTTGATTTGGTTGTAGCCAAATGAGCCATCTATGAAAGAGAAGGCTGCATGAGATGAGGCAATGCCCACCATCAACTCTAGTATAGGAAGTGGAAATTCATCCTTAGGACATGCCTTATTTAGATCCTTAAAATTAATGCATATGTGAATTTGTCCATTCTTTTTCTTAATTGGAATGATACTGGACAACCAAGTGAGATATTTTTCTTCCTTGATAAAGCCAACATTGATCAGTTTCTTGATTTAAAAATTGACCTGCTGCTCAATGTCTAATCACATGCTAGGAGCTTACTTGATAGGGTTAGTATTAGGATCTATTGCTAGTTTATGGACTGCTACATTAAAGATAAATCAGGCATTTTTTTCATAACTCCATGCAAAGCAGTCCTTAAACTCAACTAATAGTCTAACTAAGTCATTAGTTTCTTTTTCACTCAATAAGGAACTGATGTATGTCGAAAGTGGATTTTCTTTTGTTCCTAAGTTGATTTCTTTGAGTTCATCGATGGTTGATCTGATTTTTTTTTTCAAACTCTGGTGGTGCATCTTTGACTTCAAGCTCATTTGGGTCATCTAAAATTTCTAAACATAGCTCCTCATAAGAGTAAGCATGATTTGAAAAGAACCATCAGACTCCAAATGATTGGTGATGACTAGACAATGGTTATCATCATCGACTAGACCCACTGTGCCAAATCCTAGTCTAGGACTTGATTGAGAATATTTTCTTTGGTTATCCCATAACCTTTTGAAGTAATTTGATCTATGTTTAGACCAAGTATGTGGGATTAATCCCTCTTTGCCAAATTAAGATAACAAGGTGAATACCAATCAAAAGGCAATTATATTAAATCTTTATATGATTCATCCTCAAGTTCTACATCAGCTTCCTAACTTGAGGATGATTCTCCAAATAAAAACCTCTTTGGCTTGATATTTGTGGATGACTTGGGGGCCTTCTTAGCTACTAAACCCTCAACTTTCTGGGAAGAAAGAGGGGTTAGAGCTAAAGTTCCCAATTGTTGCCTGATTGTTCTACATAATGATGATTTAGATACATTCATGCTTTGCTTGGAGGCTTGGTCTTCATTGCTATCTAGCTCGAATGTCACCTCCAAAGGGACCCGTTGAGAGGGGTTGGCTGGCATGCTAACCACATGAGACTCATCCTTCAAACTGGACTCTAAGTCTATGTGGATAGTGGGGGTACTCCTGTGAGATGGAACATAGCTCTTACTAACTGGCCACCAACAACAAGGTCTTACACCTCTGGAACTGCCTCTAGATCTTCTTCTTCCTCTACCTGGTGGGGGTCGAGTCATCCTACCCATGTGTTCATATGGAGGAACAAACTATGGGCAAATCTAACTTCAAGCTCTACTTCTTCCTCAATGTCTGATTCTCGCTCACTTGCATTTTATTTTCTTTTCTTTTTCTTTTTCTTCATTTTTTATTTCTTTTGTTTTTGAACATTGACCAAGTTCACAAGAAAAGACTTTTTGATTTTGAGGAAGGTAGTAGGCCACATCCTCATATATCTTGACCTCTCTAACTGAAAATGGTTTCTAGTCTCCTTTAACATAGTATTCAATTCCCCATCTTCAAAATTTGATGCATTGATGTAGAGAGGATGGAACCGTGTTGTTTCCATGTATTCAAGGTTTTCTGAGAAAAGTAGTGAAGGATGTATCTGAATCAATTATATAAAACTTGGCTTCTATCTTCTAGTCATCTATCTCTAACGATAATACTATGGAGCCTAAATCCCTCTCACCTTACTCATTGAATCCTCTCAACATCATTAAATCTCCTTGGAGTTTAGAGATGTCAATCCTCACGTAGACAAGGGCCTTTAGACTCATAATTTTCACTGATGCATCTTGATCAATTAACACCCTGGAGAGTCTGAATCTACCCATGTTGATTGTAATGTAGAGGAGATGATTGTGCTCAGTTATCCCCAAAAGAAGGTCTTCATCGGTGAATATAACTCTACGATCTTCTTTTGAATAACATGCCTCCTCTCCAATAGTGGTCGGTTAAACTAAGCAAATTTCTTGATCGAAAAGGGCTTTGATCAATGATTGCCTCATATCTTTGGATAAACCAAGAGCATCATATATGCTTTGCTTAGCTGGCAACTTTTAAGGTGAGCGAAGACATTATAGTCAACTCTGGGCTGGTCCTCCACAAGCATATCTATAGGCGGAGCATCTTGGGAGGGGATACTTGATCGCGAGAACCAATGACTTGTTAACCCTTATCCGGAGGTGCTACCCTAATAGGTAGAACTTTGCCACTACGAAGGTTGACTTCAGTGGCTTCATGAGATGATTTAGTGGAAAGTTCTACCTGCTCATCAGGTTCACTTACAAATTCTCCTTTAGGATCATCAGAGTTTGGTGACTCCAAATCAATCTCAATGGGTGAACCTGAGCAATTTAAGAATGGATAATCCATTTCTAAATTAGAAGAAGAAGAAAAAGAGTGATCAGAATTAGAGCTATTATTAATTAGACTTGGAGAGCTATATATAGAAATATAATCGGGCAGATCATCAGAAGTGACATAAATGTAAGTGGAATTAGCTTTCTTCATTGATTTCTTAGATTTAGATGGAGATACAAAATAGAAATCAAGTAAAGTAAGCAGAGTGAGGGATTTGGCACCCTCCTCTCTATAAATTTGAAGAAGAGCGAAGGGCTGTAATATGGAAGGAGCTGAATCGATGGTTGCTACTATGCTATCTGGGCAGTGGAGGTAGCCTCTTGGGCTCTACTTACCCCAAGTTTTCCTTAGCAACTTGCAAACCTTCCTTAGAGTTGGAGGTTTGAGCTACTTCAGGCACTTGCAAGGGTAATTTTTTGATCTTAAAAATAATTTTCTTGGAGGTTTGGGATATGGCGATATCCCAAACTTCTTTTATCTTGAGAGGATAGCATGTATCCCCAAGGATTACTCTAACAGAACTAGAAGGTTATTCTTATAAATATTCCTTGGGGATGACAATGGTACTTGACTTGGTCCAGTCCCCAAAGGTAATGCAATCTTCTAAGATGTGGCCTAACACATGCGTGGTAGGGAAATAGCTTGGATCATGACTCTTGCCCACTTCTCACCTCTCAAACTCATAAGTAGAAATCAGGCTTCTTTAAGAGATTCTTAAAGATATTTTTGACTATCTCCCTCTTGAATGAATAAGGTTTATTCTCAATCGAGAGTAGGTAAGTAATACTACAGTGGTGGGTAGGAATATTACTGTTGATGATGAGAGATGAGGAGCGATGGTGGTATGGCGAGATGGTGGTATGATGACCAAGGTGGTGGTAGAGAACGCTCTCTATCGAACCAAGGCGGCTGCTTCCCTTGTCAACTGTGTGGTTTCTTCTCAAATTGCCTTAAGATCTAGGCTTGGCTAAAGGCAACTATTTGGCCTCTTCTTGTAGACTAGCCTCTTTGTTGATTAATTTCTCAAAATTTTTGATTATAAAACTCTAGAGCATGAAAACAACTAGGCCATGGATGTTCTTTAGAAGAATCTCTATGGCATGTTGTTTAGTTAGCTATGGTTTGCATTTTATACTCAAGTTTCATCACCTGAGAATATAATCAGCAAGGGACTCATTGGAGACTTACATCACTACAGCAAGATCGCCTACAGTATCCCTTTGATGTGTTCCAACAAATCTCTTGATGAAGAGGTGCTCCAACTCAATAAATATCTTTATTGAATTGATGGGTAATTTGGAATCAAATGCAACACTCGCTAGTCTGCTAATAAACAATCTAAAAAGAAGGGCGTCACAACCTCCAGCATTGCAGCAGTTGGCCTTGAAATGTGCAATGTGTTGGCGAGGGTTCTCACTATTGTCAAAATATTGAAGGAAGGAGGTACAAAGCCCTTAGGATACTGGACAACATCAAATTTCTCCAGGTATGGTCTACCCTTTAGAATAGATGAGCCTCCTAGTGCTTGCACCAATGCATCCTTCACCTGTTGCTCCACCAACTGCTTGATATCTTTCTCATGCATGGAGGTGCTATCCACCACCTTCTTATGTAACTACCTATCTTTCTCTGAATGCATCTAGGATGATCAGGTATGTGCCAACTCGCTCACGCCATATTAGAAGGTGACATTGGGTTATGCAATGCTGAAACCACTGCTATCAACTGCTCAATCTTCATCCCCATTTTGTCAATATGGTCATCTATTTATCAAAGCTAGTGGAGGAGGTGTTGAGTTGAATGGACAATGTCATCCTCTTCAACGATAATACCTTCCTTGATCTGCTGGTCTCTATGGAGGGACCTCTTAGTATCAACCATGTGGACTTCGACTGAATCTTCAAGAAGGTCATCCTCATCAGGATCAAATGCTTTCTCATCCTCCTCAATGATCATTACAAAGTTTCTCTTGCAAAGTAGGCTACTACATTCTCATCCAAGGAATGATCTCCTACCTTACTAGGCTGCACTAGAACAAAGACTTCATATGTGGTGTTTACTTTTTTTGATTCATTTGTATTGGGGGACACCATGTAGATATGGTGTAGTTATTGAGGATCATATATATGACATTGAGAATAATATATCTTGAAAGATAGAAGTAACTACCCTACAATGGACCTAATCACCTAATAAGGACTCCTAATGCATGATGGATCTTGAATACACCAGAAATTTTTTCCCTACTTTACATGGATGAATAAAGTAGAGTTTATTTAAAACGGGTTCTAAAGTTCCCTATTGTGGAAAGCTCCCATAGTTAATTGCATCTTAAGAAAAATGAATCTCTTAAGAATACTCTCGATTAAAGTAGGCGATTATTGTCTCCAAAGAATTCAAAGATATGACTATCAATAAATTAGTTATGTTTTAGAAAATCAATTGGGATGGATCAAAAATGAAAAGGTATTATTGAAACCAAAGGAGATGAGTAGGGAGTGCTCATGATACTTGGAAACCTAGTGAGCACTCCAATCTATCCTATGGTTGGGCTTCATATGTTTAAAGTTGAGGAGATTTATTCATTTGAGTTGGAATTTTATTAGAAATATGGGACTTATAATTCCACAATACAAGATTATAAAAATTTTTAAGAGGTGAGGATTTATGCTTGTAGCCAGCAAAGAGGAATAGAAATCTTAGATCCTAAATCTAAGGAGCTTTGGCAAGGGCCAAAGAACGACCTAAATCTAAGGCGAAAGTGGGTATATGAGTTACCTCCATAAGAGATTAAACCACATGACTGCTGGACTTATAATTGCTTGGAGTGGTAGTTAGCTAACTTCTCCTATAATTTAAATCCGTGTAGGCAAGTCATATGATTTTTAAGATGGCTAGGTTATTATTATTTAGAAAAGAAACTAAGTCTTTAAACCCACTCCCTAAGATACTAGAGCATGAGGGGTATGAAGAATGACTTAAATCTAATGCAAATTTTTTAATAAATTTTATTTAATTTGAGACTCTTTATTTTGACACAGGCTATGAGATTTTATATGCCTAAATGCATAAGAAGTTGATTATGGGCCAAATCAAAAGGGAAAGAGGTGTTCTTCCATCATAGGCTCTCAAAGGTTAAGCCCTTACTATCTGGAAAAGATGGAAGCCCTCACTTAACAAGAGTGAAATAAGATGATTATGCATGATATTAAACATACAACATCCAACTAAGGGGTTGCTAAATATTTATTATCTTGAGTTAATGCCTAGGCTTTTATATGATGTTATGAGTTATTTTAGAGGTTTAGTTATGAGTTATGAGTTATTAGTTTGGTAGAAAAATTAATTTTTATCCTAGGAGCCTAATCGCATCTAGGCCATACAATAATCACCAATCATAAGCAAATTATAAAGAGGCTTGCTATTTCTAATGAACAAACTAAACAAAACATAAGATAATTTTATAAAACTACAAAAGAATAAAAGTTTGATGTGGTCGGGTGCTGCCATACAACCCAAAAAGAAAAGTGGGTTGCCAAGCTCCACCCTTATACAACCTGGATTATAAAAGAATAATTACATTTATGAATAATTAATGTTATGTGGGTCTTTATTCTTCATTCTTCATCCTTCATCTCTTCATTTTGATTTGCTCCATTTCTTTCTTCCTTTTGGTTTGATTTGGATGTTGCTTGCAAAGGCATCACATGGTACAAGACTTGGTCTCATTACCAATACTCATCCTAATTCCTCCATAACACTCATCCTAATCCTAATGTAAAATTACATTAAAAGAAAGAAAGTAAATCTAGCTACACCTACAAAATAAATGTTAGCTAACACACCCAAGCTTATATGAATAATTTGGACTTACATGGATAACCAAGCCCACCTATCCTAACTTGGATTATGCTTAGGGGCTAAACAACCTGCACAATAAAAGCATTTATATTTTTTTTTATTTAGCGGCCCCTTAAGCACACCCCATGCAAAAAATATGATTAGGCTAATATTGGCATAACATCCAGACTATGCATCTCCAACATCATCACAAATAATACATCACAAAACAGCATACATCAATACGCCCTAACATAAAACTAAAAATGATAACTTAGTCTAATGTGTGTGAATTAAAGCTTGTGTGGTATGTCCTAATTAGGCTTTAGAGTTGTAATTTGCTAAGTGTGAGGGATTTAATTTATAAAGGTTGATTTCTCTTTAAGTGATTTAATTGATTTGAAGATTTTACTTAGTGTTGTCTTTTGTTTCATAGAGCCTACACTTAATAACTAAGTGTTATAAAGAGAAGAAAGAGAAGGAATCTCTCTTTCATTCCTACCTTAAGTCACTTCTAAAGCATGTTAATTAATCAATTTCCTTTAATGAAAGGCTTGTTATATATTTTAATCAATCATAAGTTTAGGTTCACTTTAATGACCTTATTCAATAAGAAAGACATCTAAAGATTAATTAGAATGGATTACTATCTCATAACACATATTCATTCATTTCTTTCCATCATCATGCATATAAGTAAATCCTAAGCATACCTATACATGTAATTTATATTTTAGCATGCTTGAATGATGACTGTAAAGTAGTGTATTTGAAATTTAAATATTTCATTTGATTGAATTATGAATGCATGCCTTTTTAATAGAAAAGAGGGATTTTTCATCCATTAGCTAGATACACATTCACATGTAAAAGCTTTAAGTGAGTACATCACCATTGTGCTGCACCAAGGGCGTATGGTACAAGACTTACTTAGGGTCACTTAAAGCCTTGTAGACCTGGGGTGTCCAGACTAATATACCACTTTTCTTAGGTATATATAGATGTACAAATTACTAAAAAGATAGGAAAGACCCATGAAAAAGTTGTATTTTATTTATTTGATTTATGTTTCTTATTCATTGGCCACATCATACATACATTTGTATAAGAGTTTTAAGTGATTATCACCATTATTCTGCATGAGGGGTGTAAGGTATAAGACTTACTTAGGGATACTTAAAGCCTTGCAACCCTGAGGTGTCCAGACTAATATATCACTTTTCTCAGATATATATGAATGTACAAAAAGAACCATAAGAATAAGAAGTCATATTTGATTTGATTATATAATTCACATATGTGATATGAAATTCTTCATAAGTCATAGCATGGAGATACATATGAATAGATTTAGACAAATATTGTGTTCTTTTCAAATGAACTATACATTTGTGAATCCTATATGAATCCATGTAAGATAAGAAAAGAGAACTTCATATTGCATATCTTATATTATCAACACATGAAAACTTATAACTATTTGTAATTAACATCACCCCATTTATTATAATTGATTTATGAGCTTTTGAAAATAACTTTTGGTTTAATAGTAATAATAGGCACACCTATTTTTAGTTTAGATCAACACTTGCAATTAGACATAAAAGAAATCATTTCATTTAGTTAATTTTAAAAGAAATGAATGCGTGATTACACATGGAAAGCAACATTTAACATGATTGGAAAGAAATAAAGGAACATAAGCACATGATCTCATTTATTCCAATTAATTCCTAAGGATAATCATACTAAATAAAGCAACTTAAAATAAACCAAAGTTCTTTAATGAGATTTCTTAATTTTGAGTTTGACTTGATTTAGGAAATGTGAAAGAGGTTTGCTAGTCCTAATCCCATTCCTCATGTGTGAGTTAATTTTGGTTCAAGGAAGAGATACTTAGATTGATTTTATGGTTTAATTAGGTTAGGGTATGAATTAAGCCAATTAATTAACCCTTACCTACTTCACCTTAAGTTAATTAACTAACTAATAATGAGCCAATATGATATGTAACCACATAAAAAGTAAATTTGCAATGCTCCTAAGAAATGAAAGGGTTCTAATGCAATCAGCTCATGATTAATAATTAATTTGGATTAAGGGATCTCACTTAACTACTTTTATGGTTTTCTCACACATGTGAGCTAACAATAATTTCATTATCTTCCCCTTTGGGTTATTGAACACCCAAAGATCTACCCAAGATTAAATTAGAGAAATAGATTGAATTGAATTAATTAAGTTAATTAATTAATTAATTAAACCTTAATTAACCTTAATCAACCAAAGTGAGATGGGCTTAGAGAAAGAGACAAAGAAGAGAACCTAAGGGTCAATCCCTAAATCCTTTCAATTAGTTAATTAAGGTTTAGGTATGATTTTGGTTTTGATTAATATTTTTGATTAATTAATTAGGGGATGTTAATTAATTATTTACTTAAGAGGGATTGGAGAGGACTTAAAGAAAAAAATGGAAGAAGGAGTCCCAATCCATTTCCCTAGACTTCATCATCATTAATAGAGGATAAAAAGCTTAATTGATTGATTAATTTATTGTTCATTTGTTTAATTATCACTAATTATATTAAGAAAGTGATTAAGGCTTAATCCATTGGTTTTCTTAATTAAGAACCAATAAAATCTTAGAAAAATAGGAGAGGGAGAGGTCATCTCCCTAAACATGCATAGAAAGTTTGAGATTATTTGGATTATTAATTATGGAGTAATTAGGCTAATTACATTTCTAATTAAACTTTAATTAAGCTATATTCACTATTCAAAATAAATTAATAATAATTTTTTAGATTCTATTATGAAATATCTTTAAAATGAGACTAAGTTTATATTTTTTGGAGTTTTCTAGAATTAGTTATACATTTAGGAAGTCACAAATGGTGCCTCCACAGGTTGACATCCGATCCAACTTAGTAGTAAGCGATTCGCCCAAATCCAGAGGAGGCCTGCTACTAGAAGAACTTATTCTATTCCAGTCAGAGTTGAAGGCCTGTCCGGTATTGCTCAAGTAAGTTACTAGGATTAAGAACTAATTAATTAACCCTATTTATAGCCTTAATCCTATTGGGCCACGTGACGGTTGACACGGCGCACTTTCCACATGGCATGATGGGATTCGCTATTTAAGTTGTCACATCTAAGTATTGACTCAGATGGTGGTGCGTGTAACTCTATGGATCATTTGATCTAAGATCGCATAGCCATGATTAAACCAACAGTTTCAAGGGATTAATCAGAGGCTCTAAGCGTGATCTTCGATCATCCATTTGATCATGATGGATCCATGATCTATCTCCCTCCCAAGCATGCAATTTATGTCCGCGATCTCAATCCGCTCGAGTGAATGATGACCCACACCTTTAGAAGCATAATAATCACGATGGAAGATGTGTGACATTGAATTTCTTTTACAAAAGACCAAGCTACTTTCATTCAAGGATCAGTTTTAATGGCATACCTCACCGAAGCTTATGACCGATAGTTTGAACGATTGATGAAGCTTCGTTTGGCAGAAATGAAGCTTTGTTGAGCCGCACGGGCCTTGATTTGGCGTAGTTTGCTCGAAATACCAATCCACTAGGCATTGGTGGTTGGGCTTGATCGAACTCTACCCTTCGATCATCAGGAAGCATGGGAAATGATTCGTTCTCACTCATTTGGTTCCAAGGATGGTGTGTGCAAAGTTAATTGCACTTTGGTAAAGGTTTGAGCAAATGGGAATCGAAGGTGGCCTCCCCTATTTTGGTTTTGCATAAAATCGAGAATGGGAATTTTGAGGAGCTTGGGAAGGCTTAGAAATTGCTTTAGAACTTTCTCATTATTTGGGGTTTCATCACCAGTGTGAGGTCAGAGATCCCAGCTTCTTTGGCTTCTTCTTCTTCTTGTCATGGCCAAATCAGAGGTTGGTGGAGGTCCTTTTGGTGCATATTGTGGCTCGATTTGGTTGGGTGAGGGTGTGTAGGTGGCTGCTAAGGGAGTAGTGGGTGTCCTATGGCTGTTTGGAAAGCTCCAATGGGGATGGGGAGGTGATTTCACCTCCCCATGGATCATGGATGTAACTACCTTTGGGTCAGGTCAGCCATGGTCCTATGTGCCTAAGTTGACCTATGGTTGGGTGCCAAGTGACTAGGGGGAGAAATAACCTAATGAGCATGTGTTTAATCTCATGGGATGCCCTAAACCCAAGGGCAAAAAGGTCATTTGGCTATGGGTTTGATTTGGGTAGATTTGGGATGGGTCAAAAGTGGGTTAACCCAAATTTCAGTGGTTTTGACTTTATTTGATTTGATTTGGCATGATTTGACCTATTTAGGTCAAATTGGGTTAGGTTGGGTCCAGTTGACCAATTGGTCAAATTGGGTCAAATCAAGGGTTGGTTCAAGTTCAATTGGCTAATTGAAAGTGATTGTAGGCTTTGGTTTGATTCGATTTGGAATTAATTTGAATTTTGGCTAATTTGACCCTTTAGGTCAATTTGGGATAAGTGAGGTCAAGTTGACCAAACTTGGGCTCAATCATGGCTTTGGTCAAGTTCAATAATTGATTTGAAATGAACTTGAGCCATTGGTTGTAATCAATTTGGGCTGGATTGTGATTTGACCTATTTTAGCTTTTTAGGCCAATTTAGGTCAACTTGGGTCAAATGGCCAATTAGGCTTGGCTCAATTGGGGGTTTGATCATGTTCAATCATTGATTATGAATGATTTTGAATTAATGGTTTTAATCAATTTGGCCTATGGTGGATTTTGGCTAGTTTAGGTTTCATTTGGGCTAAGTGCTGACTTGGTCAACAGGCTAGGTTGACTTAGTTTGACCCAATTCAAGATAATTGATTAACTTAGGATGATTGTTGATCATGTTGTGAGGTTTGGATGGGCTTAGTTCAATCCAATTTGGGTTGAATTAGAACTTGGCTCAAAAAGATCTTGTTGATCTCATTTTCAGAATGACCTCTCAACCCCTCCATCTTAGACATAGGACTCCTATAGAATTTAGGAGTTCCTTAATCTTAAGATACATATAGTGATTAGGTAGACACTCAACCTAACCCTAGAGACTTAGAAGAGTTAGCCATAGGAATAGGTCATGCCATAGGGGTGTTAGGAAATTTTCCTACCTTTAGCTTAAACCTTTCCTCACTTTCCTTCTTTCAAGTCAAACTCCAAATCAATTTTATTAATTTTCTCCAAGCTCAAATCAACTCCATATGATTGAAATTCATGATTGAAATCTATGATTGAAACCCATGATCAAAACTTGATGAAATTCCACCCTTAAGGACTTAACCAAAATCATGATCAAACCAATTCAAAGTCATGTGATTTTCTCAAAACTCATTTATATTCTCATTTATATTCACATATATAAATGAAATATAAATATAAATCAATCAAATCAAAGGAAACAATTAAATTCCCAATTTAAAATCCTTCTTAAGTCATTAATTTTCCATTAATGGACTTACCCTAAATCTTGATCAAACCATTTCAAACTCATGGGATTCTCTCAAAACTCATTTATATTCTCATTTATATTCACATATATAAATGAAATATAAATATGAATCAATGAAATCAAATCCTCAAATTAAATCTCCAATCGAAAATCTTTCTTAAGTCATTAATTCTCCATTAATGGACTTAGCCTAAATCTTGATCAAACTAATTCAAAGTCATGGGATTTTCTCATAATTCATTTATATTATCATTTATATTCACATATATAAATGAAATATAAATATAAATCAATCACACCAAATTCAAAAATTCAAACTCCAAACTACAAAATTTTCCTAAGTCCTTTAAAATCCTTCTTAATGGACTTAGCCCAAATCATGATTAAACCACTTCAAATCCTTGAAATTTTTTCAGCATCTATTTATGTTCTCATTTATATTCACATATATAAATGAAATATTAATTCAAACAATCAAAACCAATTTCAAAAATCAAACTCAAATCCACTCAAAATCTAATCTAAGCCTTTCAAGTCAAAATCTTGAACTTAGCCAAATCAACTTCAAATCAAGCCAAAGTCTTGATCTTCTCTCATGATTCAATCAACCCTGCAATCATGAGCCCATATATAATTCCAAACTTCAATCAAACAATCAAAACCTAGTTCAAAAATCAAAGCCAAAATTTCTTCATATTCTCCCTTTGAATATGAAATTATGAAAAGGATCAAAACCCATTTAACTTCAAATCACTTGTAAATGGATTTATATTTCAATCATGAGTCCATATACAAGTTCAATCAAGCTCAAATCAAGCTTTGACCAAGCCATTTAACCCACTTAGGATCACTTGATCCAAAGTGACCTAAAGTACTCTTATGAGCTAAATTCTAATCTCAATCAAATTGGATTGAACCAAACTCATTCATGTCTCTCATCATGATCAACAATTATCATGGGATGATCAATCAATCAAATTGGGTCAAACCAAGTCAAACCTAAGGTTGACCAAGTCAACACTTAACCCAAAATGAAACCTAACATAGCCAAATTCTGCCATAGGCCAAATTGATTGAAGCCATTGATCTAAGTTCACTCATGACCTATGTTTGAACTTGACCAAGCCAACATTTGAGCTTAACCTAGCACAATTGGCCACTTGACCTAAGTTGACCCAAATTGACCTAAAAAGTCAAAATGTGTTAAAACTTGATCTAAGCCAAATTGATCCAAACCAATGAGTCAAGTTCATTCCAAAAAACTTGTTGAACTTGACCAAAGCCTCAATTGGCCAACTAGACCTAATCTGGTTTAATTGACCTTAGACTCAACATGACCTAAAGGGGTCATATTCAGCCAAATTTGAACATAACCAAAATTGATTGGAAACAAAGATACCAATCCACTCCATATGACTAACCTAACCTAATCCTACCCTTAATCTACCTCAAATAGGTCAAATGGGTCAAATAGGTCAACATTTGACCTAAATGAAGTCATATGAGCTAAATTCAAAATTATACCAAATTGAATCAAACCAAGGCCACCAAAATATTTCAAATGGTCATATGAACTTGTCCCAACCATTGGTTTGACCCAATTTGACCAATTGGTCAACTTGACCTAAGTTGACCCATTTTGACCTAAATGGGTCAACATGAGCCAAACTCTATCAAATGAATTCCAAATCTCATGAAACTTGGCCAAACCTATTTTCTCAACATACCCAACATATCCAAAGTGAAAAATCATCAAAATGACCATTCTACCCCTAGGCCATAGAACTATTATTTGGCTTAATCCATGGGTAATTTGGTCATACCCTTTTCACATTCGCTTGAGGCTTTCTTAATAGCTCAAGGGGTCCTAATATAGAGTGGTGCACCCAACCCAATGGGTTTAGGTTAGTCCAATTGGTCCCTAGACCAAACCCGACCCCATGGGTCAAAACTCCAAATTTAAAATCAATCTCCCACTCAAATTCAAGCACATGGGAGGTTGGCAATCCACTTATTGGCTCAAATCGACCATGTGCACACTCCTAATAGCTCAAACAACCCACTGCCTAAGCTCCATTGATCAAAAATGGCAAGTGGATGGACGGTCATCCGATCCTTCAAAGGGGAGATATACTCCCCCTAGTTCAGTTTGAATTTAATAGCCACACATTGATTGTGTACTAGGGAGAGTAAGGAGCCATCAGGGAGTGATCCCTAGCTTACTTGAGCTCTAACTATTTTCCCATCCTTGATTTTTGAACAATGAAAATAGGGGAGGAAAATTGAAGAGCAAACTTTCTCCATACTCAATTTCCACCCAATTGCTTTTGCATTCTCCATCAGAGAGGCAAGTCGAGTGCACCCATGCTCTCTTTGAAGTTCCAAAAGTAAGGGGACCTAGAACAATGGAGTTGGTCCATATACCAATCCACTCAAGTGCTCAAACTTTAGCAGGCTTCGTCTTGAGATGATGCTTCTCCAAGGAATCGAGCATGATCACCTCCGGTGAGTGTGAACTTTTCCGCCACCTAGGTGTGGTCCTTTGAAGAAAATTTTCAATTCAAGTGAATCCCACCATTGGATGTGCCGCTCTTTGGCTTTAGATGGTGTGGGTTAAATTTGGAATCTAAGCTCAATCGAACTCAGATCTTCCCCTTGATCATGTATTGTCTCTATTGATCAAGGGGGAAGAACTTGGGAGTTCTCAACCATCCATTCATGCATTTTGGATGATGGCCAAGATAATTCCTCACATTTAGATATCCTTTATCCATTTTAAAACTGGGAGATCCGGTCGATCGGATCAGATCAAATCCACCAGCCACCATTTTAGATTTGACATTTAAGTGAATCACTCGAGGTGTGGCGCGATCACGAGCCGCGCATTAGTGAGCTGAGGATTAGTTAGGGAATTAATAAAATGCTAATTAATTAGGATATTCTAAAATTTATAACTCTCTCTACAAAATTCAAAAAATATGAAATAAAATCCTATGAAAATAATTCAACCTAGAACATTTTAAAATTAATTTTAATGGGTTTTAAATTATAATTTTCTTTGATTTTAGGTTTTATTTGAAATTTTATTTTGCTAATTATCTTTTAATTAAGTCTGTGATTAATTCCAAACTTCTTAGGTATGATTTAGGGTATGACTTCTGCCTCTTCTAATTTTCTTGGGATTTATTGAAGGCTTGATTAGAAGAATTACATATGGATCTCTTAATTAACCTCCTTATATAATTAAGCATAATTAAAATATGATTAGTGGTTTTAATCCATGATTAGGGTTGATTAAGGTCAGATCTAGTAGATAGGAGGTTTAAAAAGTAATTTTAAGGTATTTCCCTAAAGCTATTCCCTAAACCCCTTGTGTTTCTCTCCTTAATCTTCTCTTAATTAAGGGTTAATTCATTAATTATCCCCTTAATCTATTTCTAAAAATTTTAAAAAGTTTTAGAACTTAATTAATCTGCTTTGGGTAGAGGCTTAGGTGTTCAATAGCCTATGTTCAATTAAGGAAATCAAAACCAAATTCATATGTGTGAAAGGGTGTTTTGAAATTACTTCAGTTAAACTCCTTAGCTTAATTAACCTATAATTATGAGCCAAATTGCATTAGGCCTTTTTCTTATTAGGTGCATTACAAATTTAAATTCCTTATAAGTTTTTTAATGTCATCTCATTAGCTCATAATTATTTGGTTAATTATTTTAAGGTGGTGTAGGTAAGGGTAATTAAGTCACTTAATTCATACCTTAACCTAATTAATACATAAAATGGATCTAATTGACTAAAAATTAAACAAAAATATCAAACACATGTGGGAATGGGTTAAGAAAACCAAACTCATCTCACCTTTTAAAATTAAATCAAACTTCAAATTAAATAAAAATCACCTTAAATTCACTATGATTTATTTTAAACTTTTTTATTCTATAAGAATGTATTTAGGATTTAAGTGAAATGAACTTATTTACATGCTTTCATTACTTTAAATCTTTCCCCAACATGTTAAATTTGTAGGTCATGTGGTTTCATGAATTCATATTTTTCAAATTCAAGTTTAAAATGAAATTGTTTAGTTTATGTCAAATATTGCATGTGTTGGGTAAAGTAGAAATATGAATAGCTATTATCACTACTAAACCTAAATTATATTCAAAATATAAAATTAAATATCAAATTTGAAAGTTTCCTACTTATATTTTAATTATGAGTTTGCAGGTGAAAGATAATAAAGGTATGCTTAGTATAGGTTTCCTTTCTCCTTTATGATTAGCATAGTTTTGAATAGGAATTTGGTGAGATATATGGTTCATTTGAAAAGGACCTAAATACTCACCTAATTCCATATCCTATTCATCTATAAGCTATCATCTAAGAAGGTCTACCTTTACTTGCATACATAAAATGTATAAACAAAATGAATCCATTAATACAACTTTGCCAGTCTCCTTTTCTGTTTCATTTCTTTTATACATATGTTTGTATTTAAGGAAAGTGGTATATTAGTCTAGACAACCCCAAGGTTGTGAGGCTTTAAGTAGCCCTAAAGGTCTTGTACCTTACACCTCGTTAATAATGATCTTTGTACTCACTTATGCCTTTCTTACTTTCATGTGTGTATGTGAAAATTTGGATAAGGAAATCCCTTTCTACTTAAAAAAATCATGCATATTCAACTTCTAAATTTTCTTAAATAGATTACTTAGCATGCATCATAAAGTGTGTTAAATACTCTCATTTGTATGTATAGATATGCTTAGGGTCCATCCATATGCATGTTATATATGTTGGGAAATAAATGAAGTAATGTGGATTATGTGAGTTTTGATTCATTTTATTTAATCTTAAATGCCTTTCTTTTTGAATAGGTTTGTTTAGAGTTCATCTAAACCTAGGATTAATTAAAAGAATTAATCAAAACATTAATCTAAATAAAACCAAAATGTGAATTTACTTTAGAAATTACTTAAGTTAGGGAAGGAAAGAGAAGTATCCTTCTCTTTTCCTCTCTTCATAACTCAGTAATTAATTATAGGATCCACTTAAACTAAATTAAAACATGAAATAAAATAAACTCAAAATGATTAAACAACTTAAATGAAACCCTCCTCTAATTTGAACATATTTTCACACATAGAAAATTTGAACCTAAAGCCATAGCTAAGCATACCACATAAGCCTTCAAAGCACACACATTAGCTTAAGTTTTATTTTGTGATATATATTTTAGACTGGATGTTAGGATGTATTCTTGTAGAATGAATGGTAGGATGCTCTTAGTCTAACTATTCTTTTATGCAAGAGATTGTGCTTAAGGGGTGCTATCATAAATAAAAATATAAATGCTTCTGCTTATAGGTGCTTTATATGCCTAATCATAATCTAATAGGCCAGCTGGACTTAGTCACCCATGTGTGGGGTGATAAGTCCAATATACATGCTTGGGATTTGTGTGGTTTATTTTAACTAACCTTTGTTTTGTAGGTGTTAGTTAGATTTCCACTTTTCCTTTTCATGTAAATTAGTGTAATTAGGATTTTGGAATGATTGTTATGGGGATTAGGATGAGCATTAGTCATAAGATCCTATTTTATGTACCATGTGAAGCCTTGGAGCATCTACCTTCCAACCATCCAAAAGAAGGAACCAAAGAAGAAAGTAGAAAAGAAGAAAGAAGAAAGAAGAAATAAGAAAGAAGAGATAAAGCTTGAAGACTCCCATAACAATGAATTCCTTACTTAACTATAACTTAATTCAGTAATCATATTATCCCACATTTGATATTTTGGGTTTGTGTAGTGGTGCCCGACCACAATGGCCTTTTATTCTTTTTTCGATTAGCTTTATAAATTGAATGATGATTTGCTTAGCTTTTACATTAAGTGGAATGATTTTCTTAGTTTGTTCTTTGCTTTATGTATGGACTAGATGTGGATTAGGCTCTTTAGGGAAAAATAAATCTTTTACCCAACTTAACAACTCAAAATTAAAATTAAACAACTCATAACCTCACCTAAAAGTTTAAAAAATCAAGATAAAAGAATTAGCAACCCTTAGATGAGCATTTTTTTGTAATATCATGCACAAATGCATCTTATTTCACTCTTGATTGAGGGCTTCCACCTTGCTTGAAAACTTGACCTTGAGAGCCATGGTGAAACTCACCTCCTACCTTCTCAGATTTTGGCCAATTTATTTCATGCATATGAATCCTATTAGCTGAAAAATAATTGTCCAAAAATAAAAATAAAATAAAATTTGAATTGCATTAGATTTAGGTCATTTGGAGCATGTCCCTTTACATGATCTAGCCTCTTGAGTTTAAGGACTTAGTCTCTTTCTAAATATAACAAATGCCTATCTTGCATATGCATAAAGACTTGCCTACATGTATTTAAAATAGGAGGAGTTAGTGCCACCCTGTGGCTTGTATAGTACAAGCTGTGGTTTGTCCTCATGTGGAGGGAAACCAATACCCATTTTGCCTTGATTTGGTTGGCTTTCACCTCGTGAAAGCTCCCTAGATTTAGGTTCTGAGATTGCTTCTCCCCTTTGTGGGCCATAAGCATAATTCCCCACATCTTAGGCATTTCAATGATGTCGTGTTAAGGAATCATAAGTCCTAAATGTCTAATGAAAAATTTAACTTAAATAAACTAAAATAATTTCAAAAATATAAAGCCCAACTATAGGATAGTTTGAGATGTTCACTAGGTTTCTTAGCAGCGTGAGCATCTCCTACTTATCTTTCTTTTTGGCTTCAATAATAACTCCCTCTCTTTGATCAATAACATTTGATCTTTTAAAAATGAACCAATCGATTAATAGTCCTTTCCTATTGAAATCTTCAAAGACAACAATCATTTACCATAATCGAGAGTTTTCCTAAGGAATCCCCATTCCTTACGATGTAATTAACTATAGGGGAATTTAACAAACCCAGTTTAAATTTACTTTTCCATGTAAAGTGGGAAGAATCTACATATGCAAACCCATCGCCCCAAAAAAAGTCCTTATTGAGGTGATTAGGTCCATTAAAGGGTAGTGACTTCTATCTCTTGAGATAGTACACTATTTCCTTGATGACTCGATCACACGAATAAGTACATCACATGATCTCGTGGCATCTAAAAGATGAATTTCTATAGTGCTTGTGTGTCTCTTTTATTTCTCCCAACATATTTGAAAGGCAACTCCTCTCCATATAGAAAATTTTCACCACAGATTTTTTTGGCGACTCCGGGGATGGTTCCTCTCTCCATCTTTGGTAAATGATCATTGTCTTTGAGTATCAATAGTGGGTTTGTACTTTGGTATGAATCCAAGACTATCCTTCTTTCGGGACACTTAGCTCATTTCATTCTTGAGTTGAGTTAGCCAACATCTTTAGGTTTTAGGGCATTCCTCGTTGGTCTTAAAACCCCCCATTGGGTTCTCCAATGGGTAAAATGAAAAAGATCTAAATAAAAAACATCTATAGACTTCCTCCTTATCATTTTCATGATAAGGAAAGGTTCATCTAAAATAATAATAAAATATATCTTCCATAAAGAACTTTGCTTTTCAAAAGCACCTTTTCAAAATGCACTTAATAAAATATTTTCCACAAAATTTTTACCCTCATTTAACAATTCCCATAATTGTTACATGTAGAGATTTTCAAAAATAAAACTAACAACATTTTCAAAAGCACAAATGAACATCTTCTTTCAATTCACTTTGATGAAGATTTCATTTTCAAAATAAAATGAATAATCATCTTTTCCAAAAATCACAATCATAATCATAAAGTTTTCAAAAAGCACACATGAATGTTTCTATTCAATACACTCGCACTTATTAAATGGAAGGTTCATTTCCAAACAAAATTAAACTTTTTAAAAAAGCACACATGAATCTTTCTATTCAATACACTTGCACTTATTGAGTGGAAGTTTCATTTCCCAAAAAAATTAAACTTTTCAAAAAGCACACATGAATCTTTCTATTCAATATACTCACACTTATTGAATGGATGTTTCATTTGTAAACAAAATTAAACTTTTCAAAAACATGAACATCTTCATTTAATATATAATTTATTAAATGAAGATTTCAACTAAAATAAATATCATGTATGAAATCCCACTTGAACATATCTTACATATGTCATAAGTTGGAATTCCTCTCATTCAAAAAAAGCAACAATCTCACACAAAACAAAAATTTTACATTTAAAAAATAAGATTGATCTCTATTCTACATACCTAAATTTGTTGAATGGAAGTCCTCTTTTCCAAAATTAAAACTTCATCAATCATATTTTAAAATTTTTCAAAAAAATGCACATTTGGAACTTCATTTAACATACCCAAATTTGTTAAGTGAATTCTCCAAATTCAAAATCAAACAAAAATTTTCAAACACACATTTGGAACTTCATTTTGCATAATCAAATTTGCTAAGTGAAGTTTCCAAAACCAATTTAAAAAATCAATAATAATATTTCAAAATTTTCAAACACATTTGGAACTTCATTTAACATACCCAAATTTGTTAAGTAAAGTCTCCAAATTTAAAATCCAAAAATTTTCAAACACATTTGGAACTTCATTTACATACCCAAATTTGTTAAGTGGGTTTCCAAATCCCAAATCAAAATTTTCAAACAATTTGGAACTTCATTTAAAATACCAAATTTGTTAAGTGAAGTCTCCAAATTCAAAATCCAAAAATTTTCTAAACACATTTGGAACTTCATTTAACATAGGCAAATTTGTTAAGTAAAGTCTTCAAATTTAAAAGCCAAAATTTTTCTAAAACACATTTGGAACCTCACTTAACATACCTAAATTTGTTAAGTGTAGTCTCCAAATCCAAAATCTAAAATTTTTTCAAACACCATTTGGAACTTCATTTAGCATACCCAAATTTGTTAAGTGAAGTCTCCAAATCCAAAATGTCAAAATTTTCAAACACCATATGGAGCCTCACCTTTGGAAATCAAAATTCAAAAAATTTCTAAACACATTTAGCATACTAAAATTTGCTAAGTGAAGTTTCCAAAGCCAAAATAAGAATCTTCAAGCACCTTTGGAAATTCTTTCCTTAGCATACCACATTTGCTAAGGGGAAATTTCCATTTTCAAAACAAAAATGAAATCAAAATTTTAAACACACAATTTGGAATTTCATTTAACATACCATAATTTGTTAATTGAAATTTCCAATTCACAAAACCAAGTGGGACTTCATCTTTAGTATACCAAATTTGGTAAAGTTAAAATCTCCACTTTCAATCACATCAAAATAAAAATGAAACACTTAGTATTTTCTTAGCATACCTAAATTTGCTAAGAATCCTATTTTCAAAAAAAAAAAGTTGAACAAAACACACTTGTGTTCTTCACTTAGCATACCTAAATTTGCTAAGTGAGGATTCCAAATTTTCCAAAATCAAAACAAAATTCACAAAAAGAAATAATCATTCTCAAACACTTCACTTAACATAGCTAAATTTGCTAAGTAAGTGAAATTCGAAATCAATCAAACAAAATCAAATTGACCCCTACTTTAACATACCCAAAGTTATTAAAGGAAAGGGTCCTCAAATAAAAAAAAATTCAAATTCAAAATAAACCATGAACCTATGGAAGCATCCTTACCAAAAATTTTGAATCCATATTTCAACATACCTAAATTTGTTGAAGTTGGATTCATATTAAAATTCCTCTTTCAATCAATCTTCTCAAATCTATTTGAACCCCACTTAACACTTCCAAGTTGTTGGATGTGGGTTCAAATTTACAAATTCAAAATTCAAAAATCTATAGAGATAGAAATCGATACAAATTCATTTCTCATTCCAGATCTTTATTATCAGTGCAGTAGCAGTTCAGTTTCAATCTCTACAGTTGTTGAAATGGTCATTTCTCAGAAGTTTATCAAGTTGAAATCCCCCATCTAGACCATACTCAACTAATTCACTTTGGTTGGGGAATTGAGAGAGCAAGGATTACTTGTGAGGGCACTCCCCTCATTACAGTCAGTAGGACCAAGTTGATCGGGCAGAAGCCGATCATCATAATTGACTTACCCTCTGATTCTGATGTCTCCTTGCTAAAGAGGAAAGATGTGGAAGTACCATAGACTTCAATTATAGTAGTCCTAGTTGTGCCAGCTATACGAACTCTAATTGCAATTCACCCTAGAGTTGCTCATGTTGCCCCAATGAGGGCTAGCACCCTACCATCTATACCCTCTAAGGGTAAGGCTCCTTTGGTCTCAGGGTTTGCCACCCCTACATTTGAGTATAGGTCTAGCTCAAACTACTCCCATCCTACCCGTACACAACATAGAAATAAGAACTACAAGATCAAGCGGTACCCCACCCGGATAGCCAAAGAGCTAGGGGCAGCTACTCGATCAGCCGTGGATGAGTTTCCCATTGTCGCTTCATCACTGGTTACAGAAAACTAGTTCCATCCTCTCTCTGGATCAGACATATAGGATTTTAGGAAGATCCGTTTATCACCTCCTCTAGTGGTGCATTTTCAGCTAGCATTTTCTAAAAGCATGAGGTCATACACCGGCCTCCGATCTTTCTTACACTAGATAGGCGAAGCATATGGATGCTTAGAGTCTGGGATATAGTTTGATCTCTGATCTATTATCCCCTGCAGTGTGGGGAAGCATATTCTCTAGGAAGGGGCCTATGATGCCCATACAGGCCACATTACTAGCAGGGAGAGGCGTAGGTTCAACCGTCAGTCAACAACATCTGCTTTGATTGATTTTCTAGCTCGGCAAGCTACCTGCGCTGACCATACTGATAGTATCCTTCTCACTAGTACTAGGCACCACAGGAGGACATTTGTTATGCACAAAGAGTCGATGGTGTCTCTACCCCACTGCTCTACCCCTTGCCCGCCATCGCTAGTACAGGTTATAGCATCTCCTATTCCATCTAAGGCTAGGAAGGTCGCCTCCAGGGAAAAGTGCACCCCGTTGGTGATTCAGCTACCATGAAGGGATCCTACCCCTTGTACACCATCCATTGTAGTAGGGCCAAGCTCTCCTGCTTGACATTCTGCCTTAATGGTGGTGCGAAATGAGTGGTGACCCCAAAGCATCATGGTCATCCCTTCACCAACTCGCCTACTTGGATATGGAGATAGATGTGAGTTATTCTAGATGACAGTGCTACAATAAGTAGAGAACATCTTATGATTACCCTATCATAGCCAATCTAGAATGTCATTCATCCAGTGAGTATAGTCCACACAGGATTGACTCTCTAGTGACAGGCGAGGTTTGGTGCCTCTGAGTGCATGATAGTGATCACACTGGTCAGCGTAAACTATTTGTACTTGCTCAGATGGATCGCTCATTAGATAAGATAGTTGCACATTATTTCTTGGAGAAGAAGGAGATCTTGGGGTATGATTGGTTCTATGAAGAGAAAGTCAGCTTCGATCCTAATGAAGATGACTTGATGGGGGACTCAGCTGAAGTCTGCATGGTTGACACTAGAGGATCTCTTCATAGGGAACAATAAGCCATGGAAGGTGACGAGGTTGATCAGAAAGACACCGCAAAATCAGCCCAGCACCTCCGACATCAGTTGAGGTAGAAGGATGAGTAGATTGATAGGATGGCATGATAGTTACAAGCCTTCTTAGCAGCAGTTTCAGTGCTTCAGAAATAAGCCCATTTACTCCATCCTACTACAGTCGACATCAGTCAGCCTGAGTTAGTGCATGTCTTAGACCCAGCCAAGACTCTACCTCCCATTGAGCAAGGTAGCGCATGCCTATATAGAAAGGTAGTGGAAAGTACCTTCATAGAAGAAAAATATATAAAATCCATGGATGAGCAGCAAGTGAAGGAAGCTTTGGCTCAAGCTGGGGGAGGATCATCGGTTCCAAAGGGTAGAACCTACCTAGAGGAATTCGATGCTATTCAATATCCCAAGGGTTTCGTGCTTCCTTCCTTCAAAATCTTTGATGCCAGTGGAAACTCGAGGCAAAATGTAGCATATTTCAGGGTTAGTTATTGCAATGTAGGTGGCAGTGATGCTTTACTCTTTCACCTTTTTGTCAGTTTCCTAGCGGGTATTGCTTTTGGTTGGTTTCCTAAACTACCCAATGGTTTAGTAAAGACATTTGCTGAGTTAGAGCAACTCTTCATCAAGAGATTTGCTGGAGCACAACAAAGAGTTACTGTAGGTGATCTCGTTATAGCACAATAACACCCCAATGAGTCACTTGTTGATTATATTCTTCGATGGCGTAACCTGAGTATGAAGTGTGAACCATAGTTGCCTGAACAACACGCCATTGAGATCTTGAAGAATATCTATGGCCCGGTTTCCTTCATGTTTAAGAAATTCACTATTAAGATATTTGAGAAGCTAATCAACAAGGTGACTAGTCTACAAGGAGAGGAAAAATAGTTGTCTTTTCAAGATCAGTTGCCTAAGCAGAAGCTGTAGAAGGTTTATGAAAAGAAGCCAAGAGCAATAGCAACGGTTGACAAGAGGAAGCAGCCAGCTAGAGATTAATCAAAGAGACCACAACATCAGCAGCCTCCACCTCCTTTGCCACCACTGAGGTAGCCATACTGGCCTCCATCACAGCCTCCACGACTAGCATAGCCACCGCCTCAGCCATACCACCACCAACTGTAGCATGCATATCCGCCACTAGTAGCTATGATCCACCTACACTTTTAGATAAGTTAAAGAAACCTTATTCTTTTAAGAGGGAGGTAATCAGAAAAATATTTAAGAATCTCTTAAAAAAACCTAATTTTCAGCTACCTGAGCCTAGGAGACAGGAGGATGTAGGAAAAATTCATGATCCAAACTTTTGCCCTTACCACCATATGCTAAGCCACATTTTGGAGGATTGCTTCACATTCAAGGACTGGCTTGAACATAATTTCAAGATCAGTGCTGTTGTTATCCCAAAGGAATATTTTGTGGAACAACCTTCCAGTTTCATTAGGGTAATCCTTGGGGATACATGTGATCCTACCAAAACCAAAGAAGGTTGGGATATTTCTCTATGCAAAACCTCTAAGAAGATTATGAAAAAGATCAAGAAGCTTTCCTTGCAGGTGCCTGAGTCAGCTCAAACCTCCAACACCAAGGAAGGTGTGCAAGTTTTCAGTGCCAACTCTAGGAAAGTGGGAGCTCAGCAGTAGCAGCAGTAACATGTGTCAGCCTAGGATAGCCCTTTAGCTCAACCACTGATTGTGTCTAGCCTCCAGCCTTCAGTTGCAGCTTCCACACTAGTGATTTCTTCCATTTTAGCTAGATCTTCTATTTCTTCTACTAGTCAAACTCTTGTATCAATGGATAAGGGCATCAAGTCCCTTACTTCACTCACTTTACTTGACTTCTAATTTGCACCTCCAAATAATTCCATGAAATTAAAGAATACAGCTAGATTGAATTACATCTGTGTCACTTCTGATGGGTTGTCTTCTTCTATTCCTAATAATAACTCTTCAAGTATGAATAATTATAACAATTATGATCTTCCTCTTTCTAATTCAGAGTTAGACTTTCCAACTCTGAATATTATGGGTTCACCTCTTGAGATAGACTTGGAATTATTTGATTCCAAGAGTCCCATAGGAGAAATTATAGGTGAGCCTGAAGTGCAGGTAGAACCTTCCACTACCTTGCCTCAAGAGATTACTGAAGTCAACCTCCATAATGGCAAGGCTCTACCTCCTAAGGTAGGACCTCAAGATAGAGGGAAACAAGTAATTGGTACTAAAGATCAAGAAGCCCTTCCACAGGATGCTCCACCCTTGGATATGCTTGTGGAAGACCGAACGAAGGTGGACTACAATGTCCTTTCTAATCTAAGAAAGTTGGCATCTAAGCTAAGCAAATATGATACCCTTGTCATATCCAAAGAGATGAGGGAATCACTAATCAAGGCCCTTCTTGATCCTAAAATATGCTTAGCTCAGCTGACCGCTATAGGTGAGGAAGCACATTATACAAAAGAAGCCCAAGAGATCACCTTCACAGATGAAGACCTTCTCCTGGGAGACTTGGAGCACAATCGTCCCGTCTACATGACAGTTGAAATGGACAGGTTCAGACTCACCATGGTTCTCATGGATTGAAGTGCATCGATGAATATTATGAGTCTAAAGACCCTTGCCTATTTGAAGATCGACATCTCCACACTCTGAGGAGATAGAACGATGTTGAAGGATTCAATGATCAAGGTGAGCAGGCTTTAGGTTCTATAGTGTTACCTTTGGAGATAGGTGACGGGAAGACTGAAGCCAAGTTCTACATTATTGATTCAAATACTTTGTTAACTGCTTTTCTTGGTAGGCCTTGGATACATCAGAACAAGATTGTTCCATCCTCCCTTCATCAGTGCATCAAGTTCAGAAAAGATGAAATTGAATACCGTGTCGATGGGGATGAAAAGCCATTTTTAGTTAGAGAGATTGAGATTTATGAGGATGCGTCCTACTATCTTTCTCAAAATACCCTTTCTCATGAACTTGGACAAAATTCAAATGAAAATACAAAAGTAAAAGAAAATGAAGCAAAAGAAAAGATAAGAGAAAATGAAAAGAAAAATAAAAGTCCAAGTACACAAGAAAGGGGAATTGAAGAAGAAATAGATCTGCATATCACATTCCACCCACAGTTTGTTCCATCATATGGACATGTGGGTAGAATGGCTCAATCTACACTAGGTAGAGGTAGAGGTGGAAATAGTGGCAATTGTAGAGGTGGGATACCCCATAGTTGGCCTTCAGCTGACAGAGGTCGTATTCCAGGTCATAGGAGTACCCCTCAGAAGACAAGTCTAATGTGATTTGTATACCAGCCAACCCCTCTCAACGAGTTCCATTGGAGGTGACTTTTGATCCAGATAGAGACGAAGACCGGGCCTCCAAGCAAACCAAAGGATTCGAATATAGTTTATGTGAAACTATTAGGCAGCAGTTGGGAACCTTAGCTCTTACCTCACTTACATCTCAGAAAGTTGAAGGTTTAGTGTTAAGGAAGTCCCTAAGTCTTTCAGTGACATGAAGCATAAGAAGTTCTTTTTGGGATCATCATCCTCAAGCTTTGAAGTTGATGTAGAGCTTAATGAAGATACTTTTAAAAAATTAATGGAATTACCTTTTGACTTTTACTCACCTTGTGTTTAGAATCTTATACAGAAAGGTTTAGTTCCTCACACATGGTCCAAGCACATGTCAGAATACTTCAAAAAGCTATGGAGAAACACAGGTAGGGAAGTATAATCAAAAGTAGGACTAGCATTCGACACAGTGGATCTGGTCGATGATAAAGATTATTGTCTAGTTATTACTAACCATTTAGAGTCTGATAATTTCTTCTCACATATCCCCAACTCTTATAAGAATGTGTGTTTAGAAACTTCAGATGATCCAGATGATTTCCAAGTCAAAGGGGCACCGCCAGAATTTGAAGAAGAAATTCATTCAACAATCGACAAGCTTAAAGAAATCAACCTCGAGATAGAAGAAAATCCTTGCCCGACATACATAAGTTCATTGCTGAATGAAGAAGAAACCAATGACTTAGTTAGGCTATTGACTGAATTTTAAGATTACGTCGCATAGAGTTTTGATGAGATGCTCAAATTATATCCTGACGTAGCAGTCCACAAGCTAGAAATAGACCCTAATGTTACCCCTATTAAGCAAGTTCCTAGACGCATGCGATTAGAAATTGAATATCAGGTCATTTCTTAAGTCAAGAAATTGATCGATGCTGGTTTCATTAGGAAAGAAAAATATCCTACCTGGTTAGCTAGTGTCGTCCCAATTAAGAAGAAGAATGACCAAATTCACATTTGCGTCAATTTTAGGGACTTAAACAAGGATGAGTTTCCTCTTCCTAAACTAGAACTAATGGTGGACATTGCCTCATCTCATGCAGTCTTTTCTTTTATGGATGGGTCATCTAGCTATAACTAAATTAAGATGTTGCCTGAAGATGAAAGAAACATTGAAACCCATCAATCTTCTATATAGGGTCATGCCTTTCCCTTAAAATGTCGAAAACCATGACTAAGATCTTCAATGATCTCATCCATCATCAAGTTGAGTGCTATGTTAATGATCTAGTAGTCAAGAGTAGAGAAAAGGAAGACCACCTCTTTAACTTGTGAGTAGTTTTCAAATGGTTAAGATAAAATAACCTAAAAATGAATCCCTTAAAATGTGCATTCGGAGTCACTTCAAGGAAATTCTTTGGGTTTATTGTTCGACACCCAGGGAATAGAAATAGATCCTAAAAAGATTAAAGCTATCTTAAAAATGCCACCTCCTAAGAGTTTAAATTAACTCAGATCCTTTCAAGGATGGTTGGCGTATCTAAGAAGTTTTATCTCAAACCTATCAGGGAGATGCAAGCCATTCTCAGCACTTGTCAAAAAGGATGCCAAGTTTAAGTGGGATGATAAGTGACAACATACTTTCTAAGACATCAAAGAGTGGTGAAGCGTCTAGCAGCCCCATCCAGATATACCGCATTAGATGACTCTCTCTCACTTCGCTTTCAAGCCAATGATGAAGGGACGGAGAGCGCACTTTACTATCTCAGCCGTTGTCTGATTCCTGCTAAATCAAACTATCCACCAATTAAGAAACACTGCCTTGTTTTGATCTTTGCATCTCAGAAGCTATGGCACTATATGCTTTCTCATAAGGTGAACTTAATCTCCCGAACAATCCACTGCAGTATCTCATGATATGGCCAACGCTTTCCAGACGTTTGGCTCATTGGTCCATGATACTATCACAATTTGATATCACCCTTCAAAAAAGGACAAGCACTATTTCTTAGCAGACACCCACTTCCTCGCCTTTAGTGATAATCCCCATAAAAACAAATCATGAACTTAGAGGAGGTCGGCAATCATTGATGGGAGATGTATTTTGATGGTGCTGCTTATTTCTTAATGGTGAAGCACCACAATTTATTCTCCCAGGAAAGATAGGGGTAGGAATAATTCTTCTAACTCTAAATCGTGATGTGATGAGATTCTCATATTATCTATCTAACCCCTGCATCAATAATGAAGCTGAGTATGAGGCTTTGATTGCCGGTCTCAAGTTAGCCATCACTATCAGTGTCAAGAGCATTAACATTTTTGTGGATTCTCTATTGGTCATCAATCAGATTGCCAGATCCTACCAGGTCCTCAAGCCCAAGCTTTGCCATTACTACGAGTATACCATGAAGCTGTTGGCCCAAATTCTCAAAGTCACCATCTACAAGCAGAGAATGCAAGAGAGATGCCTTGGCCAAACTTGCCAAAGAATTTGTCATGTTAAGATGAGTCCATTTCAATAAGTGTCCAAAATAGACAAGTCCTATCCTATTATGAACTCATCGAGAGACTTTCGGGGAGGTTATTGTTTTGCAAAATGGACAAGGAGCTAGATTGGAGGAAACCATTCATATTTGAACACAAACTACCTCAAGAAAAGTCATAAGCCCATTATGTGAAACATAGAGCTCTCTCCTATACTCTTGTTGATGGCACCCTGTACTGCCTGTCCTTTGAACAAATATGGTTGTGTTATTTAGACAAACATGAAGCCCGTGGCATTGTAACTGAGGTATATTCAGGTCTATGTGGAGCTCATCAATCCGATTCACAGATGAAGATGAAGATCAAGAGACTTGGATATTACTGGCCTTCAATGATCATAGATTGCATGGATTTAGCTAGGAGATGCCATTAGTGTCAGGTGCACGGTGTGGTCCTCCACCAACCACCCAACATTTTACACACCTACCATGTGTTGGGGTACGACATTGTAGGTCCAATCGATCCTTTTTCTTCTAAGGGACATCGATTTATTTTAACTGTGACCAATTACTTTTCCAAGTGGGTAGAAGCCATCCCACTTAGGGAGGTCACAGTTCACCATGCATTTCAGTTTTTTAGGAACCATATAGGTTTGGGGTGCCTCAATGAATTATATCCGATAATGATACTGTATTCAAAAGCACAAAGATCCACAGCTTTGCCAGAAGACACAATATAGATTGGAGATACTCCACCATCTACTATCCCAGAGCTAATGGCTTAGTAGAAGCATTCAACAAAACTCTCATCCAAATACTAAAGGAGACTCTTAATGACAACAAACGATAGTGGAACGTAGTTGAAGTTTCCAATGCACTACATACCAAACTCTAACTCAATCTACCTCATTTTTCTTAGTGTATGGGTCCGAAGCCATTCTTCCTTTAAAAGTTTAACTCCCATTTTGGCACACCCATAGGCAACTTTCCTCCAAACCTTCAAGCTCTTCTAACTGCAACTTTGTATTTTGCTCTGTAGTGATCTTGTTACCCAATGCTTTATATCTTGGGAAGGCCCTTATGTCATAGAGAAGGCTTACCAAGGAGGATCTTATCAGCTTATTGATTATAAAGGGGAACACCCATTGCTTCCAATTAATGGGCTCTACCTAAAGAAATATTACCCATGAAATAAATCATGTTTGAAAATAATTCATTAATAAAAAAAATAAAAATTTGATTCCAATCATCAAATCTTCTCTTCTTTTGAAGTATTATTTGCTTGTCTTGCGAATCTGCCATGGCGTGTCTAGGGTAGCTGTAAGAGTCCCCAGTGGCATTCTATCCCTCTTTCACAATACAAACACAATCTCTCCATACTTTTAGAATAGGTGTGAGAGAACCCAAGTGGCATCCTATTTCGATTAGCATAACTAAGATAGGTGTGAGAGAACCCGAGCGTCATCCTTTCTTAGTGGGAATCCTATTGCCATCTGTGGCATCACTTCATTAGACCCCTAATGTGTTTTAGGTAGGTGTAAGAGTCCCCCAGAGGCATCCTATTCATTTTAACATATGCACAAACACAAACACAAATATTTTGTCTTGAGCTACTTTGATGTGAGAGCAAGCCCCCTGTGGCACTCACTCATTAACTGCTCTAGGTTGGGTCTATATGTTACCTCGCTAGTATGTCACCCAAGTGGTCACTTGTTGGAGGATGTGAGTCCCTGTACTTTCTTCCTAACTTGACCAATGCAAATAAAAGAGGGCCTTGTTAGTATGGCAGGCTTCACTGCCCAGCCAGTAAGCTACCTCATGTTGACTTTATTTAAGATGATGTGAGTCCCCGTGCTTTCTCCTTGAGTTGGACACTGAATACTTATTGGATATATGACTAGCCATGTCATCTTCTCCAGGGTGTTGGATAAAGACCTTACTGGCCCCATCCCCCATGGGTACTCTATTTGGATCAAATTCTTTGCAACCCCATTTAGACATTACCCATGTTACTTTTAGATCAGACAATTCCCCTTTCCTAGTAACCACCCCTGTGGTTGGAAAATCTGTTTAGCGGATGCACAGATTCTCCCTTGGTTCAGTAAATCTGAGATATATCTAGGTTGATATAAGTTCCTTCTCAGTTTAATCCCTCATAAACTAGCAGGGTCCATGAAAAAATAAATAAATAAATAAAATCAACTCACTTGTGGATTAGGAATTCAAGCCCCCAAAGTGCCCCTTTACTCAAGCAGACATACTATCTTTAGGGCAATGTAAGCAGAACTCCCTATAGGAATAGCCTGATGACTTGAGTTGAGATAAATCCCTAGGTTGGTACTCACTCCATAGTCACCCTTAGGTCAGGTTCAATCTGTTTTGCCACAAGCAAGTTATCCCAAAAATCATTCCACTTTGAAAGATGTAAGACTATGACGCATTCTTTCTAGCATGATTATCGCAAACTAATGGGCATTCTTAGGTAAGGTTTGATTTGTTGCCCAAAACAACTGATTAGCCCAGTGATATTTTCTAGTGGTAGATGTGAGTCCCCGAGCTTTCTTCCCTCTAATTAATCATTACAAATCGAAAGGCACTCCTTTGGTTGGATAGTTCTCCCATCAGCCGGGAAGCTACTCCCTTTGGTTCAATATATCTGAGATAGGTCTAGGCTGATATAAGCTCCTTCTAAGTATGATCCATCGTAAATCAACAGAATCCATCAAAATAAATCTAAAAATGAAAATTAATCCTTGACTATTCTTGAGCTGGTTTGAGTCCCTAGTGACATTCACTCAATAGTCAGCCCTAGGTCAGATCCAATTTATTGCCCGAAGCAACCAATCACCGTAGTGGTTCCTTGTTGGGGAAGATGTGAGTTCCCACATTTTCTTCATAACTTGACCATTGTATATCGAAAGGCATTCCCCTTTGGTTGGATAGTCCTACCTTATGGTTGGTAGACTATTTAAGTATAGTTCAGGCTTCCATGGATCCTACTCAGTGCAGTTCATCACAAACCTATTGGATCCATCATAATCAAAATAAATAAATCTAAAATATAAAATTAATCTTGACTATCTTTGAGTTGATCTAAGTCCCCTAGAGGCATTCACTCAATAGTTAGCCCTAGGTTGGGTTCAATTTGTTGTCTTGCCAATAGATTATCCCAGCAACTGGTCTCTACTTTGGAGGATGTAAGTCTACTATGCTTTCTTCCTAGTACAGTTGCTGCATACCGAAAGGCACCCTTTGGTTGGCTAGTCCTACTACGTGCCTAGTAGACTGCCCCTTTGTATTAGTAAATCTGAGTTGGGTCTTGGCCTCCATGCCTCCTACTTAGTGCAACCCATTTCAAACTAACAGGGTTCATCTCAAAATTTAAACCTAACAAAAATTAAAACAAATTCAACCCTTTTCCCTAGTGGAACAAATCAAATCTTTTTCTCCTTAGTGAGATTCAAATCAAATTAAACCTTTCATCTCCTTGTGGATGACTTGAACCTGCTTCCCTAGTGGAAGGTTCAGACTCTCCCCTTAGTGGAATTTTCCCTCTCTCCTATGTCTTGGACATAAGTAGAGCCACATTGCACTAAGCTCTGGATTCTTTCTTTTCCTTGGGTTAAGGATAGATTGTGTCTATTAGTGCTTTTGATCCTTCGGTGTTGTTGACCATTTCGGTCAACATATGTTGTTCTGGGCCACACCACACCTATTGGGTGCCCTTTATTGACCTCATTTTTGGAATGAGCTCTCAACCCCTCCATCTTAGACATAGGACTCCTCTTAGAGGAGTTCCTTAGTCTTAAGACACATCTAGTGATTAGGAGACTCAACCCAACTAGACCTAGAAGAGTTAGCCATAAGAATAGGCCATGCCTTAGGGGTGTTAGGAAATTTGTCTACCCTTAGCTTAAACCTTTCCTCACTTTTCTTCTTTCAAGTCAAACTCCAAATCAATCTTATTGATTTTCTTCAAGCTCAAATCAACTATATTGAAATCCATGATTGAAATCCATGATTGAAACCCATGATCAAAACTCGATGAAATTCCTAAGTCCAAATTTTTTTAAGTCCTTAATCCTTCCTTAAGTACTTAACCAAAATCATGATCAAACCATTCCAAAGTCATGGGATTTTCTCAAAACTTATTTATATTCTCATTTATATTCACATATATAAATGAAATATAAATATAAATACAAATCAATCAAATCAAAGGCGAAAATTAAATTCCCAATTTAAAATCCTTCTTGAGTCATTAATTCTCCATTAATGGACCTAGCCTAAATCTTGATCAAACCAATTCAAACTCATGGGATTTTCTCAAAACACATTTATATTCTCATTTATATTCACATATATAAATTAAATGTAAATATAAATCAATGAAATCAAATTCTTAAATTAAATATCCAATTTAAAATCATTCTAAAGTCATTAATTCTCCATTAATAGACTTAGCCAAAATCTTGATCAAACCAATTCAAAGTCATGGGATTTTCTCATAATTTATTTATATTCTCATTTATATTCACATATATAAGTAAAATAAAAATATAAATCAATCGAACCAAATTCAAAAATTCAAACTCCAAACTCCAAAATTTTCCTAAGTCCTCTAAAATCCTTCTTAATGGACTTAGCCCAAATCATGATTAAACCACTTAAAATTCTTGAAATTTTCTCATGATCAATTCATATTCTCATTTATATTCACATATATAAATGAAATATAAATTCAAACAATTAACCAATTCCAAAAATCAAACTCAAATCCACTCAAAATCCAATCTAAGCTTTTCAAGTCAAAATATTAAACTTAGCTAAATCAACTTCAAATCAAGCCAAATTCTTAATTTTCTCTCATGATTCAATCAACCCTACAATGATGAGCCCATATATAAATCCAAACTTCAATCAAACAATCAAAACCTAGTTCAAAAATTAAAGCCAAAATTTCTTCATATTCTCCCTTTGAATATGAAATTGTGAAAAGGATCAAAACCCATTTGACTTCAAATCACTTGTAAATGGATTTATATTTCAGTCATGAGTCCATATACAAGTTCAATCAAGCTCAAATCAAGCTTTGACCAAGCCATTTGACCCATTTAGGCTCACTTGACCCAGAGTGACCTAAAGTACTCTTATGAGCCAAATTGTAATCCCAATCAAATTGGATTGAACCAAACTCATTCATGCCTCTTACTATGATCAACAATCATCATGGGATGATCAATCAATCAAATTAGGTCAAACCAAGTCAAACCTAAGGGTTGACCAAGTCCACACTTAACCCAAAATGAAACCTATCATAGCCAAATTCTGCCATTGGCCAAATTGATTGAAACCATTGATCTAAGTTCACTCATGACCTATGTTTGAACTTGACCAAGCCAACATTTGAGCCTAACCTAGCCCAATTAGCCACTTTCCTCAAGTTGACCCAACTTGACCTAAAAAAGTCAAAATGTGTCAAAACTTGATCTAAGACAAATTGATGCAAACCAATGGGTCAAGTTCATTCCAAATCACTTGTTGAACTTGACCAAAGCCTCAATTGGCCAACTAGACCTAACTTAGCCTAATTGACCTTAGACCCAACATGACCTAAAGGGGTCATATTCAGCCAAATTTGAACATAACCAAAATTGATTGGAAATAAACATACCAATCCACTCCATATGACTAACCTAACCTAAACTTATCCTTGACCTATCTCAAATAGGTCAAATTGGTCAAATAGGTCAACTTGACCCATTTAACTTAATTGAAGTCATTTGAGCCAAATTGAAAACTATCCCAAATTGAATCAAACCAAAGCCACCAAAACATTTCAAATGGTCATATGAACTTGACCCAACCCTTGGTTTGACCCAATTTGACCAAATTGGTCAACTTGACCCAAGTTAACCCATTTTCATCTAAATGGGTCAACATGAGCTAAACCCTATCAAATGAATTTAAAATCTCATAAAAATTGGCCAAACCTATTTTCTCAATATACCCAACATATCCAAAGTGAAAAATCAATAAAATAGCCATTTTACCCCTAGTCCATAGAACAAATATTGGCTTAATCCATGGGTAATTTGGTCATGCCCTTTCACATTCACTTGAGGCTTTCCTAATAGCTCAAGGGGACCTAATGAAGAGTGGTGCACCCAACCCAATGGGTTTGGGTCAGCCCAATTGGTCCCTAGACCAAACCCGACCCCATGGGTCAAAACTCCAAATTCAAAACCCATCTCCCACTCAAATTCAAGCACATGGGAGGTTGACAATCCACTCCTTGGCACAAACCGATCATGTACACACTCCTAATAGCTCAAAAAACCCATTGCCTAAGCTCCATTGATCAAAAATAGCAAGTGGATGGACAATCATCTGATCCTTCAAAGGGGAGATATACTCTCCCTAGTTCAGTTTGAAATCAATAGCCACATAATCGATTGAGTACTAGGGAGAGTAAGGAGCCATTAGAGAGTGATCCTTAGCTTTCTTGAGCTCTATCCATTTTACCATCCTCGATTTTTGAACAGTGAAAATAGGGGAGGAAAATTGAAGAACTAACTTTCTCCATACTCAATTTCCACCCAATTGCTTTTGCATACTCCATCAGAGAGGCAAGTCGAGTGCACCCAAGCTCTCTTTAAACTTCTGAAGGCTAGGGGGGACCTAGCTTGATCAAAGCCGCAAGCTAATTAAGGAGGAGGTGGTCCATATACCAATCCACTCAACCTCAAGTTCGCAAAACTTCAGCAAGGCTTCGTCTCAACCAGACAAAGCTTCTCCAAGGGAATCGAACACCAGTGATCACCTCCGGTAAGGTATGAAATTTTCTGACCACCTAGCATAGGAGGTGTTGGTCCTTTGTGAAATTTTTTTTTCAATTCAAGTGAATCCCACAATTTGATGTGCCACTCTTTAGCTTTAGATGGTGTGGGTTTATTTTGGTTTGAATCTGAGCTCAATCAAGCTCAGATCTTCCCCTTGATCATGGTCGGTCCCTGTTGATCAAGGGGGAAGAACTTGTGAGATCTCAGACGTCCATCCGTGCATTTTGGATGGATGGTCGAGATAATTCTCCAAATTTAGATATATTTTATCCATTTTAAAACTACAGGGAGATCTCTGGCCGTCCGATCAAAGATCAGATGGCAGAGATCAAATCGCGCCCGCCACCAGCCATCATTTTGGATTCGATGTTTAAGTGAATCCTTCATGTGGAGATGCGTGTACGACGCCACGCCACGCGTGAGAGGATTAGTTAGGGAATTAATAAAAATGCTAATTAATGAACTTATAAATTTCATAACTCTCTTTACAAAATTCAAAAAAATATGAAATAAAATTCTATGGAAAGATAATTCAACTAGAACATTTTAAAATTAATTTGAATGGGTTTTGAGCTATATATATATATATATATATATATATATATATATATATATATATATATATATATATATATATATATTATTTGATTTTTTAATTAGAAATTTAATTTTGCTAATTACCTTTTAATTAAGTCTCTGATTAATTCCAAACTTCTTGGATATGATTTAGAGGATGACTTCTGCCTCCCCCAATTTTGTTGGGATTTATGGAAGGCTTGATTAGAAGAATTACATATGGATTTCTTAATTACCCTCCTTAATTAAGCATAATTAGGGTATGATGAGTTATTTTAATCCATGATTAGGGTTGATTAAAGTAAGATCCAGTAGATATAAGATTTAGGGAATAATTTTGGGGTATTTCCCCTAAGCTATTCCCTAAACCCCTTTTTCTCTCCTTAATCTTCTCATAATTAAGGGTAAATTCATTAATTATCCCCTTAATTAATTTCTAAAAATTCTAAAAAGTTTTAGAACTTAATTAATCTACTTTGGGTAGATGCTTAGGTGTTTAATAGCCTAAGTTCAATTAAGGAAATCAAAACCCAATTCATATGGGTGAAAGGGTGTTTTGAAATTACTTATGCTAAACCCCTTGGCTTAATTAACCTTTAATTATGAGCCAAATTACATTAGCCCTTTTTATTATTAGGTGCATTACAAATTTAAATTCCTTATGAGTTTTTTTATGTCATCTCATTGGCTCATAATTATTTGGTTAATTATTCTAAGGTGGTGTAGGTATGGGTTAATTAAGTCGCTTAATTCATACCTTAACCTAATTAATACATAAAATAGATCTAATTGTCTAAAAATTAAACAAAAATATTAAACACATGTGGGAATGGGTTAAAAACAACAAACTCATCTCAGCTTTTTAAAATTAAATTAAACTTTAAATTAAATAAAAGTCACATTAAATTCACTATGATTTATCTTAAACTTTCTTATTCTATAAGAATGTCTTTAGGATTTAAGTGAAGTGAACTTGTTTACGTGCTTTCATTACTTTAAATGTTTCCCCAACATTTTAAATTTGTATGTCATGTGGTTTCATGCATTCATATTTTTCAAATTCAAGTTTAAAATGAAATTGTTTACTTTATGTCAAATATTGCATGTGTTGGCTAAAGTACAAATATGAATGGCTATTATCACTACTAAACCCAAATTAGTTTCAAAATATATAAATTAAATATTAAATCTAAAAGTATGATACTTATATTTCTATTATGAGTTTGCATGTGAAAGATTATAAAGGTATGCTTATTATAGGTTTCATTTCTCCTTTATGATTAGCATAGTTTTTAATAGGAATTTGGTGAGATATATGGTTCATTTGAAAAGGACCTAAATACTCACCTAATTCCATATCCCATTCATCTCTATGCTATCACCTAAGAAGGGCTACCAATACTTACATACATAAATTGTATAAACAAAATGAATCCATTAATACAACTTTTACATTCTCCTTTTCTATTTCATTTGTTTTATACATATGTTTGTATTTAAGGAAAGTGGTATATTAGTCTGGACAACCCCGAGGTTGCAAGGCTTTAAGTAGCCCTAAGTAGGTCTTGTACCTTGCACCTCTAGTTAACAATGTCATTGTACTCACTTATGCCTTTCGTACTTTCATGTGTGTATGTGAAAATTTGGATAAGGAAATCCCTTTCTACTTAAGAAATATCATGCATATTCAACTTCTAAATTTTCTTAAATGGATTTCTTAGCATGCATCATAAAGCGTGTTAAATATTCTCATTTGTATGTATAGATATGCTTAGGGTCTATCCATATGCATATTATATATGTTGGGAAAGAAATAAAGTAATGTGTGTTATGTGAGTTTTGATTCATTTTATTTAATCTTAAAATACTTTTCTTTTTGAATAGGTTTGTTTAGAGTTCATCTAAATTTAGGATTAATTAAAAGATTTAATCAAAACATTTATCTAAATAAAACCAAAATGTGAATCTACTTTAGAAATTACTTAAGTTAGAAAAGGAAAGAGAAGTCACCTTCTCTTTCCCTCTCTTCATAGCTCTGTAATTAATTGTAGGATCCACTTAAACCAAATCAAAACATAAAATAAAATCAACCCAAAAATGATTAAATAACTCAAAAAATTTGACTCTAAAGCCATGACTAAGCATACCACACAAGCCTTCAAAGCACACACATTAGCCTAAGTCACCACTTATAGCTTTAGGTTAGGTTAGTGCATGCTTAGATGTTTATTTTATTTTGTGATATATGTTTTAGACTGGATATTAGGGTGTATGCTCATAGAATGAATGGTAAGATTCTCTTAGTCTAACTTTCTTTTATTCATGGGATTGTGCTTAAAAGGTGCTATCATAAATAAAAATATAATAAATGCTTTTGCTTGCAGGTGCTTATAGCCCTAAGCATAATCCATAGGCCAGATGGACTTAGTTACCCATGCGTGAGGTGATAAGTCTAATATATATGCTTGAGATTTATGTGGTTTGTTTTAGCTAACCTTTATTTTATAGGTGTTAGTTAGATTTCCACTTTTCCTTTTCATGTAAATTAGTGTAATTAGGATTTTGAATGATTATTATGGGGATTAGGATGAGCATTGATCATAAGATCCTATTTTATGTACCATGTGAAGCTTTGGAGCATCTACTTTCCAACCATCCAAAAGAAGGAACTGAAGAAGAAAGAAAAAAAGAAGAAAGAAGAAAGAAGAGATAAAGCTTGAAGACTCCCATAATAATGAATTCCTTGCTTAATTGTAATTTAATTCATTTGCAATCCAAGTTGTATATTTTACTCACATTTGATATTTTGGTTTGGTGCCACCACAACTTATTCTTTTATTAGCTTTATAAATTGAATGATGATTTGCTTAGATTTTGCATTAAGTGGGATGCTTTCCTAATTTCTTCCTTGCTTTATGTATGTCCTGGATGTGAATTAGGCTCTTTAGGGAAAAATAAATCTTTTACCCAACTTAACAACTCAAAATTAAAATTAAATAACTCATAACCTCACCTAAAGCTTAGGTTTAAAATTAAGATAAAAGAATTAGCAACACCTTAACTGGATGAGCATTTCTTTTATAATATCATGCACAAATGCATCTTATTTCACTCTTGATTAGATGTCTTCCACCCTTTGCCATAGAAACTTAGCTTAACATTTGAGAGCCATGGTGGAAACTCACCTCCTACCTTCTCGCTAATTTTGGCCAATAATCTTATTTCTCATGCATTGGTCATATGAATCCTATTAGCTCGAGTCACAAATAATTGTCCAAAAATAAAAATAAAATGAAATTTGAATTGCATTAGATTTAGGTCATTTGAAGCATGTCCCTTTACATGATCTAGTCTCTTTAGGGAGTGAGTTTAAGGACTTAGTCTCTTTCTTAATAAATAAAGCCTCGCTATCTTGCATTAGCATAAAGACTTGCCTACATGTATAAAATCGTAGGAGGAGTTAGTTGGAGGCCACCCCCAGACAGTTGTAAGTCCAAGCTATCGGGTGTTTTGTCCTCTCTTGTGGAGGTAAACCAATTACCCATTTTCATCTTAGATTTAGGTTGTGCTTTTGACCCTCACCAAAGCTCCCTAGATTTAGGTTATGAGGTTGCTTCTCCCCTTTGTGGGCCATAAGCATAATTCCTCACCTCTTAGATGTTTCCTTGATCTTATGTTAAGGATTCATAACTCTTAAATTTCTAATAAAAAATTAAACTTAAATAAACTAAATCAATTTCAAAAATGTAAAGCTCAACTATAAGATAGTTTGAGATGCTCGCTAGGTTTTCTAGCATCGTGGGTATCTCTTACTTATCTTTCTTTTTGGATTCGATAATAAATTTCTCTCTTTGATTAATCCCATTTGATCTTTTAAAAATGAACCATTGGATTGATAGTCCTTTCCTATTGAAATCTTGGAAGATAATGATCATTTACCTTAATCAACAATTTTTCTAAGGAATTCCCATTTCTTAGGATGTAATTAACTATAGGGGCTTGTCCCTGTAAGGAACTTAATGAACCCGATTTAAAATAAACCCTGCTTTACTTTTCTATGTAAAGTAAGGGAAGACTCTCTGGTACATATGCAAACTCATTGTCCTTAGGAGTCCTTTTTGAGGTGATTAGGTCCATTAAAAGGTAGTGACTTTTATCTCTCGAGTAGTACACTATTTCCTTAATGATGCACTTGAACAACTAGGTAAGTACATCTACGGATTTGTGTGGTGTTCGAAAAAGATAAATTTCTATAGTGCTTGTATGTCTCTTTCATTTCTCCCAACATATTTGAAAGGCGACTCCTCGCCCTATAGAAAATTTTCACCACAGATCTTTTAGGTCACGTTGGGTCAAGTGGACCTAAATGGGTTAATTGGCTTGATCATGGCTTGATTCAAGTTTATTTATATTGATAAATGAGTTTGAGATGGAAATATAATTCTAATTGCAAGTGATTTAGATCCATATGGATTTTGGTTCATATGATAATTTTAAGTCAAAAAGGGCTAACTTGGGTTTGATTTGGGTAACCTTGGATTTGGTTTGATAATTGAAGTTTGTGTTTATATTTGGGACAATGATTGAAGCAATAACTGAATCATGATGAAATCCTTAGGTTTTGATTTAGGTTGGATAGGATTTGACCAAGTTCAAGGATTTGACTTAAAAGGGTATAAATTAGATTTTGGTTTGATTTTGGATTTAGTTTTGGCTATTGAAATTTATATTTTATTCATATTTGAGAATATAAATGATGATATAAATGATTCATGAGAAAATTACTTAGGTTTAGAGTGATTTAGATTTGGTTAAGGCTATGTCCATAAGATGAAATCCAAGGGCTTAGGAAAATTTTAGGATTTGAATTCAATCATGGGTTTTAATCATTTGGTTTGGAATTGATTTATGATTTGGATTTAGAATTTGAATTTGAATATGAGGTTTGGTTTGTAAGAAGGAAGCAAGGATCGAGTTCAATTCTATAGGGTAGGCAAGTCTTCCTAAGTCCCTAAGGCATACCCTATTCATATGGCTAAACCATCTAGGTCTCTAGGCTTAGGTTAAGTGTTCAACTAACACTAAAAGTGTCTTAAGACTAAGGAGCTCTTAGTTTCTATCAGAGCCCTAGACCTATGATAAGAAGTTGAGAGATCACTCCAAAAGTGAGGTCAACATACCGGTAGTAGGAGTATGGTCACTGACAGAAATACATCTAACACTTCCCCGCCCTTTGAGTGCTCTCTGGGAGGACTATGCTCGCTAGAAGATATATGCTCATGACTGCCCACTATTGGTGGTGTGCTTTCTTTTTGGGGGTCCATTACCATGGAAACTGCAGAACTATATCCCTCCTCCTCTCCTACTACCGCTATCAGTGGCTCTGATGGTGGTGGTGGTGATGTTGAGCCACGACGTTACGGGGTCGCCACTCCTTGTTCACAAAGACTGAAGTAGGAGGTCGATTAGGAGAACTTGCCCTCTCCTTAATCGGTGGAGTAGATGGAGTGGGATTCTTTGGCCATAGTCAGATCACCAAAGGGGCTTTCTTTTCCCCAGATGCTCTCTTCTGTTCCTTTGTGGGAATGGTGGATGTGCATGACTGAACGGTGATGGCGAAGGAGGTGGATCGTGTGGTGGAGATGACACTGGCTCCACCATCATTAGGGATTTCCCCCTACTACTGGTGGTACCCATCAATGCTATGTTGTCAGTCCTATCGACCCTAATGGCCTGATGACCGGGGAAATCAGCTAGAGCGGAGGCCAACGACTGCCTAGCAAACCTCCATCACTCCCTACTCCCTGATTGGGCTACTACTATGGCTTATGATGCTCTATCCCTGTAGATCTTCTTGGTAACACTCCTAGGGATGATCGACCTTAAGTCAAATAGTGTGCCAGACTCTGACCATTCGTGGGCTTTTCTAACCTGGCATAGTACCGTCGATAGATTGGCATAGGACTTCCTCCTATCCCTAGCTGAAATCTCATAGTATTCGAGTGGTGAAGGCAATGCAACTATCCTCCTATAGTCTTCCTCTCCATCTAATGCCAAGAGACAGTGAAACTTACTCCACTAAGAAGTGGAGAGGTCTCATGGGGAGATCCCTCCTTAGCAACATAGGATATTGCATCTATCTCTTGGGCTGCATGCTCATGGTACCGCTTGATCTTCCGGCTTCTATTATGGCACTGTGTGCGATGCCATGTGGGACTGAGTAGGGTAATGTGAGAATTATATCCTACCTTGAAGGTAGGGGAGACTATCTCTAAAGTCAAGATAGCCTTCCTATTATGGGGGATCATGAGGAGGTGCTAGTATGCACCTAAGCGACTGTAGGAGCAATTGACTGCATGGGAACTAAATTGACTAGTTGAACCTTGACCACCTTCCTCTTTAAGGAAGGATACTCAATATCGAAAGGCAGGTCAATGCGGATGACTGGTTTTTGCCTAGCCACCTCATCTTGACTGATAATGGTGAGGGTCGTCCACTCATAGGTATCATGTGCTTGCTCAAATTCTCGACCAAAGAAAACTAAGTGGGGTGGAGTCAGTCTCAGGGAGGCTAGCCCAATCTAAGGCCAAATCCATCCCAAATGGAAAGGTAAAGATGAAATTTTGGGAGGCCATGTATATTGTGTAAAACAAACTCGCATTGAGTCTGCAGTATCTCGATGTGTTGAAATGTAACTTGAGTCAGATCTGTGCTTTAATACTTATCCTAAGAGAGTAATAGAGATTTGGAGTTTTGAACCCACTCTCAATAATTCAAATATATTAAGTGGGGTTCATTGGAGAGATTTTGATTTAGAACCCATACTCAATCAATTTAAGTAGGTTAGGTGTTTGAAGATATTTATGTTGTCATCTAGTTTAAAAATTCTTGATTTTGAAGGACTTAGCAAATTTAGGTATGCTGAGGAAAGATTGTGATTATATGTGTGGTGTTTATTTTCAGTTGCATGTGTATGTCTATGTATATGGAGGAACACCATGTAGATCTGAGGATGTACTTATTGATTTGATTACAAAAGATAAAAATTACCACCCTACGATGGATCTAATCACCTAATAAGGACTCCTAAGGCATGACAGGTCTTTGAATATGTCAGAGATTTTTCTCCTACTTTATATGGATGAATAAAGTAGGGCTTATTTAAATCGGGTTCTAAAGTTCCCTATAGAGGCAAACCTCCATAATTAATTACATCCTATGGAAGGTGAATTCCTTTGGAATACTCTTGATTAAAGTAGGCAATTATTATCTCCAAAGAATTCAAAGATAGGACTATCAATAAATTGGCTATATTTGGAAGATCAAATGAGATAGATCAAAAGAAAAAACTTATTATCGAAGCAAAGGGGAAATGAGTATGGGATGCTCATGACACTAGGAAATCTGGTGAGCATCACAAACTATCCTATGATTAGGATTTATATATTTGAAATTGAGGAGAATTATATGTTTGAGTTGAAATTTTATTAGAGATTTAGGATTTATAATTCCATAATACAAGATTGTGGAAATGCTTAAGAGGTGAGAATTTTTTCTAGTAGCCCCAAAGGAAAATAACATTCTTAGATCCTAAATCTAGGGAGCTTTGGCGAGGGCCAAAGCATGACCTAAATCTAAGGCAAAAGTGGGCATATTATTTGCCTCCACAAGAGAGGATAAACTACTACGGACTTATAAGATAGAGTGGCGTACCATCTAACTCCTATATTTTTATAACTATGTGGTCATGTCTTATGATTTGCAAGATGGTTACGTTGTTATTATTTAAAAATAAACTAAATCCTTAAACCCACTCCCTAAGAGAGTAGAGCATGAGTGGTATGAATAATGACTTAGTCAATTACAAATCTTATCAAATTTTATTTAATTTTGGATTCTTTATTTTGACGCAGGCTATAGGATTTTATATGCCTAAATGTATGATGAAGTTGGTCACAGGCTAAATTAAAAGATAAAGAGTTGTTTTTCTATCATAAGCTCTAAGGTTAACCCCATTTTCTATCGGCAAAGATGGAAGCTCTCTTAACAAGAGTGAAATAAAATGATATGCATGATATTAAGCTTACAACATCCAACTAAAGGGTTGCTAAATATTTTATTATCTTGATTTAATGCCTAAGCTTTATGTGATATTATGAGTTATTTTAGAAAATTTAGTTATGAGTTGTTATTGGGGTAGAAATTTTGTTTTTCCTAGGAGCCTAATTGCATTTAGGCCATACAACAATCACCAATCATAAATAAACTATGAAGAGACATGCTTTTTTCTAATGCACAGGCTAAACAAAATATAAAACAATTTTATAAAGCTAACACAAAAGAATTAGAGGACAAGATATGTGTACCGTCAGACAAGAAAAGAAATGTGTAGAAGCTCTCTTATAAATCGATATGAAATAATAAATATAATTTAATTATCAAAATGAATGTGAGCTATGGTTTCTTCAAATCTTCAAAGCTTATTCTTTCCTTTATTTCTTTCTTCATTTGGTTGGGGCAAGCTCTATATGATTACATGGTACATAAGACTTGATCTTGTAACCAACATTTATCCTAAGCCCCCATAGCACAAATCCTAATTTTTAATGCAAAATTACATTAAAATAGGAAGAGTAATTATAACTACCCTTGAAAAATAAGTGTTAGCTAAGCACACCTTACAACCCAAGTAGTTATATAAATAATTTGGACTTCGCACCCAATACATGGGTAACCAAGTCCACCTGTCATAATATAGATTGTGCTTAGGGGTTAAGCAACCTGCACATCAAAATATTTATATTTATTTTAAGCACCCCTTAAGCATAATCTCCTACATAAAATATGATAGGATAACCATGACCTAACATCCAGTCTATGCACATACACCCTAACATCCAGTCTATAACATTACATCACAAAATAAAACATACATCAAACCATACACCACCCTAACATAAAGCTAGAAGTGGTGACTTAATCTGATGTGTGTGTTAAGGCTTGTGTGATATGTCCTAGCTAGGCTTTAGAGTTATCATTTTCTAAGTATGAAAAACATTTAATTATCAAAGATGGTTTCACTTTAAATTATTTAATTAATTTTCTAATTTTACTTAATATTTTCTTTTGTTTCATTTGTCCTACACAAAATAACTAATTGTTATGAAGAGAAAGAAAGAGAGGATCACTCTCTTTTAGCCCCACCTTAAGTCACATATGAAGTAAATTAATTAATCAATTATCTTTAATGAATGACTTATTACATGTTTTAATTAGTGCTAAATTTAGGTTCACTTTAAACAAACTCATTCAATAAGAGAGGCATCTTAAGGTTAGTTGGAATGAATCACTATCACATAACTCATGTTTGTTCATCATGTATATCATGCATATGATTAAATCCTAAGCCTAAATTTATACATGCAATTTGTATCTTAGCACACTTAAATGATGAATGTAAACAAATGTATTTGGAATTGGCATTTCATTTGGTTGAATGACTTTGTCATATTTATTTAAAGCTCTATCTAAATTCTTATACAAAAGCATATGGAAAGAACCTCAAATCACATGACTACTCAACTCAACCAAATAAACAAAGAATGAATTCATGTCTTTTTAAAAGAAAAAGAGGGTTTTCATTCATTAGCTAAGTACACAACTAAGTCATAAGGATAAAGGAAATAAAATAACACAAGCATGTGATTTCATGCAATCTAACTAAGTCCTAAGGACAATCAAAGATTATTTAAAATAAGCCAAAGTTCTTTACTATCATTTCATTTTCATGTTTGATTTGATTTAAGAAAATGTGGAAGGGTTTTGTTAATTCTAATCCCATTCCCCATGTGTGAGTTAAGTTGGTTTAATGAAGAATAATTAGGTTGATTTTATGTCTTAATTAGGTTAGGGTATGAATTAAGTCAATTAATTAACCATTACCTACATCACCTTTAGTTAATTACCTAATTAATAATGAGCCAATATGATATGCAACTACATGAAAAATAAATTTGCAATGCTCTTAAGAAATGAAAGGGGCCTAATGCAATTGGCTTATGATTAATAGTTAGTTAGGCTTAAGGGATCTACTTAACTACTTTTATAGTTTCTTTACACATGTGAGCTAACCATAATTTCATTAGCTCTCTCTTTAGGTTATTGAACACCTAGAGAGCTACCCAAGATTAATTAAAGGTGATTAGATGTGAAGTGGATTTTAGATTGAGTTAATTAAGCTCATTAATCAATTTGGTTAAGCATTAAAGATATTCAATCAATGAAATGGAATTAACTTAAGGAAAGAGATCAAGAAAGAGGCCTTAATCTCAATCCCTAAGTCCCATATTTGATCACTCAAGCTCTGATTTTATCTTGGAAATTAATTAATTAATTAAGCAATTAATTACCTCATTAATCATTAACTAATCAAATTCTAAAAAGTGAAAAAAAACTTAGGAAATGAATTAGAAAAAATATCCCAATCACATTCCCTAAGATCCCTTATTGTTTAACAGAGGTAATTAGGCTTAAATAATTAATTAAATCACTATTAATTCACTAATTATCACTAATTAAATTAAGAAAGTGATTAAGGCTTAATCAATTGATTTTCATAATTAAGCAATTAATAAAATCCCAAAAGATAGGGGTGGTAGAGGTCATCCCCTTAAACATCCACAAAAAGTTTGAGATCAATTGGGTGATTAATTAAGGAATAATTAAGCTAATTTGTTTCATAATTAAACCTTAATTAAGCCAAAATCACTATTCAAAATTAATTAATAATAATTTTTCTAAATTTTACTCTGGAATATCTATAACATGAGCTTAAGTGTATATTTTTTAGATATTAGGATTAGTTATGATTTTAAGAAGATTCAGCCTTAAAAGCAAATTAATTAGGCCTAATTAAAGCCTTAATCCTGTTGTGCCACATGGCAACTGACGCAGTGCGCTTTTCACATGGTGTGATGGGATTGGCTATTTAAGTTATTATCACATCTGTTGCTGACTCGGGTTGTAGCGGAAGTGCTAATTCTGTGGACTGTCCGATCTAAGATCGAACGACCACGATCAGATTTGTAGTTTAGGAAAGGAATCAAGGGATCTAACACAGGATCTAATCAGAGCTGTTCATTCCAATCACTTGGAATGGATGGCTCATGATCTATCTCGCTCATGAGCGATGAAAGATGGATGACGTTTGTCTTTCCCTCATTCGATCCGAGCTCACCCAAGCTAATGTTCGTACAAGGCTCTATTTTGCAAAATTACCTCCCCGGAGCTAATGTCTGGCAGTGGATCGATGGACGTAGCTTTGCTTAGTTGAGGCGAGGCCCTGTTGAGAAGCTTGGGTCTCAATTTGGTGTAGAGCTCTCGATTGACCAATCCATGCACACAAGAGGCTTTAGTTCCAATCGAACTCCAATCTTTGGTGCTTGGGAAGGCTTGGACATGATTTGGTCACTTTGATGGAGTAAGAGGATGGTGTGGGTGCAAGGAATTTGTGTTTTATCAAGTAGAGGAGGAGTAATCCTCAGAAGGATGGTGTCCTATTTTGGCTTTGCTCGGGGAGGAGGAAGGTCGATCGAGGAAGGCTTGGGAATGTTCTAGGAAGCTCTAAGAGGTTTCAAAATCACTTAGGAAACTCACACAAAGCAATTGGTGTCATTTACCACTCGAATTGAGGGGGTATACCCTCAATTGTACAAGATGGATGGATGGGATTGATTCATAAAAACATAATGATTGGCCACCATTGATTCATCAGAACAATCATCGTTAGCTCCACATGGCACGCCAAGAGTGGAAGAAGTGGTGGCAGGAGTCTCAAGGCTTAATATGGAGAGATTGTGTGGGATTGATTTTGCCTTTGCCCATGGGGTGTTCGGCCATGAGAGGGAGTGGCTTGGTTTGTTTCCCTTGGTCCATGGTAGATGTTAGGTGGCTTAGGTTGGTGTGGTGAAATTTTTTTATATATATTCTTGCCTTCATCAATCCCCCTTTTTGGAAAGAGGATAAATAAAAACATAAATATATAACACCTTGTTGGGACGCCATGCGGATCCACAGATGTTCTTATTAGGGTGATCAGGTACAACATTGAGGAAATGTGTACTATCTTAAAAGATAGAAGTCACCACCCTATAATGGACCTAATCACCTTAATAAGGACTCCTAAAGACAATAGGTCTTCGAAATGTACCAAAGATTCTTCCCCTACTTTATATAAAAAAGTAAAGCATGGTTTATTTTAAACCAAGTTCATTAAGTTTCCTACAGGGGAAAGCCCCTATAGTTAATTACATCCTAAAGAAAGGGGATTCTTTAAGAATACTCTTGATTAAGGTAAATGATCATTGTCTCCAAATATTTCAAAAGGTAGGACTATCAATCAATTGGTTTATTTTTAGAAAGATCAAGTGTGATTGATCAAGAGGAGGGAGTTCTTATCAAAGCCAAATGAAGATAAGTAGGGGATCCTTAGGATACTAGGAAGCCTAGTAAGCATTCCAAACTATCCTATGATTGGGCTTTATATTTTTGAAATTGAATTTATTTGTTTGAGTTGAATTTTTATTATAAATCTAGAGCATACAATTTTATGATACATGGTCATGGAAATGCCCAAGAGGTGAGGATTTATACTTGTAGCCTGCAATGGGGAGAAGTAACCTCAGAACCTAATTCATGGGAGCTTTGGAGAGGGCCAAAAGCAAGACCTAAATCTAAGGCAAAAATGGGTATTTGGTTTACCTCCATAAGAGAGGATAAATCACCTGACTGTCGACTTACAAACGCCTGGGGTTGGCCGCCAACTAACTCCTACATTTTTAAATACATGTAGGCAAGTCATATGCTTTTGCAAGATAATTATGCTATTATTTATTTAGAATGAGACTATGTCCTTAAACACACTCTCTAAGAGACTAGATCATGTAGAGCATGATTTAATGACTAAAATCTAATGCAAATTTTGTTTCATTTTATTTTCATTTTGGACAATAAATTTGACATAGGCTTTAGGATTTATATACCTAATACATAATAAATTAGATTATGGCCAAAAATCAGCAAGATAAGGAGGTGTATTTCCATAATGGATCTCAAAGGTCAAGATAAATTCTCTGGAAAAGGTGGAAGCACTCCAATCAAGAGTGAAACAACATGCTTTTTATGCATGATGTGAGAAAAGTAATACAACATCCAGCTAAGGGGTTGTTAATTCTTTTATCTTGATTTATAACCTAGGCTTTAGGTGAGGTTATGAGTTATTTTATTTTTAGTTTTGAGTTTTTTTATTGGATAGAAAATTTATTTTCCTAAGAGTATAATCGTCATCCAGGACATACATCAAAGAAAGAAAGAAACTAAAAAAATATGCCATCTTAATGCATAAGCTAAACAAACATAAATTAATTTATAAAGCTAGCGCAAAAGAATAAAAGACCATTTGTGGTTGGGCTCTACTGCACAAACTCGAAAATAAATTGGGTAGCTGAGCTCCACCCTTATACAACCCAGATTGCAAATGAATAAATTACAATCAAGAAGAAATTTAGTATTATGGGGGGTCTTCATTCTTCATTTCTTCTTTCTTCTTTCTTCTATTTTTCTTTCTTATTTCTTCTTTTGGTTGGTTGGAATGTGGTTAATCCAAAGGCTTCACATGGTACATAAGATATAGTCTTATAACCAATGTTCATCCTCATCCCCCATAACAATCATTGCAACATCCTAATTGCAAAATTACATGAAAATGAGAAAAAGGAAATCTAAAATCTGCAAAATAGAGATTAGCTAAACAAACCATACAATCCCAAGCAGGTATATATATAAATTGGACTTAGCATCCCTCACATGGGTAACCAAGTCCACCTGGCCTATTTTGGATTATGCTTAGGGGTATAAGCACCTACACAACAAAAGCAATTATATTTTTATTACAACGCCCCTTAAGCAAAATCCCCTATAGAAGATAATGGTTAGACTAAGATCGTCTATCATCAGTCTACCCACATACACCCTAACATCCAAACTAAAACAAAACATCATAAAACAAAAGCAAACATCAAACCATACACCGCCCTAACATAAAGCTAGAAGTGGTGACTTGCCTAATGTGTGTGCTTTTTAAGGTTTGTGTGGTTTTCTTTGCTAGGCTTTAAGGTTAGAGTTTTCTAAGTATGAAAATGTTCAACTTAGAAGGTGGTTTCATTTAAGTGATTTAGTTGATTTGGTTGATTTTTATTTTGTGATTTGATTAGGTTTGAATGAACCTACAATTAATTACTAAGTGTTGTAAAGAAAGGAAAAGAGAAGATAACTTCTCTTTCCTCCCTACCTTAAGTAATTTCTAAGGTGGATTCATATTTGATTATTATTTAGTGAATGTTTTGTTATGTGTTTTAATTAATCCTAAGTTTAGATTTTCCTTAAACAAACCTATTAAAAAAGGAAGGCATTTTAAGAATAAGTAAAATGAAATATTTTCACAAAAAACACAACACTTCATTTCTTTCCCAACATGTGTAGCATGCATATGGATGAATCCTAGGCACATCTATACATGTAAATGGAAGTGTTTAACACACCTTAATGATGAATGATAAGTGAGTTACTTAAGAAAATTTGGATGCTTCATGATGCATGATTTTGTTAAGTAAAAAAAAGAGTGATTCTTTTATCCATTTTTCATATGCACATTTACAAGTATAAAAGATATTTACAAGTATAAAAGATTTAAGTGAGTACTACACCATTGTTAGCACCATGGGTGTAGGATACAAGACCTATTTAAGGCTACTTAAAGCCTCGCAACCCTAGGGTTGTCCAGGCTAATATACCACTTTTCTTAAATATATGTGCATGTACAAAAGGAAATGCATGGAAAGAGAATCATGCAAAAAGTTTATGTTCATTTGATTTTGGTTTGATTATTTAGTTTATATGTGTGATGTTGAATTTCTTCTTAAGTCATGACATAAGAATGTATAGGAATAGATTTAAGCAAGTGTTATGTCCCTTTCAAATGGACTATACACTTTGCAAATCCTATACAAACCTATGTTAAAGGAGAAGAGAAGGAAAGCCACACAATACGCATCTTTATATTTATACTCACATGCAAGCTTATAAATAATTATAAGTAGCATACCTTTTAGTTATGATATTTAATTTATAAGTTTTGAAAATAATTTTGAATTTAATAATCATAATAGCCATTCATATTCTGACTTTAGCCAAAACATGCAATTTGACATAAAGGAAATATTTCATTTTTCATTTGATTTTTAAAAGGCATGAATGCATGATTTTCATATGAAATACATATTTAGCATGTTAGTAAAGAAATACTATGATGAAAGCATGTAAATTCATTCACCCTAATTAATTCCTAAAGATAATCTTATGAACTAAGATTATTTAAAGTAAATCAAATTTGTTTTAAAGAGATTTTTATTTTGTTTTGGGTTTGATTTGATTTTAAGAAATGTGAAAGGGTTTGTTGGTCCTAACCCATCTCCCACATGTGTATGAATGCTTAGTTTAATTTTAGAATCATTAGATTCATTTTATATTCTATTTAGGTTAAGGTGTACATTAAGTTCATTAATTACCCCTTACACTCTTTAACATATTTAACCAAATAATTATGAGCCAAAGTATGACATAAAATCACAAGGAATTTAAATCATCAACGCACCTAAGAAATAAAGGGGCTTAATGGATTTGGCTCATAATTAATGATTAATTAAGCTAAAGGGTTTAGTTTAAGTACTTTCATAACCTTTCCCACACATATGGGTTAAATATGATTTCCTTAAGCTACTTAGGTTATTGAACACCTAAGAACTTACCCAAGATGAATTGGTTAAGTTCTAGAATGTTTTAAAAATTTTATCAAGTTAATTAAGTAAGTGATTAGTGGATTAGTCCTTAATTAAGTTTAGATTATGGAAGGAAATGGGTTTAGGGAATGGCTTAGGGAAAATTCCCCAAACCCCTTAAGCAAGGCTTAATTAACTAAATAAAAGGACTAAAGTACTATTCACATGCTTAATTACCCTTAATTACATAAAGAAAGTGATTAAGGATTCATTAATTAATTTCCCTAATTAACTCATCAATAAATCCCAAAAAAATTAGGGGAGGCAGAGGTCATCCCACTAAATGCATCTGAGAAATTTGAATGAATTAATGAAGTAATAAAGGAGTAATTATGGTTATTAAGGATTCACTAAAACCATGATTAAAGAAAATACATTGTTCAAAATCCATTAGAAATAATTTTAGTGAATTCCTTAATGAATTATCTTTACAATGCATTTTATTTTTATTTTTTTCTAATTTTTCTACAATTAGTTATGAATATATGAAGATTCCATGATTAAAATCTAATTAAATAGCCTAATTAAATAGTTAATTCCATCGATGCCACGTGGACCGCTGATGTGGCGTGCACTTTCCACGTGGTGCGATGGGATTCGCTATTTAAGTAGTCACATCCCATCTTTGCATCGGGCATAGCTTTCTCTCATCGTCGATCAAAGATGGGACAAAAATCAAGCTTCGTTCTTAAGGGATAAATCCTTTGATCCTATATGGCTTGATCATGACTGTCCATCCAAAATGTGCATATGGACGGTCCATGATCCGTCACTAAGCTCGCATGCGGGAGACAGAGACTATCTGTCCCTTAGGGCATGATCCGAGCTCGATTGAGCTCGGATTGAGCTTAAACTCAACCCACACCATCTAAGAGCAAACACAAGAAGATCTAACGGTCAATTTTGCATGGGGTAAAAATTTCTTTCACAAAGGACCAAGAACTCCTATACCTAAGCTCGGTTTGAAGGCATACCTCACTGGAGGCTATCACTGGCGCTCCCAACCATTGAGGTAGCTTTGACTAGTGGAGATAAAGCCCTATTGAAAGTTTCAAGCCTTATGATGAAGTGGATCTTCTTATGGACCAAGCTCCTCTTCAAATTCTTGGGGCATTGGTCTAGCTCCCACCTCCCTTGTCGTTGAAGCTTGGAGAAGGAATCCAAAATATGAATTGAATTGGGACTGGGTATTGGCTAAGTTAGAATTTTTCTTTGCCTCCCCTATTTTCAGTTTGAAGGAATCCAAAAAATGGAGAATAGGAAATGCTTGGGAATTATTTGAGGGAGCTTGGGGAGCTTGCCTTAGGTCTCTCTCAGTCAATCATTGAAATTCAAGTGAAATGAAGGGAAGTATGTCCCCCCTTGAAGGATCGGATGATCGAGTAAGGCTTTGCCATTTTGATCAAATTCACTTCTATCAATGGGTTGTTTTGGTTGTTAAGGGTTTCACATGGTTCATTTTTGGCAGAGGGGGGTAGTGGAGAAGTGGCAAGTGCTGATTTTGGGTGGAGGATTGATTGCTATGTGCTTGAAATGAAGGGAGTGGTCAATTTTGGCCTTGGGTTGGGTTTGGCTGACCCAAACCCATTGGGTTAGGTGCATCGCTCTTATTAGTGTGCATGGGGTCCACTAAAAGGGTGCCAAGTGCCCATGAAGAGGATTTGACCAAATTCCAAGTGGATTTGGCCAAGAATTACCCCTTGACCTAGGGGTAAAATGGTCATTTGGCTTATATTTTAGTTTGAATATGTTTGGCATTGTTGAAAAATGGGTTGGGCCAAGTTTCAATGAATTTGTAATTGATTTGATCTAATTTGGCTCATGTTGACCCATTTAGGTCAAAAATAGGTTAACTTGGCTCAAGTTGACAAATTGGTCAAATTGGGTCAAACCAAGGGTTGATTCAAGTTCATATGACCATTTGAAATGTTTTAGCATCATTGGTTTGGTTCATATTGATTTATGTTTGAATTTGGTTCATTTGATTTCATTTAGCTCAAATGGGTCAAGTTGAATTTAACCCATTTGACCTAATTGGGTTAGGTCATGGGTTGGTTTAGGTTTCATTGGTCATATGAAATGTATTGGTATCTTTGTTTCCAATCAATTTTAGTTTAATTTAATTTTGGCTCAATTTAACCTTTTAGGTCAAGTTGGGTTCATGGTCAATTGGGCTAGGTTGGGTCTAATTAGCCAATTGAGGCTTTGGTCAAGTTCAACAAGTGATTTGGAATGAACTTGTCCCATTGGTTTCAATCAATTTGGATTAGATCAAGTTTTGACATATTTTGACTTTTTAGGTCAAGTTGGGTCAAGTGGCCAATTAGGCTAGGTTAGATTCAAATGATGACTTGGTCAAGTTCAAACATTGATCATGAATGAGTTTTGATAAATGATTTTAATCAATTTGGCTTATGGTGGATTTTGGCTAGTTTAGGTTTCATTTTGGCTAAGTATTGACTTGGTCAACCCTTAAGTTTGACTTGGTTTGACCCAATTTAAGTGATTGATCATCTCATGATGATTGTTGCTCACAATGTGAGGCTTAGTTGAGCTTAGTTCAACCAATTTGGGTAGGATTAGAATTTGGGTCAAAAGGGGTACTTTAAGTCACTTTGGGTCAAGTGAGCCTAAGTGGGTCAATTGACTTGATGAAGGCTTGAATCAAGTTTGATTGAACTTACATATGAACTTATGAATGAAATATAAATCCATTTGCAAGTGATTTGGAGTCAAATGGGTTTTGATTCATTTGACAATTTCAAGTTCAAAAGGATGTACATGAGTTTGATTTAGGTTTGATTTTTTAATTTAGTTTTGCTTTGATGATTGAATTTTATGTTTATATTTGAATTCATGATTGAAGGATTGGTTGAATCATGAAGAAAAATCATGTGTTTGGCTTGATTTGAATTTGATTTGGCTAAGTTCAAGATTTTGACTTGAAAGGCTTTTGTTGAATTTTGGAACTTGGATTTGATTTTTAAATTGATTTTTGGATATTTGAATTTATATTTCATTTATATTTGTGAATATAAATGAGAATATAAATGGGTTATGGGAAAATTTCTTAAATTTGATTTGATTTGGATTTGATTTGGGCTAAGTCTATAAGATAGAATCAAAGTGGCTTAATTAAGATCTTTTTTGGAATTTGGAATTCAATCATGGGTTTCAATCATTTGGGATTGATTTGAGTTTGAAGAAAATTAATCAAGTTGGAATTGATTTGAGTTTGAAGAAAATCAATCATGTTGGAATAGATTTGAGTTTGAAGTTGATTTGATTTGGAGTTTGACTTGAAAGGAGGAAGTGAGGATTTGGTTCAAGCTATAGGGTAGGTAAATTTTCCTAACACCCCTTAGGCATGACCTATTCCTATGGCTAACTCTTCTAAGTCTCTAGGGTTAGGTTGAGTGTCCACCTAATCACTAGATATGTCTTATGACTAAGGAAACTCTTAGTGTCTAATAGAAGTCCTATGTCTAAGATGGAGGAATTGAGAGCTCATTTTAAAAATGAGGTCAACAGTTGGGCTAAGGTGTCTTTGGAATGCCTTATTTGGCACTTTGATGGCTACCATGGGGAGGAAAGTGGACTTTGCCATTTAAGGTAAGAATTTAATGTAAAGAAAGGGTGTCCATTGGTTAATCCCATTGGGTTGGGTCCCACATGGACTTGGGCTAGTTTGGAGCTGACTTAGGGTCCATTTGGGTCAAGTTAGGCCACCCACCAAGGTTCTAAAAAGTGGTTTTGGGTGATTTGGCTTCATATGATCAAAATAGGCTCATTTGGGTTAGGTTAGGTTGGGTTGGGTTGACTAATTGGTCAAATTGGGTTAAACCAAGGCTTGAGTTAGGTGAATGTGATGATTTGGAATATTTCAGTTCAATTTGTTTTTGTTAATTTGGCTTAGGTTTGAATTTGACTCATTTGAAATCAAAAGGGTCAAATAGGTCAAGTTGACCAATTTGACCAATTTGACAAAATTGGGTTAGGTTAGGTGTTGAGTCAAGTTCAATTGGTTAATTGAAAATGATTGTAGATTTTGGTTTGGTTTAATTTGGATTTAATCTGAATTTTGGCCAATTTGACCCTTTAGATCAATTTAGGGTCAAGTTGACCAATTGGTCAAATTGGGCTCAATCATAACTTTGGTCAAGTTCAATAAGTAATTTGGAATGAAGTCGAGCTATTGGTTGCAATCAATTTGGATCAAATCATGATTTGACCCATTTTGGCTTTTTAGGCCAATTTGGGTCAACTTAGGTCAAATGACCAATTAGACTTGGTTTGACTCAATTGAGGGTTTGGTTATGTTCAATCATTGATTATGAGTGGGTTTGAGTCAATGGTTTCAATCAATTTAGTATATGGTGGGTTTTGGCTAGTTTGGGTTTCATTTGGGCTAAAGGTTGACTTGGTCAATGTGCTAGGTTGAATTGGTTTGACCCTATTCAAATAATTGATTAACCTAGGATGATTGTTGATCATGATATAGAGTTTGGATGGGCTTAGTTCAATCTAATTTGGGTTGAATTAGAACTTGGCTCAAAAAGATCTTTTAGGTCACTTTGGGTCAAGTGGACCTAAATGGGTCAATTAGCTTGATCATGGCTTGATTCAAGTTTAATTGAACTCACATATGGACTTAAGATGGAAATATAAATCCAATTGCAAGTGGTTTGGAGTCAAATGAATTTTGGTTCATATGACAATTTCAAGTCAAAAGGGGTCAACATGGGCTTAACTTAGGTTGACATGGGTTTGGTTTGATAATTATAGTATATTTTTAAATTTGGAATAATGATTGAAGGAGTGATTGAATCATGAAGAAATCCTTTGGTTTTGAGCTGATTTAGATATCATTTAACCAAGTTCAAGAAATTGGCTAAAAGGGCTAAAATTGGGAATTTGATTTGATTTCAGTTTAGTTTTGGCCATTTGGATTTATATTTCATTTATGTTTGTGAATACAAATGAAGATATAAATGATTTATGAGAAAACCACTTGGATTTAGAATGATTTGGAAGCAAATTTGACCAAATTGAGGGATGTAGGTCAAAAGGGCTTAAGTAGGTAATTGATTTGGTTTGATTTGTTTTGATTTGATTTGAATGGTTTGAATTTAGATTTCATTTATATTTGTGAATATAAATGAAGGAATGGTTGATTTATAAAGAAATAAACCAAATTTAATTTGGTTTGAAGGAGGTTTTGGCTAAGCATATGAAGATGGTTCATATGGCTTAGAAAGGGGTTTTGGAATTTGAATTTAATCATGGGTTTTAATCATTTGAAGCTAGACTTGATTTAGAATTTGGGTTGGGATTTGATTTGAGATTGAATTTGGTATTTGAGAAAATCAATTGAATTAGGGTTGATTTGGATTTGGTTAAGGCTAAGTCCATAAGATGAAATCAAAGGTCTTAGGATGGAATTTGGAATTTGATTCAATCATGGGTTTCAATCATTTGGTTTGGGATTGGATTTATGATTTTGGATTTAAATTTGGGGTTTGATTTGGAAGTAGGAAGCAAGGATTGGGTTTAAGGCTATAGGGTAGGCAAGTCTTTCTAAATTCATAAGGCATAACCTCTTCTTATGGCTAACTCTTGTAAGTCTCTAGGATGAGGTTAAGTGTTCTCCTAATCATTAGAAGTGTCTTAAGATTACGAAGTTCTTGGTGTCTACAAGAGTTTTAGATCTATGATGAAGAAGTTGAGAGCTCACTCCCAAAAGTGAGGTCAACAGTATGTTTTGGAAATTTTGTGAAAAATCTTTGCTTGTGGTGATTGATTATGTATTTGTTTGATTTGAAAATGGAGCTTCTTACTTAACAAATTTAGTATGTTAAGTAGAGGCCAAGTGTGTTTGACATGTGCTTGTTTGATTTTAAAATGAGGCTCTTACTTAACAAATTTAGTATGTTAAGCAAGAACCAAATGTGATATGATTTAAAAACATTATTCTCACTTAACAAATTTGGTATGTTAAGTCGAACCAAATGTGATATGATTTGTAAACATGATTCTCACTTAACAAATTTGGCATGTTAAGTGGAACCAAATGTAATATAATTTGAAAATATGGTTCTCACTTAACAAATTTGGTATGTTAAGTGGAACCAAATGTGATATTATTTTAAAATATGATCCCCACTTAACAAATTTAGTATGTTAAGTGGAACCAAATGTATGTTTTGAAGATGAGATAGTTGACCTCACTTTTGGAGTGAGCTTTCAACTTCTTCATCCTAGGCATAAGGACTCCTCTAAAACTAAGAGTTCCTTAGTCTTAAGACACTTCTAGTGATTAAGTGAACACCTAAACTAACCCTAGAGACTTAGAAGAGTTAGAGATAGAATAGGTTATGCCTTAGGGGTATTAGGAAAACGTGCATACCCTATAGCATGAACCAAATCCTTACTTCCTTCTTTCAAGTCAAACTTCAAATTCAAATCAACTTCAAGTTCAAACCAACTTCAAATTCAAATCAACTTCAAATTCAAACCAACTTCAAATTAAAATCAACTTCAAAGTCAAATCAATTCCAAATCAAACCTTAAATAAATTCCAACTCAATTGATTTTCTCAAATCATAAATTTATTCCAAATCAAAATGATTGAAACCCATGATTGAATTCAAAATCCAAAATCTTTCCTAAGCCTTTGATTTCATCTTATGGACTTAGCTTAAATCAAATTCAAATCACTCCAAACTCAAAGATATTCTCATAACCCATTTATATTTAGAAATATAAATGAAATATAAATTCAAATATTCAAAACCAAATTCAAAACTCAAGTCCTAATCCAACTTAAATCCAACCGATGCCCTTTCAAGTCAAATCCTTGAACTTAACCAAATCAAATCCAAATCACTCCAAACTCAAAAGATTTTTTCATAACCCATTTATATTCTCATTTATATTCATAAATATAAATGAAATATAAATTCAAATAACCAAAATAATATTCAAAAACTCAAATCCATATCCAATTTAAATCAACTTATACTCTTCCAAGTCAAATCCTTGAACTTAGCCAAATCATCCTCAAATCAATCAAAACCTTTGGATTTTATCTTCAAGCAATCATTCCTTCAATCACATGCCGAAATATAAACATAAACTTCAATTATCAAACAAAAATCAAACTAACCCAAATCAAACCTATGTTCACCTTTTTGACTTAAAATTTTCAAATGAATCCAAACACATTTGACTCCAAATCACTTGCAATTGGATTTATATTTTAATCATAAGTCCATATGTGAGTTCAACTAAACTTGAATTATGTGGAGTTCAACTAAACTTGAATTATGCCTTGATCAATCCAATTGACCCACTTAGGCTCACTAGACCCAAAGTGACCTAAAGCACCTTTTTGAGCCAAATTCTAATCCAACCCAAATTGGATTGAACTAAGCCCATTTAAGCCTCACATTATGAGCAACAATCATCCTAGAATGATCAATCACTCAAATTGGGTCAAACCAAGTCAAACCTAGCCTTTGACCAAGTCAACATTTAACCTAAAGGAAACCAAAACTAGCCAAAATCCATCACATGCAAAATTGATTGAAACCATTGATCTAAACCAATCCATAACCAATGATTGAACTTGACCAAGTCACCAATTGAGCCAAACCAAGCTCAATCGGCCACCTGACCTAAGTTGACCCAAGTTGACCTAAAAGTTAAAATGGGTTTAATCTTGATCTAAGCAAAATTGATTGCAACCAATGGGTCAAATTCATTCTAAATCACTTGTTGAACTTGACCAAAGCTTCAATTGGCCAAATAGACCTAACCTAGCCCAATTGATCATGAACCCAACTTGACCTAAAAGGTCAAATCAACTTAAAATCAAACCAAACTAAAATTGATTGAAACCAAAGCTTGCAATACATACATTTCAAATGATCAACCAAGCCTAAACTAACCCATGACCTAACCTAATTGGGTCAAGTGGGTCAAATTGGTCAATTTGACCCATTTGAGTTAAATGAACCTAAATGAACCAAAACCTAATATAAATTAAATTGAACCAAATAAATGATACCCATAGGTTCCAAGTGATCATTTGAACTTGACCTAACCCATGGTTTGACCCAATTTGACCAATTGGTCAACCTAACCCAAATTGACCCAACTTAACCTAAATAGGTCAAATTAAACCAATTCAAATCAAATGAACTCCAAAATCACTTGAAATTTGGCCCAACCCACTTTTGAGACATTTCAAATCTGACCAAATCAAAATCAAGGACAAATGACCATTTTACCCCTAGGTCAAAGGGTATCCTATGGCCAAATTCACTTGGAATTTGGCCAATTCTTTCTCATGGTCACTTGGCATCTTCCTAATTGTCCACTTGGACACCATGGGAGGTGGTGAACATGACTCCAATGGGTTCGGGTCAGCCATGACAAACCCAAAGCCAAATCGATCCCTCCAATGCAAATTGGACACTTGGATCACCCCATACACTCACCTAACACATGGGCATTCATTCTCCTCCACTCCTCTGCCTAAAATGAATAACATGGAGTGCCTAACATAAATAAACCAATATATCAGAAATTAAGCTAAAATGACAAAGCTAGTCTTGGTCATCCGATCCAAGGAGATATTACTCCCCTCATTCCCTTTCAAACCACACACATGCATTGATTTCTAGGAATCAAAAGCAAGCTTTTTCAAACTTCCCAAAGCCATTTCCAAGCCTCCTCAATTTCTCCTTCTCGGTTTTCAAAGCCAAAATAAGGGAGGCCATTTTCCAACTCACTCAATTCTCCATCAAATTCAAATTACTCTTGCAAGTGCCATCAAGGGACCTCATCGAGCTCAATTAAGGTGTTTCCTAATTCTCCAAGTCACAGGAAGCCTCACCTTGATCAAGCCCGATCACCATTGAAGGGGAGCTTGGTCAACTGAGCAATTCACTTTAAATCAAAGCTTGATACCTTCAACAGGACTTCGTCTCTATTAGATGAAGCTACCTCCTCTATTGGAAGCACTGCTGATAGCCTCTGATGAAGTATTGTTGAAAACTGATCTTAAGATAAAAAATGCTTGGTCTTTTGTGAAGGTAATTGTAATCCCATTAGATCCTAGCCGTTGGATTCATTGCTTGTGCTCCTCCGAAGGTGTGGGGTGACTTTGAACTCCATCGAGCTCAAGTGAGCTCATCGAGACGATCAATGGACACATCTCTCACCTCTGAGGAGATAGATTAGACACCATCCATTATGTGTGATTGAAATGGACGATTGTGATTAGATCACACTTAGAACTTTGTTTAAACCATTTAGAACCACGAGATTAATCTTAGCCATCCAATTTGATCGGATAGCCTAAGGGAAAGCACATCCTCACAAAATGCGACGCGTGATGCAACTTAAATAAATAATCATACACCATGGAAAGTGCCGCTAGCGTCATGTGCCGATGAATTAATTAATTAATAATTAAGCTATTTTAATTATCCATGAATCAGGATCTTCATAAAATCAATAATTGAATATTCCAAAAATATAAATGAGGGCTCATTTTAAAGGTATTTGACAGGGGAATAATATAAAATTAAGTTTAGTTGATTTTGAAAAGTAACCTTCACTCAATTTGGATTTTATTGGGAATGTAATTAGGCTAATTATTCCTTAATTACTTCAGCAATTAATTCCAAACATTTTAAGGTTGATTAGTGGGATGACCTCTTCTTCCCATAATTTTCTTGAATTTATTATTGGGTTAATTAGGGGAATTGCTTGATTCATCCCTAAGCATTCTCTTAATCAACTAAATGATTAATTAACCTATTAAATAGTAATAAATCTATTAATTAAGCTTGCTAATTATTATTAAACAATGAATAGACTTAGGAAATGAGATTAGGAATTCTTTTCCAAATCTTTTCCCCTAAATTTATTTCATTTGGATAAACACTTAATAAATTTGCTAATTAATTAATGGCTTAATCATCTCATTAATAAATTCAATTAATCAAACTCAAAACCAAATTATTCCAAAACTTAATCATCTTAATCTTGAGTAGATTCTTAAGTGTTCAATAACCTAAGAGATTTCAAAGGAAATCATAATCAAACTACATGTGTAGGATGGTTATGACAGTACTTAATTAAACCCTTTAGCTTAATTAATCAATAATTATGAGCCAATTGCATTATGCCCCTTTATTTCTTAGGTGCATTATTAATTTAAATTCCATATGGTTGCATATCATATGTTGTCTCAAAATTATTTGATTGATTATGTTAAAGTGGTGAAGGTAAGGGGTAATTAATGGATTTAATTCACACCTTAATCTAAACAAAACATAAAATCAACCTAATTATTCTAAAATTCAACTAAACCAATTTACACATGGGGAAATGGGTTAGGACCAGCAAATCCATTTCACATTTCCTAAGTCAAATGAAATTCAAAAAAATAAAAATCTCCTTAAAGAATTTTGATTCACTTTAAATGATCTTATTTCATAGGATTATCTTTAGAATTAATTAGGGTGAATAAAGTCATATGCTTACATCACTTTATTTCTTTCCAAGCATGTTAAATGTTGTTAGCCATATGAAATCATGCATTCATCTCTTGAAAAATTAATAAATAAATGTTTCCTTTTATGTCACATTGCATGTTTTGGATAAAGTAAGAATATGAGTGGCTATTATCACTATTAAATCAAAAATATTTTCAAAACTTATAAAACAAAGATTATGAATGAAGTGATGCTGCTTATAAGTACTTATAAGCTTGCATGTGATTGTAGCATAAGATGTGTATTATGTAATATTCTTCTCTTCTCTTAACATGGATTTGAATAGGATTTGAAAAATGTATAGTTAATTAGAAAAGAACATAACACTTGCTTAAATCTATTCTTATACCCCATATGACTTAAGAAGGATCCTCACATTACACATGTAAATTATACAACCAAATCAAACCTAAATCTTTTGCGTGATTCTTCATCCATTTATTTCTTTTTGTACATTTTCATGTATTTAAGAAAAGTGGTATATTAGTCTGGACATCTTAGGGTTGTGAGGCTTTAAGTAGCCCCAAGTAGGTCTTGTACCTTACACCCTAGTGTAGAAAATAATAATGGACGCATCACATATGTATTTTATACATGTGAATGTGCATTATGTTAATGGATAAAGAATTCTACTTTTCTACATAATAAAGACATGCATTCATGGAATATCTAAATTTCCAAATCATATCTCTTAGCATTTATCATCAAGGTGTGCTAAAATTTTATTGCATGTATAGGTATGCTTAGGATTATTCATTTGCATGGTATACATGTTGGAAAGAAATAAATGGTTGTGTGTTATGTGATAGTAATTCATCTTAATTAATCCTAAGATGCCTTTCTTATTGAATAGGTTTATTTAGAGCAAATCTAAACTTTGGGTTAATTAAAACACATATAAAACATTCACTAAAGAAAAATCATTAATGAATCTACCTTAAAAATTACTTAAGGTAGGGATGAAAGGAAAGTTCTCATCTCTTTTCTTCTTTTTACAACATTTAATAACTAAGTATAGGTTCATTCAAACCAAATCAAATCATCAAATAAAATTGATAAATCAACTAAATTACTTAAAAAGAAACTACCCTCTAAGTTGAATCCTTCACACTTAGAAAATTCCAACCTTAAAGCCTAGCTAAGACATGCCACACAAGCCTTAAATGACACACACATTAGACTAAGTCACCATTTCTAGCTTTATGTTAGGGTGGTGCATCATTTTATTCCTGGTTTTATTTTATGATGTAATTTTTTTAGACTAGATGTTAGGGTGCATGTGCGTATACTAGATGATATGATGATCTTAGTTTAATCATTTCTTCTGTAGGAGATTGCGCTTAAGGGGCATGGGGCATTGTAATAAAAATATAAATACTTTTACTGTGCAGGTTGCTTATACCCCTAAGCATGATCCAAACTAGGACAGACAGACTTGGTTATCCATTTGTGGGGTGCTAAGTGCAAATTATTCTTATAACTGCTTAGGTTGTGTGGTATGTGTAGCTAATCTCTATTTTGCAGGTTTAGTTAGATTTATCTTTCCCAGTCTTATGTAAATTTTGTAATTGAAATTTGGAATGAATGTTATGGGAGAAATAAGGTGAACATCAATCATAAGAGCATGTCTTAAGTACCATGTGAAGCCTTGGAGCAAGCCACATCTCAAGATAAATCAAAAGGAAGAAAGGAGTGAAGAAAGAAAATAAATGAAGAAATGAAGAATGAAGAATGAAGACCCCCATAACATGAATTCCCTTTTAATTGTAATTATTCATTTATAATACAGGTTGTAAAAGGGTAGAGCTCGACTACCCATTTTGCATTTTGGGTTGTGTGGTGGTACCCAACCACATTAGCCTCTTATTCTTTTACGCTAGATTTATAAAATTATTTGATATTTGTTTAGCATGTGCATTAGAAATGGCATGATTTTCTTAATTTTTTAATTGCTTGACGGTTATTGAATGGCCTAGATGCAATTAGACTCTTAGGAAAAAAAATAAATTTTCTATCCAATTAATCAATTCAAAATTAAAATTAATAACTCAAAATTAAAATAAACAAATCATAATCTCACTTAAAGCCTAGGACATAAATCAAGATAATAAAAGATTTAGCAACCCCTTAGCTGGATGTTGTATGTCTCACTTCATGCACAAAAATCATACTATCTCATTCTTGGTAATGGAGGGCTTCCACCTTTGCTAGAGAAAATGGCTTGACCTTTAAGAGCCATGGTGGAAACACACCTCCTTCTTTATGATTTTGGCCCATAACTAATTTCTCATGCATTAGGTGTATGAAATCCCATAGCCCGTGTCAAATAAAAATATCCACAAATCAAAATAAAACTTAACAAAATTTGCATTATATTAAGTCGTTAATCATGCCCTTCATGATCTAGTCTCTTAGTGAGTGTGTTTAAGGATTTATTCTCCTTTCTAAATAAACAATAGCCTAGCTATCTTGCAAAGCATAAAACTTGCCTACATTTATTTAAAATTATAGAAGGAGTTAGTTAGCGGCCACCCCTAGGCGGTTGTATGTCCAACAGTTGGGTGGTTTATTCTCTCTTATGGAGATAAACTATATACCCATTTTTGTCTTAGATTTTGGTCAAGCTTTGGCCCTCGCCAAAGCTCCCTAGATTAAGGATCCGGGGTTACTATTTCCTTTTGTGGGCTACAAGCATAAATCCTCACCTCTTAGGCATTTCTATGATCTTGAGTTGTGGAATTATTAGCCCCAGATTTCTTATAAAAATTCAACTCAAACATATAATTATTCTCAAATTTAAAAACAAATAAAGCCCAACTATAGGATAGCTTTGGATGTTCATTAGGTTTCCTAGTATCATGAGCATCCCCTACTCATCTCCTTTTGGTTTCGATAATAACTCCTTCCTTTTGATCAATCCCACTTGATTTTTCAAAAATAACCAATTTGTTGATAGTTCTATCTTTGAAATCTTTGGAGACAACGATCATTAATCTTAATTGAGAGTATTATTAAGAAATCTCATTCTTTAGGATGTAATTAACTATAAGGGATTGCCTCCATATGGTTCTTAACGAACCCAATTTAAAATAAATCCTGTTTTACTTTTCCATGTAAAGTAGGGGAAAGATCTCTAATACATTCAAAGACTCATTGTCCTTATGAGTCCTTATTAGGTGATTAGGTCCATTGTAGGATGGTAACTTATGTCTCTGGAGATAGTACATCATTCTTCAATGTCTCATCCGATCATCCAAATGAGTACATCTGCGGATCTACGTGGTATCCAAACATACACAATAATTTTTATTTTTCAAATCCTCAAAGTTTGAGAAATAAAAATCTCATAGAGACTCTCACTTAACAATATGGGTATGTTAAGTGAAAGCCAAATATATGTTTTAAAAATGAGACTCTCACTTAACAAATTTGGTATGTTAAGTGAAAGTCAAATGCATGTTTTGAAAATGAGACCCTCACTTAACAAATTTGGTATGTTAAGTGAAGTCAAATTTATGTTTTGAAAATGAGACTCTCACTTAACAAATTGGATATGTTAAGTGAAAGCCTAAATGTATGTTCTGAAAATGAGACCCTCACTTAACAAATTTGGTATGTTAAGAAAGTCAAATGCAATTTTTAAAAATGAGACCTTCACTTAATAAATTTGGTATGTTAAGTGGAGGTCAAATTTATGTTTTGAAAATGAGACTCTCACTTAACAAATTGGATATGTTAAGTGAAATACAAATTTATATGTTTTGAAAATGAGACTCTCACTTAAAAAATTTGGTATGTTAAGTGGAGATCAAATTCATGTTTTGAAAATGAGACTCTCACTTAACAAATTGAATATGTTAAGTGAGAGCCAAATTTTTATTTGAAAATGACACACTCACTTAACAAATTTGGTATGTTAAGTGAAGCCAAACTTGTATTTCATTTTTGAAAGAAGGAAAATATATTTAACAATTTTATGTATGTTAGATAGAGTTCGATGATATGTCTTGCTTTCATGTGTAGTTTTTTGCTTTTGAAAAGATGAAAACTTCAACTTTAGTATCCATGGAATATGTTAAGTAAAATTTCAATTTTATGCTATGATTTTATTTGAAAATAGACTCTTCATTCAATAATTTTAAGTATGTTGAATGAATGTGGTCATTTTCAAGAATGTGTGTTTTTTTTAAAGATGGAAACCCTATGTGAAATATGTTAAGTGAAGTATCAATTTTATGCTATGATTTTATTTGAAAATAGACTCCTCATTCAACAATTTTGAGTATGTTGAATGAATATGATCATTTTCAAAAATATGCTTTTGAAAAGATGATTCTGATCTTGATTTTGAAAAGAACCTTCATGTAACAATCATAGGGATCATTATATGGGGTTTGGTTATGTGAGTTTTGAAAAAGGTACTTTTGGAAAGTGGCACTTTGCAAAAGAATTTATTTTCTTAATCATTAAGATTAACCTTGTCTTAACAAACTAATGGTAAGGAGGTTCTAAATTTTTGTTATTTTTTTATGAATTAATTTTATTTTCACCTATTGGGAAACCTAATAGGGGTTCCAGAACCTACGAGGAGTGAGGTCCTTAAACCTAGAGGATGTTGGCTAGCTTTGCTTAATAATGAAATAAGCTAAGAGCCAACGGAAGGAAACATAGTCCTAGAATCATATGAAATACAAGTCCACTATCGATGGTTGGAGACAATAATTGTCTATTGGAGATGGAGAGAGGAACCATCCCTAGCAGAGTTGCCAAAAAAATTTGTGGTGTTTATTTTTAGTTCAAGTGTATGTGTGTGTATGGGGGGGGGACACCATGTAGATCTGAAGATGTACTTATTGAGGTAATTGAGTATGACATCAAAGAATAGTGTACTATCTTGGAGATAGAAATCACTATCCTATGATGGACCTAATCACTTAATAAGGACTCCTAAGGCATGATGGGTCTTCGAATCTACCAGAGATTTTTTCTTACTTTATATGGATGAATAAAGTCGGGTTTATTTAAACAGGGTTATAAAGTTTCTAAGGCAAGCCCCATAGTTAATTATATCCTTAGGAATACTCTCGATTAAAGTAGGTAATTATTGTTTCTAAAGAATTCAAAGATATGACTATCAATAAATTGGCTATGTTTGGAAGATCAAATGGGATAGATCGAAAGGAAAGACTTATTATTGAAGCCAAAAGGTGATAAGTAGGGGATGTTCATGATACGAAAAAAACCTAGTGAGCATCCCAAACTATCCTATAGTTAGGCTTTATATGTTTGAAATTGAAGAGAATTATATATTTGAGTTAAAATTTTATTAGAAATCTATGACTTATAATCCACAAGAAAAGATTTTGATAATGCCTGGGAGGTGAGGATTTATGCTTGTAGTTGTGGTGTTTTTTTGTGATGAGATTTCATGCGTGTTTATGTGAGAGGATACCACACAGATTCGCAGATGTACTCATTAGGGTGATCGGGTATGACATTAAGGAATACTGTATTATCTCAAGAGATAGAAGTCACTACCCTATAATAGACCTAATCACCTAATGAGGACTCCTAAGGCATGATGGGTCTTCGAATGTACCAGAGATCTTTCCCCAACTTTACTTGGAAAAGTGAAGTAGGGTTTTTTTTAAGCCAGGTTCGTTAAGTTTCCTATGGAGGCAAGCCCATAGTTAATTATATCCTAAGGAATGAGATTCCTTAATAATAATCTCAATTAAGGTAAATGATCATTATCTCTAAAGATTTCAAAGATATGACTACCAATCAATTGGTTATTTTTAGAAAATCAAGTGGGATTGATCAAAAAGGGAGAGTTATTATCAAAATAAAAAAGAGATGAGTAGGGGATGCTCATGATAGTTGGAAGCCTAGTGAGCATCCCAAACTATCCTATGGTTGGGCTTTATATTTTTGAAATTGAGGAGAATTATATGTTTGAGTTGAATTTTTATTAAAAAGCTAAGGCTTTTAATTTCATAATACAAGATTGTAGAAATACATAAGAGGTGAGAATTTATGCTTGTAGCCCCAAAGGGAAACAATAAACTCAGATCCTAAATCTAGGGAGGTTTGGCAAGGGCCAAAGCATGACATAAATCTAAGATAAAAGTGAGTATATGATTTAGCTCCACAAGAGAGGATAAATCACCCGATGTTGAACTTATAACCACCTGGGTTGGCCGCCAACTGACTCCTCCTACAATTTTAAATACATGTAAGTAAGTCTTATGCTTTGCAAGATGGTTAGGTTGTTATTTACTTAGAAGAGAAACTAAGTCCTTAAGCTCATACCCTTAGAGACTAGATCATGAAAGGCATGAATAATAACTTAAATCTAATGCAAATTCTGTCAAGTTTTATTTTGATTTTTTTGGACATTTTTATTTAACATAGGCTATGGGATTTTATGTGCCTAATGCATGAGAAAATAAATTATGGCCCAAAATAAAAAAAAAAAGAGGTGTGTTTCCACCATGGATCTCAAAGGTCAAGCCATTTTCTCTGGCAAAGGTGGAAGCCCCACCATTTGTAAGAGTGAGACAATATGATTTATGCATGATACGAGACATACAAAATTCAGCTAAGGGGTTGCTAAATCATTTATTATCTTGATTTATTTCCTAGGCTTTAGGTGAGGTTATGAATTATTTAGTTTAATTTTGAATTGATTAATTGGCTAGAAAATTTAATTTTTCTTAAGAGCCTAATTGCATCCAGGCCATTCAACAATCATCAAACAAATAAGAAATTAGGAAAATCATGTCATCCTAATTTCACAATCATAAACATAACATCAATCTATTTATAAAATTAGCGCAAAAGGATAAGAGGCCGGTGCAGTCGGGTACCGCCGTACAACTTGAAAAGAAATGTGGGTAGCCGTGCTCATCCCTTATACAACCGAATTACAAATGAATAATTATAATTAAAAGGAATTCATTTTATGGAGGTCTTCATTCTTCGTCTCTTCATTTCTTCATTTTGATTTGCTTCTTTTCTTTTTTTTCTTTTGGCTTGATTAGAATTTGGTTGCTCTAAAGGCATCACAAGGTACATAAGACTTGATCTTATAATCAATGTTCATTCTAATCCCCATAACATTCATTCTAAACCTTAATTGCAAAATTTATATCAAAATAGGAAAGGTAAATCTAACTAAACCTGCAAACCAAAGGTTAGCTAAATATACCACACAGCCCAAGCAGTTATATGAATAATTTAGACTTAGCCCCATGCACATAGGTAACCAAGTCCACCTGTCATAATTTGAACTATGCTTATGGGATAAGGAACATGCACAATAAAAGCACTTATATTCTTTTTATTTTTATTACAACGGCCCCTTAAACACAATCTACTACAGAAGACATGATTAGGCTAAGATTGCCCTATCATCCAGTCTACGCACATACACCCTAATATCCAATCTAAAACATTACACCACAAAACAAAATCATGCATCAAACCATGCACTGCCCTAACATAGAGCTAGAAGTGGTGACTTAGCCTAATGTGTGTGCCATTTAAGGCTTGTGTGGCATGTCTTAGTTAGGCTTTAAGGTTGAAATTTTTTAAGTGTGAAATATTCAATTTAGATGGTGGTTTCATTTCAAGTGATTTAGTTGGCATGTCAATTTTAATTTGTGATTTGATTTTGTTTGAATGAACCTACACTTAGTGACTAAATATTATGAAGAGAAGAAAAGAGAAGAGAGCTCTCTTTCAACCCTACCTTAAAGCATTTCTAAGGTAGATTCATTAATTAAATTCTCTTTAATGAATGTTTTATTATGTGTTTTAATTAACCCTAAGTTTAGATTCACTCTAAATAACCCTATTTAATAAGAAAGTCATCTTAGGATTAGTTAGGGTGGATTACTATCACATAACACACACCCATTCATTTCTTTCCATCATGTATACCATGCATATGAATAGTCCTAAGCATACTTATACATGCAATGCAAATCTGAGCACACTTTGATGATGAATGTAAAGAGATGAAAAATTTGGATATTTCATTTGTTAATTTGATCATTAATGTATGTTTTTGTTATGTAGAAAAGAGGGATTTGTCATCCATTAACTAATTGCACATTTGCATGTATAAAACTTATAAGTGAGTACGACACCTTTTTAGGGCTACTTAAAGCCTCGCAGCCCCGGGATGTCTGGACTGATATACCACTTTTCTTAAATACAGGTAGATGTACAAACAGAACTAAATGGATAAGGAATCATGCAAGAGATTACATTTGATTTGATTGTGTGATTTACATGTGTAATATGAAGATCAATCTTAAGTCTTAACATAGGAATGCATAGGAATAGATTTATGCAAGTGTTGTGTTCTTTTCAAATGAACTATACACTTACAAATCCTATGTGAATACATATTAAGAAAAGGAAATAGAACTTCATAATACACATCTTATGCTATAATCACATGCAAGCTTATAATTATTTATAACTAGCATCACTTCATTCATTATCTTTGATTTATAGGTTTAAAAGTTAATTTTTTTATTAGTGATAATAGCTACACATATTCTTAATTTTAGCCAACACATGCAATTTGTTATAAAAGGAAACATTTTATTAGTTAATTTTTTTTAGAAGAAATGACTGCATAATTTCATATGGAAAATAATATTTAGAATGTTTGGAAAGAATTAAAGGAATATAAATACATGACTTCATTCACCCTAATTAATTCCTAAGGACAATCATATAAAATAAGATCATTTAAAATGAATCAAAATTCTTTAAACAGATTGTTATCTTTGAATTTGATTTGACTTAGGAAATATGAGAAGAGTTTACTAGTCCTAACCCATTTCCCCCATGTGTGAATTAGTTTGGTTTAATTTAGAACAATTAGGTTGATTTTATGTTTTGATTTGGTTAAGGTATGAATTAAATGGATTAATTATCCCTTACCTATATCACCTTAAGTTAATTAATTAATTAATAATAAGCCAATATGATATGTAATCATATAAAAAGTAAATTTGCAATGCTCCTAAGAAATGAAAGGGGCCTAATGCAATTGGCTTATGATTAATAGTTAATTAACATTAAGGGATCTCAATTATTCTTATGATTTTCTCACACATGTGAGCCAATCATGATTTTATTATCTTTCACCTTGGGTCAATGAATACCCTAAGAGCTACCCAAGACCAATTAAAGGTTGTTTAGGTTGGGTGAATTAATTTTTAATTTTGATTTTAGTAGGCCATTAATTAATTGATTAAATGCTTTAGTTATGCTTTGATTTAAATGATAAACTTAACTTAGAGGAAAGGATCAAGGGCAAGGCCTCATTCCTAATCCCTAAATCATTCAATCATTCCATTAAGTTTTGATTCCCTCATTTTGAACACAATCACTTGATTAATCAACTAATCATTCTATTAACCCATTAATTAATTTAATTTTCAAAAGTAAAGGATACTTAGGAAATAAATTAGGAAAAATGTCCCCAATCATATTCCCTAAGTGATCTTATTGTTTAAAAGGGATAATTATGTTCAAGTGATTAATCAAGCTACTGTTCATCATTTAATTACAATTAATTTGATTGAGTGATTAGGGCTTACTCAAATGATTTCCTTAAATAAGAAATCAATATAATCCCAAAGAAATAGGGGAGGCAGAGGTCATCCCCCTACACATCCACAAAAAATTTGAGATTAATTAAGTGCTCAATAAAAGTATAATTGGGCTAATTAGATTTTTGTTAAAAACCTAATTAAACTAAAGTCACTATTCGAAGTTAAACAATTATAATTTTTCTAGATTTGCCTCTGAAATATCTTCAAAATGAGCTTAAGTTTATATTTTTTTGGATTTTTCTACAATTAGTTATGATTTTAGGAACTTTCACCATTAAAATTAGATTAATTATATCTAATTAGACTTCTAATCCTATTGGGCCACATGGTGGCTAACACGGTGCGCTTTTCATGTGATGCGACGGGATTGGTTATTTAGATTCTCACATCCATCGGCTAAGTTAGCTGATGGTGGACGCGTCTTCTCTACGGGTTGTCCAATCTAAGATCGGACAGCCGAGATTAATCCCGTGGTTTAGGATTAGAATCACAGTCGATCTAACATGATCTGATCACAATCATCCATTCTAATCACACAGAACAGATGGTGTATGATCCTTCTCCTTCGTAAGAAATGAGAGATGAACACTGTTCATCTTTCCTCGTTAAATCCGAGCTCACTCGAGCTCAGATTGGGATCAAAATGTTCTCACACCTTTGGAAGGAGGGGGATGCATATCCAACTGTCAAAATTACATGGGATGATAATTCCCTTCAAAATGGACCAACTGAAAATTTCCTATAGCTACAATTTTGAACAATTACCTTGTCAGATGCTATCATCGGCGCTTCCAATGGAGGAGATAGCTTCGTCCAGTAGACATGAAGCCCTGTTGAAGAAATTTGATCTTTATTTGAAGTGGTTTGCTTGGTTGACCAAACTCCTCTCCAATGGCAATCAATCTTCATCGAAGTTGTACTTCCCGTTACTTAGAGGCTTGGGAAATGGTTCTTTTTGACTCGCCTTGGTCCAAGATTGGTGTGTGCAAGATTAATTTGACTTTGGTTGAGAATTGAATGAGTTGAGCTCAGGATTGATCTCCCCTATTTTAGCATTGAGTAAAATCAAGAAATGGGAATTAAGGATTCTTAGGAATGGCTAGGGAAAGCTCTGAGATGCTTGGCTTCGACTCTTAGAGCTCTAAGGAATGAATGTCTTGTGTTTAAGTGAGAATGAAGGGGGGGGGGGTGTATCTCCCCTTCCTTTGATCGGATGGTGGATGGCTGATTTTCCATTTTATCTTAATGGCTTATATTGGCTGATTGATTTGAGCTTGAAAACATCCCACATGGGTCATTTTAGGTGGAGGAGTGAGGGAGAGTGGCTACCCATGTGATTGGTGAGTGAATTTGGTGAGCCAAGTATCCAATGATGATTGGGGAGGTCAGTTTGGCCTTACCTTGGGTCATGGATGACCCAAGCTCATTGGGTCATGTTCACCACCCTCATTGGTGTTCGTGTGGACCAATAGATAAGTGCCGAGTGGCCTTGGGAAAGAAATGGACAAATTCTAAGTGAATTTGGTCATGAGATACCCTTTGACCTAAGGGCAAAGTGGTCATTTGGCTATGAGTTTGGTTTGGGAAGATTTAAAATGATTCAAAATGGGTTGGGCCTAACTTGTGGTTTGAAGTTCATTTGATTTGATTTGGCTCAATTTTACCTATTTGGGTCAAGTTGGGTCAAATTAGGTTAGGTTGACCAATTAGTCAAATTGGGTCAAACTATGGGTTAGGTCAAGTTCAAATGATCATTTGGAGCCTATGGGTATCATTGGTTTAGTTTAGATTTGGTTTTAGTTCATTTAGGTTCATTTAGATCAAATCAGTCAAGTTGATAATTTTGACCCATTTAACCCTATTGGGTTAGGTCTGGCTTGGTTTAGGCTTGGTTGATCATTTGAAATGTAATGCAAGCTTTGGTTTCAATCAATTTTGATTTGGTTTTAGTTTAAGTTGATTTGACCTTTTAGGTCAAGTTAGGCTCATGCTCAATTAGGCTAGGTTGGGTCTAATTGGTCAATTGAAGCTCTGGTCAAGTTCAACAAGTGATTTGGAATGAAGTTGAGTGTGATGAAAATTTTATATATTCTCGCCTTCATCTATCCCCTTTTTTTTGGAAAGAGGATAAATGAAAACAAAAATATATAATGGCTTGCTAGGACACCAAGCAGATCCGCAGATATTTTTATTAGGGTGATCGGGTATGACATTGAGGAAAGGTGTCCTATCTTGAGAGATAGAAGTCACCACCATATAATGGACCTAATCACCTTAATAAAGACTTCTAAGGACAATGGGTCTTCGAAATGTACCAGAGTTTCTTCCCCTACTTTACATGGAAAAGTAAAACAGGGTTTCTATTAAACTAGGTTTTTTATGTTTCCTATAGGGGCAAGCTCCCATAGTTAATTACATCCTAAGGGACAAGATCCCTTAGGAATTCTCTTGATTAAGGTAAATGATCGTTGTCTCCAAAAATTTTAAAAGGTAGGACTATCAATCGATTGGTTTAATTTTTGAAAAGTCAAGTGAGATCGATCAAGAGGAGGGAGTTCTTATCGAAGCCAAATGAAGATAAGTAGGGATGCTTAGAATACTAGGAAGCCTAGTAAGCACCCCAAACTATCCTATGGTTGGGCTTTACAATTTTGAAGTTGATTTGATTTATTTAAATTAAATTTTTATTAGAAATCTAGGGCTTATAATTCTATGATATAAGGTCATGGAAATGCCTAAGAGGTGAGGATTTATGCTCGTAGCCTGCAAAGAGAGGTAGCAACCTCTGAACCTAAATCTAGGGTGCTTTGGTGAGGGCCAAAAGTACGACCAAAATCTAAGGCAAAAATGGGTATTTGGTTTACCTCCACAAGAGAGGATAAACTACCCGACTGTTGGACTTACAACCACTTGGGGGTGGCCGCCAACTAACTCCTCCTATGATTTTAAAATATGTAGGTAAGTCATATTTTTTTGTAAGATAGCTAAGCTATTATTTTATTTAGAAAGATACTAAGTCATTAAACACACTCCCTAAGAGATTAGATCATGTATGGCATGATTTAATGGCTTAAATCTAATGCAAATTTGTCACATTTCATTTTCATTTTGGACAATCAATTTGGCATAGGCTTTAGGATTTGTATGTCTAATGCATGAGAAATTAGATTATGCACAAAAATTAGCAAGATAAGGAGGTGTGTTTCCACAATAGCTCTCAAAGGTCAAGCCAAGTTCTCTGGCAAATGTGGAGGCCCTCCAAGTCAAGAGTGAAACAATATGCTTTTTATGCATTATGTGAAAAAAGTAATACAACATCCGACTAAAGGGTTGCTACTTCTTTTATCTTGATTTATAACTTAGGCTTTAGGTAAGATTATGAGTTATTTATTTATTTTAATTTTAATTTATTAGTTTGATAGAAAATTTATTTTTCTAAGAGCCTAATCATCATCTAAGCCATACATCAAAGTAAGGAATAAACTAGAAAAAGATGCCATCTTAATGCACAAGCTAAATAAACATCAATCAATTTATAAAGCTAGCATAAAAGAATAAGAGGTCATTTGTGGTCGAGCTCCACCGTACAAACTCAAAATAAATTGGGTAGCCGAGCTCTACCCTTATACAACTCGAGTTACAAATAAATAAATTACAAATAATAAGGAATTCATTATTATGGGGGTCTTCGTTCTTCATTTCTTCTTTCTTCTTTCTTCTTTTGGTTGGCTGAAATTCAGTTGCTCTAAAGACTTCACATGGTACATAAGACATAGTCTTATAACTAATGTTTATTCTAATACCCCATAATAATATTTCCAAAATCCTAATTATAAATTACATGAAAATGGGAAAAAAGAAATCTAACTAAAACTTACAAAATAGAGATTAGCTAAACAAACCATATAATCCCAAGCATGTATATGTATAAATTGGACTTAGCATCCCACATATGGGTAACCAAGTACACTTGACCTATTTTTGGATTATTCTTTGGGGTATAAACACATGCACAATAAAAGCAATTATATTTTATTACAGCACCCCTTAAGCACAATCTTCTATAGAAGATAATGGTTAGACTAAGATCGTCCTACCATTCAGTCTATGTACATACACCCTAACATTCAGACTAAAATATTACATCACAAAATAAAAGTAAACATCAACCCATGCACCGCCCTTAACTAAAGCTAGAAGTGGTGACTTAGTCTAATGTGTGTGCTATTTAAGGTTTGTGTGGTATGCTTAGCTAGGCTTTAAGGTTGAAGTTTTCTAAGTATGAAATATTCAACTTAGAGGGTGGTTTCATTTAATTGATTTAGTTGATTTGGTTGATTTTTATTTTTTGATTTGATTAGCTTTGAATGAACCTACAATTAATTACTAAGTGTTGTAAAGAGAGAAAAGAGAAGAGAACTTCTCTTTCCTCCCTGCCTTAAGTAATTTCTAAGGTAAATTCATATTTAATTTTTATTTAATGAATCTTTTAGTATGTGTTTTAATTAATCCTCAGTTTTGATTTTCCATAAACAAACCTATTCAAAATTAAAGGCATTTTAAGATTAAGTAAAGTGAAATATTATCACAAAACACACAACACTTCATTTCTTTCCCAACATGTGTAACATACATATGGATGAATCCTATGCATGTCTATACATGAAAATGAAAATGAAATGTTTAGCACAACTTAATGATGAATGCTAAAGGATGTTACTTTAAGAAAATTTGGATGCTTCATGATGCATGATTTGGTTAAGTAGAAAAAGAGTGATTCTTTTATCCATTTTTCATATGCACATTTACTAGTATAAAAGACATAAGTGAGTACACCATTAAGCAAGGGTATGGTGTACAAGACCTACTTAGGGCTACTAAAGCCTCGCAACCCCAGGTTGTCCAAACTAATATACAACTTTTCTTAAATACATGTGCATGTACAAAAAGAAATGCATGGAAGGAGAATCATGCAAAAAGCTTATGTTTGTTCATTTGATTTGTTTATCCAATTTACATATGCAAGTGTGAATATACTTCTTAAGTGATAACATAGGAATGAATATTAATGCATTTAAGCAAGTGTTCATTCTTTTCAAATGAACTATACACTTTATAAAATCCTATTCAAAACTATGCTAAAAGAGAAGAGAAGGAAATTCACATAATGCACATCTTTATATTTATACTCACATGCAAGCTCATAAATAATCATAAGTATCATACCTTTCAGTTATGATATTTGATTTATAATTTTTTAAAATAATTTTGGATTAAGTAGTCATAATAGTCATTCATATTCTTACTTTAGCCAAAACATGCAATTTAACAAAAAGGAAACATTTCATCTTTAATTTGATTTTTAAAAGGCATGAATGTATGATTTTCATATGACATACACATTTAGCATGCTAAGAAAGACATAAAGTGATGAAAGCATGTAAATTCATTTACCCTAATTAATTCCTAAAGACAATCCTATGGAATAAGATTATTTAAAGTAAGCCAAATTTGGTTTTAAGGAAAATTTGTTTTGTTTTGAGTTTGATTTGAATTTAGGGAATGTGAAAGAGTTTGTTGGTACTAACCCATTCCCCCAATGTGTGAGTTTATTTAGTTTGTTTTTAGAACCATTAGATGATTTTTATATATTTTTTAGGTTAAGGCGTGAATTAAGTGCATTAATTACCCTTTACCTACACCACTTTAACATATTTAATCAAATGATTATGACCCAATGTATGACATAAAACCACATAAGGAATTTAAATCAAAAATACACCTAGGAAAGAAAGGGGCATAATGTAATTAGCTCATAATTAGTGATTAATTAAGCTAAAGGATTTAATTTAAGTACTTTCATAACCCTTCTCGCACATGTGGGTTGGATTTTTATTTACTTAAGCTACTTAGGTTATTGAACACCTAAGCACCAACCCAAGATGAATTGGTTAAGTTCTGGAATGTTTTCAAAATTTTATCAAGTTAATTAAGTAGGTGATTAGTGGATTAGTCCTTAATTAAGTTTGAATTAAGGAATGAATGGGGTTTAGAGAATGATATATGTAAAATTCCCCAATCCCATTTCATAAACCTCTTCTTTACTTAAGCAAGGCTTAATTAACTTAATAAAGGGACTAAAGCACTATTCACATGCTTAATGATCCTTAATTACATAAAGAAAGTGATTAATTATTCATTAATTTATTTCCCTAATTAACTCATCAATAAATCCCAAGAAAATTAGGGGAGGTAGAAGACATCCCACTAAATGAATTTAAGAAATTTGAAATGAATTAATAAAGTAATTAGGGAGTAATTAGGGTTATTAATTTTTCACCAAAACTCTAATTAAGGAAAAAACATTGTTCAAAATCAATTAGAAATAATTTTAGATTATTCATTACTTAATTATCTTCACAAAGCATTTTATTTTCTATTTTTATGATTTTTCTACATTTATTTATGTTATTTTGATGTTTTCATGTATATTAGGTAATTAAATCCCTAATTATATGACTAATCCCATCGGCGCTATGTGGACCGCTGACTCGATGCACACTTTCCATGTGGCATGACGGAATTCATCACATAAGTTGTCACATCCCAATGTCGCATCAGTGACGATGCTACGTGCTTTCTCCTTGACCATCTGATCAAAGATCGAACGGTCAGGATTAAGCCCACGATTCTTAAGGGATAAATCAAAGATCTTACGTGGCTTGATCAGGATCGTCCATCCAAAATGCATGGATGGATGGTCCGTGATCTATCACTGAGCTTGCCTGCGGGAAAGGGCAATCGTCCACTCCTTAGGGAAAGATCTAAGCTCGATTGAGCTCAGATTGAGCTCAAACTCAACCCACACCATCAAGAAGTAAGGGAATGAAGATCTAACTATCAATATCTCATAAGGAGAAACTTTCTTTCAAAAAAGATAAAGAAAAATATACCTTAAGCTTGGTTTTGAATAGTACCTCACCAGAGGCTATCACCGGTGCTCCCAACCGTCGAGGTAGCTTTGTCTAGTGGAGATGAAGCCTTGTTGAAGGTTTGGGGGCTTAAGATTGAATGGATCCTTCTATTGATTCAGGTGAGCTTCAATTGGGTTCGGCCTTAGTCTAGCTCCCACCTCCCTTGCCTTTGAAGCTTAGAAGAAGCTTTGATTGAGTTTGATTAGGCCCTCTGAGGATGCTTCAAGGAGGAATTGGGTATTAGCTAAGTTAGAATTTCCCTTTGCCTCCCTTATTCTTGGTTTGAAGGAATCTAAAAATGGAGAATGTCAATGGCTTGGAGATTGCTTAAGTTCTCTACTCGGGGAACCTTGAAGATGGTGACTTCAGGGATTTGGGCCAACAGCTTCATGGTATACTCTTGGTAATGATAAAGCTTGTGTTAGAGAACCTTGTAGGACTCAACAATTTGGTTGATGACCAATTAAGAATCCCCGTAGATGTTCATGCTCTTGACACACACTGTGATGGCTAACTCTAGAATGATACTCAAAGCCTCATACTCAGCTTCGTTATTGGTGCAGATATTGGAGAGATAGTATGAGAATCTCATCACATCGTAGTGCTTCTCCATTATAAAAAAAGCCGCACCATCAAAATACATCTCCCATCGGTGGTTGTCAACCTATCCTAAATTCATGATTTGTTCATCAGGGAGATCACCATTAAGTGGAGAGTCAGCAGAAAGTGAGCGTGCTGCTAAGAAATCTGCTAGTGCTTGCCCTTTCACCACACAGAGGGGTTCGAATATGATATCAAACTATGAGAGAATCATGGACCAACGTGCCAAATGTTCGGATAGCATTGGCTGTGTCATGAGATACTACAGTGGATTGTTTCTGAAAATCAAATTCACCTTATGAGAAAGCATATAGTGCCATAGCTTTTGGGACACAAAGATCAAAGCTAGGAAATGTTTCTTAATATGTGGGTAGTTCGCTTCAACAGAAATCAGATGACAGCTTGGGTAGTAGAGAGCACTTTCCTTCCCTTCATCATTTGCTTGGGCCAACAGAGCACCGAGAGCATGGTCCAATGTAGCAGTGTAGAGGATAAGTGGCCCGCCCAGGATAGGGGCTGCTAGAACTGGCATCTTCACCAAATACTTCTTGATATCTTCAAAGGCATGCTAGCACTTGTCATCCCACTTGAACTTGGCATCCTTTTTAACAAGTGCTGAGAATGGCTTGCATCTCTCCGATAGGTTGGAAATATAGCATCTTAGATATGCCAACCATCCTTGGAAAGATCTGAGTTGAGTTAAAATTTTAGGAGGTAACATTTCTAAGATAGCTTTAATCTTTTTTGGATCTATTTCTATTCCTCAATGTTGAACAACAAACCCAAGGAATTTTCCTGAAGCTATTCTGATTGTACACTTCAGGGGATTCATTTTGAGGTTATATTATCTTAACTGTTCAAAAACTATTCTAAAGTCAAAGAGATGGTCTTCCTTTTCTTAGTTTTTGACTACTAGATCATCAACATAGCACTCAACTAGATGATGGATGAGTTCATTGAAGATTTGAGTCATGGCCCGTTGGTAAGTAGAGCCAGCTTTTTTAAGGTCGAAAGGCATGACCCTATAACAATAGATTCTGATCGAGGTTCAGAAAGTAGCATTTCTTTCATCCTCGGGGGCCATCTTGGTTTGGTTGTAGCGAGATGACCTATCCATGAAGGAGAATATTGCATGAGATGAGGCGATGTCCACCATTAATTCTGGTATAGGAAGAGGAAACTCATCCTTAGGACATGCCTTGTTTAAGTCCCTAAAATTGATGCAAATATGAATTTGGTCATTCTTCTTCTTAACCAAGACTCCACTAGCTAACCAGGTAGGATATTTTTCTTTCCTAATGAAGCCAAGATCGATTAGTTTCTTGACTTCAGAATTTACCTGTTATTCGATTACTAATCGCATGCACCTAGGAGCTTTCTTAATAGGGTTAGCGCTATGGTTTATAACTGCTACCTAATAGTTTCACATACATTTGATTCGAATACTTTCATGCTTTGTTTGGAGGCCTGATCTTCATCGCTGTCTGACTCGAGTGTCTGTTGACCTCATTTTTAGAATTAGCTCTCAACCCCTCCATCTAAGACATAGGACTTCTCTTAGACTTTAAGAGTTCCTTAGTCTTAAGATACATCTAGTGATTAGGTGGACACTCAACCTAACCCTAGAGACTTAGAAGAGTTAGCCATAGGAATAGGTCATGCCTTAGGGGTGCTAGGAAAATTTGCCTACCCTTAGCTTGAACCACTCCTCACCTTCCTTCCTTCAAGTCAAATTCCAATAAATCCTAATTAATTTTCTCAAATTTCAAATCAATCTCATTTGATTTTCTCCAAACTCACATTAATACCATATGATTGAAATGCATGATTGAAACCAATGATCAACTCCACATGATTGAAATCCATGATTGAACCCATGATTGAAATTCCAAGTTCAAAATATTTCCTAAGTCCTTAATTCTCTCTTAAGGATTTAATCTAAATCATATTCAAACCAATTCAAATTCATGAAATTTTTTGATAACTCATTTATATTCTCATTTATATTTATATATATAAATGAAATATAAATTCAAATCAATCAAACTTCAAAATTCAAATTCCTAATTCAAAATCATTCTTAAGTCCTTAATTTCCCTCTTAAGGACTTGGCCTAAATCATATCAAGATCAATTCAAATTCATGGAATTTTCTCATAACCCATTAATATTCTGATTTTTATTCACATTTATAAATGAAATATAAATTCAAATCAATCAACCTAAATTCAAAATTTAAATTCCTAATTCAAAATCAATCTTAAGTCCTTAATTTCTCTCTTAAGGACTTAGCCTAAATCAAATCAAGATCAATTCATATTCATGGCATTTTTTTTAACCCATTTATATTCTCTTTTATATTCACATATAAAAATGAAATATAAATATAAATCAATCAAACTAAATCCAAAATTCAAACTCAAACTCATTCAAAATCAAACCTAAGCCTTTCAAGTAAAAATCTTGAACTTAAGCCAAATTAACTTCAAATCAAGCCAAACTCTTGATTTTCCATCATGATTCAATCAATCCTACAATTATGAATCCAAATATAAATACAAACCTCAGTCATTTAACCAAAACTCAATTCAAAAATCAAGCTAAAATCCAATTCATGTTCACCCTTTGAACTTGAAATTGTCAAAAAAATCAAAACCCATTTGACTTCAAACTACTTGCAAATGGATTTATATTTCAATCATAAGTCCATATACAAGTTCAATCAAAGTCAAATCAAGCTTTGACCAAGCCATTTAACCTACTTAGGCTCACTTGACCCAAAGTTACCTAAAGTACCACTCTGAGCCAAATTCTAATCCTAATCATATTAGATTGAGTCAAACTGACCAATGCCTCTCATCATAATCAACAATCATCATGAGATGATCAATCACCTCAAATTGGGTCAAGCCAAGGAAAACTTAAGGGTTAACCTAGTCAAAACTTAGCCAAAATGAAGTCTTCTTTTCAAAAATGTGTTACATGGAAGTCTTCTTTTCAAAAATCAAGACTTAACAATCATATTTTCAAAATTCAAAGCACATTTGGAACATCATTTTGCATACTCAAATTTGCTAAGTGAAGTCTCCAAATTCAAAACCAACAATTTTCATACACATTTGGAACTTCATTTAGCATACTCAAATTGCTGGGTGACATCTCCAAATTCAAAACAAAAAAATTTTCAAACATATTTGGAACTTCATTTAGAATACTCAAATTTGCTAAGTGAAGTCTCCAAATTTAAAACCAAGAATTTTTGAAAACATTTGGAACTTCAAAGTAGCAAACCCCATTTGCTAAAATGAATTCTCCCTTTTTCAAAATTCAAAACAAAAATTTGAAACACTCTTGGAATTTCATTGAGCATATTCAAATTTGCTAAATGAAACTTCCACTTCACAAAAATTTTTAAAAAAAGCATTTTTTGGAACTTCACTCTTTAGCATACCAAATTTTCTAAAGAGAAGTTTTCATTTTCAAAACAAAACCAAAAATTAAAATTTTTAAGCACATCTTTTGGAATTTTATTTAGCATACCAAAATTTTCTAAGTGAAATTTCCATTTCACAAAACTAAGTGGAACTTCATCTTTAGCATACCATATTTGTTAAAGCAAAGTCTCCACTTTGAATCAAAAATTAATCAAAACCAAAAAAGGAAACACATTAGGATTTCCTTAGCATACCCAAATTTTCTAAGGATCTTACTTTTTTGCAAAAATAAAATATCCAAAATAAATGAAACACTTTAGGATTTTCTTAGCATACTCAAGTTTGCTGAGAATCCTATTTTCAAAATTCTTTCAAAAATACACTTGGGTTCTTCACTTTGCTTACCTAAATTAGCTAACTCGAAACTCCAATTTTCAAAATCAATGACAATTCACAAAAGAAGAAACAATTATTTTCAAACACTTCACTTAGCATACCCAAATTTGCTAAGTGAGTAAAATTGCAAAATACCAAATCAAAAACAAAACCAATTGACCCTTACTTTAACATACCCAAATTTGTTAAAGGAAAGAGTCCTCAAATCAAAATCTAATTTCAAACATGAACCTATGGAAGCATCTTTCTAAAAATATTTGAACCCATCTTTCAACATACCCAAATTTGTTGAAGTTAGATTCATATTCAAAAATTCCTCTTTCTAATCAAATTTAAAAATCTTCTCTAAATCCATTTGAACCCCACTTCACTTCCAAGATGTTGGATGTGGGTTCAAATCTTAAATTCAAATTCAGAAATCAACAAAAATAGAAATCTGATCCAAGATTATTTCTTATATTGCAAATTCTCAACATCAGTCATAGCTATAGCTACAGTTCAGTCTTTTAGTTTTTGTAGTTGAATAGAAATGGCATGCTCACAGAAGTTTGTGTTCACTTTCCCACATGACATGTACTTGGCCTTAGATCAGGCCAATCTCCCCTGAGCTGATCATGCCCACCTTATCCATTTCAGCAGGGGATTTGAGGGAGTGAAGATCACCTATGAGGGCACTCCCCTCATAACTATCAGTAGAACTGCAGTGGCTAGGCAGAAGCCGATCATCCAGATTGCTCTACCCTTGGATTCTGACATCCCCTCATAAAAGAGAGAAACATAAGTAGTCCCACCAATTTCAACAATGATAGTGACAACACCTGTGTGCCCTATGGTTTTTCATGCTGCCCCAATAAGGGCTAGACCCACTCTTTGACACCCTCTAAGGGTAAGGCTCCTCTGATTCCAGAGATTGCCTCCCCAGCCTTTGAGGTTGGTCTACTCATCCTACCCAGACATAGAGGAGAAATAAAAATTTCTTGATCAAGCGGTATCATACCTAGATTACTAGGGAGATGGAGGCCGCTACGTGGTTAGTTGTAGAGGAGGTACCTACTCTAATCACCCCACTGATTACAGCAAACCAATTTCATCCTCTCTCTGTGTTAGACAGAGAGGATGGTAGGAGGATTCATACTTCAACTCCACTAGTGCTTCAAAGACTAGCCCTGACTCAGAGGTGTATGCTGCCTCTAATGACGAGTGCGTGAGCTTGCATACATTCTGAGTCTAGAGCTCAATTTAATTTGAGATCTATCATCCCATATAGTGCAGGGAAACATCTTTGACAGGAGAGGGCTAGAGAGGCCCATACATCTGTTCATATCACCAGTAGGGAGAGACGGAGGTTCAGTCTCTAGTCGGTAGCTTCTGCACTCTTCAATTTTCCATCTCGGCATGCTACCCACATCGATCATATAGATAATATCCTGCTTACTGGGACCAGTCATCATAGGAGGACAGCTCCTACTCATAGAGAGTCGATGGTGTCTCCATCACACAGCTCTATCCCCCATCCGCCATCACCTATTCATGTCACAGCATCTCCAGTTCCATAGAAGGCCATGAAGGCCATATTCGGGGAGAAGTGTACCCCATCGGTGATCCGGCTATGGCCGAAGGATCCTATTCCATCTGCACCACCTACTGTGGTGAGGCCGAGCACTCCTGCTTGACCTTCTTCCCTAGTGGTGGTGTAGAGGGAATGGCGACCCCAAAGCATAGTGGTCGTTCCTTCACTGACACCACCAATTCAGTAGGATATGCAGATGGTGGCAGCTATTGCAAAGGAAGCAAATGATAGCACAACTGCACTGGTGATAGTAGAATCTCTTAAGAATGTCACCCCTTTTATAGTTAGTGACAGTCAGGCATGTGTCTCATTCTAGTGAGTACAATCCTCATAGGATTGACTTTCCAACAGCAGGTGAGGTTCGGTGCCTCTCAATACATGACAATGATCATACTGGTCAGCCAAAGTCATTTGTTCCCATTTAGATTGATCATTCTCTTGAAAAAATAGTAGCACATTATCTTTTAGAGAAGAAACAGATTCTGTGGCATGATTGGTCAGATGAGGAGAAGATTAGCTTTTATCCCAATGAAGATGATTTGTTGGGAGAATTAGCCAGGGTATGTATGGTAGATACCAGGGGATCCCTTCTCAAGGAGCAGCAAGCCATGGAAGGTGAAGAGGTTGATCAGGAAGACACAACCATATCAACCCAACACCTCCGATATCAGTTAAAGCAGAAAGATGAGCAAACAGATAGGATGGTGAGGCATCTTGAGGACTTATTAATAGTAGTTTCAATACTTTAAAAGTAAGCCCCAGCAGTTTATCCTACTACAACCAACATTAATCAGCCAGAGTTAATGCATGTCTTGGACCCAGCCAAGACCTTACCTCCCATTAAGCATGGTAGCACTAGCATGGTTGAGTAGCAAGTGAAGGAAGCATTGGCTCAAGCCTAAGGAGGATCATTGGTTCCAAAGGGTAGACCATACCTAGAGGAATTTGATGCAATCCAATATCCCAAGGGTTTTGTGCCACCTTCCTTCAAAAGGTTTGATGACAGTGAAAACCTAAGGCATCATGTTGTACACTTCAAGGCCAGTTATTGAAACACTGGTGGTAGCAATTCTACCTCTTCATTCGTAGCCTAGCAAGGATTGCTTTTGATTGGTATGCTAAACTTTTCAATGGTAAAGTAAAGATATTTATTGATTTGGAGCAACTCTTTATCAAGAAGTTTACTAGAGCTCAGCAAAGAGTTACTGTAGGTGATCTTGTTGTAGCACAACAACACCTAGGTGAGTCTCTTGTTGACTATATTCTTTGATGGCATGACCTGAGTATAAAATGTGAGCCACAGCTATCTAAGCAGCATGCCATTGAGATTCTTTTAAAGAATATCCATGGCTCAGTCGCCTTCATGTTTAAGGGCTTCACTATCAAAATATTTGAGAAGCTACTTAATAAGGTGGCTAGTCTACAAGGAGAGGCCAAACAATTGCTTTTTCAAGATCAGTTGCCCAAAGAAAAGCCAGAGATGGTTTATGAGAAGATGCCTGGAATAGTGACAGCCATAGGTAAGATGAAGCAACCAGCTAGAGATCAGTCCGAGAGACCATGATCTCAGCATCCTTCGCTTCCACCTCCTTACCACCACCGAGGTGGCCTTACTAGCCTCCACATTAGCCTCCTCAGCCAGCACCACCGCCTCCTCAACCATACCACCACCAGCAACGACATACATACATGCCTCTAGGTAGCTATGGTTCACCTACTCTTTTAGATAAGCTTAACGAACCTTATTCATTTAAGAGGGAGGTAATCAGAAAGATCTTTAAGAATCTCTTTAAGAAGCCTGATTTTAGCTACCTGAGCCTAGAAGACCAGAGGAAGTAAGCAAAAGTCATGATCCTAACTTTTGCCCCTACCACCATATGCTAGGCCATGTTTTGGAGGATTGCTTCACATTTAAGGACTGACTTAAACATAGTGTCAAGATCAGTGTTGTAGTTATCCTGAAAGAATATCTTGTGGAACGACCATCCAGTTCCCTTAGGGTAATCCTTAGGGATACATGTGATCCTTCCAAAACCAAAGATTATTGAGATATTTTTTAATCCAAAACCTCTAAAAAGATCATCCAAAAGATCAAGAAACTTTCCTTGTAGGTGCCTGAGTCAACTCAAATCTCCAACACCAAGGAAGATTTGCAAGTTGCCAGTGTCAACTCGGGGAAAGGGGGAGCTCAACAGCAACAACCTGTGTCAACCCGGAATAGCCCAGTAGCACAACCACCAATTGAGTCCAGCCTCCAGTCTACTATTGGAGCTACCACATCAGTGACTTCCTCCACTTTAGCTAGTTCTTCTTTTTCTACTAGTAGAACTCTTGCATCGGCGGATAAGGGCATCAAATCCCTTACCCCACTTACTTTACTTAATTTCTACTTTGTACCACCTATCAAATCCAAGAAATTGAAGAATAAAGCTAGCTTGAATTACATTTGTGTCACTTCTGATTGGTTGTCTACTTCTATTCTTAATGATAACTCTTCAGGTCAAAATAACTACAATAATTTTGATCTCCTCTTTCTAATTCAGAGTTGGACTTTTTTTACTCTAAATATTATAGGTTCACCTCTTGAGATAGACGTGGAATCATCTGATTCTGAGGGTCCCATAGGAGAAGCTATAGGTGAGCCTGATGTGTAGGTATAACCTTCCATTACCATGCCATAAGAGATAATCGAAGTCAGCCTTCATAGTGGCAAGGTTCTACCTCCTAGGGCAACACCTCAAGATAGATGGAAATAAGTCATTAGTATAGAGGGTCGAGAAGCCCATCCATAGGATGCTCAACCCTTGGATATGCTTGTGGAGGACCAGCCCAAGGTGGACTACAATGTCCTTTCTCATCTAAGAAAGTTTCCATCTAAGCTAAGCATATACGATGACCTTATCTTATTTAAAGAGATAAGGGAATCACTAATCAAGGCTCTCCTTGATATTGAGATATGCTTAGCTCAACTAACCACTATAGGTGAGGAGGCACATTAAAAAAAAGAAGCCTAAGGGATCACTTTCACAGATGAAGACCTTTTTTGGGGGGACTTGGACCACAACCGTCCCCTCTACATCACGATTGACATGGGCAGATTCAGACTTGCCAGAGTTCTCATTGATCCAGGTGCATCGATGAACATTATGAGTATAAAGACCCTTCCCTATTTGAGGATCGACATCTCCACACTCCGAGGAGATCAAATGATGTTGAGAGGATTTAATGAACAAGGTGAGCGGGCTTTAGGTTATATAGTGTTACCTTTAGAGATAGGTGACTGGAAGACTGAAGCCAAGTTTTACATCATTGATTCAAATACTTCATTCACTACTTTGCTTAGTAGGCCTTGGATACATTAGAATAAGATAATTCCATCCTCCCTCCATTAGTGCATCAAGTTCAGAAAGGATGGGATTGACTATCATGTCAATGCAGATGAAAAGCCATTTTCAGTTAGAGAGGTTGAGATTTATGAGGATGCGACCTACTATTTTTCTCAAAACACCCTTTCTCATGAACTTGGACAAAACTCAAATTCAAAAGAAAAAGAAAATGAAGAAAAAGAAAAGGCAAAAGAGAAAGAAAAGAAAAAGGAAAATCTAAGTGAACAAGAAAGGAGAATTGAAGAAAAAATAGATCCACATATCACATTCCACCCATAGTTCATTCCAACATATGGACATGTGGGTAAGATGACTCATCCTCCATTAAGCAGAGGTAGAAATAACAATAATTCTAAATGTGGAAGACCCCCTGGTTGGCCATCAGCCAATAGAGGTCATGTTCTAGTTCATAGGAGTACCCTTACTATTCACATAGATTTGGAATCTATCTCATAGGATGAGTATAATGTGATGAGTATACCAGCTAACCCCTCTCAGTGGGTTCCATTAGAGGTGACTTTTGATCCAGACAGAGATGAAGACCAGGCCTCTAGACAAAGTAAAGTATTCAAATCAGGTTTATGTGAGACTACTAGGCAGCAACGGGGAACCTTAACTCTAACCTCACTTACATCTAAAAAAGTTAAAGGTTTAGTAGTTAAGGAAGCTCCTAAGTCTTCTAGTGATATGAAGCTGAAGAGATCCTTTTTTGGATCATCATCCTCAAGTCCTAAAGTTGATGTAGAACTTGAGGAGGATACATTTAAAGAATTAATGGAATTATCATATGACTTTTACTCGGCTTGTGTTCATAATCTTATACAGAAAGGTTTAGTTTCATACATGGTCCGTAGTCGATTTTAAAAAAGTTATGGAACTATACAGTAGGAAGTATAATCAAAGGTGACTAGATTTGGTACAGTAAGTCTGATCGATGATGATGATTACTGCTTAGTCATTACCAATCATTTGGAATCTGATAGATTCTTTTCACACACCCCCAACTCTTATGAGAATGTGTTTTAAAAACCTCAGATGATCTAAATGATTTCCAAATCAAAGAGGCACCGCCATAATTTGAAGAGGAGATTCATTCAATAATTGACAAGCTTAAAGCAATCAACCTCAGGACAGAAGAAAATCCACGCCCGACATACATTGGTTCGTTGCTGAATGAAGGAGAAACCAATGACTTAGTTAGGCTATTGATTGAGTTTAATGACTGCTTTGTATGGAGTTATGAAGAGATGCCTGAATTATCTCCTGACGTACCAATCCACAAGCTAGCAATAGATCCTAATGCTACTCCTATTAAGCAAGCTCTTAGATGCATGCAATTAGAAATCAAACAATAGGTCATATCTGAAGTCAAGAAACTAATCAATGCTGGTATCATTAGGGAAGAAAAATATCCTACCTGGTTAGCCAGTGTCATCCCAGTTAAGAAGAAGAATGGTCAAATTCGCATTTACATCAATTTCGGGGACTTAAATAAGGCATGTCCTAAGGATTAGTTTTCTCTTCCTATACTAGAATTAATGGTGGATATTGCCTCATCTCATGTTATTTTCTAATTCATGGATGGATCATCAGGTTACAACCAAATTAAGATGTCTCTTAAAGATGAAAGAAAACATTGCTTTTTAAATCCCGATCAAAATCTTTTGTTATAGGGTCAAGCCTTTCAGCCTTAAAAATACTAGTGCTACATACCAACGGGCCATGACTCAGATCTTCAATGACCTTATCCATCATCAGGTTGAGTGCTATGTTGACGATCTAGTAGTCAAGAGCAGAGAAAAGGAAGACAATCTCTTTGACTTTAGAGTATTTTTTGAACTATTAAGATAATATAACCTTAAAATGAATCCTCTGAAGTGTGCAATTGGAGTAGCTTCGGGGAAATTCCTTGGGCTTATTTTCCAACACTGAGGAATAGAAATAGATCCAGAAAAGATTAAAGCTATTATAGAAATGACACCTCCTAAGAGTTTAGCTCAACTCAGTTCCTTCCAAGGATAGCTAGCATACCTAAGATGCTTTATCTCCAACCTATCAAGGAGATGCAAGCCATTCTCTGCACTTGTCAAAAAGGATGTCAAGTTCAAGTGGGATGACAAGTGTCAGCATGCCTTTGAAGACATCAAGTAGTATTTGGTGAAGCCGATAGTTTTAACAGCCCCTAGCCCGGGCAGGCCACTCATCCTCTACATTGTTGCATTAGATGACTCTCTCAGTGCTCTGTTGGCCCAAGACAATGACGAAGGGAAAGAGAATGCTCTCTACTACCTCAGCCATCATCTGATTCTTGCTAAAGCAAACTATCCACCTATTGAGAAACATTGCCTAGCTTTAATCTTTGCTTCCCAAAAGTTAAGGCATTATATGCTTTCTCACAAGGTAAACTTGATCTCTAGAAAAATCCACTGTAGTACCTCATGACACGGCCAACGCTATTTGGATGTTATGCATGATGGTCCATGATTTATCGCAGTTCAATATCACGTTCATACCCCTCTGTGTGGTAAAAGGACAAACACTAGAAGATTTCTTAGCAGCACACCACTTCCTACTGATTCCCCGCTTAGCGATGATCTCCCTGATGAACAAATCATGAACTTAGGGGAGGCTGGAAATCACTGATGGGAGATGTATTTTGATGGCGCAGCTTCTTTTCACAAAGGGGAAACATCACGATCTACTCTTCTAGGAAAGGTAGGGGTATGAATAGTCTCCTAACTCCAAACCACGATATGATGAGCTTCTCATACTATCTTTCCAATCCCTGCACCAACAACTTAGCTAAGTATGAAGCTTTGATTACCAATATGGAGTTAGCCATCACTATTAACGTCAAGAGCATCAACATCTTTGGGGATTCTTAGTTGGTCATCAACCAGATTGTTTGGTCATACAAGGTTCTCAAACCCAAAGCTTCATCATTACCACGAGTATACCATGAAGCTGTTGGCACAAATTCCTGAAGTCACCATCTACAAGGTTCCCCAACAGAGAATGCAGTAGCAGATGCTTTGGCTAAATTTTCCAAAGTATTGGCATGTCCTAATGATGAGTTCATTTCAAAAGGGTACAAAATAGACAAGTCCTATCCTTTATTGATGTTGAACTCATCGAGAGACTTTCTTTTGAAGGGGAGGTTGCCATTGCCTATAAAGATAAGGAGCTAGATTGGAGGCAACCATTCATAGACTATTTAAACACTAGAAAATTATCTCAAGAAAAGTTGCAAGCTCATCAGGTGAAATAGAGAGCTCTCTCCTACGCTCTCATTGATGACACTCTATACCGACAGTCCTTTGACCAAATGCAGTAATGCTGTTTGGATAAACATGAAGCCCGTAGCATTATAACTGAGGTACATTTAGGTTTATATAGAGCACATCAATCTAGTCTGAAGATGAAGGCGAAGATTAAGAGACTAGGATACTACTGGCCATCAATGATTACAAACTGCATGGATGTAGCTAGGAGATGCCATCAGTGTCAGGTACATGATATGGTCCTCCACCAACCACCCAACATTCTACACCCTACAATGGCCTCATGGCCATTCGAGTGTTGGGGTACCGATATTTTGGGTCTGATCGATCCTTCTTCTTCCAAGGGTCATTGGTTCATCTTAGCTTCCACCAACTACTTTTCCAAATGAGCAAAATCCATCCCACTCAGAGAGGTCACAGTTTAGAATGTGCTTCAATTTTTTAGGAATCATATCGTATAAAAGTTTGGGGTGCCTCAATGAATTATATCTGGTAATGGTACTGCATTCAAAAGCACCAAGATCAATAGCTTCACCAGAAGACACGATATGGATTGGAGATACTCTACCATCTACTACCATAGAGCAAATGTCTTAGCAGAAGCATTCAACAAAACTCTCATTCAAATATGAAAGAAGACTCTTGATGACAATAAATGATAATGGAATGAGTAGTTGGTTGAAGCCTTGTGGGCCTACCGAGCCACATACCAAACTCCAACTCAGTCTACCCCATTTTTGTTAGTGTATGGATCTGAAGTTATTCTGCTTTTTGAAGTTCAACTCTCGTCACTAAGGATAGCATTGGGTTGCAAGATCACTTTAATGAAGAATGCAAAGTTGCTGTTAGAAAAGCTCAAAGGTTTAGAGAAGAGTCACCTCTGGGCGTGCCAAAACCTTGAGTTATACAAGGCCAAAATGATTCAAGCTCACAACTAGCTGGTCTGCCCTAGGTATTTTTGAGTAGGAGAACTTGTGTTAGTCCTCAGGGGACCAATTATTGCCCGTCAAAAGATGGGAGGCAAGTTTGAACCCACTTGGGAAGGTCCCTATTTCATAGAGAAGGCCTACTAAGGAGGATCTTATCAGCTTATTGATTGTAAAGGGGAACACCTGATGCTTCCAATTAATGGGCTCTATCTAAAAAAATATTACCCATGAAATAAATCATGTTTGAAAATAATTCTATCAATCAACAAATATCTAATTCCATTCATCAAATCCTCTCTTCTTTGGAAGCGTTGTTTCTTTATCTTGCGAATCCATCATGACGTGTTTAGGGTTGGTGTAAGAGTCCCCTAGTGGCATCCTATCCCTCTTTCTCAACATAAACACAATCTCCCGATGCTATTAGAATAGGTGTAAGGGAACCCGAGAGACATCCTATTTAGAATAACACAATTAAGCTAGGTGTGAGAGAACCAAAGCGACATCATTTCTTAATGGTAATCCTGTTTGCCATCTGTGGCAACAGTTCATCAAATCCCCTAGCATATTTAAAGTAGGAGTAAGAGTCCCCTGAGGAATCTTATTCCTTTTTAACACATGCACAATAACAAATACAAATCTTTTATCTCGAGTTATTTTGACGTGGGAGCAAGCCCCTTGTGGCACTCACTCTTTAGCTGCTCTAAGTCAGCTCTACATGCTACCTCGCTAGTATGTCACCCTAGTGGTCACTTATTTGGAAGATGTGAGCCCCCACGCTTTCTTACTAACTTGACCATTGCACCAACGAGTGCCTTATTAGTATGGTAAACTTTGTTGCCCAGCTAGTAAGCTACCTCATGTTGATTTTATTTAAGAAGATGTGAGTCCCTTTGCTTTCTTCTTGAACTAATCATCATTATCTAACTAGGTCGAGTATATTTGAGGCTTAGGATAAGTCCTCCAGAGGCTCCTTTCCTCTTGACTACATTTGAATTGATATAAGTCTCCCTAGTGGCATTCACTCAGTAGTCGCTCTAGGTTAGATAGCACCTATCGAGCCAAAGATAGACTATCCCAGCAATCAGTTTCTCTATAAGAGGATGTGAGTCCCTGAGATTTATTCCTAGGCTGATTGTTGCAAACCAACGAGCACCTTAGGTTGTTTGATGTTCGTTATGCTGACAATTACTCACCCGGTGGATACACCACTCTTAGCAGATGTGAGTCCCCGCACTTTCTCTTTGAGTTGGCCACCGAATACCTATTTGATATATGACTAGCCATGTCATCTTCTCCAGGGTTTTGGATTAAGCCTTTAGTAGCCTCATCCCCTACAGACACTCTATTTGGATCATGTACTTTGCGACCCTATTTAGACACTACCCGGGTTACTTTTGGGTTGGATAGTCCCCATTTCCTAGTAGTCACCCCTATGGTTAGAGAATTTATTCAGCGGATGCATAGATTCTCCCTTGCTCCAATAAATCTGAGATAGGTCTAGGCTGATATAAGCTTTTTCTCAGTTTGATCTCTTACAAACTAATAGGGTTTATGATAAAAAAACTAAATAAAAAATAAAATTAATCTGCTTGTGGATTAAGAATTCAAGCCCCCAAATGGCCCCTTTTCCTAAGCAAGCATCCTATCTTTAGGGTAGTGTCAGGAGAACTCCGTATAGGAATTGCCTGACTACCTGAGTTGAGATAAGTCCCCAGGTTGGCACTCACTCCGTAGTCACCTTTAGGTCAGGTTTAATTTGTTTTGATTAAAAGCAGGTTATCCTGACGGTTATTCTGCTTTGGAAGATGTAAGACTATGATGCATTCTTAATAGCATGACTGTAGAAAACTGACAGGCAACCATAGGTAGGGTTTGATTTATTTCCTAAAGCAACCGATCACCCCCAATGGTCTTTTGTAGTAGAAGATGTGAGTCCTTAAGCTTTTTTCCCTTCAATTGATCATTGCAAACTGAAAAGCACTCCTTTGGTTGGATAGTTCTCTCATCGGCCAAGAAGCTACTCCATTTGGTTTAGTAAAACTGAGATAGGTCTATGCTAATATAATCTCCTTCTCAGTGTGATCCATTATAAACCAATGAAATCCATCCAAATAAATAAATCTAAAAATGAAATGAATCTTGACTATCATTGAGCTGTTATAAGTCCCCCAGCGGCATTCACTTAATAGTCAGCCCTAGGTTAGGTTCGATTTGTTGCCTAAAGTAACTGATCACCTCAGTGGTTCTTTATTTTGGAAGATGTGAGTCCCCGTACTTTCTTCCTAACTTGACCAGTCCACATCAAAATGCATCCCCTTGGTTAGATAGTCCTACCTTGTGGTTGGTAGACTACTCCCTTTAGATTGGTAAATCTAAATTTGGTCTAGTCTTTGTGGCCCCTACTCAGTGCAGCCATCGTAAACCAACGAAATCCATCAAAACAAATCTAAAAAATGAAATTAATCTAGATAATATTTGAGTTGATGTAAGTCCCCCAATGACATTCACTCATTAGTTAGCACTAGGTTGGCTCAATCTGTTTCCTTGTTAATAGATTACCACAGCAACTAGTCCTTACTTTGGACGATGTAAGTCTACTATGCTTTCTTCCTAGTACAGTTGTTGCATACCAAAAGACATCCCTTTGGCTGGCTAGTCCAACTATCTGTTTAGTAGACTACCCCTTTGGATTAATAAATCAAAGTCAGGCTGTTTCCTACCTGCAATCCATAGTAAACCAACAGGGTCCATCTCAAAAATCCAAATCTAAAATTTGAAACAAATTCAACCCTTTTCCCTAGTGGAAATTTCTCCTTGGCGAGATTCAAATCAAATCAAACCCCTCATCTTTGTGTCAATGAATTGAACCTACTTCCCTAGTGGAAGGTTCACATACTCCATCCCTTGTGGATTCCTCTTTCCCTCTCTTATGTACTTAACATAAGTAGAGCCACATTGCACTAAGTTCTGGATTCTTTTTGCACCATGGGTTAGGGATAGATTGTTTCTATTAGTGCTTATGATCTTTCAGTGTTGTTGATCATTTCGGTCAACACTAATACGTGTGGTGTTCCTTGTCAGTCACATCACACCTATTGGGCGCCCTTTATTGACCTCACTTTTAGAATGAGCTCTCAACCCCTCCATCTTAGACATAGGACTTCTCTTAGACTCTGAGAGTTCCTTAGTCTTAAGATACATCTCGTGATTAGGTGGACACTCAACCTAGCCCTAGAGACTTAGAAGAGTTAGCTATAGGAATAGGTTAGGCCTTAGGGGTGTTAGGAAAGTTTGCCTACCCTTAGCTTTAACCACTCCTCACCTTCTTTCCTTCAAGTCAAATTCCAAATCAATCCTAATTGATTTTCTCAAACTCCAAATCAATCTCATTTGACTTTCTCCAAATTCACATCAATACCAAATGATTGAAATCCATGATTGAAACCCATGATCAACTCCACGTGATTGAAACCCTGATTGAAATTCCAAGTTTAAAATATTTTCTAAGTCCTTAATTCCCTCTTAAGGACTTAATTTAAATCATATTCAAACCAATTTAAATTCATGAAATTTTATCATAACTCATTTATATTCACATATATAAATGAAATATAAATTCAAATCAATCAAACTAAATTCAAAATTTAAATTCCTAATTCAAAATCATTCTTAAGTCCTTAATTTTCCTCTTAAGGACTTAGCCTAAATCAAATCAAGATCAATTCAAATTTATGGAATTTTCTCATAACTCATTTATATTCTCATTTATATTCACATATATAAATGAAATATAAATTCAAATCAATCAAACTAAATTCAAAATTCAAATTCATAATTTAAAATCATTCTTAAGTCCTTAATTTCCCTCTTAAGGACTTAGCCTAAATCAAATCAAGATCAATTGAAATTCATGGAATTTCTCATACCCCATTTATATTCTCATTTATATTCACATATATATATGAAATACAAATATAAATCAATCAAACTATATCTAAAACTCAAACTCAAACTCATTCAAAATCCAACATAAGCCTTTCAAGTCAAAATCTTGAACTTAGCCAAATCAACTTCAAATCTAGCCAAACTCTTGATTTTCATTCATGATTCAATCAATCTTACAGTCATGAATCCAAATATAAATACAAACCTCAATCATTTAACCAAAACTCAATTCAAAAATCAAGCCAAAATCCATTTCATGTTCACCCTTCTAACTTGAAATTGTCAAATGAATCAAAATTCATTTGACTTAAAATCACTAGTAAATGGATTTATATTTCAATCATAAGTCCATATACAAGTTCAATCAAACTCAAATCAAGCTTTGACCAAGCCATTTGACCCACTTAGGCTCACTTGACCCAAAGTGACCTAAAGTACTCTTATGAGCCAAATTCTAATCCTAATCAAATTGGATTGAATCAAACTCACCAATGCCTCTCATCAAGATCAAGAATCATCATAAGATAATCAATCACTCAAATTGGGTAAAACCAAGTCAAACCTAAGGGTTGACCAAGTCAACACTTTGCCAAAATGAAACCTAACAAATCCAAAATCCACCATAGGCCAAATTGATTGAAACCAATGATCTAAGTTCATTCATGATCAATGTTCAAACTTGACCAAGTCAACATTTGAGCCTAACCTAGCCCAATTGGCCACTTGACCCAACTTGACCCAACTTGACCCAAGTTGACCCAACTTGACCTAAAAAGTCAAAATGTGTCAAAACATGATCTAAGACAAATTGATTGAAACCAATGGGTCAAGTTCATTCTAAATCACTTGTTGAACTTGACCAAAGCCTCAATTGACAAACTAGACCTAACCTAGCCAAATTGACCTTGAACCCAACTTGACCTAAAGAGTCATGTTGAGCTAAATTCAAACTTAACTAAAATTGATTGGAAACATAGATACTAATCCACTTCATATGACTAACCAAACCTAAACCTACCCATGACCTAGCTCAAATAGGTTAAATGGGTCAAATTGGTCAACTTGAGCCATTTGACCTAAATGAAGTCATATGAACTAAATTCAAACCTAAACCAAATTGAATCAAACCAAAGCAACCAAAACATTTCAAATGGTCATATGAACTTGACCCAACTCTTAGTTTCACCCAATCTGACCAATTGGTCAACTTGACCCAAGTTGACCCATTTTGACCTAAATAGGTCAACATGAGCCAAACTATACCAAATGAACTCCAAATCCAATGAAACTTGGCCAAACCTATTTTCTCAACATATACAACATATCCAAATTCAAAAATAAGCTAAATTATCATTTTACCCCTAGGCCATAGAACAAATTTTGGCCAATTCTACTTGGAATTTGGTCAAACCCTCTTCATACCTACTTGATACTCTCCTAATAGTTCAAGTGAACACTAGGGAGGGTCGTGCACCCAACCCAATGGGTTTGGGTCAGCCCAAATTGGCCCAAGGGCTAAACTAACCATGTGCATGGAAAAGGGCACATGGGAATCATGTCTCCACACAAATAGAGCACATGGGGGCATCTCTAATCCACTCCCTGACCTAAAAAAAATCACACAACACATCTAACAGCTCAAACAACCCTCTAAATTAGAGCAATTGATCCAAAATGTCAAGTGAATCTTTAGCCATCCGATTACCTTAGGGGGAGATATACTGCCTCGAATTCACTTCAATTCCAACAGAGCCATTGTCGATTGAAGTCTAGAGAGTGATAGGAGCCATTTGAAAGTGATCCTAAGCTTTCTAGAGGGAGATTGAAATTTCCATTTCTCGATTTTCATCCTTTGAAAATAAGGGAGCTCAATTAAACTTCCAACTTCCTCCACACTCAAAATCTTTGCAATTCCCTTTGTACACTCCATCAGAGAACCTAATCAAGCTTGTCGAAGCTCACTTCCAAATTATTGAAGCAAGGGGAGAACCAATTCAATCAAAATTGAGCTCAAGCTATGGAGGAGGTGACCCATAGGAAGATCCACTCAACCTCAGCCCCTCAAACTTTCACCAAAGCTTCGTCTCTACCAGAGGAACCTTCTCCAAGGGAATCACGCATCGGTGATCACCTCCAATGAGGTATGCCATTTTTTGACCATTAAACTCAATGTGGTGTGGAGCTTTGTGAAAGAAATTTTAATCCTATGAAATTTTGATTGTTAGATGTGCTTACCATTAGGTTTAGATGGTGTGGGTTGATTTTCAACCCAATCCGAGCTCGATTGAGCTCGGATCTTCTCTTTGAAAGTGGACAATCTCCATTTTTCATAGGGAAGAATAGGGAGGATCTCTGACCATCCATCCGTACATTTTGGATGGACGATCAAGATTAAAACACATTTTATAATTAATTTTTCCCTTATGAATGGCGGCTTTAATCTCAGTCATCTGATCCTTGATAAGACGATTGAGGAAAAAGTGCGTAGCGCCACCACCATGCAGTACTACGATGGGATGTTTAAGTAGCCAATCTAAGCATGCCACGTGTAAAGGTATGTCGCGTCAGCTCAAACGTGTCACGATGTAAGATTAAGGATTTAATTAAGGTTTAAATAATTCTAATTAATTACTTAAACTTATAAAACTCATATCTCAACCTAGCAAAATTAGAAAAATATGAAATAAATTGCATTAGAAACATATTTAAACATAGAATATTCTAAAATTAATTTTAATTAATTTTAATTAGATATTTTCTCTGAAATGGGGTTTTGGTGGAAATTTTAATTTGCCAATTACCCTTTAATTAATCTACTAATTATTCCTAAACTTCTAGAGTGTATTTTAGGGGATGAATTCTACCTCCCCTAATTTTCTTGGGATTTATTAGTGGCTTAATTATGAAAATTGCTAATGCATTTTCTAATTACCCCCTTAATGTAATTAAGGTTAATTAAGGATTTGATTAGTGGTTTAATCCTTTATTGAAGTTTATTAAGGTCTGTTTCAGTGAATAAGAGGTTTAGGGAATAATTTTGGGGAATTTCCCCTAAGCCATTCCTTAAACCTCCTTTTTATTTCTTAATCCTCTCTTAATTAAGGGCTAATTATTAAAGGGATAATTCACTAATTACCCTCTTAATTAATTTCTTAAAATTCTAAAACTTTTTAGAACTCAATTAATCTACTTAGGGTACATCTGAGCACATGCAGGAATTTATAGCTTAGCTAATTTCATCTAATTAATGAAATCATTTATTTTGAAAATTATAGTTACGATGAAATTCTTTGATTTTTGGTTGAAGGAAGCCCTATGATTTTTATAGATTTTGATTTAGTATCGCCTTCTGTCTGCATATACAAAGAGTTCCAGATTCGGTGATGAAGAAGGCATTTTGAAGCTATAGCTTCAGAGGATAATTTAATTTGTTATTTTAAGAAAAAGATTTACTCCTCGAACTTGTTTTCTCCCTCTTTTATTCAAACTTGTTTTCCCCTCTTTTATTCACACTTGTTTTCCCCCATCTTTTATTCTTTTGAAAACAACCCACTCACTACCTCTTCTAATTTCTATAAATAAGGCCAAGAGGGAGTCTCCTATTATAGTCCATTTATTTGAAGGGTTAGAATTAGGTCATTTGAAAGAGATCGGTTAGGAACTTTAGTGGGCTGTTTATTCTGCTCAGATAAATTTTGTAAGTGCTTTTCACCATTCTTTTTATTTTGTTTTACTTTTATGTATGTCGTATGTCATTTTACATTCCCCCTTTTTTGTTTGAAGCTTTTAGTTCAAAATTAGCAGCAAGTTTCTTTACTTAGTGTTCTTGAGTCAGTTCATTTCACTCTCCCATTTTTCCTAAGTAAAAATATTTGACTCAATTTTGGCAGCCTCCCGGGGGCTACATCAGGGGTATTTTGGCCTACTCAGTATGCCCTGTTGAGCATAACGAGTGCTATCTTGTGATACCACAACCACTTTTTTCAACTCATTATGCCCTATTGAGCACGACTACGCCTTTAAACCTGAAAGAAGATAAATGCAATATATATTCATTCCTCTGTCCCTCCCCCACTTTTTTCTAAGTCTAGAAATCAGACAAAATTTTGACAGCATTTTGTCTAGGGGAGTGACATCTAACAAGTGTTGGCTTACTCGGTATGCCCTGTTGAGTGTAGCGAGTGGTGTCTTGTGACACCACAACCTATTTTTCATCTCGACTTGTCCTGTTGAGCATAACGAGGTTTTCAAACCTTCAAAGAAACACAAGCATATATGTACATATCCACATTCACAGATCACACATGTTCTGACGCATTTTTTGGTGCACTGCAACACTAGGCAAAGGAATGGGGATAGGTATGCAATTGGGAATATAAGGCAAGAAGTGCGATGCTGGAAACCGAAAGAAGAATTTGCCTGTTGATGATGTTCTTCCTCGGTTTGCAGCGGAGCGAAAATGAGATGGGTTATGCAAGGAATGTGGTCCTAGAAATCAAAAGAAGAATTTTCCTGTTGACGATGTTCTTACCCGGTTTACGGTGCAGTGAAAACAGGAAGGCTAAAGCGAGGGTTGCAACGTCAAAAATTGAAAGAAGAATTCATCTGTTGATGATGTTCTTTCCTCGATTGCGGCAAAGCAAAAATTGGAAGGCTAAAGTGAGGAGGCATGGCAATCAAAAAAAAAAATTCCATTGACGATGTTCTTCCCCGATGAAAAGTGAAAATTGACTGCTAGAGCGAGAGGTTGCAGGCCGGATAGCGGTCTGATAGCGAGGGAACATGAGCGCCAACTGATTGCATAAAATGACGAATGGTTTTTGGTTTTGTGGTTGACGCTACGCGAGTGGAATGCGGAAGCTTTGCAAAATTGTGGCACGTATGGGGAAATGGAGCGGTTCTGGTTGGTGCACGCGCCGGATGGGTATTGGCACGCAGGGACGTCGACCGAGCAATGAGATCAACGCTGGAGCACGCAAGATGGAGGAACGGCGAGATCCAGCAGCAGGTCTGGAGTCGGCCGACGGAGCAGGTCGGAGGCATGTCGACGGAGCAGGTTGGTGTGCGAAACACGGGTGTGGCACAAGTAGATGCGGTCAAGACGCATGATCGGCCCCGCACAGAGTTATGCGAACCGGATGAGGGTCGGTGGAGCGAGCGGAGGCGTGCTGGGCCATGTTGGTGCTCGAATGGCAAAGACGAACCATAATTAGCCACTGACGCGAAAAGTGACCTGGCTCTGGCCAGGATGGCTCGCGGTAGAGCATGCAGAGACGAAAAGACGTGCTGGCAAATGATCTGATGAGCTGGGAGCCAGCGGGGCCGCCAGTGGCGTGCATGGGAGGGTTTCTGGGATTTATCAGAAGAAGAGACACGCCGTGACAGTGGGATCTCACTGAGCACGGAGCACGACAAGGCGAGCGCAGACACTAGAGGGGATTTTTAGAGGGAGAATCACCATTATGGTGACTCTCTCTAATCTTATTTGTCATTGGAGCAACTCCAACCTTTTCATGAATATATTCATTTCATATTTTATCTCTAAGAGCCAAGTCACTCATCCACTTGAGCATCCTCATCTCTGTAACATTTGACTTAATTTTATGTTTCTCTTTTACTACTCAACATTATGCGCTATAAATCATTGCAGTTCTTACCACCATCTTATAAAATTTTTCCTTAAGCCTAAGCAGTACTTTTCTATCAAAATATGGGGAATAGTTTTTTTTGAATCACATAAAACCAAAAATATGGGGAATAGTTTTTTGCATGGAGGATGGTAATTTAGTAATTTTTAATAAATTTTAAATTGATTTAAACAGTTTTAATTTGGATTTCATGCTGGTAAATGGACAAAGTCAATATATTTATGAATTTAGGATAATTTTGATATTCTAAATGCAATGGTGCAGTTCATTTCGTAATTAGAGGCCATTTGATTCAAGTTGATACCAAATTGAGTCCATTTCAGCTCAATAGGTGCGTCATCACTTTCAACTGCTTGATTTCATAGACTCATCCAAATTGAGTGCAAATAGTCTTACTTGATAGATTTTTATGTTTTGAAGCCAATGGCATGATCAATTTCATGAACGAAGATCATTTGATCCTCGTTGGTGCCTCTTGATCTTGTTATGCGTGCAAGTGCATTGATGACTAGAGCGCTTGATCAGTTGATCATCAAGTCATTCAATATTTATATCTTAACCAATTTTGACATTCTGAACATGATGGCAAAGTCTATTCATCGATTAGAGGTCATTTGAGTTGATTTCTGTGACATCCTGTGCATTTTTGTCTCGATTCACATGCTATCACTTCAAATCATTCGATATTTGCATATACTCATCTGAATTGGTCGTGGATAGTCTCATTTGATAGTTTTCAATGTTTTGAAGCTAACGGATCAATTTTATGAATGGAGGTCATTCAAATATCATCATAGCTTCCCAACTCTGATATGCATGTTGGCACATTGATAGCCCGAGTGCTTAATTGATTGGTCGTTAGATTTTGTAATATCTATATTTTGATCAATTTTGATGTTCTAAATGCAACAGTGAAGTTTTTTTCATAAATCAGAGGTCTTTTAGACCATTTTGAGTGACATCCAATGCATTTTGACTCTCGATTTACGCAATGTCACCTTCGAAGTCCGTCGAATTTGATTTGTAGGCTTGACTTTGACTTATGGCACACACATGGAGCTCAATAGTCAGTTGGTAGTAAACAAATCTTATCTATGGGCCATCTTATTAAGGATCAGATGATCGAGATTAATTCTATGATTTAGGCTTAAATCAAAGGGGATCTAGTGTGATCTAATCACAATCGTGCTCAAAGGGGATAGTGGGCAGTGGAACGTGTTCCTTCTCCTTCATGAGTGATGATATATGAAAATTGTTCATCTCTCTTCATTCAATTCAAGCTCACTAAAGCTCAGATTAGGATCAAAATGATCCCACACCTTCAGAAGGAGGGGGGATGCACATTCAATGATCAAGATTTCAAGGGGTGACAATTTCCTTCAAAAAGGACCAACCAAATTTTTCAATGTCTATGATTTTAAGCAATTAACTCACCGAATGCTATAATCGTCGCTTCCAATGAAGGAGGTAGCTTCGTCTAGTAGAGATGAATCCTTGTTGAAGGAATTAGGTCTTGATTTGAAGTAGATTGCTCAATTGACCAAGCTCCCCTTCAATGGTGATCTACTTTGATCGCAGTGATGCTTCCCGTGGCTTGGAGACTGGGGAAATGACTTGGTTGAGCCTGACGAAGTACACTGATGGTGTGTGCAAGGTTAATTTGATTTTGATGGAGAGTTGAGTGAATTGGATTTTCAATTCACCTCCCCTGTTTTGGCTTTGAGAAAACCAATGAATGGAAATCAAAGGATCTTGGGAATGGCTTGGAAAAGCTTAGGGAGGCTTTGATTGAATATCCTTTGGTCTATGAAAATGAATGCTTGTAGTCTGAGTGAAAATGAGGGGGAGTATATATGCCCCTCCTTGGATCGGACGGTGAGGAGTTGAATTGCCATTTTTTATCAATGGCATGGATTGGAGACACAGTTTGAGCTATAAAACACCCCATGTTAGTTTTTTTGGGTAGTGGAGTGAAGGAGAGTGGATGCCCATGTGCTAGGTGAGTTCATTTGGTGATTCAAGTGTTCAAATTCCATTGGAGAGGTCGATTTGGCCTTGGCTTGGGTCACGGCCAACCCAAGCTCATTGGGTCATGTTCACCACCCTTCTTGGTGTCCATGTGGACCACTAAATGGATGCCAAGTGGCCTTGAGAAATAAATTACCAAATTCCAAGTGAATTTGGTCATAGGATACCCTTTGTCCTAAGGGAAAAATGGTCATTTGGCCATGATTTTGATTTGGGCAGATTTGAAATGATTCAAAAATGGGTTGGACCAAATTTCAAGGTATTTGGAGTTCATTTGATTTGAATTGGTTCAATTTGACCTATTTAGATAAAGTTGGGGTCAATTTGAGTTAGCTTGACCAATTGGTCCAATTGGTCAAATTGGGTCAAACCATGGGTTAGGTCAAGTTCAAATGATCATTTGGATCCTATGGGTATTATTGGTTTGGTTCAATTCAATTTAGATTTGGTTTTGGTTCATTTAGGTTCATTTAGGTCAAATGGGTCAAGTTGACCAATTTGACACATTTGACCCAATTGGGTTAGTTCATGGGTTGGTTTAGGCTTGGTTGATCATTTGAAATGTATTGCAAGCTTTGGTTTCAATCAATTTTGATTTGGTTTGATTTCAAGTTGATTTGACCTTTTAAGTCAAATTGGGTTCATTGTTAATTGGGCTAGGTTGGTTCTAATTGGCCAATTGAAGCTTTGGTCAAGTTCAACAAGTGATTTAGAATGAACTTGAGCCATTGGTTGCAATCATTTTGGCTTAGATAAAGATTTGACCCACTTTGGCTTTTTAGGTCAATTTGGGTCAACTTAGGTCAAGTGGTCAATTAGGCCCGGTTTGGCTCAATTGATGACTTGGTCATGTTCAATCATTGTTTATGAATTAGTTTAGATCAATGATTTCAATCAATTTGGCATATGATAGATTTTGGCTAGTTTGGGTTTCATTTGGGTTAAATGTTGACATAGTCAAAGGCTAGGTTTGACTTGGTTTGACCTACTTTGAGTGATTGATCATCCTTAGATGATTGTTGCTCACAATGTGAGGCTTAGATGGGCTTAGTTCAATCCAATTTGGGTTGGATTAGAACTTGGCTCAAAAAGGTCCTTTAGGTCACTTTAGGTTAAGTGAGCCTAAATGGGTCAATTGGCTTGATCAAGGCTTGATTCAAGTTTGGTTGAACTCACATATGGACTTATAATGAAAATATAAATCCAATTGTAAGTGGTTTAGATTCAAATGGGTTTTGGTTCATTTGATAATTTCAAGTCAAAATGGGGAACATGGGATTGATTTGGGTTAGTTTGATTTTGGTTTGATGATTGTAGTTTATGTTTATATTTGGGCATCTGATTGAAGAAGTGATTGTTTGAAGAGAAAATCCAAATGTTTGAATTGGTTTGAGAATGATTTGGCTAAACCCAAGAAATTGGCTTAAAGCATATAAGTTGGACTTGGATTTGAGTTTCAAATTTAGTTTTGTTATTTGAATTTATATTTCATTTATATATAAATGAGAATATAAATGGGTTATGAGAAAACCTTTTGAGTTTGGAGTGATTTGGATTTGATTTAAAGTCCATAAGATGAAATCAAAAGGCTTAGGAAAGATTTTGGGATTTGAATTCAATCATGGTTTTCAATCATTTGATTTAGAATTGATTTATGATTTGAGAAAATCAATTGAGTTGGAATTGATTTAAAATTCTTGTTTCGAAAATGATTTATGATTTGAGAAAATCAATTGAGTTGGAATTTATTTAGATTTAGGTTTTGGAAATGATTTATGATTTGAGAAAATCAAGAGTAATTGATTTAAGATTTATGTTTTGATGAAGGAGGAAGGATTGGGTTCAAGCTATAGGATAGGCAAATCCTCCTAATACCCCTAAGGCATAATCTATTCCTATGGCTAACTCCTCTAAGTCTCTAGGGTTAGGTTATTTGTTCACCTAATCACTAGAAGTGTCTTAAGACTAAGGAACTCTTAGTGTCTAAAGGAGTCCTTTGTCTAAGATGGAAAAGTTAAGAGCCCACTCCAAAAGTGAGGTCAACAAAGAGCGCCCAATTGGTGTGGTGTGACTGACAAGGCACACTGCATGTATTGGTGTTGACCAAGATGATCAACAATGTTCGAACGATCATAAGCACTAATAGAGATGATCTACTCCTAAACTCGAGGTGTAGAAAGAATCAATATTTTAGTGCAATGTGACTCTACTTATGTCAAAAATATAAGAGGGCGAAGGAGGAATCCACTAGAGATTGAGTATGCGAGCCTTCCACAAGAGAAAAAAGCTCAATTTAACCATTGGGGATAAGAGGACATGAAATCCGTCAGGGGATTAGAATTAAGAATCTATTAGGGATAAAAGATGTGAACCTTCCACAAGGAGAACATGTTTGGGTTGGATTGAATTGACTCCACTAGGGAGATTGGAAAGATTTGCATCTCACTAAGGAGAAGCTGATTGATTTGATTGTTTAATTTGACTCTACTAGGGGAGGAGGGTTGGTTTTGCATCTCATTTAGGAGAAGTTGATTGATGAATTTGACTCCACTGGGGGAGGAGGGTTGGTTTTGCATCTCACTGAGAAGAAGTTGATTGATTTGATTGTTTAATTTGACTCCACTATGGGAGGTTGGTTGGTTTTGTTTTAGATTTTAAATTTTGAATTTTAAGATGCACCCTTATCAGTTTGGATGGACCGCACTGAGTAGGTGCCATGTTGGCCTTGGCCTACTTTAGATTTACCAATCCAAATGGGTAGTCTACCAACCACATGGTTATGCTATCCAACCGAGGGTTGCCGATGTGGCGTTTAGAAGAAAGCGTAGTAGACTTACATCCTCCAAAGTAGGGATCAATTACTGGGGTGATCTGTGAATCGAACCCAACATTGGGCTGACTACTAAGTGAATGCCACTAGGGGAATTAAATCAGCTCAAAGTTAGTTAAAATTAATTTTATTTTTATTATATTTGATGGATCTTGTTGGTTTGCGATGGACTGCACTGAGTAGGGGCCATGTCGGCCTTGGCCAACCTCAGATTTATCGATCCAAAGGGAGTAGTTTTTTAATTGAAGGGGAGAACTATCCAACCAAAGGGGTACCTTTTGATTTATAGTGGCCAATTCAGGGAAGAAAGCATGGGGACTCACATCTTCCAAAGAAAAGACTACTGGGGTGATGCATTAGCAAAGTAACATGTCAACCCAACCTAGGGTTGCCCGTCAATTTGGGATGATATACTAGAAAGAATGTATAGTAGACTTACATCTTCTAGAGTGAAATGACCACTGGGGCAACCTATTTGTGGAAAAATAGATTGAACCTGACCTAAGGATGACTACTAAGAGAGTGTCGACCTGGGGACTTATATCAACTCAAGTGTAGTCAGACAATTCCTATAGGGAGTTTTGCGACACCGCCTCTAAAGATAGGATGCCTACTTGGAAAAGGGGTTGCTGAGGGCTTGAACTCCTATTCCACAAGTGAATAAATTTGTTTATTTTGTTTGTTTGTTTATCGTGGACCCTATTAGTTTGTGAAGGATCATATTGAGGAGGAGCTTATATCAGCCTAGACCTATCTCAGATTTACTGATCCAAAGGAGAATCTATGCATCCGTTGAACAAATTCTCCAACCACAGGCGTGGCTACTAGGAAAGTAGGACTATCCAATCTAAGATTAACTTGGGTAGTGTCTAAAAGGGATCGCAAAGGATGTGATCTAAGTAGAGTGCCCATAGGGGAAGGGACACTAAGGGATTTATCCAAAAATTCTTGAAGAAGATAATGTTTGTAGGTATTCGTGGCCAACTCAAGGAGATAGCACGGGGACTCACATCTGCCAAGAGTGGTATATCCATCGGGTGAGTTACTGTTAGCATAGAGAACATCAACCAACCTAAGGTGCATATCGATTTATGATAATCAGCCTAGGAAGAAAGCATCGGGGACTTACATCCTCCTACATTGGAATTGATTGCCAGGATAGTCTGTCTTTGGCTCGATAAGTGCTATCCGACTAGGTTGACTACTTAGTGAATTCTACTAGGGGATTTATATCAACTCAAAATTAGTCAAGAGGAAAGGAGCCACTGGGGGACTTACCCCGAGCCTCAAATACACTCGACCTAGTCAGTGCATGATGGCTAGTTTAAGAAGAAAGTGTGTAGGATGACATTCTCTTAAACAAATTCAACATGAGGTAGCTTACTAGCTGCGTATTGAGACCTTCCAAACTAACAAGGCGCTCGTCAGTTTGCAATGGTCAAATAAGAAAGAAAGCATGAAGACTCACATCTACTAGAAAAATGACCACTGGGGTGACACACTAGCAAGGTAGCATGTCAGCTCGACCTAGAGCAGCTAATGAGTGAGTGCCACAGGGAGCTTGCTCCCACATCAAAATGGCCCGAGATAAAAGATATATGTTTGTGTTTATGTTTATGTTAAAGGAGGATAGGATATCACTGCTCTTAAGAATTTGGTTCTAAAATGTTGCTTGAAACTAAGCAAATAGGATGCTTCTTCTACTATAGTGATGTGTTTAATTTGTGTTTCTTTTGAAAGAAGGATAGGATATATCTTGGGTCACACTTACCTAAATACATCGTGATAGATTTCCAAACAAGCAAAAACGCTCAAATGAAGAGAATATTTTGGAATATAATTTTGAGGATATATTTTCAAACATGATTTTATGGATAGTATTTCTTTAAATAGAGCCCATTTATTGGAAGAATCGGTGTTCCCCTTTACAATTTATAAGTTGGTAAGATCCTCTTTATGGCCTTCTATGACAAAAGGGCCTTCCCAAGTGGGTTCAAACTTACCTCCCATCTTCTGATGGAAAGCAATTGGTCTCTTTAGAAATAAAATAAGCTCTCCTACTTGAAAAGCTCTGGGGTGAACCAGCTTGTTGTGAGCGTGAATCATCTTGGCTTTGTATAACTCGAGGTCTGGCATGCTTGTAGGCGTCCTTCTTCCAAATCATCGAGCTCTTCTAACTGCAACTTGGTGTTATGTTCTATAGTGATTTTACTGCCCATTGTTATCCTTAGTGATGGGAGTTGCACTTCTAAAGGTAGAATGGCTTTGGGCCCATACACTAAGTAGAACGGGGTAGGTTAGGTTGGACTCCGTATGTAGTGTGGTATGCTCACAAGGCTTCAACTAGCTTCTCATGTCATTGTTGCTTATTGTTGTCGAGTGTCTTCTTTAGTATCCAGATGAGAGTTTTGTTGAATGCTTCTGCTAGAACATTTTTCCTAGGATAGTAGATAGCAGAGTATCTCTAATATATATTATGTCTCCTTGTGAAGCTATTAATTTTGGTGCTTTTAAATGAAGTACCATTATCAAATATAATTTGTTGAGACACCGTGAATCTATATGTGATATAGTTCCTGAAAAATTAGAGCACATGTTAAGCTGTGACCACTCTGAGTGGAATTGCCTCCGCCCACTTTGAAAACTAGTCGTTGGCAGCTAGGATGAACCGATGAACCTTAGAAGAAGGAGGATCAATCAGTCCCACTATCTCAGTACCCCCAACACTCGAATGGCCATGACGCCAATGCAGGGTGTAGAATGTTAGGTGATTGGTGTGAGACCACACCATATACTTGACATTGGTGGCATCTCCTAGCTGCATCCATACAGTCTATAATCATCGAAGGCCAGTAGTATCCTAGTCTCTTGATCTTGATTTTCATCTTCAGACCTAATTGATGCGCTCTACATAGACCTGAATATACCTCGATCATGATCCTATGGGCTTCGTGTTTGTCTAAATAGTGTAACTATATTTGATCAAAAGATCGTCGGTATAAGGTGCCATCCACAAGAACATAGGAGATAGCTCTTTGCTTCCTTGATGGGCTTGTGATTTCTCTTGAGGTATTTTTCCTGTGTTCAAGTAATCTATGAATGGTTACCTCTAATCTAGCTCCTCGTTCTTATTGACAATAATAACCTCCCCTTCAAGAGAGAGTTTCTTGATGAGTTTAACATCAATAGGGACAAGACTTATTTATTTTGGACCCTTATTGAAATGGACTCATCTTCCAGACATGTCAATTCCATGGTGAGTTTGGCCAAACAATATGCTACTATTTTCTCTCCTCGAGAAATCTTGTAGATGGTGATCTCAGGGATTTGGGCCAACAGCTTGATGGTGTACTCATGGTAGTGACGAAGCTTAGGTTTTAGGACCTTATAGGACCCAACAATATGGTTGATGACCAACTGAGAATCCTCATAGATATTGATGCTTTTGACACACACTATAATAGCTAACTCTAGACCGGCAATCAGAGCTTTATATTCGGCTTCATTGTTAGTGCATGGATTAGAGAGATAGTATGAGAATCTCATCACATCATAATTTAGAGTTAAGAGGATGATTCCTACCCCTACCTTTCCTGGACAAGTAGATCATGGTTCTTCTCCTTTTTGAAAGAAAGCTGCATGTGGTGTATTTTTTTATTTACATATTTGGAATTTGAAAATGTTGTGTTGGGACACTACGTAAATCTGTAGATGTACTCATTAGGATGATCGGGTGTGACATTGAGGAATGAGGTACTATCTCAAGAGATAAAAGTCACCAACCTACAATGGATCGAATCACCTAATAAGGACTCCTGAGGATAATGGGGCTTCAATGGTATATCTTTTCCCTACTTTAGGGTTTATTTAAACTGGGTTTGTTAAGTTTTCTATGGAGGCAAGCCCCCATAGCTAATTACATCCTAAAGAATGAGACTCCTTAAGAATACTCTTGGTTAAGGTAAATGATTGTTGTCTCCAAAGATTTCAAAGATAGGACTATCAATAAATTGGTTATTCTTAGAAAATCAAGTTGGATTGATCAAAAGGAGGGAGTTATTATCAAAAATAAAGGGAGATAAGTAGGGGATGCTCAGCATCCCAAACTATCTTATGATTGGGCTTTATATTATTAAAATTTGAGAAAAAGTTAATTATTTTAGTTGAATTTTAATTAGAACACTAGGGCTTATAATCCATCAACATAAAATCATGAAAATGCCTAAGAGGCAAAGATTTATGTTTGTAGCCCACAAAAGAAAATAATAATCTCAGATCCTAAATCTAGGGAGCTTTGGTGAGGGCCAAGGCACAACCTAAATCTAAGGTAAAAATTGGTATATGGTTTACCTCCATAAGAGAGGATAAAGCACCCGACTGTTGGACTTACAACCGCCTGGTGGTGGCCGCCAACTAACTCCTCTTACAAGTTTAAATATATGTAGGCAAGTTTTATGCTTTGTAAGATGGCTAAGCTATTATTTGTTTAGAAAGGAGACTAAGTCCTTCAACACACCCCTAAGAGACTAGATCATGAAATACATGAATAAATGACTTAATCTAATGCTAATTTTGTTAAGTTTTATTTTGATTTTTGGACATTTTTATTTGACATGGACTATGGGATTTCATATGCCTAATGCATGAGAAGATTGGTTATGAGCCAAAATCAGAAAGAAGGAGGTGTGTTTTCACCATGGCTTTCAAAGGTCAAGCAATTTTCTCTAGCAAAGGTGGAAGCCCTCTATTAGCAAAAGTGAAGAAATATGATTTATGCATGATGTGAGACATACAACATCCAGCTAAGGGGTTGCTAAATCTTTTATTATCTTGCTTTATGTTCTAGGCTTTAGGTGAGGTTATGAGTTGTTTAGTTTAACTTTGAGTTGATTAATTGGATAGAAAATTTATTTTTACCTAAGAGTCTAATCACATCCAGGCAATTCAACAACCATCAAGCAATTAGGAAACTAGGAAAATCATGCCATCCTAATTGCACAATCATAAACAAAACATCAATCAATTTATAAAATTAGCAAAAGAAGAAATGTGGTTGGGCTCCATCATACAACCCAAAAAGAAATGTGGGTAGTTGAGCTCTACCCTTATACAACCCGTATTATAAATGAATAATTACAATTAAAAATAAATTCATATTTTGAGGGTCTTCATTCTTCATTTCTTCATTTCTTCATTTTTTCATTTTGATTTTGCTCCATTTCTTTCTTTATTTTGATTTGACTTGGGATGAAGTTTTCCAAGACACTGGTACATAAGACATGGTCTTATAACCAATGTTCATCCTAATTTCCCCCATAACATTCATTCCAAATTTTAATTTCAAAATTTACATTAAAATGGGAAAGATCAATCTAACTAAACTTGGAAAAAATAGATTAACTAAACATACCACACAACCCAAGCAATTATATGAATAATTTAGACTTAGCACGTCACACATGGGTAACCAAGTCCACCTATCCTAATTTGGATTATGCTTAGGGGTATAAATAACCTGCACAGCAAAAGTATTTATATTTTTATTATAATACCCCTTAAACACAACCACCTATAAAAAACATGATTAAAGCTAAGATCTACAAGATCTAGACTAGCACATACACCCTAACATCCAATGTAAAAAACATTACATCACAAAAAAACAAATCAAAATCAAATCAATCGACATAGAGCTAGAAATGGTAACTTAGCCTAATGTGTGTGCCATTTAAGACTTGTGTGGCATGTCTTAGCTAGGCTCTAAGCTTGGAATTTTCTAAGTGTGAAGGATTCAATTTAAAGGGTGGTTTCATTTTAAGTGATTTAGTTGATTTGTCAATTTTAGTAAGTGATCTGATTTGGTTTGAATGAACCTACACTTAGTTACTAAATGTTATGAAGAGAAGAAAAGAGAAGAGAACTTCTCTTTCATCCTTACCTTAGAACATTTCTAAGGTAGATTGATTGATGAATTTCCTTTAGTGAATGTTTTGCTATGTGTTTTAATTAACCCTAACTTTAGATTTGCTCTAATTAAACTTATTCAATAAGAAAGACATCTTAGGATTAATTAAGGTGAATTACTATCACATAACACACAACTATTTATTTCATTCCAACATGTATATCATGCATATGAATAATCCTAAGCATATATATACATGTAATATGAACTTTAGCACACCTTAATGATGAATGCTAAAAGATGTTGCTTAAGAAAGTTTGGATATTCCATGAATGCATGTTTTTATTAAGTAGAAAAGAGGGACTCTTTTATCCATTAATCAAATGCGCATTTATATGTATAAAATACATAAGTGAGTATGATGCCATTATTTTCTACACCAGGGGTGTAAGGTACAAGACCTACTTGGGGCTACTTAAAGCCTCGCAACCCCAGGATGTCCAGACTAATCTACCACTTTTCTTAAATACATGTGCATGCACAAAAAGAAACAAATAGATGAAAAATAATGCAAAAGATTTTTTTTGTTTGATTTGGTTATGTCATTTATATGTGTAATATGAGGATCCTTCTTAAGTAATAACATGGGAGTGCATAGGAATAGATTTAGGCAAGTGTTGTGTTCTTTTCAAATGAACTATACACTTTGCAAATCATATTCAAATCCATGTTAAGAGAAGAGAAGAAAATCACATAAGACACATCTTATATTATAATCGCATGCAAGCATATAAGTAATTATAAGTAGCATACCTTCATTTATAATCATTGATTTATAGGTTTTGAAAATAATTTTTTATTTAATAGTGATAATAGCCACTCATATTTTTACTTAAGCAAAAACATGCAATTTAACATAAAGGGAAATATTTTATTTAATTGATTTTTCAAAAGATATGAATGCATGACTTCATAATGTAAACAACATCTAACATACTTGGAAAGAAATAAAGTGATATAAGCATATGACTTTATTCACCCTAATTAAATCCTAAGGACAATCCTAAAAGATAAGATTATTCAAAGTGAATCAAAATTCTTTAGAGAGATTTTTATTTTTTGAATTTGATTCGACTTAGGAAATGTGAAAAGAGTTTGATGATCCTAGCCCATTTCCCCCATGTGAGAATTAATTTAGTTTAATTTTTAGAATAATTAAGTTAATTTTATATTTTGTTTAGGTTAAGTTGTGAATTAAATCCATTAATTACCCCTTACATATACCACTTTAACATAATTAAACAAATAATTATGAGTCAACATATTGTTGGCCTCATTTTTAGGATGAGTTCTCAACCACTCCATCTTAGACATAGGACTCATCTTGTACTTTAAGTGATCTCCAAGACACATCTAATTAGTGGACACTCAACCTAACCTGATACTTAGAAGAAGCCATAGAGTAGGTTATGCCCAAGGGTGTTAAAATATGCCTACCCTATAGCTTAAACCACATTCCTCACTTCCTTCCTTCAAGTCAAACTTCAAATCAAATCAACATCAAACCTAAATCAATTCCAGCTTAATTGATTTTCTCCAAACTCAAATCAAAACTATATGATTGAAATCCATGATTCAAACCCATGATTCAAACCCAAATTCAAACTCTTAATTCAAAATCATTTCTAAGTCCTTAATTTGAATTGATTTGAATTGATTTGAATATGGGTCAAACCAAGTCAAACCTAAGGGTTGACTAAGTCAATACTTAGCCAAAATGAAACCCAACATAGCCAAAATCCACAATAGGCTAAATTGATTGAAACCAATGATCTAAGTTCATTCATGATCAATGTTTAAACTTTGACAAAGTCAACATTTGAGCCTAACCTAACCCAATTGACCACTTGACTAGCTTGACCCAACTTGACCTAAAAGTCAAAATGTGTCAAAACTTTATTTAAGCTAAATTGATTGAAACCAATGGGTCAAGTTCATTCTAAATCACTTGTTGAACTTGACCAAAGCCTCAATTGGCCAACTAGACATAACATAGCCCAATTGACCTTGAACCCAACTTGACCTAAAGAGTCATTTTAAGCCAAATTCAAACTTAACCATAATTGATTGGAAACAAAGATACCAATCCACTTCATATCACCAACCAAACCTAAACCTACCCATGACCTAACTCAAATAGGTCAAATGGGTCAAATTGGTCAACTTGTCCCATTTGACCTAAATGAAGTCATATGAACCAAATCCAAACCTAAAATAAATTGAATCAAACCAAAGCCACCAAAACATTTCAAATGATCATATAAACTTGACTCAACCCTTGGTTTGACCCAATTTGACCAATTGGTCAACTTGCCCAAGTTGACCCCATTTGACTTAAATGGGTAAAAATGAGCCAAATCATATCAAATCACCTCCAAATCTATTGAAACTTGGCCAAACCTATTTTCTCAACATACCAAACATACCCATATTGAAAAATCATCCAAATGAGCATTTTACCCTAGGCTATAGAGTAAATTTTGGCCAATCCATTTTGAAATTGGTCAAATCCTCTCTATACCCAGTTGGAACTTTCTAATGGATCAATTGAACACTAGGGAGGGTGGTGCACCCAACCCAATGGGTTTGGGTTAGCCAAACCCAACCTAATGGCCAAACTGACCATGTGCATGGAAATGCTCACATGGCTAACCTTCTCCCACTCAATTGAAGCACATGGGGAGTTCACCATTCCACTCCCTAGCCAAAAATGAACTCAAGGACACTCCTAATAGCCTAACAAACCCACTCCTTGTGGGAAATTGGATTAAAATGGCAAAGGGAAGCTCGGTCATCTGATTGCCAAAGGGGGAGATATACTCCCCCTAATTCATTTGAATTTTCACTTCCCCTCTATCGATTAAAGCATAGGAACTCAGAGCAAACTTTAGCGAGTCTTCCAAGCTTCCTATAGAGGATTGAAAATCTCTATTCTCAGTTTTCCTTAAGCAAAAATGAACTCCAGATTTTCCAACTTGCTCGCATCAAACCAACTCAATCCTTCTTCAAGCATCATCAAAGGACCAAGTTGAGCTCACCTAAGTTCTTTCCCAAGCTCCAAAGGCAAATGAATGGTGCATTAGATCAAAGCTGAGGTCAAGTGCTAGAGAGGGGTAGAAGGGGAGGGGGAGGGTCCATAGAGCCATCCACTCAACCTCAAGAGCTCAAACTTTCAACAAAGCTTCATCTCAATAAGACAAAGCTTCTCCAAGGGAATCGAGTGCTACTGATCACCTCTGGTGAGGTTAACCATTTTATGAGCTTAAATTCAATGTGTTTTGGAGCTTCGTGAAAGAAATTTTATGGCATAGGATTTTGACTATTAGATGTGATCTAGGATGCATGATGAAGGTGTGGACCAAATTATAGCCCAATCCAAGCTTAATCGAGCTCGGATCATGGCCTAGAAGATGGATGGATCCTCTTTCCAGGGAATTACAGGGAAGGATCTCTGGCATCCATCCGCACATTTTGGATGGATGGCCGAGATTAAAATGCGTAATATATTTATTTTTCTCCTTTAGATTCATGGCTTTAATCTCAGTCGTCTGATCCTTGATTGGACGATTGAGGAGAAATCACATAGCATCGCAGCCACACAGCACTACAATGTGATGGGTTAAGTATCCAATCCGGCTGCAACGCGTGTAAAGCGAAAGCCACATCAATGGCATGTGTGGCACTAATGGGATTAATGATTTAATTAGGGATTTAAATAATTATAATTAATCACCAAAACTTCAAAAATTCATATCTCAACATTTAAAAATCAGAAAAAATATGAAATAAATTGCATTAGAAAGATAATTGAACATAGAATATTTTAAAATTAATTTTGATTGATTTTGAGTAGTTCTTTCTTTGAATTTGGGTTTTATTGAGGATGTTAATTTTCTAATTACTCTATAATTAATTGACTGATTAATCCCAAATTTCATGGGTGTAATTAGAGGGATAACTTCTGCCTCCCATAATTTTCTTGGGATTTATTGGTGGCTTAATTAGGGGAATTTCTAGTTCATTCCTTAATCACTCCCTTAATGTAATTAGACTTAATTAAGGTATAATTAGTGATTTAACCCTCTAATTGAGCCAATTAAGTTTTGATTAAGTGAATGTAAGGTTTAGGGAATAATTTTGGGATACTCTCCTTAAAATATTCCTTAAACCCCCTTTATTCCTTAATCTTACCTTAATTAAATGTTAATTCACTAATTATTCCCTTAATTAATTTTATAAAATTCTAAAACTTTCCATAACTCAATTAATTCTTCTTGGGTTGATGCTTAAGTGTTCAAGAGCCTAAGTATAATTAAGAAAATCAAAATTCAACTCATATGTGTGAGGGGTGTTTTGAAATTACTTAAATTAAACCCCCTTAGATTAATTAATCATTAATTATGAACCAAATTGCATTAAGCCCATTTCCTCCTACATGTATTACTGATTTAAATTCCTTGTGTGATTTTATGTCATCTCATTAGCTCATAATTATTTGATTAACTATGCTAAAGTGGTGTAGGTAAGTGGTAATTAATATGTTTAATTCATACCCAACCTAATCAAAATATTAAATGAATATAATCACCTAATAATTGAACAAAAATATCAAATACATGTGGGAATGGGTTTGGAATAACAAATTTACCTCACATTTTCCAAATTAAATCAAACTCAAAATCAAACAAAATCACATTAAACAAACTTTGATTTGTTTTAAGCTTTCTTATTTCATAAGATTGCCTTTAGGAATTAATTAAGGTGAATGTATTTTCATGCTTTCATCACTTTCGTTCTTTCCTAACATGCTAAATGTGTGTGTCATATGGTTTCATACATTCATGCTTTTCAAAAATCAAATTTAAAATAAAATTGTTTCCTTTATGTCATATAGCATGTTTTGGCTAAAGTAAGAATATGAGTGGCTATTATCACTATTAAATCCAAATTATTTTCAAAATGTATGTATCAATTATCAAAACTAAAAATGTGTTACTTATATCTTACTTATAAGCTTGCATGTGAGTAAAATATAAGCATGTGTTTAGTGTAGTTTTCCTTCTCCTCTCTTTTGATACAGTTTTGAATAGGATTTGGCAAAGTGTATAGTTCATTTGAAAAGAACAAAATACTTTCCTAATTCCATTTCATATTCATTCCTATGCTATGACTTAAGAAGGGCACCTATACTTACATATATAAATTGCATAAACAAACCAAAATAAAATAAATACCAACTTTTGCATTATTTCTTTTCCATTTACTTCTTTTGTACAAATGCTTGCACTTAAGGAAAGTGATATCTTAGTCTGGACAACCCCAGGGTTGCGTGGCTTTAGGTAGCCCTATGTAGGTCTTGTACCTTACACTTTTGATTAACAATGGTGATGTACTCACTTATGCATTTCATACATCATATGTGCATGTGAAAATTAGATAAGAAACCCCTTTGCTACTAAATGAAAATCATGCATCATAAACATTCAAAATTACTTAAGTAACTTATTTAACATGCATCATAAAGTGTTCTAAGCATTCTCATTTGGTATGTATTGGTATGCTTAGGATTCATTCATATGCATGTTATACATGTTGGGAAAGAAATTAAGTGATGTGTATTTTGTGATCTTAACTCACTTTATTTAATCTTAAAATGCCTTTATTTTTTTAATAAGTTTGTTTAGAGTTCATCTAAACATGTGATTAATTAAAACACATAATAGAGCATTCACTAAACAAAACAAAACATGAATCCACTTTAGAAATTACTTAGGTTAGGGAAGGAAAGAGAAGTTTTCTTCTCTTTCCCTCTCTTTACAACTTAGTAATTAATAATAGGATTCACTTGAACCCAATCAAAACATAGTTGGGTTAGGTCATGGGTGTCATTGGTTTGGTTCAATTTGGTTTACATTTGGTTTTGGTTAATTTAGGTTCATTTAGGTCAACTGGGTCAAGTTGACCAATTTTGCCCATTTCACCTAATTGGGTTAGGTCATGGATTGGTTTTGGTTTCATTGATTATTTAAAATATTTTGCAAGCTTTCATTTTAATCAATTTTGGTTTGATTTAATTTCAGATTTGACCTTTTAGGTCAAGTTAGATTCATGATCAATCACTGGTGGGCCAATTGAAGCTTTGGTCAAGTTCAACAAGTAATTTAGAATAAATTTGACCCATTGGTTGCAATCAATCTGGCTTAGATCAAGATTTGACCCATTTTTACTTTTTAAGGTCAAGTGGCCAAATAAGCTTAGTTTGGCTCAATTTATGGCTTGGTCAAGTTCAATCATTGATTATAGATTGGTTTAGATCAATGGTTTCAATCAATTTGTCTTATAGTGGATTTTGGCTAGTTTGGATTTCATTTGTTAAATTTTGACTTGGATGAACATGGGTTTGATTTGGGTTAATTTTATTTTGGTTTGATTATTGAAGTTTATGTTTATATTTGGTTTGTGATTGAAGGAATAATTGTTTGAAGAGAAAATCCAAAGGTTTTGATTGATTTGAGAATGATTTGGCTACGTTCAAGAATTTGACTTAAAAGAGTATATGTTAGATTTAAGTTGGATATGGATTTGAGTTTTGAATTTAGTTTTGGTTGTTTGAATTTATATTTCATTTATATTTATGAATATAAATGAAAATATAAATGGATTATGAGAAATGTTTTTTTGTTTGGAGTGATTTGGATTTGATTTGCACTAAGTCCATAAGATGAAATCCAAGTGGCTTAGGGAATATTTTGGATTTGGAATTCAATCATGGGTTTCAATCATTTGATTTGGAATTCATTCATGATTTGCATCTTGGAATTAATTTGATGATTTTAAGAAAATCAATTATGCTGGAATTAATTTAAGGTTTAATTTGGAATTGATTTGAATTTGAAGTTGATTTGAATTTGAAGTTGGTTGAATTTGAAGTTAGACTTGAAAGAAGGAAGTGAAGATTTGGTTCAAGCTATAGGATAGAAAAGTTTTCTTAATACCCCCAAAGGCATGACTTATTCTTATGGCTAACTCTTCTAAACCTCTAGGGTTAGGTTAAGTGTTCACCTAATCACTAGAAGTGTCTTAAGACTAAGGAACTCTTAGTGACTAGAGGAGTCTTATGTCTAAGATGATTGAGTTGAAAGCTCATTCCAAAAGCGAGGTCAACAAAGAGCGCCCAATAGGTGTGGTGTGACTGATAAGACATACCGCACATATTGGTGTTGACCGAGGTGATCAATAATGCTCAAATGATCATAAGCACTAACAGAAACCATCTACTCCTAAACAGTGGTGTAGAGGGAATCAAGAGCTTAGGGCAACATCACTCTACTTATGTCAAAGACATAAGAGGGTGAAGGAGGAATCCACTAGGGATTGAGTATGTGAACTTTCCACTAAGGGAAAAGGTTCAAGTCATCCACTACAGGATGAGAGGTTTGATTTGATTTGTGTCTCACTGGGAAGAAATTTGGTTTGCTTTGTTGATTTATGATTTGGTGCTCCAGTAGGGATGAAATGTGAACCCTCCACTATGAGAGCAAATTCAAGTCATCCACTAGGGATAAGAGGTTGTGAAATCCATTTTGGGATTAGAATTCGAGAACCATGTGGGATGAAAATGTGAACTCCCCACTATGGGAGCAAGTTCAAGTTAGATTGAATTGACTCCATTAGGGGAATTAAAAAGATTTTCATCTTACTGAGGAGAAGCTGATTGATTTGATTATTTGATTTGACTTAACTAGGGTGGTTGATTGGATTTATTTTGTTTATTTAGTTGGACTCCTGGGAGGAGGGTTTAATATATTTTGATTTTAATTTTTGATTGAGATGAACCCAAGTGATTTGCGATGGATTGCACTAAGTAGGGGCCATGTTGGCCTCGGCCTACATTTACCAATCTAAAGAGGTAGTATACCAACCACACAAGAGAACTATCCAACCAAAGGGGTTGCCATTTGGTTTGTGATGGTCAAGTTAGGAAGAAAGTGTGGGCACTCACATCTTACAAAATAAGGAACCACTGGGGTGATCGGTTGCTTGTGCAACAAATCAAACCATACTGACATTTAGTGAATGCCTCTGGAAGACTTAAATCAGCTCAAAGATAGTCAAAATTAATTTCATTTTTAGTTGTTTGATGAATCCCATCAATTTTCAATGGACTGCACTGAGTAGGGGCCATGTTGGCCTTGATCTAACTTTAGATTTACCAATCCAAAGGGAGTAGCTTCCCGGCCAAGGGGAGAACTATCCAACCAAAGGGGTGCTTTTTGATTTGCAGCGATTAATTTAGGAAAAAAAACCACGGGGACTCACATATTTTCTAAATAAAGACCACTAGAGGAGAGAGAACAGATTGAACCCAATTAGTGACTATTGAGTGAATGCCTCGGGAACTTAAATCACTCAAAGATAGTCAAAATTAATTTTATTTTTTAGAAATAGATCTCATCAATTTATGATGGATTGCACTAATTAGGTAGGGCCTTGGCCTATTTTAGATTTACTAATCCAAAGGGGTAGTCTACCAACCACTTAGTAGGAATATCCAACCAAAGGGGTTTTTTCGGTGCATGCAAAGAAAGCATAACTAATATCCTCCAAAGTAGGGATCATTCTTTGGGGTGATCAATTGGCAGCAATAGATCAACCCAACCTGAAAATTGAGTGAATGCCACTAGGGGACTTAAATCACTCAAAGATAGTCAAGCTTAATTTCATTTTTAATTATTTTGATGGATTCGTCGATTTATGATGGATTGCACTGAGTAGGGGCCATGTTGGCTTTGGCCTAATTTCAGATTTACCAATCCAAAGGGAGTAACTTTTCAGCCGAGGGGAGAACTATCCAACCAAAGGGGTGTCTTTTGGTTTGCAATGGTTAATTCATGAAAGAAAGCACGGGGACTCACATCTTTCTTGAATAAAAAACCACTAGGGTGCATATTAGCAAAGCATCTCAACCAGACCTAGTGATGCCCGTCAATTTGCGACAATCATGCTAGAAAGAATGCATAGTAGACTTATATCTTCCAATCAGAAATGACTACTGGGGAAACCTGCTTGTGGCAAAATAGATTGAACCCGGCCTAAGGGTGACTACAGAGAGAGTTACCACTCAAGGACTTATCTCAACTCAAGCGTAGTCAAGCAATTCCTATAGGGAGTTATGCTGACACAGTCCTAAAGATAGGATGCATGCTTGGGAAAGGGGTCGCTGGGGACTTGAATTCATAATCCACAAGCGAATAGATTTGTTTGTTATTTGTTTATTATGGACCATGTTGATTTGCAAGGGATAACACTAAGAAGGAGCTCATATTAGCTTAGACCTATCTCAAATTTACTAAACTAAGTGAGAATCTATGGATCCGCTGAATAAATTCTCTAACCATAGGGGTGGCTACTAGGAAAGGGGGACTGTCCAATCCAAGAGTAACCCTGGTAGTGTTTAAATGGGGTCACAAAGGATGTGATCCAAGTAGAGTGTCCATAGGGAAAGGGGCTGCTAAGGGCTTTATCCAAAACCATGAAGAAGATAATATCTATAGGTATTCGGTGGCCAACTCAAGGAGAAAGTGTGGGGACTCACATCTTCCAAGAGTGGTGTATCCACTGGGTGAGTCATAGTCAGGATATAATATCAACCAACCTAAAGGCCATCGGTTGTAATAATCATCCTAGGAAGAAAACATGGGACTCACATCCTCAATAGGGAATTGAAAGATAGTCTGTCTTCAACTAGATAAGTGATATCCGACTAGGTGACTACCGAGTGAATGCACGGGGACTTATATCAACTCAAGAGTAGTCAAGAGGAAAGGAGCCTTGGGGACTTATCACGAACCTCAAATATACTCTAATTCGGATCATGATGGCTAGTCCAAGAAGAAAGTGTGTAGACTTACATCTTCTTAAACAAACTTGGAATGAGCTACCTGTAGAAGTGAGGGCTACCAAACTAATAAGGCCCACGGGTTGTAATGGTCAAGTCAATCGAAGTGTGGGCACCCACATTTGATAAATAACCATTGGAGTGACATACCAAGGAAGTATGTTAACTGCTCTTAGAAACTAATGAGTGAGTGTCATAGGGGCTTGCTCCACATCAAAATAGCACGAGATAAAAGATATGTGTTTGTTTTGTTTTTGTTTATGTTAGATGGAATAGGATGCCTCTGTTCTCTTACACCTATTCTAAACTAGGTGATTGATGTAGGATCACACAGTGTACCGCATTGATGGCATCTTCTAGCTATGTTCATGTCTATAATCATCAAGGCCGTAGTATCCTTGTCTCTTGATCTTTGCTTTCATCCTCAAATCGGATTGATGTACTCCATATACCGAATGTACCTCATTCATAATCTTATAGGCTTGTTTGTCTAAATAAGTAATCACATTTGATAAAATGTCATCGATAAAGTGCCATCCACGATAGCATAAGAGAGAGCTCTATTTCATCTAATGGGCTTGTGATTTCACTTGAGGTAGTTATCGGTGTTCAATAATATATGAGTTGCCTCCAATCAAGCTTCTTGTCTTTATTGGCAAGCAACCTCCCCTTCAAGAGAAAGTCTTTTGATGAGTTCAATGTCAATAAGGGATATGAATTATCTATTTTGGACCCTTATTATAATATACTCATCTTCGGACATGTAAATTCCTTGACAAATTTGGCCAAAGCATCTACTACTATCTTCTCCTCGAGGAATCATGTAGATAGTGACCTCAGGGATTTGGGCCAACAGCTTCATGGTATACTCATGGTAATGATGAAGCTTAGGTTTTAGAACCTTATAGGATCTGACTATCTGGTTGATGACCAACTGAGAATCCTCATAGATATTGATGCTCTTGACCTACATGTAATGGCTAACCCTGACCTAATCAAAGTCTCATATTCAACTTCATTGTTGGTGCATGAGAAGAGATAGTATAAGAATCTCATCGCATCATGGTGGAGTTAAGAGAACTATTCTACCCTACCTTTCCTAGAAAAGTAGATCATGGTTCTTCTCTTTTTTGAAAGGAAGACGCTCCATCAAAATATAGCTTCCAACGGTGATTGTCAACCCCCTTTAAGTTTATGATTTGTTCATCGGGGAGATCGTCACTAAGCGAGGAATCAGCATGAAGTAGGTGTGTTGCTAAGAAATTTGCTAGTGCATGTCCTTTCATCGCACGGAGGGGTACGAATGTAATATTGAACTATGTGAGAATCATGGACCAACATGCCAACCATCTGGATAACATCAGTCGTGTAATGAGATACTGTAGTAGATTGATTCTTGAAATCAAGTTCACCTTGTGAGAAAGCATATAATGTCGTAGCTTTTGGGATGTGAAGATTAAAGCTAGGTAATGTTTCTCAATAAGTGGATAGTTTGCTTCAGCAGGGATTAGATGATGACGAGGTAGAAAGAGCATTCTCCTTCCCTTCATCATTGGTTTAGGCCAAGCATCGGGAGTAATTCAATGTAGCGATAGAATAAGTGGTCTGCCCGATGGGGAAGAACTGGTAGCTTCACCAAATATTGCTTGATGTCTTCAAAATGCCGACACTTGTCATCTCACTTGAACTTTGCATCCTTTTGACAAGTTCTTAAAATGGCTTGCATCTTCTTGATAGATTGGAGATAAAGTATCTTAGATATGCCAACCGCCCTTAAAAAGATCTGAGTTGAGTTAGACTTTTAGGTGTGGCATTTCTAAGATAACTTTGATCTTTTAGTTGATCTCTATTCCTGTAAAACAAACCCATGGAATTTCTCCGCTACCAATGCACACTTTAAGGGGTTCATTTTGAGGTTGAATTATCTTAACCGTTTGAAACTACTCTCAAGTCAAAGAGATGGTCTTCCTTTTTTTTTTTGATGACTAGATCATCAACATAGCATTCAACTTGATGATGAATGAGTTCATTGAAGATCTGAGTCATGGCCCACTAGTATGTGGCACCAACATTTTTAAGGCTGAAATGCATGCCCTTATAACAATAGATTTCAATCAGGGTTTAAAAAGCAGCATTTCTTTCATCCTTGGGGGCCATCTTGATTTGGTTGTAGCCAGATGACCCATCCATGAAGGAGAATACTGCATGAGATGAGACGATGTCCACCATTAATTCTGGTATAGGAAGTGGAAATTTATCCTTAGGACATGCCTTATTTAAGTCCTCAAATCGATGCATATGCAAATTTGGCCATTCTTTTTCTTAACTAGCATGACACTGCCTAACTATGTAGGGTATTTTTCTTCCTTGATGAAATCAATATTGATCAATTTCTTGACTTTAGAAATGACCTATTATTCAATTTCTAATCGCATGCATCTAGGAGCTTGCTTGATAGGGTTAGCATTAGGATCTATTGCTAGTTTGTGGACTATTACGTCAAGAGATAATCCGGTCATCTCTTCATAGCTCCATGCAAAGCAGTCCTTAAACTCAATCAATAGCCTAACTAAGTCATTAGTTTCTTCTTCATTTAGCAAAGAACTAATGTATCTAGGGCGTGGATCTTCTTCCATCCTGAGGTTGATTTCTTTGAGCTTGTGGATAGTTGAATGGATTTCCTCTTCAAATTTTGGAGGTGCATCTTTGATT